>CM066045.1:20764824-21964824 GCA_033557465.1 Ichthyophis bannanicus | reverse complement strand
AAACAACCTTTGAGGCTACTTTTAGATCCTGACCCCCCCCCCCTCCTGTTTTATACCCATGTGTGTGATTCATTTTCCTATAAATGGAATCCCCTAGTCTCTCATTTGTTCTGTTTGTCTATCTTGGTTAGATTGTAAGTTCCGTTGAACGTACATGTGTCTCTTATGTGTATGTGTACAGCAAGGCATATACCTAGTAGTGCTACGGAAATAAGCAGTAGTACAGTAGTTTCAAAGAAGAGGCTCTAAGTCCCTTTCTTGTGATCTTTCTTGCAACAGAAAGTAGGCTCTTGCCATCAAATTCTCTCTATGGAGATTCTCAACTTCTTCATAAACTCCTCCGATGGACTCATTTTCCCACAAAACTCCAAACTTACTTCTACTACTGCTATTAGAGTGCTACAAGGCATTGACTTATCCATTTTGGTGCGTCTTTGTCCTCTGCCCATAAGATTTTGGGATCTTCATGCCAGTACTGGTGGTACTTTAGCCCTTTCAGTGCGGTACAATCTTCCTGCCATTGTTTCTTTAGTTATTGATTTCATATGTTAGAATCCTCTTGCCTCAGAAACTGTGTTTGAGCCTGATCAAGAATAGCTCCTTCCTTTATTTATTTAAAGGGTATTTCTATCCCGCCTTATCCTTCAATCAAGGTGGTATACACAGCAAACAATCAAAGGAATTGGCATTTTGTGTTCAAGGTGTGCATATATTGTACAGTGGATGTGTGTGGGTGGGTTGATTAGCGTGCGCTATTTACAGCTTGAGTTTATACAGTGTATGTACAAAGAGCGTGCGGATAAGTCTTTAGTCTGTGGTGGTTGTTCTCATTATGTGTTCGGGCTGTAGTGCTCCAGGAAGAGCAGAGTCTTTAGTTGTTTCCGAAAGTCCTTAGTGTCTTCCGTGGCTCGCAGTTCGTCAGGGAGTGCGTTCCACATTCCAGGTCCTGCCATTGATAGCGCTCTTCGTGCGGTGGGCTTGCATGCCTTTGTGTAGTCTTTTGGCATGTTAATTGTATCCGATGTGGCTCTTCTTCTAGGTCTTGTACTGACATTGGGTTGTATGAGGGGATGAAGGCTGAGGGCAGAGTTCCTGTGTTTGATTCTGAATAAGTTTAGGATTGTCTTGTATTTGATACGTGAGCTGATTGGAAGCCAGTGTAGGTCTTTTAGTATGGGGGTGATGTGGTCTTGTTTTGATGCTCCGGATATTATTCGTGCAGCCGTGTTTTAGGCCATTTGTAGTGGTCTGAGTGACTGTTTTGACATGCCTGTATAGATCGGGTTGCAGAAGTCGAGTATGGGAGTTATTAGAGCTTGACAAACTGTGCGGAAATGATCTTGTGTGAGGAGTGGCTTGAGGCGTCTGATTATTCTCATCTTGAAGTATGCGTTTTTGGTGGTTCTGCTGATGTGTGACTGTAGGTTTAGCTCCCTATCGAGCGTTACTCTGAGATATTTTACCTCCTTTTTTAACGGTATTGTTGAATTGTTGACCTTGATGGAGGGTGGCAGGCTGAAGCTGTTGTTTCGTGTGATGAGAAGTGCTTCTGTCTTGTTGTAGTTTATAGTCAGGTTGTTGTCATGTAGCCAGTTGGACATGTTGTTGAGGCAGTCTGTTATTCTGGTGTAGTCGGGGTTGTCGAGGTTGTCTGGGGTGTATATCATGATGTCGTCTGCGTAGATAATGTAGTGTATTTTGTGCTCTTTCATGATGTTGCAGATTGGTTGCATGTAGAGGTTGAATAGTAGTGCGGATAGGGCGGAGCCTTGTGGTACCCCTTGCTTGATCTTTGCGGGTCGTGAGGTGTTGGGACCGATCTTGACCTGAAACTGTCTGTCAGTTAGGTAAGAGTTGAACCATCTTAGGGTGGTGCCGTTTATTCCGATGCTCTGTAGTCTGGTTAGGAGGATTCTGTGGTCCACTGTGTCAAAGGCGGCTGAGATGTCTAGGAAGATCATTAGTGTTCCTTTTTTGTGGTTGTCTATGGTTTGGAATATGTCGTTGAGTAGATATAACAGTAGTGTTTTTCGACTCCGTGGTTTGGACGGAAACCGTGCTGGTGTAAGTCCAGAGGGGCGTGTGCGTCGATATGATCCTGGAGTTGGTGTTGTACCACTTTTTCTATGATCTTTGCCAGTAGCAGTATGCTGGAGATTGGTCTGTACGCTGCTGGGTTGCTCTTGTCTAATGTGGATTTCTTCGGGATTGGTCATATGGTAGCTAGCTTCAACTGTTCTGGCATGGTTCCTTGTGTCAGTGAGTTGTGTACTATGTTGTGTATGGTGTTTATGAAGCTTTCCTTCGATGCCTTGATCCAGGTTACAGGGCATGGGTCTGTTGGCGCGGTGCTTGTGTTGAGCGTTGTGATGATGTCTGAAAGCTGTCTTGTGGATGGGGTGCTGAATTTCTCCCAAGTTGTGGTGGTTTTGGTTGGTTTGGCAGTTCCATTTGTCGGTTGTTGTGGTGTAGAGTCCAGCTTTTCTTGAAGGTGATCTGCGAAGGCTTGTGGGTCAATCTGCACGTCTTTTTCGGGATTGGGTTCATTTGTTAGGTTTTTTACTATCACGAAAAGTTCCCTTGGTTTGTTGTAGGCCTTTAGTATGATGATTGTGTGGTGCTCTCTTTTAGTCTGGGTAATGAGTTCATTGTATTTCCTTTGTTTCTTTAGGTATAGGGCCTGTGTGGTGGGAGATTTGGAGCATCTCCAGCGTCGCTCTAACTTTCTTAGGTATCTCTTTGCGTTGCGTATGTCTTTTGAGTACCATGGGGTGTGCTGCCTTTTGGGGTTGGGTGCTTTCCTTGCTTTATGTCCAATGGCTCTGGCTGCAGCATTGATGACATTGTTCCATTTGCATATTTGTTCGTCCAGGTCTTTTGTTTTGTGGTCCAGGTGGGGTAGTGTGTCCTGAAGGAATTGGTCTTTGTTGAGTCTTTTGAATCTTCTTCGCACGGGTGGTGTGTCTGTTGTCTTATTGTGTCTCTCACCTTGAGATGTGATTTCTATTTTAATTCTGTAGTGATCTGACCATGGTACTGGGGTAACTGTGAGTGTTGAGATGCGCCCTCTGTTGAATAGGTTGTTGGGGGCGAATATGAGGTCTGGAGATGATCCGTGTCTGTGTGTTGGAGTGTTGATCAGTTGAGTGTATTATAAGGAGTCCATGGCCTGTAGGAAGGTTTCTTTGTCTTTGTTGGCCGCAGAGCTGAGGTTGAAGTCTCCCAGTAGTAGTAGAGGCTTGTGACTTGTGTTGACTGCGCAGACCATCTCTAGTGTAGTTCATCTGTTGGAGCGTGGGGAGCTCTGTAAATGAGACACAGGGCCATCTGCTTGTTTTCTACCATGATTGTGTTGCATAGGTCTGAGTTTGGGGAGTTTTGGGTTTTGAGCTTTAGGGTGTTCTTTGCTATGATCAGAACCCCGCCCCCTCTCCTGTGTGTGCGTGGGCTGTTGAATGCTGTGTATGCGGGGGGGACTGTGATAGTCTGTGAAAAAGTACAGAATACAGATGAACATTTAGGCTTCATTCTAATCTTCCTTTTAAAGAAGCAGCCCTAAACCCTTTCCTGTGATCTTTCTGGCAGTGTGACATCAAATTCTCCCAGGTAAAGCTGTGTATAGGGACACTCAGATACCCATCATGCATCATTTAGATGGGTTCATTGCTCCACAAAACTCCCACTCTGATGTAACGCTCTTGGTACATCTTTGCCCTATGCATAGAGGATTGAGAATTTCCATGCAATTGTGCGCGCTGCTTTGCCTCTCCCTGTGCCTTTCCGACTTCACTGTTCATGCCACTTTGCCCCACTCATGGTAGCTTAGATTCTTCATTCCATTATTGGTGCCCTTTGCCCCTCTTTTGATGCTATTGGGACTTCATTACACTCTTGGGGGGGGGGCGTAATTTTCCAACAAGATGAAAGGATAAGTAGGTACCTGTTTATAGCCTTTGAAAAAACACATAAGGGCCTATGTGTCTTTCTGAAATACTAAAGGTAAACTGGCAGAAATTACAGCTAGATTGGCGTCACAGACATTTACGCCAGCTGAGGAGTGGGAGGAGCTGGTATAAATATAGGCATGTACAATCTGTGGGACCGCATGTACAGCGGAGGAGCTGGTATAAATATAGGCATGTTGTCACTAATAGTGAGCGTTCTCTGGTCCAGGTGCGCTTGAAACTTGACTCCAAGCAACGCTGGCTGGCTGGCTGGCCACCGTCCTCACCAACCGTTCCAGTCTTAACAGCTCCCCAACAGTTCAGTTCAATAATCAATTCAAAACCACCACTTACTTATATATTTATTTTTATTTAACTAGGCTTATATACTGCTTTTTTTACCAGTCAAATTTAGGTACTGTATATTGTCACAGAGCAGACTCATTAGTGACCCCTATGGAGACAGAGGATAGTGCAGCTCAGGGAAATAATAACGTTTTGGGAAAGCACATGGTAGAAAGTTGCCATGGGCAACGTAAGCAAGTGAGGTCACGAGCTTGGGAGACACACCCAGCTAATAGGGAAGCCAGGGGATTTTCACCTGACTCTAATCAGCTAGGGAGTGGTGCAGCTAGGAAATACCTAGATAAACTCAACTCATAAACAGTTAGGCAGATCAGGACCAAGACCGAGAGGAGCAAGCTCAAGAGCCAGGCCAAGAGCCAGGATAGGAGCTGGAGAGAAACCCAGAGAAGGAACTGGACGCATGAGGAGGACGAGAGAAGCTGTGAAGAGAGCGTGTCTAATTACCCTATTGGAAGCTTGAATGGAGGTCTGAGTGAGTCCGAGGAATGCTTGAATGAAAGGTACAGACAGTTTGACACAGCAAGTGAGAGTGAATGTAACAGCCCAGATTGGAGCAGAGATAGAAGACAAAAGGTACAAGCCAGGAAGTTTTATTCCGGTGCAAAAAGGGGGAGTTCAGAGCTTGGAGATAAGGGACAGTTTGGGGAAGTCCAGAAACCCTCCAAAGCCAGCCTAAGGGGAGCAGAGAAACTCCAGTACCCTTATAATAAGCAAAGGAAAGGCTTTTTACCTGAAGAAGTAAAACACTCTGAAAGGTACGGGAGACACAGAGTTTCCAAAGGGCTGCCGTCAGAAGTTCCAGCTTGTTCCAAGTTCCTGAATAGAGCAGAGCTCAGAGCAGGAGTAATTCCACCTAATAGTTGGACAGGGGAATTCTTTAACCTGCTAAACAGAGGTCAGCAGAGGGGATGCTCCTACTACCAAAACAGGAGTAATTGTGGTAATCACAAACAGTTTTCCTTTAGTGGAAAAGAACGACGTCACAGCCAGGATGGACTGTTTGCCAAGCCCACACAGAGAGAAAGTACAGAGGTACTAATTCCTGTTGAGGAGCCGATGCAATGTGAATCTTCTATAATTGAAGGGACTATTGAAGAAATGGATTGTAGCCTTTCTTTGGCAGATAATATAATCTCCCTAAGATAAAGAAGAATAAGCAGCCTGACAAGGAAGCAAAGGCCTTATTCTGGGTGGCTACAGGTCTGTGTTTAAAGTACATTTCTGTTATTAAGAAGCTGAAAGAAAGCCATTTTTGTGTTCCAGTGTTTTCTTTCTGTTTTACCCGAGAAGGGTTATGTTTTGTTTTTGTATATATTTGAACATCCTATTTGGGAAAGGGAAATAAAGCCCTGTTTACCTTAATTCGGTTGTCCACAACTATTTTTGTGTAACTGGCAGCAGCTACAACTACCAGGAGGCCAGTTACACTGGGGTCCAGTGCAATACCTGAGCTCACCGGTAGGTGCACATGAGGGCCCGTGACATAATGGCGTAGTGTTTTAGGATTTTTTTTGGAGTACCACGTGACTTCTTCTGGAAGATAAAGAGAAGAAGATAAAGGGAAAACATCGCTGGAGGAACAGGTGACCTTGCAGAAGCACTACCTGGAGGAGAATTTCGCTGGCAGGTCGGCCAGAAAAGAAAAGCCAAGAACTTTCTCGCACGCTGGAATCTACCAGAAAACTCAGGTAACGGTGACCTGGGTGGGAAAGGTAGAAGGATAAGTGAGAAAGGGGAGCACTATTCCTAGGCAGGGAATAGGTAAAAAGTAGTGCCGCACTTGGTGTGCTTGTTTTTTTCTTTGCAGGTGTTCAGCTCCAGAGGGATGGATCCACAAGGCGTACAGCAACGGATGCAAGCGCAGTGGGACAGACAAGCAGCGCTTATGCAGCAGATACAAGAAAAGTACATGGACGCTATGAGGGAGCAGCAGCGACCTTTGATGGAAGCGTTGGAGGTTCTTGTCAGGAAGCCGCAGGACAATGACGCAGCAAACTTGCCAGCAATGCCGCAAGTAGCATTGAACAATTGTTCAAATTTGTCTGTGAGACAGCTCACTCAGTACGATGATATAGATGATTACATAGAATCATTTGAGAGGATTGCAGAGACCCTCAAATGGCCGTCAGAGCAGTGAGCCATGCGTTTCGCTATGACCTTAACCGGAGAAGCTCTGGCAGCATTTAAGGGAATGCCTGCTGCTTTAGCCACTAATTATGTGGAGATTAAAAAAGCCATAAAGGATAGGCTAGGCCTTACACCCAGGCATTACAAACACCTATTCAGGGAGGCGAAAATACAGAATAGGGAGACTCCCAGGGCCTTATACCAAAGGCTGAAAAGCCTTGCATATAAGTGGCTCAACCCTGAAGGGAGATCTGTAGAATCCCTTATGAAAGATATCATAATGGAGCAGTTTATGTATTCTGTGTCACCAGAGTTAAGGACCTTCCTCACATTACAGGATTGTCGTGATCCCGAAGAGGCAGCTAATATGGCCGAGGTATACTATGAGGCCAAAAGAGCTGATGCCTCTAGAGTGGGCGAGGTAAAAATACATGGCAATGAAAATCCTGGTAAAGTGAAGAAGGGGGATAGAGTTGTAATGTATAAGAGAGATAAGCCTGATGACACTGTTGATAATGTGATGAGTGATAGAAAATGCTATAAGTGTGGAAAGGTAGGCCACTACCAGTGAAATTGTAGAGTGAAAACTGTCTTGGTAACAGGGGATTACAGTCAAATACCGGAGGAATTTCTCCAGATGGTTCAGGTGGAGGGGGTAGAGGCCATGGCGTTACTGGATTCGGGAGCCGACCAGAGTATGGTTTCTCAAAGACTGTGGGAAACCATAGAGAACCAGTCGTCGGCAGCCCCAAATCAAGTAACGGGCCAGGTATGCATACGCTGCATACACGGAGAGGCATTCCATTATCCCTTGCATGAAGTTAACATAAAGGGTTTTGGGGTCTCTCGGAAAATATTAATAGCAGTAGTACCCAAATTACCCTATGCTGTTGTCCTCAGGAGGGATTGGGCACCCGTCTGTCATGAAATAGAGAGAGGTCTCCAGGAAGTACTAGCCCCTACACCCACACGCTGCCAGCCGGTAGAGGTAGAAGCAGGAGCTGAAGCCTTAGCGGCTAGCATTCCTAGTCCCCTGTTTGGGAAGCCGCGAAAAACAGACTCCCAAAAGCAGCCCCCTCTCAAGGCAGCAGCACCTGATAAACCAAAATTCGTATTGCAATTTTGTAAAATTAATGCTCAGGCTAAGGGACCAACAAGGGCTACCGCGGCAGCTGCAGGATATGATCTTTTTAGCGTAGAAGACGCCCTTGTTACGAAAGGGGGACAAGCTCTGGTAGATACTGGGATCCAGATAAAAATCCCGGAGGGATGTTATGGGCGCATCGCACCCCGGTCAGGGCTAGCTGTAAAACACTCGCTAGATGTAGGCGCAGGGGTCATTGACCCGGATTATCGAGGTCCCCTAAAAGTCCTGCTATTTAATTTCGGGTATAAAGACTTTAAAATACATGCAGGTGACCGTATCGCACAGTTGATTTGCGAACGGGTAGGGTTCCCCTTAGTGGAGGAAGTACCCTCACTGCCACCAACGAAGCGAGGGGCGAGGGGATTCGGCTCCACAGGAGAAAGGGAGGTTAAAAACCTAACAGCCTTAGGTGAGGAAAGAAGCGAGGAGGATCTGGGCCCCCAGATTGAGGACTGGGAAAAGCAACCTACCCCGAGGATAGGGACCGAGCTGTCGCCCCAGCAGCAGAAAGAATTAATGCAGATGTTGGGGAAATTTAAAGATGTGCTAACAACTCGACCGGGTGAGACCCACCTCGTAGCCCATGAAATTATCACAGTCCCCGGACGAGTAATTCGGCAGCGGCCTTATAGAATGCCAGAGACTCGCAAACAAGAAGTGATCAAACAGGTAAAAGAAATGCTGGCCACTGGCATCATCGAAGAATCACGTAGCCCGTGGTCCAGTCCGATCGTACTAGTGCCGAAACCCAATGGAACCTTAAGGTTCTGCATTGACTTTAGGCAAGTCAACGAAATTTCACAGTTTGATGCATATCCCATGCCACGTATAGACGATCTTCTGGATCTCGCCTAGGGCAAGCCAAATATCTGACCACCCTCGACCTAAGCAAGGGATATTGGCAGATTCCCTTAACACAGGAATCTAAGCCCAAGACAGCGTTTAGCACGCCGATTGGGCTGTTCCAATTCAAAAGGATGCCCTTTGGTTTACATGGGGCGGCCGCCACATGCCAGCGGTTGGTGGACCACGTTTTGCGGCCTCACCACAAATACGCCCTAGCTTATATGGACGACGTAGTCATATATAGCACGACCTGGGCGCAACATCTGGCTAGGGTGGAAGCGGTGCTGAGAGCACTACGGAGGGCTGGCCTCACCCTCAACCCGGAAAAATGCTTATTTGCCACAGAAGAGGCCAAATATTTAGGCCATATGATAGGTAGAGGGCTAGTAAAGCCTTTAGCCAACAAAATAGAAAGCGTCAGGGATTTACCTAGACCTACCACGAAAAAGCAGGTCCGAAGCTTTCTGGGGTTACTCGGCTACTATCGCCGTTTCATACCCCGTTTTGCGGAGGAGAGCATGGTCTTCACGGCCATGTTAAAGAAGAATGCGCCCAACCACGTACAGTGGACCCCAGAGGCAGAAACAGCATTTGAGGCTTTAAAGGAGAAGCTCTGTAGCACCCCGGTGCTGCGGGGTATAGACTTTAATCTGCCGTTTATAGTCCAAACGGATGCGTCGGACACGGGATTAGGGGCAGTGCTGTCCCAAGTTTTTGAAGGGGTCGAGCATCCGGTAGCTTATCTCAGCAGGCAGCTCTCCAAGGCGGAGAAAAATTACGCCACGATCGAGCGTGAATGCCTGGCGATAAAATGGGCCATTGAAGCACTCCGTTTTTATCTAACGGGTAGGAAGTTTTTACTTGTAACGGATCATGCCCCGTTAAAATGGCTCCACTTAATGAGAAATAATAACGCGAGATTAACAAGGTGGCACCTAGCGCTACAAGCTTTTAATTTCACTGTTCAGCATAGAGCAGGGAAAACTCACGGCAATGCGGATGCACTATCGCGTATTACGTGCTGTCCGTCTGAGACTGGGGCAGCCCGTAATATTTTAAGGGGGGGAATCTGTCACAGAGCAGACTCATTAGTGACCCCTATGGAGACAGAGGATAGTGCAGCTCAGGGAAATAATAACGTTTTGGGAAAGCACATGGTAGAAAGTTGCCATGGGCAACGTAAGCAAGTGAGGTCACGAGCTTGGGAGACACACCCAGCCAATAGGGAAGCCAGGGGATTTTCACCTGACTCTAATCAGCTAGGGAGTGGTGCAGCTAGGAAATACCTAGATAAACTCAACTCACAAACAGTTAGGCAGATCAGGACCAAGACCGAGAGGAGCAAGCTCAAGAGCCAGGCCAAGAGCCAGGATAGGAGCTGGAGAGAAACCCAGAGAAGGAACTGGACGCATGAGGAGGACAAGAGAAGCTGTGAAGAGAGCGTGTCTAATTACCCTATTGGAAGCTTGAACGGAGGTCTGAGTGAGTCCGAGGAATGCTTGAATGAAAGGTACAGACAGTATGACACAGCAAGTGAGAGTGAATGTAAGAGCCCAGATTGGAGCAGAGATAGAAGACAAAAGGTACAAGCCAGGAAGTTTTATTCCGGTGCAAAAAGGGGGAGTTCAGAGCTTGGAGATAAGGAACGGTTTGGGGAAGTCCAGAAACCCTCCAAAGCCAGCCTAAGGGGAGCAGAGAAACTCCAGTACCCTTATAATAAGCAAAGGAAAGGCTTTTTACCTGAAGAAGTAAAACACTCTGAAAGGTACGGGAGACACAGAGTTTCCAAAGGGCTGCCGTCAGAAGTTCCAGCTGGTTCCAAGTTCCTGAATAGAGCAGAGCTCAGAGCAGGAGTAATTCCACCTAATAGTTGGACAGGGGAATTCTTTAACCTGCTGAACAGAGGTCAGCAGAGGGGAGGCTCCTACTACCAAAACAGGAGTAATTGTGGTAATCACAAACAGTTTTCCTTTAGTGGAAAAGAACGACGTCACAGCCAGGACGGACTGTTTGCCAAGCCCACACAGAGAGAAAGTACAGAGGTACTAATTCCTGTTGAGGAGCCGATGCAATGTGAATCTTCTATAATTGAAGGGAATATTGAAGAAATGGATTGTAGCCTTTCTTTGGCAGATAATATAATCTCCCTAAGATAAAGAAGAATAAGCAGCCTGACAAGGAAGCAAAGGCCTTATTCTGGGTGGCTACAGGTCTGTGTTTAAAGTACATTTCTGTTATTAAGAAGCTGAAAGAAAGCCATTTTTGTGTTCCAGTGTTTTCTTTCTGTTTTACCCGAGAAGGGTTATGTTTTGTTTTTGTATATATTTGAACATCCTATTTGGGAAAGGGAAATAAAGCCCTGTTTACCTTAATTCGGTTGTCCACAACTATTTTTGTGTAACTGGCAGCAGCTACAACTACCAGGAGGCCAGTTACACTGGGGTCCAGTGCAATACCTGAGCTCACCGGTAGGTGCACATGAGGGCCCGTGACAATATATAACACTTAACTGCTGTTATGCAGCATTGAGAACTTATAGCGAAGATGGGCACAACACTGGCCATGACAGCGTCCTACGCTCTGTATGCCTCCTGATAGCTGTTCCCACTGGCACAGTTCTTTCATCCACTCTCATTTCTTAACAAAAGTAGATATTGTTCCTTGCACAAACCTTTCCTTTTCCAGGCTGGTAACAACTACTCTCCCTCCCTCCTTCCTTCCCTCCTGGGTTTCTTTCCCTGCTAATGCAGAGGAACTGAACACTTGAGTTCTCTGCTCTGGGAAACTACACCCACCAGCTCAGCAGAGTTACTTACCTGTAACGGAGTTCTCCGTGGACAGCAGGATAAGTCAGCCACACCTGGTGACTGAAAGTATGTTTGTTTGTACAGGGTGGTGTACACAACCGGACTGTCTAGGAAAACCTGAGAGAGTTAATTTTGTTCAGAACTTTGCTTAGAAATAAACTTCATATATTTGCTTACTAAGTAGGCGAAGAGGTACATGTCCTGTAAATAAAGAAAAGGGCAGCTTGTACTCTAGCCTTTCTGTCTCAGGGTTATTAGATATCAAGCAGTCAGCAGTAAACAGTTATGTCTTGGAATACATGTATGTCTCCTCATACTGACCTACACTGATTAGAAATTGACCTATGATGCGATAAATACGTAATATCTGACGTGTCATAATAAAGTGAAATTATGCTGTATCCTCCAAAAGAGCCTTATAAATAAAGTGAACCATGGCTAACAGTTAAACAAAGAGAACTTGGTTCTATTTGTTTCTCTCCACAAAGCTTTGGTGTATTTATATATATGAGTGTGGTATTTTATTGCTGTCTTTTAGATTACCTTCTCATTGATTTGAATGTAGTTTTCTGTGGCTCCAAGAGCCCTGCAGGTTGCTGGTGAGGAGGGGGCTAAGAAAGCCGACGGCGCCATGACGGAAGTGCTCTCTAGCTCAGAAGCTTCTGAGCATGTGTGAGGTGGTCCCACCTCCCCGGTTCGCCCCTAGCCCGATCAGTGAGTGATTAGCTATGCTCTGCGGCTAGGGCGCGGACCGCGCAGGCCACCCTCAGAGGGGAGGTGGGCGGGATCGTGTGGCTGACTTATCCTGCTGTCCACGGAGAACTCCGTTACAGGTAAGTAACTCTGCTTTCTCTTAGGACAAGCAGGATGTGTCAGCCACACCTGGTGTCTCCCAAGCTACCTGTTGAGCGCTGTGGCTGAGGGGGGCATGCGATAGAATACTATACAGTGTGGAACACAACTGATGGAGGCACACGAAGATAAGACAATCGTTTATTGTGCAACCCAACTGCATATAACATTAAAGTGCAGAACATTCAGGCAACCTGCCGTGAGGTAGAACAAGATCAACTGTGCAAGCATGCAATGAGGTAGAAACATCAAGTGCAATCTAACAAACAGTGCAATGAAACATCAACTGTGCAACTAGCGTTGTGCAAAAATACAACTAATCAGGATACAAGTCCGTATGGGCTACCCCCTTCAGCACTGGGTTAGAGGCGTCTGAGTCACTGTTCCGTGGGCTGGGGCTTGGTCGGTTCTTCCGGCAGGGTCCGAGCCATGGTGGACGCTGCTACCGTAGATAGGACTGCTCGGCCAAATGAGCTGTCAGCCTCCTCCTGTAGGTCTAAGCAGTAGTGCTTCTGGAAGGTGAGTTGCGAGGACCAGGTAGCGGCTTTGCAGATCTCGCTCACTGGGACCTCCTGCGCACTGGCAAGGGAAGTGGCTAGGGCGCGGAGTTGGTGTGCACTCGCCTTGTTTGCTGGGAGGGCGTCTGCCTTTTGCAGGCAATAGGCGACACAGTCGGATATCCAGTAGGAGAGTGTGCGCTTGGTGACGGGCCGCCCCGGTCTGTTGGGGTCGAAGGACACAAAGAGCTGGGTCCCCCGATGGAAGGCGGACGTCCTGTCAATGAAGATGCACAGGGCTCGGACGCAATCCAGTGAGTGGAGCCGCTGTTCTTCTGGTGAGCCGTGAGGGGCAGGGAAGAAGGAGGGAAGTTCCACCGACTGGTTGACGTGAAAAACAGAGGCGACCTTAGGGACAAACTTCGGGTGTGCCTGGAGAGATGCCCTGTTGTGGTAAATCTTGGTGTACGGGGGGTGAGCCACTAGAGCCTGCAGCTCGCTAATCCTCCTTGCAGATGTGATGGCGATGAGGAATAGCGTCTTCCAGGACAGGTGTTTCCCTCCCGCGGTGTGCAGGGGCTCGAACGGCTCCTGTGTCAACTGCTGGAGGACGATATTGAGGTCCCAAGAGGGAACTGGTTTCCGAACCGGGGGCTGCAGGTTCCTGAGACCTCTCATGAAGCGGGTCACGATTGGAAGGGCGGCGATGGAGCCCGTGGGTGAGTCGCTTCGCAGTTCGTGCAGGGACGCAATGGCTGCGAGGTGTATCTTGATGGACTGTGGCTTCAGGCCCAGGCTGAAGAGAACGGAGAGGTACTGCAGGACCGTAGGAACAGGGCAAGAGGCTGGTGGGACTCCTTGGCCTGCGCACCAGATACTGAAACGTTTCCACTTAAGACTGTATGACTTTCTAGTGGAAGGCCTCCTGGACGCCAGGACAATGTGTTGCACCTCCGCGGGTAAGTGGAGGTCGTGGAGGCTTACCCTTTCAGCCTCCAGGCTGTCAATGCAAGAGTTTGGAGGTTGGGATGCCAGGTCTTGCCGTCGTTCTGGGTGAGCAGATCCGGTCGCAGCGGTAATCGGATGGGTGGTTCCTGGGAAAGCTGCAGCAGCAGGGAGAACCACATCTGCCGTGGCCAGTAGGGCGCAATCAGGATGATGTGCGCCTTGTCGTTGATGATGCGCTGTATCATGGCTGTCAGGAGGGGGGTTGGAGGGAAGGCGTAAGCCAATCCCCAATCCCCCCAGGGTACGGCGAATGCATCGGAAGCCACTTTCTGAGGCGACGGGCGTTTTGAGCAGAAGAGGGGGCATCTGGAGTTGGTCTCAGTCGCAAAGAGGTCTATCCGTGGATTCCACCAATGTTGGAAGATGGACGCCGCCACTTCCTTGTGAAGTGTCTACTCGTGAGGTTGGAGCTGCCTGCTTAGTCTGTCCGCTAAGGCGTTCTGGACTCCCGGGAGGTAAGTCGCCTGTAGAAAGCAGTTGTTGGCTAGGGCCAAGGACCATGTCTCGAGTGCCTCCCGGCATAGAGGACGTGAGCCCGTACCCCCTTGTTTGTTGATGTAGAACATGGTCACCTGGTTGTCCGTCTGTATCAAGACTGACTTCCCTGCTAGGTGAGGCATGAAGGTCTGGAGGGCATACTTGACTGCCCGGAGCTCGAGAACGTTGATGTGGAGGGATTGTTCCACTCTGGTCCAAGCTCCTTGCATGCTGAGGTGCAACAGGTGGGCTCCCCATCCCGTGGAGGAGGCGTCCGTGGTCAGGATGAGCTGATAGCCGCAGGGTTGCAAGTTCTTGCCTACTGCGAGATTGGCCGATACCATCCACCAACGTAGGCTCTGGGTTACCTTTGATTTGTTCGGGATGAGGGTGGTGAGTGGTTGAGACAGTTGTTTCCAGTGTGTCCGCAGGTGCCACTGGAGTGTGCGCATGAGCAATCTTGCTAATGGCAGGACCGATGTCGTCGCTGCCATATGACCCAGAAGGCGCAGGATGTCGTGGGCCTTGGTCTGCTTTGCTGTTGATACCTTCTTGGCAAGGTGCATGATGGTCTTCCGCCGGTGCTCGGGGAGGAAGGCCTTGGATGCAGTTGTGTCGATTATCGCCCCGATGAATTCTGTGCGTTGAGTGGGATCCAACTGGGACTTCTCCTTGTTGAGTAAGAACCCCAGCCTGGTTAGTAGGGTAGTCGTCGCGCGTACTGCTCTCCTGAGCTCGAGGGCGGAGGGTGCCGCTAGCAGCCAGTCGTCCAGGTAGGGAAAGATGGCAAGCCCTTGTCTGCATAGGTGTGCAGCAGCCACCGCTATGCACTTCGTGAAGACTCTGGGTGCCGGGGAGAGCCTGAAGGGGAGGACACAATATTGGTAGTGGTACCCCAGTGCTATGAACCTCAGGAATTTCCTGTGGGAGGCGTGGACTGGGATGTGGGAGTAAGCGTCCTGCAGGTCCAGAGTAGCCATCCAGTCCCCCGCTCTGATGAGGGGAAGGATGGAGTTCAGCGAGTACATTCGGAACTTCTCCTTTACGAGGAAGTTGTTCAGTTGGCGGAGGTCCAGAATAGGGCGGAGGCCCCCGGACTTCTTGGGAATAAGGAAGTACCGGGAGTAGAAGCCAGTGTTGATTTCGCTGGGGAGAACCCGTTCGATCGTCTGAGTCCAGAGGAGTTGCTGCAGAAGGTTTGAGAGTGCAGCTTCCAGATGCAGCGGAGGCTGGCTGGTGGGTTGCGTGCGCTGCCACGGTGGGGAGGAGAACCGTAAGCGGTAACCCGACTGGATAATCTGGGTGACCCACTGGTCCGTGGTGATTTCCTGCCAGGCCGACAGGAAGCTGGACAAGCGACCTCCCACCGGCGGGGCAGTTGGGACACTTGTGCCCAGCCGGAGTGGATTGTCAGAAGGAGAACGTGTTCTTACCGGACTGCTGAGAGTTCGGTTGCTTCTGCTTGCGTTCCCTTTGTGGCTGTCTCTGAAAGGGCGATTTATTGTAGTTCTGTTTGAACTTCGGGGCTTGCCACTGTCGATTGGAGCCATAGTATCTCTTTGAAGAGGAAAAGGGCTTGCGGTAATAGCTCCCTTTCTGTGACCAGGAGGGGCGTTTGAGTCCGTCCGCCGCTAACGTTTTCAGAGTGGTGCAGTCCTCTTTTAGGCCGTTCACCGTGTCTGTGACCTTGTCCCCAAAAAGGGAGTCTCCCAGGCAGGGCGCGTCAGCAATCCTGTCGTGGGTGTTGTCAGACAGACCGGATGCGTGTAGCCAGGCCCAGCGGCGCGCCGAGATGGCCGTGCCCGCCGTGCGGATGGCCGTGTCGAAAGCATCAAAGGCTGTGCTCAGCAGATGTTTGGAGCATTCGGCCAGTTCTTGGAGCGTGGCTGAAGCTGCTGCCTGGGATTGCTTGGGAAGAGTGAGCAGTTGGCCCTTGAGCTCTGCCAGGAGGGCGTCTTGGAACAACAGGTGCTGGAATTGATGTGCTGATATCTTGGCACCCAGCATCACTCCCTGGAACACCTTCCTCCCCAGGTCGTCGAGGAGCTTGGGGTCCCGGCCTGGGGGATGGTTAGCCTGTGTACGTGAAGACTTAGATCTTTTGAGCGCCGAAGCTACCACAATGGATTGGTGGGGCAGTTGAGGCTTGTCAAAGCCAGGCGCCATTTGGAGAAGGTATTTGCTGTCTAGACGTCTGGCGCAGGCTTGGCCGGAGGCAGGGGACTGCCAAAGGGTAGATTGCTTGTCTTTTAGTTTCCGGTGGAGGGGGAGAGCCAGGGCCGGTTTGGGGCCGTTGAGGTATTTCATGACCTCCGGATCCTTTTCGTCGGAGGCTTCCTCCTTGGTGAGACCCAACTTGGCCACGACCTTCCTTAGGAACTTGGGGTAGGTAAGGTCTTCAGGCACCTGCGTCTGCGGCTCCTCCTGTTCGTTTGGTGTAGACTTGGAAGAAGGGGATTCTGGCCCCCCCTCCTCTGCTTCGCTCCCTCCTGAGTCTGGGCCCTGCATAGGAGACGGACTCCGCGCTCTGGGAGGTGTTTGCTCCGGTGAGACCGGTGAGGGAGATCTATCCAGGCTACTCCGAGTTACCGCTGGAGGTGGTATATCCAAGGGGGCTGGTGGTCTGTTGTCCAGGCATGGAGGTGCAGTTTGATGCACCAGGCGTGTCAGCAGTCGCAGGATGGCTTCTGAGGTGCTGGATCCTGCAGAGTTGCTGCTCCTGTGCCCTCTGCTGGAGTGGGAGCCTGACCGCCTGCTCTTCCGGCGGCCGCGGGAAGACCCGCTGTCAGCGCTCATGCTGCTGGACCGGGAGTGTCTGTCCCTGTGGCTCCCGCGTTTATTAGCACTCTCCGCGGGAGCCGTGTTGTCTCTCCTGTGCCTTTTATTCCTGTGGGCACTAGAAGCGCTCTTGCCGCTGGTTCTGCTGTTGCCGCGCCAATCAGGGGACTCCCGGCTGTCGGCGCGGCGCTTGTGATGGCTGCGGTGGTGGCTGGCAGCGCGATGTTCTCCCTTGGTGCGGTGATCGGAGCGGTGCTCATTTCCTGCGTTGGCTCCGTGTTCGCTGGCTCGGGGCGAGGGTTGTCGGCGCTGGGGGAGAGAGCTGACCTCAGCGCCACTGGAGGACCCGCTCTGGCCAATCAGGGTTGGGATGGAGTCTCTGGGGGCGGAGCCTGGCGAGACCACGTGGGCGGCGCCATCTTGGCCGTAGTTACTGGAGCCGCATGGCTGAGGGTAAAGGCCCGAGGAGCAGCAAGCAGTCGGGGGCTTACCCTGGGCACTGAGGAGGCAGCGGGGGAGGCAGGCTTCTCTGTCGGGGGTAGTGCAGCGGAACCCCGGCCTGAGCGATGAGTGGCTTTAAGGGGTGCTTTTCCTTTCGTGGACTTACTGCGCTCTGTGCCGGCTTGAAGAGCTTGCTCCGGTGCGGATGCCATCAGAAAATCTTTTAGCGAGTAGTCTCTGAGTTTTCGTGCCCTGGGAGACATCCGGGCACAGCTGGAACAGTCATCAACATTGTGAGACGCTCCAAGGCATCTGAGGCAACGCTGGTGAGTGTCGGTGACATTCATTTTTCGATTGCAGTGCGGACACTGTTTAAATCCTGGTTTAGGCATACTGATTGCCTGTAGAAAGTAGAGAGAGCTGAAGATCCGTCTTGAGGCAAAGGCGGAAGAATTAAAACTGATCGGGCTAGGGGCAGACCGGGGAGGTGGGACCACCTCACACATGCTCAGAAGCTTCTGAGTTAGAGAGCACTTCCGTCATGGCGCCGTCGGATGATGTCACCAGGTGTGGCTGACACATCCTGCTTGTCCTAGGAGAACACCCTTTCCCAGGTGTTCTCCCCCTAATTCAATCACCTGGGGCTGTGGCAGGGACCTTCCTTTCCCTATCCCTATCCCAAGGGATTCTGGGACTTGTAGTGAGCTTCATGTACCTGACCCTGCCATAATATACAATCTGTGACCACATGTGCAGTTCAGGAGCTGGTATAAATATTTGCATGTACAATCTGTGTGACCGCGTGTACAGCTCAGGAACTGGTATAGATATGTGCATGTACAATCTGTATGACTGTGTGCATTTTCTAAAGAATCTACATACTTTGTGACTCCCTTTGTGCTCGGCCCAAACTCCACTCCAGAACATGCCGACATGCATGTCACATAAATGGACACAACTCCTTAATAGCACATGTACTTTTATGTATAGAACCCTTGTGGTAATTTCATAAAAGCCATTTTACGTGCAGAAAAAGTTTATAAAATTACCCATCAAGGGAGGGGGTAGTTTTATAAGGAGGTATATACTTCACGCAGTAAAGCACATGCCCACTTTGGCAGTATTTTAGTCATTTACGTGGCTACATCCTCGTGAATGGTCTCTTATAGCACACAGACAGGCTCACATGATGTTACCTACTTTGCTGATGGGCAGGGTTTGCGGGGAACATGGACAGAGCACGGAAGTACACACACAGATTATAATGCGATAAATACTATAGTTTACGCACATATTTGAAAAATATAGGCATGCGCATTATGATGCTGCGGGGCAGGTTCCAAGGCAACTAGAGCAGTTGGAGCACTGTCCTGGGTCCCGCAGCTTCAATTCCAGGTTGGGTTTTCCAGACAAACATCTACACGCGTTCCTCTCAGGTCCCTAGCAAAGTCCAGCAGACAGTACTGTTATGCCAGCTCCAACACCCTGGGCTTCCCTCAGCCCCAGGGCCAGACGTGGCCTCTCCTCAAGAAAAATAATTCAGAACAGAAATGCACACAGTGTCACACGTAGCCGAATCAGAACATCCAGGTTCAAACCCAGAGTCTTTCTCAGAACAAAACAATGTTGCTCAGCTGCACAGTAAATAGCTGTGTAACTGCCCCTCCCTTCCACCCTTCAGATTCCCTATAAACTGGCTGAACCTGCCCCAGGGTTAGAGCTTTCACTGTCCCATCCACAGTACCTCCATGAGTTCCTGGTCCTTATTGTCCTCATACACTTGAGTTTCCATAGCTGCTTCTACCTCGAGGTATCTGCCTTCCTTAAGGAAGCACAGGGACCTTTCCAGAAGCAGAGGCAGGCTCCTGAAGGCTGCGCTTCCTTCCTTCTTTCCTGGGCCTCCCCTACACTGCTTTTCGAAGCATATACATTGACCACAGCTTAAGGCCTTGCTTGCTTAATACTGACTCCCTTTACCACCTGTGTGTTCTCTTAATTGGATCACCTGATCCTTTCTTTGGTGGGCCCTCCTATCCAAAGGGATTCTGGGACTTGTAGTCTAACTGACCCTGTCACATACCCTAAGGGATTCTGGGACTTGTGTGACTGACCCTGTCGCAGTATTTACGCTGGCTCTAGGGCTAGTGTAAACATGTAGGCGCACGTTATGCCACTTAGGCTACTATTTGATATAGAAAAGAAGGCATGTATTTGTCTTTATAAAAGAGAGCCTACCCATGGTACCATGCTATAAAATTACCCTCATGAGTTTCCTTTCCTGGTTCTGGTGAAAGAATGCTGCCTCCTGAGAACGTTTCCTTAAAAGACGTTTGGCTTATTGTTTCTCGAATGGAATTAGCTTTATCAGCTTCCTTGCAGAAGGTTTCGGTATTTTCAAAGGAGACTGTTGGGAAGTTATCTGATCATGAGGCCCGGGTCTCCGTTTTGGAGAGGGCTATTACATCTAATGAGAATCTGATTTCTTCTCAATAATCTCTTTCTGTTAAATTTACTCAGGACTTGGGGTTTTTACACCGCCAAGATGAGTTTAGGGAAAATATTTTGCGATCTAAAAATTTACGTTTTTTAAATTTTCCAAGGACACATTATCTCTCTCCTTTGTTGTTGTTACAAAAATATCTTAAGGAAGTCCTATTATTTAAGGATGTGACAGATGTCTTAATTTCAAGGTTATATTATTTGCCTAAAGGAAAGGTGGTTAAAGATGATTCTGTATCTGCGGGAGGTCAATATGATCAGTTGGCGTCATCCACATTGGATCTATCTGGGTTTCTTGAATCTTCTTCTGATAATATAGCCACTAGAGATACACTATTAGTCTCCCTTGTTCGGGAGATGGATAAGGATAAGATCTCACGGGCTTATTTTCAGAAGAAGACTGAAAGGTTTTGTGGTCAGAGTATCCAGATATTTCCGAATGTGGCCAAAGTCACACAGGAACGTCGTAAAGCTTTCCTGGGGGTTCGTCTGAGTGTACTAGCCATAGGTGCTTTATTCTATCTTAAATTTCCCTGTAAATGTCAGATTACTTATCAGGGTAAATGCTATTTGTTTTTTAAAGTAGACCAATTGGTGAATTTTCTGGATGAGAGGGAACATTCATAAATTTCTTCTGTATTTTGTTTGTTGTGCTCTTGACTTTGTATAATTGAGTTTTAGGTGATTTTCGGTTATTTACTGTTTGTATAAAGCTGCTCCTTGATGTGGACTTGTGATTACGCTTATGTGTAATTTTGCTTTTTGTAATTGTTTCATTATTATGGAATAAACTTATTAAAAAAAAATACCCTTACGAGGGTTAAGGTTATAATAGGCCACTTAGATTTATGTGCGAATAACGTGAAAATCTTGGTATTTTAGTCATGTACGCAAGGGAGACCACCTTGGAAGAACAGGTGCTGTAGGTTTTCTGCAGGAGGGAAAAGGCCTGGCAATCTACTTCCGGTCACACCTTGCCAAGAAAACCCAGGGAATAGTCACAACTATCCACACAGTTGCCAGGAGTCTGCATTAACTCAATGGCACCCAAAAACAGTGCACGTAAGTGGTCACTTACACATATAAATGACATGGGCATGATTCTGTAAGTATGCACGCACATCCAATTGCACAAACTTACACTTTGGGCATGCACAAGGGCAGCGTTTGAGCGGAGTGTTCCCAATCAATCTAGGGGTGTGGTGTAAGTTCTCAAATCTTAAATTAACCACTTACATCCTGTGACGCACCTCCACGTCCCTATTAGGCAGCCGCCTAGGGCCGTGAAGCGCGAGTTGCCTTTTTATGTAAGAACAGTCTGTAGTCGAGTGTTATAGGCAAAAATAAATACAGGGCTTTATTCCCCTTCCCTTAAAGACTTCCTTTTTAACAGCAACAGAGGATAAACAAAACAACTGTTTCTTCACAGCAAAATAAACTCTTTTCTCCAAGTAATTTTCACAGTGCTTCAGCTTGCTTGTTCAACATAAAGATTCAATCTCATCTGAGAAACATAGTGTGCAATCCATGGGACTGGATTCCAAATCACAGCTAGCGTTTTCCCACTGCATTGGCTCACAGTCTGGGTTTTCAGGTGGGTAACAATCCTTACAGCTGGTATTATCCCAACTCCCTCCTTGTGAGACACCGGTTATTCTAGCAGGAAACTGCTCTATATAGATAGGGATCTGGGCACCTGTACCTTGGGCAGTTTCTCCTGGGAATTCTCTCTCTTTCCAGTAATGAGGATTTTCCTCTAAGCTTCTAGCCTTTGCTTTACTGGCTGTGCCTACCTCTTGCCCTCTAGGGAAAATAGAGTACTTAGCTTTTCCTCCATGGCAGTTAGCTTCCCCTCTTCCCTCTGTTTTCCGGGCTTCTCTCTTTGGGCTGTGGAGTGCTCTTTCTCGGGACCTCCAGCCACCAGTATTCTGGGCAGTTCTAAAGCCACGTTCTGGAGAGACTTTTTTCCTGCCGCTCCTTGCTACCGGGACACACCCACTGCTTCCTGGATCCAGCAAGCTCTCCTGTCTGTGATGTCTGCTTTCCACCTGAACATAGAACATAAGAGATGCCATACTGGGTCAGACCAAGGTCCATCAAGCCCAGTATTCTGTTTCCAACAGTGGCCAATCTAGGTCATATGTACCTAGCAGTTTCCCCAAGAGACACAAGTTCCACAATGCTTGTACTGGATCAAGCATTGATATCTTCGGTCACTTCTTAATAATGGTTTATGGACCTTTCCTCCAGGAATTTGTCCAAACCTTTTTTAAACCCAGCTACACTAACAGCCTTTACTACATCCTCCGGTAACAAATTCCAGAGTTTGATTACACATTGAGTGAAAAAATATTTTCTTTTATTAGTCTTAAATAGTTTACCCTGTAGCTTCATTGCATGTCCCCTAGTCTTTCTATATTCTGATAAGGTATCGATCTACGTTTACCCGTTCCACTCCGTTCATTAATTTATAGACTTCTATCATATCTCCCCTCAGCCGTCTCTTTTCCAGGTTAAAGAGCCCTAACCTTTTTAGCCTTTCTTCATAGGAGTATCCTTCTATCCCCTTTACCATTTTGGTGGCTCTTCTCTGTACCTTTTCTAAAATCGCTATATCCTTTTTAAGATACGGCGACCAGAATTGCACCAATATTCAAGGTGCGGTCTCACCATGGAACGAAATAGAGACATTATAATATCTTTTGTTTTATTTTCCATTCCTTTCCTTATCATACCTAGCATTCTATTTGCTCTCTTGGCCGCCGCTGCACACTGGGCCAAGGGTTTTAACATGGTATCCACAATGACGCCTAAATCTTTTTCCTGGGTGGTGGTTCCTAATGTGGAACCTTGCATCGTGTAACCATAGTTTGGGTTGTTCTTCCCTAGGTGCATAACCTTGCACTTGTCCACATTAAATTTCATCTGCAATTTTGATGCCCAGTCTTCCAATTTATCAAGGTCCTCTTGCAATTTTTCACAATCCTCTTGGGTTTTAACAACTTTAAATAGTTTTGTGTCATCTGCAAATTTGATAACCTCACTCGTTATTCTACTTTCCAGGTCATTTATGAATATGTCAAAAAGCAGCGGACCCAGCACAGATCCCTGGGGTACACCACTATTCACCTTTCTCCATTGGGAAAATTGGCCATTTAGCCCTACCCTCTGCTATTATGTCCCTCTCCCCCCAAAAGGAGCAGGTGTATCACAAAACCTATCCCCACCCCCAAGAACCATGTTCATCCTCCACCTTATCCATCTAAGGAAAATTCAATACATTATGATTGTTTATTTTCACTTTATATAACGCCCTTAACAAAATAGCATCAGGGTGGTGTACAGTTTAAAAAAAAAAGTCAAAATATGATAGAAAAAAGGAAAAGGAACGCTATGTTCTGACAGGAAAGGAAAGGAAAGAAAAGAGAAAGCGCAATCACACAAGGTGGGAACAGGAAAAGACCAGCATAGGGTTACGGGTTAGAGGAGATAAGATGGTTGGGGGTGGGGCGTGTCAGCAGGTAGCAAGTCAAAGGCTTTCTGGAATAGGTATGACTTGAGTAACGTTTTAAACTTGGTAAGTGATGGTTCAAGATGGAGGGCTGGAGGTAGAGTTGCAGAGTGAGGGGCTGAAGAAATAAAATGCAGAGTGGTGGATTATCTCCACGTGTGGCAGGGGGTAGGTAAAGACGATTAGCGTGAATGAATTGGATTACCTGGTGAGGAGCATGATGAGGTTAGAGAAATAAAGAGGGATACCAGAATGAAGGCCCTTATGAACCAATATGAGGATCTTAAAGTGGATGTGGTAGGATACTGGAAGCCAATAAAAGTGAAAGAGAAGGGGAGTGATATGGGCATAGTGTGATGCATGTGTAAGAATCTGGACAGCGGTGATTTGAATGAGCTGCAGAGGGTATAGTTGATCATGAGGAAGACCAGCAAGTGTGACGTAACAAGAGAGAGCAAAAGTGGCCGCCCTCCTCTCCCCCCATGTAGCTCATTTCACTCCCTCTCCTTCCCCTTTGTATAGCTCCGTTCAGCTCCCCCAACTTCCACCCCATGTAGCTCGTTCCACTCCCTCTCCTTCCCCCCGTGTAGCTCGTTCCCCTCCCTCTCCTTCCCCCCGTGTAGCTCGTTCCCCTCCCTCTCCTTCCCCCCGTGTAGCTCGTTCCCCTCCCTCTCCTTCCCCCAGTGTAGCTCGTTCCCCTCCCGCTCCTTCCCCTCTGTATAGCTCCGTTCAGCTCCCCCAACTTCCACCCCATGTAGCTTGTTCCACTCCCTCTCCTTCCCCCCCTGTGTAGCTTGTTCCGCTCTCTCTCCTTCCCCCTGTGTACTCATTCTGCTCCCTCTCCTTCTCCCCCGTGTAGCTCGTTCCACTCCCTCTCCTTCCCCCCCCCCCGTGTAGCTCGTTCCGCTCCCTCTCCTTCCCCCTGTGCACTCGTTCTGCTCCCTCTCCTTCTCCCCCGTGTTGTTCATTCCACTCCCTCACCTTCTGCTCAGTGTAGCTTGTTCCACTCCCTCTCCTTCCCCCTGTGTACTCATTCTGCTCCCTCTCCTCCCCCGTGTAGTTTGTTCCACTCCCTTACCTTCTGCTCTGTGTAGCTTGTTCCACTCCCTCTCCTTCTCCCCCTTGTAGCTCGTTCCACTCCCTCTCCTTCCCCCCCCCCTGTGTAGCTCGTTCCGCTCCCTCTCCTTCCCCCTGTGCACTCGTTCTGCTCCCTCTCCTTCTCCCCCGTGTAGTTTGTTCCACTCCCTCACCTTCTGCTCCATGTAGCTTGTTCTGCTCCCTCTCCTTCCCAATATGTGGTTCGTTAGACTCCTTCTCCTTCTCCCCCGTGTAGCTCGTTCTGCTCCCTCTCCTTCTCCCCCGTGTTGTTCATTCCACTCCCTCACCTTATGCTCTGTGTAGCTTGTTCCACTCCTCCCCCTTGTAGCTCGTTCCACTCCCTCTCCTTCCCCCCCCCCGTGTAGCTCGTTCCGCTCCCTCTCCTTCCCCCTGTGCACTCGTTCTGCTCCCTCTCCTTCTCCCCCGTGTTGTTCATTCCACTCCCTTACCTTCTGCTCTGTGTAGCTTGTTCCACTCCCTCTCCTTCCCCCTGTGTACTCATTCTGCTCCCTCTCCTCCCCCGTGTAGTTTGTTCCACTCCCTTACCTTCTGCTCTGTGTAGCTTGTTCCACTCCCTCTCCTTCTCCCCCGTGTTGTTCATTCCACTCCCTCACCTTCTGCTCAGTGTAGCTTGTTCCACTCCCTCTCCTTCCCCCTGTGTACTCATTCTGCTCCCTCTCCTTCTCCCCCGTGTAGTTTGTTCCACTCCCTTACCTTCTGCTCTGTGTAGTTTGTTCCACTCCCTCTCCTTCTCCCCCTTGTAGCTCGTTCCACTCCCTCTCCGTCCCCCCCCCCCGTGTAGCTCATTTCGCTCCCTCTCCTTCCCCCAGTGCACTCGTTCTGCTCCCTCTCCTTCTCCCCATTGTAGCTCGTTCCACTCCCTCTCCTTCCCCCCCCCCGTGTAGCTGTTTTCGCTCCCTCTCCTTCCCCCAGTGCACTCGTTCTGCTCCCTCTCCTTCTCCCCCGTGTAGTTTGTTCCACTCCCTTACCTTCTGCTCCATGTAGCTTGTTCTGCTCCCTCTCCTTCCCAATATGTAGTTCGTTCCACTCCTTCTCCTTCTCCCCCGTGTAGCTCGTTCTGCTCCTTCCCCTTCCTCTGCGACTGGGAATCAATAGCAACAAGGAAAGAGCAGGGATACCCTACTGAACAACAGACAAAGGAGCAGGACTCTGCTATAATAACAAAGAAAATATTTTATTACAGCACAACAAATAAAAGAATTACAATCAATTACAGTAGACTACAGTGGAGGAAGACCCTGGCTTGTGGTCTCCAGAGACAGGGCTATTTATATGTCCCTCTAAAATTATTGGAGCGATAAACAAGTAAGCCCAGTCCCCATTACCCCACACATTTTCACAGGTCAGTTCTGGAGCAGGGACTGCATAGTTTTCTTCATTCCAGACATAGAGAGTAAACTATGTTGTCTTGCTATGCAAGCATGTGCATAATTTTACCTGCAGGTTGTACATGAGGTAGGGGCTAGAGCAAGGGTTTACAAAAAATGAAAAACATGCATACTTTTAGATTTTAAAAGTATGTGCATATTGTACTTCAGGAAACGTATGTGTGCTAAATAGCAGTTGCAAATTTGTATGCACAGTTTCCTTGGGGTAGCTTTCAAAGCAGGGACTGCATATTTTACATGGAGAAAATGCTCCTAGAAAATTGCGCACTGGTATGCATGCTGATAAAAGCACATGCACTTTACTCGATCTGTGCATTGGCATTCCCAGGAGCATAGCTTTGGACAGTACTGGGGTAGAGTTGTGATGTATGCACACATTTTATAAAATATGTATGTACATGCATAGAGTACACACACACACATTTCCAATTTTCCCTAGTTTGTAGGTAACAAAACAGATGAGTAATGAATCTTTTTCCACCCACTATCTCTAGCTCCCACCCACCCCAGGTTCATCCCTCACTTTATAGTCTGTTTTCCCAATTAAAACTGAAATTGGTTATCACAGGATATTTTGATCAGCAGGTGATTAATCCTTAATATTAACAGTTCAGTGAGCAGGAATTACATAATATTAGCAGATTATACACCCCAAAATCATGAAGTCCTTTCTTTAGTCTAGGTATTACTATTCCCTTAGCAACTCTAAGCAACTGAAAAACTCATCAATACAAAGATGTAGACTGCAGTCCAGAAGCAAGATGGGGGGCTATCATAAGAACATAAGATATGCCATACTGGATCAGACTAAAGGTCCATCAAGCCCAGAATCCTATTTCCAACAGTGGCCAGTCTAGGCCACAAGTATCTGTCAGGTTTCCAAAAGGTAGACAGATTCCATGCTGCTTATCCCAGAGGTAAGGAGTGGATTTCCCCAGACTAGTTTATTAATGGTTTATGGACTTTCCTCCCAGAACTGTCCATACCTCTTTTGAATCCAGCTACACTAACAGCTTTTACTATATCCTCTGGCAACAAATTCCAGAGTTTGATTAACGCACTGAGTGGAAAAATTATTTCTCTGCTTCGTCTTTAATGTGCTACATTCTGCAAAAGTCTTTTGCACTGAGTGTTGTATTTATTTATTTACATTCTCTTATATACCGCGCTATTCTGCATCAGTGCGGTTTACATTGAACAAACTGAAATTACATTGAACAGGGCATTATAACTTGGAGATAACTATTTTACATATATATTTTATATATATGATTATCTCTCAGTTGATGAGAGGGTCGTATGTGTGCCTTCAGTGCAAATAGCTCCTGGCTCTCAGAGAACAAGTCCGATCTCTGGAGGCTAAAATAGCAGAGTTGGAGGAGCTGAGGCAGACAGAGAGGTACATACAGTTGTGGCCAACATTATTGGCACCCTTAATGTCCAATGTTGCCTTAAAAAAAAGTGGCCAGTGAAATGGCTTTGGACCATATATGCACACATATTTGACACATAAAAGGATCAAATAAAAGAAGACCAATTAAAAAAGGAACTAGTATAAAAACTTGGAGATTTCCAGGACATGATTATTGGAAACTTCCATCAATTATCAGTCCATTCGTACAGAATGACGCATATATACTCTATACCCTCAAAAACATCATCCTACAATTACTAACATTCAGAGACAATCCCAACTCACGTCCAGCAGAAATCCATCTGTCCTGCTTACTGAACTCCAGCCTAATTGGGGCTGTCTGAGAGGGGGAGGAGTCAGCTCCATTTCAAAAGCAGCTGCCTTCAAGCAAGTAAAGAGCTAACTGTCATCAGCTTCTGCTCCCTGATTGGGGTTACACAGCCCAGCAGAAATCCATCTGTCCTGCTTACTGAACTCCAGCCTAATTGGGGCTGTCTGAGAGGGGGAGGAGTCAGCTCCATTTCAAAAGCAGCTGCCTTCAGGCGGGCCCATGCCTGGTGGGCCCGCGCCTGAGGGCCTCGCCAGAGGGCCCTTAGGCTGTGGTCCGTGGCCACTGTGGTTCCACATCCGTCACTTTGTCTTCAGTGAAAAGAGAAGAGCTCCAGTTCCCTAAATACCATGAGAAGGAATGAACCACCATCAGTCTACACATCTCCATCAATCAAGTTGGTAACATAACTCCACAGCGTCTTGCTACCCTTCCACATGACTCTCACCCCAACGATTTAGTTATACAACGTATATATTAATCTATGCTCTTCTTCAACCAATTGCTTGCAAACTACTTGCCATCTGGCCTTTGGGCCTATCTTATTGAATTACTCTGATGTTCATATTACCTACCACACAGTTGCCTAGCAGATATCCGTACATACCACACTGTGCATATTTCATTACCTTATTGTGAATTACTCTGATGTGCATATTGCCTAACCACACAGTTCTTAACAGATATCCTTTACCTCCACTCTGTGCAGATACCACTACCTTATTGTGAATTACTCCGAGTACATATTGCCTCATTACACAGATGCTTAACAGATTTCCAGTACCACCACACTGTGCACATTTCACTAGCTAACAACATTCCTGGATCTACTATATATATTAGTCATCATGTTATCTCACTGGGTATTCCCATACCCCCTTACCCTTGCTATGTGCTATATTTTAATAGCCCTGACCTTTTACACCCTAGCCCTTACTTCACCTCAGAACACTATACCAGTCCTCCATAGATCTTGTTGGAGATTTCCTGACTCTCCCAACCATCAATACGAAACACTTCGGCGCACACCAGGCCCACATGTTCTCTATGTGGACCTTCAGCAGCAAAATCTATCTCGACGATTACAGTCCCACCATCCCCCTGACCTTAAATGTGCACTAATAAATGCACGATCAATAAGGAAAAAATGGCCAGCACTAACTGATATGCTCTCAGCTCATAACCTTGATATCCTATGTGTCACCGAGACATGGCTTTCAGCCGCTGACGCCGTGATCCTTCACCAGTGTGTCCCGCCTAATTTCTCAGTCCACTCTTGTCACAGAGCTGACCGTCGTGGCGGAGGAGTACTTATCCTAACGAAAGCCGACCTCAAATTTCGGCTTGCCGCCTCAAGCAGCACCTCTACCCTTGACTCTGTTACCATTACAAATAAGCAAATCACTATTAACTTGCTCTATAGAACTCCATCTTCATCTCCAGATGACTTAGCAACAATAATTATTTTGATCTTGCTTGCAACACCACGAATTCGCATACTCTAAACTGGATATTAGGTGACCTCAACCTCCCAGTCATTCAGGACAGCCACACCAATGCCTTTATTGATGCTCTCAGTGATCTAGGCTATGTTCAACTTGTTGATACCCC
Source organism: Ichthyophis bannanicus (assembly GCA_033557465.1). Lineage (NCBI taxonomy): Eukaryota > Metazoa > Chordata > Amphibia > Gymnophiona > Ichthyophiidae > Ichthyophis > Ichthyophis bannanicus. The sequence goes on along the minus strand of CM066045.1, from coordinate 21,935,664 downwards.
TACCCATATAAAAGGCAACTCACTTGATCTTATCTTTGCACCACAAACAGCCCTCACACATTTGCACCAGTCTCACCTAAACATAAGTGCGGTTCCCTGGTCGGATCACTTCCTGATAAGATTCCAGATTCCAATTTGCACCAACTCCTCCAAATCCATACCTGAAGATAAACCCATATCAGAACATTTAAAGCGCTTCCACCCTTTTAATAGAGAAGATATTCTAAAGAGGACACAGAATCTATTTGACCCTCCTCTTCAAAGCCTCGATGACATGGTCGCCGCTTGGAACTCAAGCCTAGATTCCGTGATCCACTCACCTACCACGAACAAAGCACCACATAAGAAAAAGAATGCCCCATGGTACTCCCAAGAACTACGTAATTCGCTCCTTCAACTCAGACGACTTGAGAGACGCTGGCGACGATCAAGAACAGCTGAGAGCCATGAGGCATTCACAGCACAATTAGGAAAACATCGGTTATCTGTAGCATCAAGTATGAAACAATATCATGCAAAAAGACTACAACGCTCCTTGAACAAACCCCACGAGCTTTTCCAAATTGTGAAATCTCTAGCAAAGGAGCCATCTCAAGAGAACTTACCCTACCCAGACTCACAAGAATATGCTTATTACTTGCGTAAGAAAAGTAATCAGCTTGCCCACACTGCTAAGCCCCCCATGCCAGCCAGCCTACATTTCTCCATCCCACAACCTCCTCTTGGTCATTTCTTGAGTGGGTCCCAACACACTATCACATCATTTTCTACTCCATCTGACAGAGTCATTCAAGACACTATCCTAAACATAAACACTACAACAGCACCCTCCGATCCGTGTCCAGCTCCCTGGATAAAGGCCCTGCGTGCCGAGCTCAGCCCATTCCTATCCAAATTGATTGATGTATCGTTCTCTACTGGAACATTTCCTCGAAGCCTGAAACAGACTGCTATCAGACCACTCCTAAAAAACAGTAAGTTGGACCCTTCGATGATGGAATCCTACAGGCCTATCTCCAGCATACCTCTCCTATCGAAAATCATTGAAAAGATTACCCAACGCCAATTACAAGATTACATAGATACTAATGCACCCCTGCATCCCTGCCAGCATGGATTTCGTGAAGCACATGGTGTTGAAACATTACTCACAACCTTATTCAACACCATAACCTTAGGTCTCGATAACATCAGACAAGGCTTTGCACTGATCTTCATGGACATTGCTGCCGCATTCGACACCGTAGACCATGAAGTTCTCCTGCTACGCCTCAGAGAGAAGGGAGTTCAAGCTTCAGCTTTGTCATGGTGCGCTTCATACCTCACTGATCGCTGGCAACATGTCCGTTCTGGCCCCTCCAACTCCGATTCCTTCCCCCAAACTAAAGGTGTTCCACAGGGCTCATCTCTATCCGCCTTGCTATTCAATGTCTATATGCAACCCATTTGTGATCTCATCCAATCATTTAATATCAACTGCCTGGTCTATGCTGACGACGTCTTGATGTACATGCCAATTTCGACAGAACATCTTGAACTATCCCCACTTATCAGGTGCTTTGACGCTGTCACAGACTGGCTAAATGCACAAATGCTTAAGTTAAATTTCAAAAAGACAGAAGCCCTCTTCGTAACCAGGAATCCGGCTTTTACTCCACCCCTGTCTATCAAGGTTCGCGACGCAGAGATCATATGCAAGACTACAGTAAGATACCTAGGTGTAATGCTTGATCAGCAACTTAATATGAAGGCTCATATCAAAAACATAACAAAGTCGGTGTACCATAAAATCCGGACCCTCCGCAATCTGCGTGAACTGTTAGAACCTGATAACTTCCGAACTGTCTTTCAGGCCCTAATAATGCCTCACTTTGACTATGCCAATGCGATCTTGTATGGTCTACCTAAGTGCACGACTAACCCCTTACAACTTGCAATGAATTCAGCTGCAAGAATCCTTCATGGAGCCTCAAGAAGTTCTCATATTACCCCCAATACTAAAACAATTGCACTGGCTACCCATACAAGCCAGGATCTCATTCAAGATCCTAATTATGACCCATAAAGCCATCAATAAATACCCTGCTACTGCCATTACTGATCTAATTTCAATCACACCTCCCAATCGAGCAAGGAGATCGAATGCAGCAAATACTCTCATATTACCTAAGGCAAGCACGAAGTGTTCTCAATTCACTAGATCCAGAGCCTTCTCCTTCTTTGCTCCATCCTGCTGGAACGCACTACCAGCAACTATCAGAACCATCAGTGAACTCTCCCAATTTAGGAAGGCACTGAAACGGCACCTCTTTCTTCATCACTACGATGATGCAGTCTTCTCCCCACACTCACCCACTCTCACATCTCAATGCAGCACCTCAAACTCATGCACGTCACATTCCCAGACTGATCACTCGCAATCACACCTTCCCCTCCAACCACCATGAGAAACTTACGCAGTGCCGCATAACTCATTATATTGTTGCATAAAGTAGACTGTATTTATTCATCGTGTCTCCTTGTTAAGGGACTGGTTATTTATACCCTATTTTACCTGTTATACCTGCTTAATGCATACCCAAGTTTAATTTTCCTGTTTAATGTATACCCAAGTTATTATACCTGTTTCACTGTAAGCACAAATCACGAAATTGAGATGTGCAACTCTTATGTTCATTGTAAACCGCACTGATGTCGAATAGCGCGGTATAAAAGAGACTGCAAATAAATAAAATAAAATAAATAAAATTAAGGGAAGAAAATAGGATCTCAGGACCTGTGAGCTAACATGTCCCAGCTATAGAAATTAGGGCATGGACCAGCTCCATAACATCACAAATCCAAACCCCCCCCCCCCTTCCAATGTAATTTAATCTTTATAAATTCTGATATCTCAACATATTAATTTCACATGCCTAAACAAGTTTAACTATTACATTAGCCCCACATAGCTGAGTAAGTCTCATATGCTGAGAGAGATTGCATGTTACATAAGCCCCCTTGAACCCAACATAACTGAATAGCTAAAAAGTCTTCACATGTCTATAGCAGCCTCTCACACTCATGCACAACTACTAGTCCTTCACAAACATAGCCACTCATCCCATGTAAATCATGGCTGAATAACTTGCACATATGTTGCTACTTTTCCCATCTTGTGCATCGCTGCTACTGCTCCTCAACTGTAACTCATCCCTCACTGCAACTGCTCCTCAAACACAACTGATCCCAATGCTGCAACGGACGCCTTAAAGCATTTAGTTTTTGCTTCTTCAGGGGAGGGTCTCAGCAGGCATTTCTACAGCAGGTATTCAGAACCATTAACGTATGCTAAAAAGCAACAAAACATCCAAATCAACAACATAATCTCTCTTAAGCAACTCTAACTCACCTCCCAGCACAAAAGACATTCCTCAAGTGTCGGCGTCTCTACAAACTATATATATAGCAAGTTTTGTTGCTTTTTAGCATTCCTACTGTCGTAAAATTAGACGCACCTATGATCAATTGTCAGTACTCACGTGACTTGAATCAACCAATGAGTGATGGTTCTAATGTTTAAAAATGCCACATTCACTCCCTGTTCCATTTTCACACTTGTGAAGACAAGAGAGTTACCTGAGACCATCAGAAAAGCCATTATCGGGACTTCCGGTGACATCACGGAGCTAATGGCAGCCTAAAAGCCTTGCTCCGTCCGATTCCCGAGAGTGGTGAAATTGTGGTGGGCTCCCCAGTGCCAAAGTGGAAGGCAAGCGAGCAGTCAGCAGTCGGATGGCCGCGAAGAAGAAATTGGAGGGTTTCCAGTCCCCGTACGTGCGTCGGGAGCTGATGGGGGCGGCGGACTCGGCCTGCTCCGATGCGAGAGCAAATGGCGACAGCTCTGGAGAGGAAGGTGGCACAGATGCGGAGGAGCTGGAGGAGGTGCCCCTTCGTAAATGGTTGCAGGAGTTTAAAATTGAGATGAGGACTGAGATTAAAGCAATGCGGAAGGAGGTAAAAGAAACCCTGCAGGCTATTCAGCAGGAGATGAGAAGTCTGGGTGGCCGCGTGGAGGACTTGGAGAGCCACGTGGAGGACTCTGAGCGAGAGCTCCGAGGGATGGCGGCCTTGCAAGAAAATCTCCAGGCCCGGCAAGATGAGCTGCAGGAGAAAATTGAGGAGATTGAGGATCGCGCTAGGAGAAACAACTTGCGTTTCCAGGGGGTACCGGAGGAAGCGGCTGCTGGAGATTGTGTGGCGGTGATCCAGAAGCTCTGTGGACATATCCTACAACGCGGGGAAGTGGCTGGCATGAGCGCTGAGCAAATCGGCGTGGAGAGAGCGCATAGAAGCTTAGGCCCCCCGGTGGGAAAAGCAAGCACGAGACATTATTGCCTGTATGAGTAGCTTCCCACAGAAAGAACAAATTTTGAGTGTGGCCCAGAAGTTTGGGCGCATTGCATGGGAAGGAAATGAAATCGAAGTCTTTAATGATCTGTCTAAAGGAACACTGGACAGACGGAGGGAGATGAGAGAAGTCACTGCGTATTTGAGGGGACAGAACCTAAGATATCATTGGTTGTTCCCGTTTGGGGTCTTGCTGTCGGTGAATGGTGTGAATCGGAAGGTGAAATCCGTGGAGGAGGCGTGGGCCACCTTGCGGGAATTGGGATGCGAGGGGCTGCCTAAAGTGGGGGAGACAGAGCGGCAGCGTCAGGCCCCGACGGAGACGAGCAAGCAGCACCGTCCACCGAGTGCACAATGGCAATGAGTTGGAGAGCATGGGAAGCGTCTGAAGTGGATGTCCATGGATCAGCGGAGTGCGGCTTCGGAGACAGCTATCTGAGACGGGAGCCAGGACAGGCTATTTCCGGCTGCGAGTATTGCTCCTGAGGAGGGGTGTTAGAGCCCCTTTCCTCTGGGATTTGGACACTGGACACATAGGGCTAACGGGGGGAGGGGAGGGGGGGAAGGAGGGGAGTGGAGTTGTATGTGGAGGGGTTTAAAGGTTAAATGGGGTGATTTGTTGTATGATGAAAGGGGGGAGGGGGAGGTGGAAGTGGGTGGCACGGGGGAGGTGTGGTGGGACGGGATAGGATAGGACGTCCGGGAGGGAAGTTGAGGAGATGGATGGTGGGGTGGGGGGGGGAGGGGTGGGGACTCCGGGGAGGGAAGGGGGTGGGGGGAGAGGGGGGATCAGAACACAAGGGGGGTGGTGAATGGAGGGGGGATAATTTTTTAATTGATGGTGCGTATTGGAACTATTAATGTGAAGGGGTTGAACTCTCCCACTAAGAGGGGGTTGCTTTTCGGGAGGTGGTGAGAGATCATTGGGACGTGGTATTGCTTCAAGAGACACACTTGAGAGCCGGTGAGGTGGGGCGGATGCGACACCGGCAGTATCCTCATCAGTTTTTTTCCTGCAATAAGGAGGGTGGTAGAAAGGGGGGTGTGGGCATCTTGATACGGGAGGGGTGTGGGATTAAGGTGGAAGGGTCATTTAAGGATTTGGAAGGGCAGGTGGTGGGGGTTAAAGGGAAATTGGAGGGGGAGGATATTGTGGTGATGGTGGTGTATGGTCCTAATGGGCAGCAAAAAGGGTTTTGGCACAAAGTAGGGCAATTTATTGAAGGGGCAGGGGATGGGAAGCTTATGGTGGGAGGGGATTTTAATTTAGTGCTGGATCCGAGGATTGATCGCAAGCCGAGGGGAGGAGATGGGGGGAGAAAGAATAGGCTAGAGTTACATAAGGTGATGGGGCAATATAATTTGGTGGACATGTGGAGGGCCCTAAACCCGGGGGGAGAGGAGTATACCTTTCACTCGGCTCCACATGATAGTTGGAGCCGGATAGACATGTTGCTTGAAGGACTGGAAAGGGGGGCTGTTACTTCTGGAGAGAAATCTGAAATTGTGAGTATATACTTCTGGGAATTTTTCTGAAAGGAATTTTTTTTCTTTTAAAGCTAATTAATCTGTGAACCCACTATTTTTTTTGTTAAATCAGTCAGGGCCTAGTAGCAACAGTTTTAAGATTCAATTTAAAAACACAGAAGAGAACTTTCTGGTTACCTTTCATACCCAGTAGACAGCTGTAGTTTAAATTTCATAGTCACTCAGGGCCTAGCATCAGCAAAGTACTTTTAGTTTCAAATTAAAACACAGAAGAGAGCTTTCTGGTTAAATTTAGAATCCAGCAGAGAGCTTGTAGTTTAAATTTCATAATAGGTTAGAGCCTAGTAGCAGCAAAGAGCTGTAATTTAAATCAAATCAGAATATAGCTTAGCACAAGAGGCAAAACAAGGTCAATTCTCCTTGAGCAGCATATAAAGTCTTCTAGAGACCTTTACAAAGAGGCCTTCTACCTAGTGGGCAAGCAACCTGTGAAGCTTTTTCAATAGGTGTTAACACCAGCTGGCAGTTCAAAAGGCCATTTTGAAAGACTCCTTCTATCCAAGCAAGGACTGTTAATTACCCAGGAAGTAGGTCACTGCTTACATCATCAGCACAAGCATAAATAGCTCAACCAGAGCTCTGTGACCCTGTCTTAAAGGACTGGAAAGGGCGGCTGTTACTTCTGGAGAGAAATCTGAAATTGTGAGTATATACTTCTGGGAATTTTTCTGAAAGGAATTTTTTTTCTTTTAAAGCTAATTAATCTGTGAACCCACTATTTTTTTTGTTAAATCAGTCAGGGCCTAGTAGCAACAGTTTAAGATTCAATTTAAAAACACAGAAGAGAACTTTCTGGTTACCTTTCATACCCAGTAGACAGCTGTAGTTTAAATTTCATAGTCACTCAGGGCCTAGCATCAGCAAAGTACTTTTAGTTTCAAATTAAAACACAGAAGAGAGCTTTCTGGTTAAATTTAGAATCCAGCAGAGAGCTTGTAGTTTAAATTTCATAATAGGTTAGAGCCTAGTAGCAGCAAAGAGCTATAATTTAAATCAAATCAGAATATAGTTTTCCTCAGCAGCACAGGACAAGGTACTGTGTAGCAGCCCTTTTTTAATAAGTGTTATATAAGTGTTAAAGGAGCACTAAGAGGCGACAAGGCGATAGCGGAGAGACTGAATGAATTCTTTGCTTCGGTCTTTACTGAGGAAGATGTAGGGATGTTACCCACGACTGAAGTGGTATTTAAAGGTGTGGAAGAATTGAAGGAAATATCGATACATCGGGAAGATGTCTTACAACTATTAGATAAACTGAAGAGTAGCAAATCACCTGGGCCGGATGGTATACATCCAAGGGTGTTGAAAGAACTGAAATTTGAGATTGCAGACCTGCTATCAGTAATCTGTGAACTATCATTAAAATCATCTCTAATACCTGAGGATTGGAGGATCGCCAATGTAACACCAATTTTTAAAAAGGGTTCGAGGGGTGATCCGGGAAACTACAGACCGGTGAGCCTGACATCAGTACCGGGAAAAATGGTAGAAACCATCATAAAGAATAAAATTACTCAGCATATAGATAGTCATGACCTAATGGGAGACAGCCAACATGGCTTTAGACAAGGAAGATCTTGTCTTACTAATCTGTTATGTTTTTTTGAAGGAGTGAATAAACAGGTGGACAAAGGTGAGTCGGTTGATATTGTGTATCTGGACTTTCAGAAAGCCCTTGACAAGGTCCCTCATGAGAGACTTTTGGCAAAACTAAAGAGTCATGGGATAGGAGGCAGTGTACTACTGTGGATCAGGAACTGGTTAAAAGATAGAAAGCAGAGGGTAGGGCTAAATGGCCAATTTTCCCAATGGAGAAAGGTGAATAGTGGTGTACCCCAGGGATCTGTGCTGGGTCCGCTGCTTTTTGACATATTCATAAATGACCTGGAAAGTGGAATAACGAGTGAGGTTATCAAATTTGCTGATGACACAAAACTATTTAAAGTTGTTAAAACCCAGGAGGATTGTGGAAAATTGCAAGAGGATCTTGATAAATTGGAAGACTGGGCATCAAAATGGCAGATGAAATTTAATGTGGAGAAGTGCAAGGTTATGCACCTAGGGAAGAACAACCCAAACTATGGTTACACGATGCAAGGTTCCACATTAGGAACCACCACCCAAGAAAAAGATTTAGGCGTCCTTGTGGATACCATGTTAAAACCCTCGGCCCAGTGTGCAGCGGCGGCCAAGAGAGCAAATAGAATGCTAGGTATGATAAGGAAAGGAATGGAAAATAAAACAAAAGATATTATAATGCCTCTATATCGTTCCATGGTGAGACCGCACCTTGAATATTGTGTGCAATTCTGGTCGCCGTATCTTAAAAAGGATATAGCGATTTTAGAAAAGGTTCAGAGAAGAGCCACCAAAATGGTAAAGGGGATGGAAGGCTACTCCTATGAAGAAAGGCTAAAAAGGTTGGGGCTCTTTAACCTGGAAAAGAGACGGCTGAGGGGAGATATGATAGAAGTCTATAAATTAATGAACGGAGTGGAACGGGTAAACGTAGATCGATTGTTTACCTTATCAGAATATAGAAAGACTAGGGGACATGCAATGAAGCTACAGGGTAAACTATTTAAGACTAATAAAAGAAAATATTTTTTCACTCAACGTGTAATCAAACTCTGGAATTTGTTACCGGAGGATGTAGTAAAGGCTGTTAGTGTAGCTGGGTTTAAAAAAGGTTTGGACAAGTTCCTGGAGGAAAGGTCCATAAACCATTATTAAGAAGGGACCCAGGATATCAATGCTTGAACCAATACAAGCATTGTGGAACCTGTGTCCCTTGGGGAAACTGCTAGGTACGTATGACCTAGATTGGCCACTGTTGGAAACAGAATACTGGGCTTGATGGACCTTGGTCTGACCCAGTATGGCATATCTTATGATCTTATAATCTTGCTGTTGGATAAGTCCTGGATGAAGGAGGTGCTGGATGGAGGCATCCAGCCGGTGGGCTGGTCTGACCACGGGGCAGTGGTGGTGAAGTCCGGGGAAGGCTGGGGGGGTGTTTTGGAAGTTGAATGATAGCCTACTTAGGGATAGGGAGGTGGTGGAAGGCACTGAAACGTCACCTCTTTCTTCATCACTACGATGTTGCAGTCTTCCCCCCACACCCACCCACTCTCACATCTCAATGCAGCACCTCAAACTCATGCACGTCACATTCCCAGACTGATCACTCGCAATCACACCTTCTCCTCCAACCACCATGAGAAACTTATGCAGTGCCGCATAACTCATTATATTGTTGCATAAAGTAGACTGTATTTATTCATCGTGTCTCCTTGTTAAGGGACTGGTTATTTATACACCATTTTACCTGTTATACCTGCTTAATGCATACTGTCACAGGGTAGACTTAAGGCAACCCGAGAAAGGGCAGATCAGTGTGAATGATCACAATAAAAGTGACAAGGTAAACAGAGGAATGTTTGATGGTTGCCAGGGACAACCTAGGCACACGTGCACAGAGCCCAGAAAGACACACCCAGAGAGCAAAGCAAGGGAATTTGTTTTGCCCAATAGAGTGCAGCTGAGTGAAGGTGGAGTCAGGAGACACGCAGATAAAATAGACTCCCAAACAATTAGAGATAGGGAATCCTTGAGAGAGAGAGAATCCTTGAGAGATGGGGAATCCTTGAGAGAGAGGGAATCCTTGAGAGAGGAGTTGAAGCAACAGAGGTCACAAGCTGAAAGGCAACAGCAGATACGGTTGAAGCCATGGAAAGCCTGGAGCTGGTGTGACAGAGATGAAGACAGTGAGAGTGAGTCAGTGAGGCAACAAGGGAGCCGGTGTGAAAGTTGGAAAGAATCCAGAGACCTGTGTGGCTCGGTGAGAAAGCAACACCCTGACAGCGTGTTTGTGCTTGGAGGACGAGAGAAATATAAGAAGACTGCAACAGCAGGTACAGGGGCAAGGAGTGAATACAAGGGCTATTTGCTATCTGAGAGGGAGGAGCCCTGGAAGCATAGAAATAGCCACATAAAGCCCAGATATTTAGAGGCTGACAATAGCTTTTATCCTGGTTATAAAAATACTAAGAGAAGAGGGTTTCACTCACCCAGAAAAGTTGAAGATTTCCCTTATCACTGTGAGCTCCCAGCTTCTAGGGAAATGCCGTTACAAGCTTTCCAATCTAGCCCAGCTGAGTCTAGGAAGCTAGTGCAGACCCGGCAAGGAGCCTGCCGTAATTACCCAGCTAGCAGGTCAAACAAGGACCTGAGCTATCTATTAAGACACCAGCGGGGGCAGAGCTCTGGAAGGCACAGCTCAGGATTATACGATACTTCCCAGAGAGGCAGTGCTTCAGAAGGGAAAAGAAACTTCCTAGGGGACGAGGCAAGCCTGCCATACTTTTACCCCACGTCTGAAGCTGATAATGGAGAAGTTAATGAACAGGAATTAATGGAGTATGAAAACTCAGAAGTATTAGAAAATCCAGAATTGATGGAATGTTCTCTCACTGTAACAGAGCCAGAATTCTCACTGAGGTAAACGTGATTGTGTGACCTTAACTCCAGTGTATGAGTTGCAAGACTGCAGCTTACTCTCTCTCTCCAGCCAAGCAGACAGTTAGGCTGTTTGTTATTTTGTTTTGTTCAAAGTTATTAGCTGAAGGAAGCTGTTTTTGTTGTTCATTTATCTTTTGTTATAAGCCAAAATGGGCTGTTAATTTCTGTTATCTTTGGAAGAAGAAACCTCAAGCGACGGGGAATAAAACCCTAAAAAGAAAAGAAGTTTTCTGTGTGATCTATATAAGTAAGGCACAACTACCACTCTCAGAAAGCCCAACAATACCAGTCTTCACCGCTGGGGCTGATGAGGGTTGACAATACCCAAGTTTAATTTTCCTGTTTAATGTATACCCAAGTTATTATACCTGTTTCACTGTAAGCACAAATCACGAAATTGAGATGTGCAACTCTTATGTTCATTGTAAACCGCACTGATGTCGAATAGCGCGGTATAAAAGAGACTGCAAATAAATAAATAAATAAATAAATATTTGGGGTTTAATGATATGGGGGAGGTGAAGGATGTAGTTGTCTGGGAGGGGTTGAAGGCGGTGGTGCGGGGGAGGTTTATTATGTGGGGGGCTAGGAAGAAGCGGGAGAGGGAGAGACGTGAGGATGTACTGCGGAAGGAGTTAACAGTGGTGGAGGAGAGGTACCAGAGGTCAGGGGCATGGAAGGATAGGGGGGAGATGGAGAGAGTGAGAGTAGAATTGCGGGCGTTGCAGACTGATAAGGTGGCTTTTCTCTTACAACGGGTGCGGCAGGTGCACTATGAATTTGGGGATAAGGCCAGTCGTTTGTTGGCACGGCGACTACGGCAGCGAAAAGGGATGGCGACAATCTATCAGATTGAAGGGCAGGATGGGACGGTGGGGAGGGGAGATGAAGCCATTCAGGAGCGGTTTAAAGAATATTATCAAGAACTTTACCGGGAGATGGAAGGGGTGAGGGAGGGGGGGATTGAGGAGTATTTAGAGGGGATATCCTTACCTGAATTAACTGAGGTAGCAGTTGAGGAGATGGAGGCTGAGATCTCGAGGGAAGAATTGGAGCGGGCAGTGAAGGGGTTGGTTGGAGGGAAATCACCGGGCTTAGATGGGTTAACGGGGTCCTTTTATAAGGTATTTTGTAGAGAGGTGGGGGCCTATTACTCAGGGTATTTAATGGGGTCCTAGTGGATGGGGGGGGGATTGTCAGCCGAAATGCTCACGGCGGGGATTACTGTGCTGTTAAAACCCGGAAAAGATCCGGGGAGGTGTAGTTCGTATCGCCCCATCTCTTTGCTGAATGTCGATGTTAAATTGTTAGTGAAAATTTTGGCGGGAAGGTTGGCTGGTTGGATGCCCGGGATTATCCAGGTGGATCAAGCTGGCTTTATAGCCGGGCGGCAGGCAGCGGATAATATAAAGCCAGGCAGGAACAAGATGATCTCCTCTTGCTGTCCATAGACGCTGAAAAGGCTTTCGATAGAGTTCACGGGGGGTTTTTAATGCAGGTCTTGCGAAAGGTAGGATGTGGGCCGAATTTTTTGGCATGGGTGGGGACTTTATACCATGGTCCCCGGGCGCGGGTGAAGGTTAATGGGAGGTATTCCCATGATTTTGCATTGGGCCGTGGGACTCGTCAAGGGTGTCCGCTCTCGCCACTGCTTTTTGCATTGGTGGTGGAGCCGTTGGCGGAATGTATACGGCTGAACGATCGAATCCAGGGGTTACGCCGAGGGGAGTGTGAGCATAAGATTTCCTTGTATGCTGATGACATTTTGTTATACATAGGCAATCCGCTTGTTTCGCTGCCTGAGGTGCTGCGGGAGGTGGAAAGGTATGGGGCAGTCTCGGGTTTCAAAATGAATGTGGATAAAACCGAGGTGTTGAAAGTCCAGTTAGATATGGAGGTTGAGGGGAGGTTGAAGAGTATGTTTCAGCTGCGCTGGGTGCAGGGGTCTCTGGGGTACTTGGGGGTTCAGATCACGGATCGGTATGAGACCTTATTTTCTGCTAACTACCCCAGGCTTATTCGCAGTATTACCACAGATCTGATGGGTTGGATGAGGATGGAGATATCCTGGCTGGGGAGAATTGCGGCCATTAAAATGAATATCCTGCCCCGATTGCTCTATTTATTCCATGTCTTACCGGTGGAGGTACCGGAGGGGGTGATGCGGATCCTTCACCGGAAGGTGTTCAGTTACATCTGGAAGAGGAAGCCGCCGAGAGTTGCGCGGGATGTGATATATGCGCCTAAGGAGGAGGGGGGATTTGGGGGTGCCTAATTTGAAGGCTTATTATTGGGCGGCACAGCTTGCCCATGTATTGGGTTGGGAGGGGGGGGAGGTGTGATCCTGGGTGAGTTTGGAGAAAGGGAGGGTTAATGGGGGCTGCTTGGCTCTGGGCGCCACGGGTGGGGAGGGGGGACCTGGGACAGGGGTCACCGGGGATGCGCCAGGTGGTACGGATCTGGGATAAAGCCCGGGGACCGTATATAGCACGGAGGCAGAAGGAGTTCTCGGTGATGACTCCTTGGAGGGGGTGTAGAGCTTTTAAACCGGGCTGGGAGGGGGGACGGTTTGATCTTTGGACAAAGAAGGGCTTGGTGTGTAGCTTTCAGTTGGTTGACGGGGGTGAGCTGCGGAGTTTTGCGGAGGTGCAGGAGGAATTTAAATTGGAGGCTGGGGATAGGTATGCCTATGTGCAAATCAGGTCGTTTTTAAGGAGGGTAGTGGGGATCGACAGGTTGGGAGAGGAGGTTTCGGGGTTGGAGGCAATGTGGTTTGGGAAGAGAGGCTCCAGGGGCATGGTGTCTGGGTTATATAAGATGGTTTTGGGGGGAGGAGGAGGGAAGCACAGGTATATGGAGCAGTGGGAGCGGGACCTGGGTAGAACGTTATCTGTGGTAGAGTGGAAAAAGGTGTGGGATCAGATTAAGCGGGGACTCAGTGCTAGTAGGGCCAGAGAGAATAGTTATAAGGTTCTGATGAGGTGGTATTATACCCCCTACCGCTTCCATAAAATATTTAGGGAGGTATCGCCTCTCTGTTGGAGGGGTTGTGGGGAGATAGGGATGTTTTGGCATGTTTGGTGGAGCTGTGAGAAGGTCCAGAGCTATTGGAGGTGGCTAACGGGGTGGATTAAGGAGAAACTGGGGATAGAGGTGGAGTTGGTGCCCACTATCTTGTTGTTGGCGTTATGGGGGGAGGGGGGCGTGAGCGGGGGGGAGGGGGGGGTAAGATGGTGCTGGCCTGTTTGAGTGTGGCACGGTGTGAGATTGCAGCAGCGTGGAAACAAAGGGAGATGCCCTCGGTGGAGCAGTTTGAAAGGCGTCTTAGGTTTATAGTTCTTATGGAACGGTTAACAGCAGCTCGGCGGCAGAGACTGGGTGGGTTTGAAGAACGGTGGGGAGCTCTGGGACGTGTTCTGGGGGTGGGGGGGAGGGGTGGGGGTAGGGGAGGGAGAAGGGGGAGGGGATTGGGGTGATTAGGGGGGGATTAGGTAGAGGGGTAGGTGGGAAGGGGAGGGGGCTGGGGGGGAGGGGGGGAGGGAGGGTTGCAGGGGTTGGGTGGGATGGGGCTGGAGTGGTTGGGGGGGGGGAGGGAGGAAGGCATCAGGTTCTGGGTGGATAAGGGGGGGGGACTGGGGAGGTACATGGGTTCTCAGATGGACAGGTGCAGATTGTAAATGAAAATAAATACAATCCCGAAGGAGGGGTGGGCGATGTGGGTGAGTTTGCAAAGGTAACCAATTGGTATCTTGGGTCACTAGTCTTAAGGGAGGTTACTGCACTCGGGGATATCTGATTGTATTGTGATGTTCTTCCATACCTTTCTGTTGGAAGCATCCGTGGGGTGGCTCTTGTAGAAGTTGGTTACCACTTGTCCAGCGGTTGTTTCGCTCTGATACTTGTGTTTGGTTTTGTGATGGAATTGTTGACAATAAAAAGTTAAAAAAAAAAAAAAAAAGAAAAGCCATTATCACTAAACATCAAACTTCAAAGGGGTACAAAACTATCTCCAAAGACCTTGGGATTCTTGTGTCTACAGTTCACAATGTTATTAAGATGTTTTCTGCTCATGGAACTCTCATAGTACCTCCCAGGACGTGGTGGGAAGAGGAAAATTAATCCAAGAAGTCTTCAAAAGTTAGTGCAAATTGTTGGGAAAATACCACTTACCAAAGAGCTTAAGGTGATCTGGAGCAATTTGGAGTAGTGGTTTCAACCCGCACCATACACCACGTACTAAACAACGAAGGACTTTGTGGACAAAGCCAAGGAGGACCCCACTGCTCAAAGACAAACATAAAAAGGCATGTCTAATCCTTGCACAAACCCACTTTGAGAAACCACAATCCTTCTCGGAAAATGTTTTGTGGACAGATGAAACCAAACTTGAGCTCCTAGGCAAAGCAGATCGGTGATATATTTACAGGGGACGAAATGAAGCTTATAAGGAAAAAAACACCCTTTCCTACAGTTAAATATAGTGGAGGTTACATAATGTTGTGGGGTTATTTTGCTAACTCAGGAACTGGAGGCCTGGAACATATTAAAGGAATCATGAAGTCAGAGGACTACTAAGATATTTTGGAGTGAAATATGCTACCTAATGTCAGAAAGCTAGGTCTGGGTCGAAGGTCATGAGTCCTCCAGCAGGACAATGACCCAAAACATACATCCAGAAGTACAAAAGAATGGTTAAAAGGGAAAAAATGGACTGTTTTAAACTGGCCAGCAATGAGTTCTGATCTCAATCGAATTGAGAAATTTTGGAAGTCCCAAGGCCACTGGGCAGGGTCCCCAATGGCTGCCCTTAATCGCGTGCACGGCTCGGTGTGGGGACCCTGCGCGCGCGACTAGCATGCACCGGAGGGCAAGTGGGGGAGGTGGCGGAACTGGCATCATTCAAATTGATTGGCTCCCGCCACGTCTGTGAGCGCGGGAGGAGCCAATGAGAGGTGGAAAGGCACTGGAGGGAATGGGGAGGAGTCGAACGACAGCAACGGCTGCTGTCGTTCTTCCGAGAGCAGGCAGAGGGGTAGCAGTGCCGGCGCAGAATTCACTGAGAGTGAAGGAGAAGGAAACAGCAAAGAATTTAAAAAAAAAAAAAAAGAAAGAAGATGACGTGTATCGGAGTGGCAGCGAGGGGGAGCATTGGCACCGCGACAGAGAGCTGGGTTGAGTCGTCTGCATTTTTGGGGGCAGTGAGCAGGACCCCCTGCAGACGGAAGGAAGGGCAGCAGTCAGACAGGCAGTGGAGTATTGCTGACAGGCAAGTGTCTCTGCTTTAGGGGGCATTGAGATAAGTGTTTAAAAAAAAAAAGTTTGTAAAAACAGGTGCTGCTGATGCCTGCTCGTACGGGTCGGCTGGGCCGCGCAGGAAGGCCGGGCAGGGCAGTCAAAGCTGTCAGCCAGCATGCCTCGCCTGCACAGGTCGGGCAGGAGGGATGAGTTAACAATGGTGAGGCAGAGGGCAATGTGGTAGAGAGTGAGAGTGCGAGAGGGGTGAGGGGTCTGTCTGGCCATGTGGCTACCTGCCGTGGCATAGCAAGAGCTGGGAGGCCTAGTAAGGGGCACGGGGGGCGGCATTAGCCCTGCCTGTGCAGTCAGGGGTGGAGCTAGGGCTAGGTTGGCTTGCACCCAGGGAAAAAGTGCTCCGTGCAGAGGTGAGCTAAGGTCTCGCCCGGGGGAGATGAGGTCTATGGGTCTGGAGGGGGGGGGGGCTGGCGGGGTGGTAGAGGAGACTAATTTCATGTGCAATGCGGGACCAGGAGTCAGCAGCTATGACAGAGCATTAGAAAACACCGGGGGAAGGAGCGCTGGGCAGGGGCAGTGGGAGGCTGTGCCTTCATGGTGGGAGAGCGGGGCAGGGGTTGGGGGCGGGTCACGCCAGCACAGGGGGCACCCATTTTCAGGGGTCAGGGTCTAACCTCCCCCATGGGTTGGTCGACGGCGCAAGGTGGTTATCATCTGGTAGCGGGACCTGCGTCATGGGATCATTGGCTAGGGGGGGCCAAGGTCCATCCAGGGCAGAGTGGTTAGGGGCTTGGCAATCCCCGTGGCCTTCAGCAGTTCCCTCCCCTGTTTTTTCATTTATGCCTCTGCAGGTACCTGCAACATTTCAACATGCTATGGGGCAAGGAGTGAGAGGCCAATTGGGAGCAGAGAGCATGGAAACGGGAGCAGCAGCAAGATGGATGTTCCTGGAGGAAGCTACCGGTGCGGGAAGGCAGGGATTGCGTCAGTGTGAAGAGGATGTCCAGGAGTCTGCCACTTGTCCAAGGCCAGCGCTGTCGACAGCTACTGCGGCGGCAGGTGAGTTTACGTCTGAGCAGGGGGAGGTTGTGGAGCGAGTGAATAATTCACAGGAGGGTTTGGGGGGTAAGGCACACAAGAAAAGGAAGCATTCCTGTCGGCGGCACCACGGCTCGGAGTCGTCATCCTCCTCGTCCTCTGACTCCTCGTCATCCTCCTCGTCCTCTGACTCCTCGTCATCCTCCTCGTCCTCTGACTCCTCGTCATCCTCCTCGTCCTCTGACTCCTCGTCATCCTCCTCGTCCTCTGACTCCTCGTCATCATCGGGAGCTGAACGTGTGGGGCAAGCGGCATACAGCAGCGCGGTGGCGGGGTCCAAGTCGGGCAGGGTAGCGCCTACATTAGCTTAAATTTCGGATTTATGGGAGGGGGGTCTGAAGAATCTGCGCCAAAAAATTCGGAAGCGGCGGTATATAGATATTCTCCGTCTATTGGAAGGTAGGCGGCAGTCGGGTGAGAGCAAGAAAAAGAGAAAGGAAGACGAGAAGGCGGGCCGCATCAAAAAAAATGTCACGTAATGTGGTGAATTGGAAGAGAGCCTTTTTGCGGTTGACAAGCATATGAGGTCATTATTCCCCAGACCAATATGGGATGTTGCTGCCATACGCAGATTCAATTTTGGAGGCGTTGCAGATCCATGACGGGTGGGCATGGTTGAATTACAATGAGAAGTATCGTGACAAGATGGAGGAGAACAGATTATTGTCGTGTAGGATGCAAGACATTAATTTATGGTTGACACAGATGTTGGCTAGGGCAGGAGCAGTTGGAGTTGGGGGGTAAAAGGGGGAACAGTGGCTACTGCAGGGTTAGGTCATTCCTTTCGTGCAGAGGGGAGCGAGCCGCAGCAGAGAACGGGGGGGAGGGGGCGGAGCAGGTGACATTTGCTTGAGGATTAACAAGTCATCTTGTCCATTTCCCGACTGCAAATTCTGCCATGTGTGTTCGGTCTGTGGTGCGAGCACACAGTGGTCAAATGCATTAAAAAAGGGTCGGTCCCTAAGCAGTAAGGACTTAATTGGCCTTGCTCCTACACTGATACAGGTAGAGGCTTTAAGGCCTTGGCTTTGGCAATACCCGAAGCAGAGGGATAGGGAGATACTATAGTTGGGGTTTCAGTTTGGTTTTGTTATACCTGTGCAGGGAAGTATTTCAGCGGCAAAGGCGCGAAATTCCCGTTCTGTTCGGCGCTTTTCAACCATGGTGTGGGATAAGTTGGCGGTAGAGCTGGAACTAGGCAGGATAGCGGGCCCGTTTGCGGAACAGCTGTTCCCAAATTTGGTGGTTTCCTCTCTTGGAATCATACCTAAAAAAGAGCCGGGGAAGTTCCGGCTGATTCTTAACTTATCTTTTCCATCAGTAAGTGATCACATCCCTAGGGAGTTGTGTGCGGTGCGTTATGCTTCATTTGATTTGGCGGTGGAGTTGGTTAGGAAATACGGCCCCGGGTCCCTGATGGCAAAAGTAGACATCGAGTCGGCTTTTCGTCTGCTGCCGGTGCATCCGTCAGCATTTCATCTGCTAGGTTTTTGTTTCGAGGGTGAATTCTATTTTGACAAATGCATGCCTATGGGCTGTTTGGTTTCTTGTGCCTATTTCGAGAAGTTTAGCACTTTCCTGCATTGGGCGTTGGTCAAGAAGGTAGGCTGTGTGAACATGGTTCACTACCTGGATGACTTCTTGTTCATTGGAGCGGCTCAGTCGGTGTGGTGTCAAGAGCTGTTGGAAGGTTTTGTTGAATTGTCCAGCCTATTGGGTGTTCCATTGGCTGCGGGCAAGACTGAAGGTTTGGTGACAAGGATCACATTTTTGGGGGTCGAGCTGGATTCGGAGGAGATGGTGGCTCACCTTCCTCCAGAAAAAGTGTTGAGGCTGCGGGAGTTACTGGCAAATGTGGTGGCTTCCAGCAAGATAACTTTGAAGGAGATGCAGGTCTTGATAGGTTCGCTGAATTTTGCTTGCAGGGTTATCCTGATGGGGAGGGTGTTTTTGCGTCTGATGGCAGCGGCTACATCGGGAGTGCTTAAACCGCATCACCATATTAGGGTTTTGAGGAGTATGCGGGCGGATTTGGGAGTCTGGGATAGATTTTTGGAAGAGTTTAATGGACGTCTGTTCTGAGGGAAGCCGAGATATCCAGTGTCGACCTGCAACTATTCACTGATGAAGCAGGAGGTGTAGGCTTGAGTATTTATTTTGGTGGCCACAGTCTTGGCGTGATTCGGGTTTGACCAGCAACATAGACTTCTTGGAACTGTTCCCCATTTTGGTGGTACTGGAGCTGTGGCCCAATAGGCTTAGTAACTGTATGGTAGTTTGGTGGTGTGATAATGCTGCGGTGGTTAACGTGATTAATCATTATACACCTCACTGTGTGCGGGTAGCGGGGTTAATGAGGAAAGTGGTGTTAGGCTGTTTGCATCTGAATGTGTCATTGAAGGCCCGGCATATCCCGGGATGCACTAACAAGATTGCTGATGCTCTTTCCCGTTTCAAGTGGGACCTGTTCTGGAATTTGGCACCAGAAGTGGACGCCGAGGGATTGATGGTCCCAGAGCAATTATGGCAAATTAGCCAGCAGAGATGCTAAATCTTCTGAGGAGTTCGGTGTCAGCATATCGGCGAGGCTGCAACAAAGTTGTAGACTTCTTGGTGGCCCAAGGATTGCAGCCAGGGTTTGCGAACGATCACCTCATTGGACAATATGTAGTTTATACTAAAGAAAAAGGGGCCTCCAGATCATCTGTGCAAACCCACTTAGCAGGGTTTGCCTTTTTTGCTAGAGCAGTTGGATGGGGCTCCCCAGCTGGGGTTTTTTTGACCCATAGGATGCTGCAGGGGCGGTAGTGTTCTCAGCCAACTCCTTCGGACTCCAGGCGGCCGATTACGCATGAATTGCTATTGAGACTTTGCACAGCTTTATCCATGGTGGCGGCATCACCGTATGAAGCCATTCTCTTCAGGACGTTTTTTTGTTTGGCTTTTTTCAGTGCTTTTCGCATTACGGAGTTGGTAGCAAACTCTAGCCGGTCTGCGGGTGTGGGTGGTATATGTCTCCAGCATGTTCAGGTCGAGGGGAAGCAGCTCTGGGTACTGCTAGCGAGATCCAAGACGGATCAGATGGAAAAAGGATTGTGGGTCATCTTGAAGGCAATTGGGGGCCTGGTGACATGCCCTGTGGACTCCCCCAGAGCATACTTGCGTGTGCGACCTGCGATAGAGGGTTCGCTCTTCCGGCATGAGGATTTGCGTCTGTTGATGCGTTTTCAAGTGTCAGCAGTGCTGCGGATGGTGCTGCAGCATATCGGTGAAGATCCTAGTATGTTTGCCCCTCATTCCTTCCGCATTGGTACAGCAACCATTGCGGCAGCGGCAGGTCTACCGGAACAGGAGATACGATCGGCATCGGCAGATGGCGTTCTCAGGCTTTTCAGGGCTATTACGTCTATGAGGGGGTGAGGGTAAGGACCATCGACTGCTTCTAACTGTTATTTTTTTTTTCTTGCTGTTGGCTGATCGGGCATTCATTCGTTCATTGGGCTGGCCAACGAGCAGCGGTGCGGCCGGTAGGGCTTAATTTGGGACTTGATTCTACTGTGGTGTCCGTTCTATGTCTGGGTGAGCGCTGTCTCCGCTGAACACAGCTTATGCTTTACTTCGGCACCATAAGCAGGAAAGGATGAAGCCGGCAATGATACTGCTACATTTGGGGGGCAATGATCTTGCATCATGGACTTGCGAGCAATTGATAAGAGCGGCAAAAGGGATCTTACAGATGTTTTACGAATGTTCCACGATGTGGTGTTATTGTGGTCCAATATCATTCCAAGGCCTGCATGCTGGGATCAGTGGCATTGGTCACAGGGATTGACAAAGATTAATCGCCAGATCGGCCGTTGGGTTTGCGAGCAGGGTGGGTATCAGATTATGCATTCCTGGGTGGAGATTGAAAGTGCGGGTTTGTACCGGCAAGATGGAGTGCACCTAGCCCCTGTGGGTATAGATTTGCTGCTCAATGACTGGCAGGAGGCCTTGGAATGTGTGGTTTGGTGGGAGGCTGGCTGGTCGCAGCTTGGTGGTGGGGGGGGGGGGGCGGTGCAGGGACATTGATGTCACCTGTGCTGGTGGCGGGATACCGGAGGTTTCTGGGGTCCGGAGCCTTAGGCAATACTTGGGGCGGGGGTTGGGTGCCCCTGGCCCGGACAATCCCTGTACAGCTTTTGCTAATGACATGGCGAGGCCGTGAAAAGGGGGGGTATGTAAGCTTGCCGTTGGCCTGTCCACAGCGGAAGCAGAGACGATGTCACATTGCTAATTGTATGGCTGGTGAGGAATTGTTCCGCTAGTTGGGATTGTTATGTGGTTTATTGTTGGAATATAATGTTGATTAACCTTATGAATGTTAATAAAGCTGCGACCAGTTGATTCCCAATGGTATTGGTTTGTGCTTTTTGTGGGAAGATGAGGTCAGGGGAAAAGGGGAGGGCTGGGATATGGGGGTGGGGGTGAGGGGGTGGGGGGGGGTTTGAAAAGGGGAGCACTGGTCCGGCCTACTGTGGTTAGTCCCAAGGCTGCAGGGCAGGGTCCCCGACGGCCACCCTGCGGGGGACTCAGTGCGCGCGGCTAGCATGCGCTGGATGGCAAGTGGGGGGAGGTGGCAGAATTGAAATCATTCAAATTGATTGGCTCCTGCCGCGTATGTGAGCGCGGGGGGAGCCAATGAGAGGGGGAAAGGCACTGGGGGGGAGGGGGAGGAGTCAAACGATGGTAATGGCTGCTGTTGTATTTCCAGGAGCAGGCAGAGGGATAGCGGTACCGGTGCCTCCCCACCCTCCTGCCCTTTTTAGGGTGCTGGTCGTTTGGTTGAAATTGGGGTGTTGCAGCTGGGGGGGGGGGAATGGTGGGCGGGATCCTGGAGGTTTCCGGGATCCGGAGCCTTAGGCAATACTTGGGCCGGGGGTTGGGTGCCCCCGACCCAGACAACTCCTGGATGGCTTTTGCTAATGACATGGCGAGGCTGGGAAAATGGGGGGGTATGTAAGCT
Organism: Ichthyophis bannanicus; assembly: GCA_033557465.1. Lineage (NCBI taxonomy): Eukaryota > Metazoa > Chordata > Amphibia > Gymnophiona > Ichthyophiidae > Ichthyophis > Ichthyophis bannanicus. The sequence goes on along the minus strand of CM066045.1, from coordinate 21,913,853 downwards.
AGCTGTTTGCCTGTCCGCGGCGGAAGTGGAGACGATGTCACCTTGCTAATTGTATGACTGGTGAGACATTGTTCCGCTAGTTGGGAATGTTATGAGGTTTATTGTTGGACTATAATGTTGATTAACGTTATGGATGTTAATAAAGCTGCGACCAGTTGATTCCCAATGGTATTGGTTTGTGGTTTTTGTGGGAAGATGGGGTCGGGGGAAAAGGGGAGGTTTGGGGGTGGGTGGCGAGGGGGTGGGGGGTTGGAAAGGGGGAGTACCGGTATGGCCTACCGTGGTTAAGAGCTGAAATCTGCCATTGTTAAAAGGAATCCTGGAAACATTCATGAATTGGAACAAATCACAGTTGAAGCGTGGGAGAAACTACCAGCAGACAGATGTATGAAACTTATAGATGGCTACAAGAAACATTTGGAGGCTGTCATCACTGCTAAGGGTTGTGCAACCAAATATTGGTGAAGGGTGCCGTTAATCCTGTCCAGGTCATATTTTGTTTTGTTTTTCTCAAAAATTACTGCATCTAAGTTGCTCAGACATCTTTTTTTTTTGTTGTATATCTTTGAACGTATTATTATAATAATATGATGACATACAGTTGGAATATTTCAAATTATTTCTCAAAATATTGTACACAACATACCTAAAATGCAAGGATGCCAATAATCTTGACCACAGCTGTAGAGAAGTTTTTCAGGGACATAACAGAGGAGTCCCAGCTTTAATCTGGAGCCTCTGTGCTGTCTTGGAGGAGAGGGGTTACCTGAAAGAGAGCATAACTTTGGCATGGCAGGAAGTGATCTTGTAGCTAGAACTTGCCCTCCAAGGGATGCATTATTCTCTCACACCAAGAATGCATCTCCAGGTCTTTCTTAGTTGGTTATTTGATCACTGGGAATGTAGACAGCTGAGTGGCTGATGGTCGTGATGATCTCTTAGTCACTTGCCTGCCTGGTGCCAAGGTGGTGAACCTAACGCATAACCTAGATAGGATTTTAGACAGTGTGGAGGAGAAGCTGTCCTGGTACATGTTGCTATCAATGACATAGGATAACATGAGAGGGAGGTTCTGGAAAACAAATGTAGTCTTTTAGGCAAAAAGTTCAAATCCAGAACCTCCAGGGTAGCATTCTCAGAAATACTTCCTGTGGCATACACAGGACACAAGAGACAGGCAGAGACGATGTGGATGAGACGATGGTGCAGAAAGGGGGTTTTAGATTTGTTAGGAACTGAGCTACTTTCTGGGGAAGGGGGAGCCTGTTCTGCTGCTGGCATAACGTTCAAAGAGGAGATAGAGCAGCTTTTAAACTAGAACCAGGGGGAAAGCTGACAGTCTCTCAGGAGCACATGCTTTGGTTCAAAGTATCTAGGAAGGATATCATCGTAATAAGGAACTAAGGGCATCCTTATAGAGAAGTTGCAATAAAGGCTAAAAAATACTAGGTGCCTTAAATAAAGACCAGAAAGGGATGAAAGTTTGCAAATTATCCCTGCCAAATGCTGTGAAGGTTGTAAATTCAAGCAAGCATACCTTGAAATGTCTGTATACAAATGCTAGAAACCTAAAAAATAAGATAGGAGAATTAGAATATATATTATTAAATGAAGAGACAGATATAATAGGCATCTCAGAGATTCAGTGGAAGGAGGAAACCAATGGGACACTGTGATACCAGGGTACAAATTATGTCACAATGATAGGGTGGCACAATATGTTAAAAGAGAGCATTGAGCCAAATAGAACAAAAGTTTTGCATTAAATAAAATGTGGCATTGAATCCTTATGGATTAAAATTGTATCTGTGAAGGCGAAGAAAATGGTGGTGGGACAGACTGAGCTGCACAGATGATGCAATGTTATCAGAAATTAGGGAAGCTAGCAAAATTGGCAATACAATAATGGGTCATTTCAATTACCCCAATATTGGTTGGATAGACATCACGTTAGGACATGCTAGGAAGGTAAAGTTCCAAGATGAAATACAAATGACTGCTTCATGGAGCAGCTGGTTCGGGATCTAACTAGCTATTTTAGACTTAGTCCTTTGTGGAATGCAGGATTTGATAAAGGAGCTAACAATGTTGGATCACTCAGCACTAGTGATCATAATATAATCACATTTTACTTAATAACTGGAGTGAGTATGCAAAGAAAATCTTCTATGTCAGTGTTTAATTTTCAAAAAAGGAGACTACGATAAAATAAGGAAAATGGTTAGAAGAAAATTGAAAGGAGCAACTGCAAAAGTCAAGAGTTTATATCAGACGTGGATGTTATTCACACATTACGAAAGGTGGAAGGAAAGCCAAATGCCAGCCAGCTTGGTTAAAAGGTGAGATGACAGAGGCTACTAAAACCAATAAAACATCTTTCAAAAAATGGAAAAAAGAACAAAATGATGAAAATTGGAAACAACATAAGCATTGGCAAGTTAAATGCTAGGCGCGGATAAGGAAAGCCAAAAGAGAATTTGAAAAGAATCTTACCATAGAGATGAAAACTCACAATTCAAACTTTTTCTAGTATATACGAAGCAAAAAGTTGGGGAAGGAGTCAGTTGCGTCATTAGATGATAAAGGGTAAAAGAGGCATTCAGGAAGGACAATGCCACAGTTGAAAGACTAAGAGGCCGATTCTGTACTGGCCATCTAGCCCCTCATGCGGCTGATCAGAATCGTGGCGTACAGAGGTAGACCTGATTCTGATCCCACTGGGCACCGCGATTCCATTCAGAGGCCGCACTCGATGCAATAAAATGGGGGGATAAGACTATTTTCAGATATGTTAGTGAGAGGAGGAAAGGCAAATGTGGAATAGTAAATTCAAGGATGAAGGGGAGGAATATGTAGAAGCTGATGAGGATAAAGTGGAATTGCTTAACAAATATTTCTGTTCTGTGTTCACAGATAAAGAACCAGGAGCAAGACCTCAGAAAATGCTCAGAAATAGGAACATAAGCGACAGGGATCTCGAACGATTTTCAAGACTTTGTTCATGAGGAATTAGCTAAATTAAAAGTAGACAAAGCGATGGGATTGGATGGGATACATCCTAGAATACTGATGGAACTGGGGGACGTTCTAGCAGCTCCACTAACTGACATTTTCAATGCCTCTTTGGAATCGGGAGTGGTGCCAGAGGACTGGAGAGAGGCACATGTGGTCCCTTTCCACAAAGTGGAAGTAAGGATGTGGTTGAAAATTACAGGCTGGTTAGTTTAACCTCTGTGTTGAGTAAATTATTGGAAACCCTGCTAAAAGAGAAAATAGTGAGGTTTCTGGAGACCAATGGATTACTGGTTCAAGGGTAAGAAAAAATCTTTCCGTTATGGGATTCCTATGGTATGGCGAGAGCAAAAGAACCATAGTGACGACTGTTACTTTTGTTCATGCGATGTGAAAGGGTTTAATTCCAAATGGAAGCATTCCATTTCATACCCCAATCTTCACTCGGCAATTCATCCCATCCCCCATGGCACAGATATACCAGTACCCAAGCCCCCTGCTACCTTGGAAGAGATACCTAGCTCCGATGAAGGTGAAGTCATACCTGAACCAGATGATGAATCAAGTTCTGACTTTGAAGATGATACAAGACCAAAATTGTTTTCTCAGGAGGAGATGAATAATTTGGTAAGAGACTTGAATCTTCCCAAAGATGCCGCTGAGTTACTCAGATCAAGGCTGAAAAGCAGGAATTTATTGTTGCCAGGAGTGTCATCTTCATGGTTCAGACATTGTGAAAAGGAGTTCGTTCCTTACTTCGCCCAGGAAGACAAGTTGGTTTATTGCATCGATGTCGAAGGTCTGATGGGTCAATTTAAAATCCAATATGATTCAGAGCAATGGCGTCTTTTTATAGATTCTTCAAAAAGAAGTCTCAAAGCAGTTTTACTCCACAACGGTTTTTACGCTTCCATACCTGTAGGTCATTCCGTACACTTGAAGGAAACCTACGAGAACTTGGGAATGGTTGTAGTCACTGCTGAATAATCTTCAGTAGAATCTTGCTGGCATGTGGGATCAAAATGAATGTGTGATAATTTCCACAGTAAGTCGGGTCAACTTTCTTCAGTATTGGTATAAACACAGATTTTTTACAGTCAGTTGGCCAGGAATTTGTCTTCCAAATTTCCTGGCAGAGCCTTGAAAGTATAGTAATGGCTGCATCAGATTGCTGTAATACTTCAATGGAAATGCCATCAGTGCCCGGTGCTTTGTTCTTTGATAAGGAGATATGATAGAGACGTTTAATACCTCTGTGTCATAAATGCACAGAAGAAGAGCCTCTTTTGATTGAAAGCAAGCTCTGCTATGAGGGGATAAAGGATGAGGGTGAAAGGGGATAGACTCAGGAGTAATATGCAGAAATATTTCTTTACGGAAAGAGTGGTAGATGCGTGGACTAGTCTCCTGGTGGAGGTGGTAGAGATGAGGACAGTATCTTGGAGGGAGGAGTGGTCTAGTGGTTGGGCAAATTACTTCAGGCCAGCAGGTTGGGGATTCAAATCCCACTAGAGGACAGCAACCTTGGGCCAAAAGGACTGGGGTTTCTCATCCCACAGGTGCTCCCTGTGGTCTTGGGCAAGCCACTTAACCCTCTATTACCCATGTTCCCTGTAAAATAGTTATCTCCAAGTTATAATGCCCTGTTCAATGTAATTTCAGTTTGTTCAATATAAACCACCTTGATATCATGAAAGGCAGTATATAAGAAATGTTAACTAAATAAATAAATCTGAATTCAAAAGAGCATGGGACAAGCACAGAGGATCTCTAAAGGAAAAAAGGGGGCTATTGTAGTGGTTGATAGGGAAGGGCAGACTAGATAGGCCATGTGATATTTTTCTGCCATCATGCTTCTATGGTTTTAAAAGAAGGTTTGGATAAATTCCTGGCAGAAAAGTCCATAGACAGATATTAAGAGAGTCTAAGAGAAAACCACTGCTTATCCCTGGGGCTAAGTAGCATGGAACTGGCTACTTTTGGGATTTATCAGGTACTTGTGATGGAGTGGAGGAGTAGCCTAGTGATTAGAACACTGGCTTGGTAACCGAGCAACCAGGGTTCAATTCCCACTAGCACTCCTTGTGGCCTTGGGCAAGTCACCTAACCCTCCATTGCCTCGGAAGAAAGGCCTGGCAATCTACTTCCGGCAACACTGCCAAGAAAACCTAGGAGCTTCTGGGTCGCCAGGAGTCAGGACTGACTCAAAGGCACACATTGCATTTTTTGTGATCTGGATTGGCAACTGTTGGAAACAGGATACTGGGCTTGATGGACCCTTGGTCTTTTGAAGCAGGTATTAAATTTGTGCAAGACAATTGGTATACTGCTGTGGATAGTTCTGAGACCCTGTTTTATAATGGTACATATAGTATGTACCTGTGTTTATCAATAGGCACCCTGTTATGAAATTACCTTCCATGCACATATGGCTGTATATGTGTGTAAATGTCTTATAAAATACCAACTTGTGTCAGAGGATGCACTTTGGCATGAAGGCATATACTTTGCTGGTAGGTGTAGCTGGGGGCATGGTCTGGGCTGAACACAAGTGGAGTTTTCACATATGTGCATAGATTATAAAAATACCTTAATCTGCATGTGCACTGTTGTAAAGTAAGCACAATCATTTTCACCTGCTTGCGAGCGACTGTTAATTTATTGCACCTGTATTCAAGGATTTCCTTAACAAATAACTCACTAATTACATATTTGCAATCATTGAACTATATACAATTAGGATAGCTATGTTAAGTGCTGTCGAGTCGATGTCGACTCCTGGCGGCCTTCTGGATAGTTGACCTAAACTTTGTTCGGTCTTCAGCCAAGCAGCTCATTGTTGATAGAGTGGTGTTCTTAGCTGCTGTTATTATATCGATCCATCTCATTGCCGGCCTTCCTCTTTTGCGATGACCTTCTACCTTGCCAAGCATTATGTTTTTCCAATGATCTTTCTCTTCACATGTCCAAAGTATGAAAGTCAGTCTTGTCATCTGAGCTTCTAAGCTTCAAAGAGGATCTTGTCTAGGTCCTTCACAGCCATTCTACCAAGAGCAATACATCGTTGGATTTCTTGACTGCTAGTCCTTTCTTTATTGATTGTTGATCCAATTAAGTTAAAGCTGTCAACTATTTCAATTTCTTCTCCATTAAGGATGAACTTATTGATTTTGCCACTTGTCAGAATCTTTGTCTTCTCAAAGATACGGTGCAGACCCATTTTAAGACTATATTCCTTGATCTTGAGAAGCAAATGTTTCAAATTGTCTTCACTTTAGCCAGTAATGTGGTATCATAGAAACATAGAAATATGACGACATAAAAAGACCACATGGCCTATCTAGTCTGTCCTTCCATATCAACAACTACAACAGTCCCCTTTTTTCCTTTGGAGATCCTCTGTGTTTGTCCCATGCTTTTATGAATTCAGATACTGTCCTCATCTGTACCACCTCCACTGGGAGACTGTTCCACGGATCCAGCACTCTTTCCGTAAGGAAATATTTCCGCATATCACTCCTGAAACTATCCCCCATCACCCTCATCCCATGTCCCCTCGTAGCAGAACTTGCTTTCAATTGAAAGAGGCTCTCCCCCTGTACATTTATGCCATGGAGGTATTTCAACATCTCAATCATATCACCTCTATCCCGCCTTTCCTCTAAGGTGTACATATGAAGATCCTCAAGTCTGTCCTCATATGCTTTATAATGAAGACCACTAACCATTTTAGTAGCCACCCTCTGTACTGACTTCATCCTGTTTATATCCTTTTGAAGGTGCAGTCTCCAGAATTGCACACTATACTCCAAATGAGGTCGCACCAAAGACTTATACAGAGGCACTACCACCTCCTTTTTTCTGCTAGCCATTCCTCTCCGTATGCACCCAAGCATCTTTCTAGCTTTTCCCGTCGCCTTTTCTACCTGTTTAGCTACTTTAAGATCATCAGACACAACCACGCCTAGGTCTCACTCTTCTTTAGTGGACAAAAGTACTCCACCCTCTATACTATATTGCTCCCTTGGATTGCTGCAACCCAAATGCATGACCTTACATTTTTTCACATTAAATCCAAGCTGACAAATTCTAGACGATTCTTCAACCTTAGCTAGATACCACCTCATGTTATTTACACATTCCTGGGTGTCTACTCTATTGCAGATTTTCGTATCATCCACAAAGAGGCAAACCTTACCCGATAGCCCTTCCGCTATATCACTAACAAAGATGTTAAAAAGAATAGGACCAGGAACAGATCCCTGGGGCACACCACTGGTAACATCCTTCTCCTCAGAGTGAGCTCCATTTATCTGTACTCTTTGGCGCCTCCCACCCAGCCAATTTTTAACCCAAGCAGTAACTTTAGGGTCCATCCCTAGGGTGCTCAGTTTGTTTATAAGTCGCCTGTGAGGAACAGTGTCAAAGGCTTTACTGAAATCTAAATACACCACATCTAGGGCTCTCCCTTGGTCCAATTCCCTGGTCACCCAGTCAAAGAAATCAATTAGATTTGTCTGACAAGACCTGCCTCTGGTGAATCCATGCTGCCTCAGATCCTGTAATCTGCTTGACTCCAGAAACCTCACTATTTTCTCTTTCAGCAGCGTTTCCAATAATTTACTCACCCCCGAAGTTAAACTAACCGGCCTGTAGTTTTCAACCACATCCTTACTTCCGCTTTTGTGTAAAGGCACCACATGAGCCTCTCTCCAGTCCTTTGGCACCACTCCCGACTCCAACGAGGCATTGAAAAGGTCAGTCAGTGGAGCTGCTAGAACGTCCCCAAGTTCCCTCAGTATTCTAGGGTGTATGCCATCCGGTCCCATCGTTTTGTCTACTTTTAAGTTTAGCTAATTTCTCATGAACACAGTCTTCTGAAAATTGTTTGAGATGTCCCTTGCTTCTTTTCCTGTTTGTGGGTGTTTTCTGAGGTCCTGCTCCTGGTTCTTCAGCTGTGAACACAGAACAGAAATATTTGTTAAGCAATTCTCCTTTCTCTTCATCAGCTTCTACATATTCCTCCCCTTCACCCTTGAGTCTGACAATACCACTTTTGCCCTTCCTCTTCTCACTAACATATCTGAAAAATATTGTATCCCCCCATTTTATTGCATTGGCTATTTCCTCCTCTTTTTGAATTTTTGCTTTCCTGACTACTTTGCTAGCTTCTCTAAGTTTTTCCAAATATAGATGCCTGTCTTCCTCTCTCTGTGATCTCTTGTATTTCATGAAGGCCTCCCTCTTTTCTTCACCTTTTCAGCTACTTCTTTCGAAAGCCATAGCGGTCTCCTTTTCCTTTTACCTTTATTTACCATTTTAACAAAAAGGTTGGTTGCCCTTAAAATATCCCCTTTCAGTTTTGCCCACTGTTTTTCTATATCCCCCAGCTGTTCCCATCCCACTAACGACTCCCTGAGGTATTGGCCCATCTTGGCAAAGTTAGTCTTCCTAAAGTCTAAGACCCTCACCTTTGAATGGATTCTAACAGCCCTAGTCCTAATACTGAACCACACCATCTGGTGATCACTGGATGCAAAATGATCTCCCACTATGGCATCAGAAACACTTTCACCATTGGTAAGCACCAAGTCCAGTATGGCCCCTTCACTTGTGGGGTCTGTTACCAATTGCCTGAATAGTTCTCCCTGTAGAGAATCCAGGATCTCTTTACTTCTAGATGATACTGCATCAGGAATGTGCCAATCAACATCTGGCATATTGAAATCCCCTATCAGTAGCACTTCCCCTTTCCTAGCAATGCTGCGTATGTCTTCAATTAACTCTCTGTCCACCTCCTCCTCTTGTGAGAGAGGTCTGTATATCACGCCAATGCAAATAGATTTCTCTTTCCATCTTTCTAGTTTAACCCACAATGCCTCCTCTCTCCCTTTTAAGATCTGTAATTCCAAAGCTTTAATAGTATTTTTTACATATAGTGCCACTCCTCCTCCTCTTCTTCCTACCCTGTCCTTTCTGAATAAAGTATAGCCAGGTATAGTTACATCCCAGTCATGGTTTTCTGTGAACCATGTTTCTGTAACTGCCACTAAATCCAAGTGGGCCACTCCCACCAAAGCTTCAACATCAGGGATCTTATTTCCCATGCTACGGGCATTTATACACACTGCTTTCCATATGTTACCCCTGTTACCCATTTCCATAAAGGTATTTAATATATAACTTTCCTGGGGGCTTTCACTTACCTGGGGGCTTTCTTCACCCATCCCCAACGAATCTAGTTTAAAGTCCTCTTCAGTAGATTAGCAAGTCTACTACTGAAGACGTGTCGATCTTGCTTGGACAGATGGATGTAACCCTTGGAACAACATCCCATGGTCTAGGCAACCAAAACGCTCTCGATGACACCATCCGCACAGCCATGCATTCATGTCCAGAATGCGAGCCTCTCTGTCTTGGCCTTTACCCTCAACAGGGAGGATTGAAGAGAAAAAACACCTGTGCACCTAACTGCTTCACCCTCTGTCCCTGAGCCATGAAGTCACTTTTGATACCCTCAGAGGGGATACTTGTCAGTATCATTTGTTCCGACATGGATTTGCAACATTGGGTAATAGTCAGTGGGCTTGATGAGTCTCGGCAAACTCTCCGTAACATCTTGGATTTTGGCAGCAGGCAGACAGCATACCTCTCTGGACATCAAGTCTGGTCGGCAGATGGACGCCTCAACCAAACAACCAAACACAGATACCTAATAGCGACCAAAGCCAGAACCCCCTGACTAGAAGTTGATACCTCATTTGGTTATCCTCAACACACGCCCTCAGACGCAGGCTCTCCTACCTGAAAGCCATACTAAGTTACCTAGAGCTAATCGCCACAGTTGTAAATATGGCTGTATCTTTGCTTACCTTCATTCTATTTTACACACTAACCTGCGCACTTAATGAATCAAATGCTTTCACACAGGATTATAACCCTATCCCACTGCTTCCTAACACAAGCAGGAAATATTAATACAACCAATACCATCCACACCCAAATCCCTACCATAGAAGACAATCTCATTTACTCTATATCTCGCTTGGACCCTCAGCAAAAACAGAACTCAAGGAAAAACAGAATCAACAAACCCTCAAATGCGCCCTCATAAATGCGCGTTCTGCCCGCAACAAATGGCCAGCCATCACAGATCTACTATCAATCCTCAACCTAGATATTCTAATGGTCACTGAAACATGGTTATCTGAAACTGACAACACCATACTAAATCAAATTACCCCACTCAATTTCTCAATCTTCACATGCAACAGAGATAACAGAAGAGGAGATGGTGTCCTCATCTTGGCAAAAACTGCTTTACAATACCGCACTATCTTCACCAAGAACACGCAACACATAAATATGCTAACAGTCACCAACAAACTTAACACGTTAAACCTCATTTACAGAGCACCTGGCACTGCATCAGATGAGCTCTCTGATGTGATCGACCTAGCCTGTAACCCACAAGATCCCTCCAAAGCAAACTGGCTGATGGGAGACTTTAATCTTGCCTCCACTCAGCGTGAACTATCTAACACTTTCCTAGAGGCAATGTCCAGCCTAGGCTATGAACAAATCGTAAAGGATCCCACCCATCAACAAGGCAACCTACTCGACTTAATCTTTGTCCCACCAAAAGATATGAGCAAACCAAGCCAAACTGAATTATCAGTGACCCCAGTCCCCTGGTCTGATCATAATCTAATAACATTCCAGATACCTACACTACAATCAATGGACTGCAGTCTAAACACAGCTGAACCAGAATATCCATCCCGCTTCAAACAACTGGACAGAGAATTATTCACTCATCATGTTCTACCAATTCTGTCTAAACCATTTTCCAACTTCATTGAAATGCTCACTAATTGGAATAACACCCTCACTCGTTATGCCCAACATCCGAACACTGACAAAAAGCCTACAAATAATAATCACTCCCCCAAGAGGAGAAACGCCCCATGGTTCTCACCCAATCTACGGTCCTCCTTACTACACCTGAGAAAACTGGAGAGAAAATGGCGACGGTCCCGCAGCACACCAAACCAAAATATGTACTTAGAACCCCTGAAAAACCATAGGGAATCAACATGGGCAGAAAGGAAAAAGTTTCATGCTGAGCTCCTCAACCGCTCACTAAATAAACCTCGCGACCTATTTGAATTAGTAAAATTGCTGACCAATCAACCACCTCAGCCACACAGGAGTGTATACAACCTCAGAATTATGCTGATTACATCCAATCCAAGGTAATAAAAGTAAGTACCACCACACCTCAAGGATCCTCACAGAACCTCCACATTCAGTCTTCACTCACTAAGCTCTCACCCCCTTCAGCCAAAACCGTAGAGGAAATAATTGCCACCATCAACACCACGACTGCTCCAAACGACCCATGCCTTGCGCACTGGATCAGAACAATGCACACTGAACTGAGTCCAATCATTGCTGACATCGCAAAACAATCATTTACAACTGGAGTCTTCCCAGATGCACTCAAGAAAACATCCATCCGTCCTTTACTAAAAAATCACCAGCTCGACCCGAAGAAAGAGGACTCCTACCGACCAATCTCAAGTATCCCTTTCTTAGCGAAGATACTTGAAAAGACAACCCAAAGACAGATTCAACAGCATATAGATACAACCTCTCCATTGGACCCATGTCAACACGGATTTAGAGAGGCACACGGAGTAGAAACCCTCCTAACCTCATTAATAAACACAATCACTAATGGGTTAGACAATATCAAAAATGCCTTTGCGTTGATCTTTCTTGATATCGCCGCAGCGTTCGACTCCGTAGATCACGAACAACTCTTGATGAGACTACACGCAAAGGGCATCCATGACCGTGCCTGGGATTGGTGTAAGTCTTATCTCCAAGGAAGATGGCAGGAAGTTCGGATTGGCAACAAGACATCAGAACCCTTCCAGCAAAAACAGGGAGTACCGCAAGGATCCTCATTATCTGCACTACTATTCAATATCTATATGCAGCCAATCTCCGACATAACACGCGCCTTCGGAGTATCATGCCTCATGTATGCTGATGATGTGCTGTTATTTACACCTATATCAGTCACATGTCCAGATTTCTCAAGACTAATCAAATGCTTTGATGCAATAACGGATTGGCTTCTCAACCAGAACCTACGAATAAACTTTAAAAAAACAGAAGTGCTAATTATTACATGAAACAAAGATATTTCTCCACCAGCAACACTAAGGGGCTTGTTTACAAAGCCGCGGTAGCGGTTCGCGATTGTTATCGGAGCCGCGGCCCCATTGATTTCAATTGATTTCAATGGGGCCGCGGCTCCGATAACGATCGCGAATCGCTACTGCGGCTTTGTAAACAAGCCCCTAAAAGTCAGAGATGCAGAACTTCCGGTGAAATCCAACATTCGCTATCTAGGGGTGATATTAGAACAACACTTGGACTTTAAAGATCACATCAAACGCACAGTAAAATCTATTTACTTTAAGATCAAAACCCTCCGCCACCTCAGACCAATGATGGAAACTAACGACTTCCGAACAGTTTTCCAAGCCCTAGTGACACCTCACTATGATTATGCGAATGTAATACTACAAGGCCTCCCAAAAAACACACTCAATCCACTACAGATGGCCATGAATGCAGCTGCACGTGTCCTGTGCGGAGCATCCAGGAAGGATCACATTTCACCTATATTAAAAGAACTTCATTGGCTCCCAATAAAATCCAGAATCCTTTATAAGACCCTCCTCATTACCTTCAAGGCATTCAATAAAATATCACCCTCCTCAATTGTCGAGCTGCTTATCCACACCTCCAACAACAGACCCAGAAGAGCTCTTGCAGAAAACACTCTAGTAATACCAAGCGAATCCATAAAATGTAACCAATCAACCATCAACAGAGCATTCGCATACCATGCCCCCAGGTATTGGAATGAACTCCCTTCCAACTTAAGGGCAATCAAAGACCTCATGCAATTTAGAAAGGCCCTTAAGCATCACCTGTTCCTCTTACACTTTACACAGGCAAATGATCCCTCCCCGACACCCACCCAGCTAAACCACCTATGATCAAAGTCATACCAGAACTACAATTAGTCCATAATCCAGGATAATATTACTGCACTTTAACTATCCTCACCAGCAGAATATTAAATGCTGCTACCTGACCCTAATCGTAATACTTATTCTGATTCAAACTGATATTCTTAAGATAAATCCTCATATGTATATAGTTTCTCAGTCATTCCATGTCATAATCCATTTTGTGTATACTAAATATAATATGTACATAGTTTCCCCAGTTGATTCCATGTTATATCCCTGTTTTATGTAAATGGAGGACAATGTATGTCCAAGTGTTCAATGTTCAATGTAAACCACACTGATGAGAAATAGCGCGGTATATAAGAAGTGTGAAATAAATAAATAAACTAAATAAATAAAGAAGAGAGTCACCAACCACCACTACCCTTCGCTTCCTTGTGGTCACTGATTCTGCAGATTTGGGGTACTTGAGCTCTGGTTCTTCCCTTTCCAGGGTTGCTTTCACCTCCTCCACTTCCAGGGCTGCATAATGGTTCTTCAATTCAAGGGCTGGAGACGTTGGATTGGTGATTCTGCAGTCCCTGGTGACTTGTGTCCAACCTTCATCATTCTGTTGGCACCCATCTTCTCCTCTGCTGGAGAGCTTGGTTGTATCATCAGCATAGCAAAGGTTGTATCATCAGCATAGCAAAGGTTGTTGATGAGTCTTCCATCAATCTTCACACCTTGGTTGTCTTCATACAGTCCAACTTCTCTTATGATTTGTTCTGCATATAAATTAAACAGGTAGGGGGAAAGTATGCAGCCTTATTGTACACCTTTGCTGAGTTTAAACCATTCTGTTTCTCCTAGTTCCGTTTCAACTGTTGCTTCTTGATCAATGTAAAGGTTCTTCTGGTATACCCATGCTGCTTAATGCGGCCCAGAATTTCTTATGGTTTACATAGTCAAAAGCCTTGCTGTAGTCCATAAAACACATATGGATATCCTTTTGGTATTCTTTTGTCTTTTCAAGGATCTATCTCACATCTACGATAATGTCTCTCGTTCCTCGCCCTATTCTGAACCTTGCTAAACCCAGCGGTATATTTTTTTAACTATTTACAGGTGTAGGTTCTGTCTTGTGTGTATCTGTCTCATTGGTGTCATGTCAGAGGGCAGTTTAGGTGGTGGGTCCAAAGTGGTTGGAGAATAAGTGGGTTTTCAAGTGTTTGCGGAAGGAGGGAAGGTCGGTGTTGTTCCTTACTGTGTCTGGCAAAGAGTTCCAAAAGGATGATGTGTAGAGTTCAAATGCTCTTTGGCAAGTTTGTCAATTAAACTTTGTTTTAGATTGTGGTATTTCGACCTTGTTGATTGTAGCAGATCTACATGGTCTATTTGTAGTGAACCTCTGAAGGAGGGATTGGAGGAGAGTGGGTGGGTGTGAGTATAGCGCTTTGTGCATTAGGAGCAAGGTCTTATATTTAATTCTGCTAGGGAGGGGCTGCCATTGGAGTTGTATTAGGATGGGGGTAATGTGGTCATATTTAGTGGCGCACAGTACATGCTGCTGTGTGCAAATTGGAGGGGGAGGAGGGTGGTTTGTGGTAGCCCCTGGTAGATAATGTTGTAGTAGCATGAGGGAGAGTGAGGATTTGGAATGCTGAGCGGAAGTCTTCTGGTTCGAGGAAGGGATGGAGTCATTGCAGAGTCTTAGTTTTGAAGTAGATTGTGTTGGCTGTTATTTTTACATGAGTTTTGAAGGAAAGTTGTTGGTCAAGAGTTATACCTAGGTATTTTAGCTCTGGTTTAACATTTATCTGGGTGGTGTTTAGTGTGATTGTGGTTGGTGGGGTGAATGAGGAGTACCTTGTAATGAACATGGCTCCTGTCTTTTTGTAAGTTATTGATAGGTTGTTCGCTGTAAGCCAGTTGGAGACGTCTTTGAAGTAGTCCTGAATTCATGTGTATGATGGTTGTTTAATGTGTAGTGGACAGTATAGCATAATGTCATTGGCATGTATGTAGAAGTGGATCTTGTGCTTTTTAGTGATCGAGCAGATGGGTCGGAGATATAAGTTGAAGAGAGGTGCAGAATGCGCGGAACCTTGGGGGTACGCCTTGTGTTTGTTGGTATAGCTTGGAGGTTCTCTTGCCCAGTTTTATCTGTTGTTTGTTAGTGAAATCATTTGAAAACAGTATATTGGATGCCATATGACTATAGGCGCTGGAGGAGCGCAGGCTGTGATTGACCTTATCGAACACTGCGGAGATATCTAGGAATATCAGTAGGTTGGCTTGTGAATGATCTTGTATTCCTTGGGTTAGTGTGTTGATAAGTGAAGTCATTAGAGTTTCTACTCCATGCAGCGGGCGGAAACCGTGCTGTTGTGGATCAAGTAAGCAGTAAGCCTAGTATCCAGAAGATTACGGGTTTGATTCCCATTGGCACTCCTTGTGACCTTGGGCAAGTCACTTTACTCTCCATTGCTTCAGAAGAAAAGGCCTGTCAATCTACTTCTGGTGATACATTGCCAAGAAAACCCAGAGGCAGCTGGGTTGCCAGCACTGACTTGAGGGCACTAAAAAAAATGTGGGGACATTCTATAAAGTAGAATATGTGTGGGCTTTGCTTGATAGAATGGGGGCATATGGACGTGCCTGACTCTAGTTAAGACAGTTACATCTGCTCTAGACCAGGCATACTGCCCATGTCTAGATTGGTGCAGTGAAGCATATAAGCATTAGAATTCTATAATTTAGGGGCCTAGATAAAGGTCCCACCTATTCTCTGCTCAGGCACCACCTCATGCACACCCCAACTGAAAATACACGTGATGGGATTTATGTGCATGCTTCAGAAAAGCGACTGCCCAAAGTGTGTGTGTAATTTGCCCTTTCATGCATGTAAGTCCTTCAGGATAGGGACTTAGCACATTTCAAATACATAATTCTCTGCGTGCCCTATATAGAATCAGCCCCTTAAGTGATTTAATTGAGGACAGCAAAAAAGAACGTCTTAAACTAAACCACTTAGCTAAAATGGATAGGGGCCGAATATCGCCACTATTCATAGAGTGGCGGTGGTGACCGCTCTCCATGTATATTCAGTGCCACTTGCTATCCAGATAGCAGGGCTCGCTATATGTGGATAGTTTAAACTCTGCAGCCAGCATAAAAAAACCTGCCGACTACGGAATTTGAAAATTGAAAGGGCCCATGTACGGTGATTACCCACAGTGTAAGGCTACATATAAAATTGTGTTCCGCAGATTCTCCATATCTTAAGAAGGGAAGGATAAAACCAGGACAACCCAGTGCTGCAAAGTTTTACCGATACAGCATGTACTAGATATAATCAGCAGGGCCCTATCTTTAGCCACTTATAATCTTTCTAGATGCTGATTTTAAGGTTTTTCTAGCTCTTTATAAGGACTACAAACATAGGTACCATTTCTTTCTATTTGGGGCTGAAGTCATGAGCTGATGATGTCATATGAAGGTAACATGTGATGACATCAGACCATGCCTGAGTGTAGCCTATAGAAGCTTAAAATAAGTACTGGGCTTGCATACCTGCAGCATGGTTTAAATCATAGTAGACTAAATCTTCCCTCTCCCCGTTCAACTGATGCCTATGCTTGGCCAAATTAGTAAGCCAAAATCATCATCAAACTGAGCTGGCCACACAAAATTAATGCTGAACCGTGGGAGGCTGAGGCAGTTTCTCAGAACCTGGCTCACTTAAAAGGGACCTACTGTCACTCACCCACTATCCTGCGTGAGTCAAACAAAGCCGTAAAACAACAAAACTTGCTCACAATAGATTTAAATTGTAAATCTCTCTCTCTCTGTCTAAATATATCATTAACACTTAAACATCTCATTAGAGAATATCATTGAATTCTGAATTAAGACTTCTCCCATATGTTGCTTCCCGTCCCCTCCATCATTTCTCCTTAACACAATTTAAGCAATGGACAACTAATCATATGGAGGCCAATCTTCAGGACCCTTAGCCAGCCGGCAACGGGAGGCTGTCCAGTTAAGGGCACTGGCTGCGATATTCAGAGGCATTATCTGATTAGTGCAGGGGCAGTCTGCGGGCAGAAGGAAAATGACGACTTTACCTACTTATTGGAATTATCTGGGCAATTTAGGCCATATGAAAAGCTGTCCTAAATTGCAGTCCGGTTAAGTGCCATCTGAATATTGCGCTGAGTGGATAAGTTCCAGCACTTTTCAAGATTGCGCCATTCAGCTCGGATATTTAGCGGCAGCTCCTATGAATATTCTGCCGATATTTAAGCACTGCAGCTGACTACCATGGCATTTGAATATCGGGCCCATGATGTTCCACTGTGCAGGTTACACACTCACTTGGCCTTTTTCCCTGTTAGCTTACCTGAGGAGAATAAGGTAATGATGCTAATGCTCTGCCCTAGAGTATATGTCATGTTTGTATAGCGCTGCATATGCCTTGTAGCGCTATATAAGTACGGTATAATGGAGCAGTAACAGTGGAGTTTGTCAAAGACCTCAGTCTGCAAAAATCCAACCAAACATTTTATGTTCTCCCAAAAGCAGAATGGTGATCAAAATCAGGGTTTAGAAACACAAGAAACAGAATTATACTGGAGCATATGATATAGAGATGGCATAGATAATATACATGGAGCAAGATGAAAGGCTAAAACCAGCTGGTGTCATTCCCAAAGGGATACAACTATTAAGATCCATGAAGAAAGGAAATAACTTGAAAAGGAAATTGTGGAGGGATAGGGTCCAGCACTCGGGAAGGAATACAGACAAGGTAGATACAATCTGGATTTCTTATACAATGCAGGACCAGGTGAGCAGCTGCAAGATGAGGATCTATTTAGTTCTAGCAGAGAGAATTACCCCGGAGACACTGATGGAGAAACATAGAAACATGACGGCAGTAAAAGCCCACATCTAGTCTGCTATTCCATATCAAATACTAATGTCCCTTCTTTTCCTTTAGAGAGCCTCTGTGTTTGTCCCATGCTTCTTTCAATTCAGATACTGTCCTCATCTCTATCACCTCCACTGGGAGACTATTCCACGGATCCACCACTCTTTCCGTAAAGAAATATTTCTGCACATCACTCCTGAATCTATCCCCTTTCACCCTCATCCCATGTCCCCTCATAGCAGAGCTTGCTTTCAATTGAAAGAGGCTCTTCCCCCTGTGCATTTATGCCACAGAGGTATTTAAACATCTCTATCATATCTCCTCTATCACGACTTTCCCCTAATGTATACTTATTAAGATCTTTGGGCCCGATATTCAAAAGGCATTTACACGGTTTACAACTCAGTAAACCATGTAATTGCCTTAAACAGGGATATTCAACGGCACTTACATGGTTAGTGCTGTTAAATATCCCCTTCTAAGTCTCCTATGTGCCCCGATGCTATCCGGTTAGCATAAGGGCATATTGGGGGCATTCTGGGGCGGAGACTGCTGCTAACTGGGTAGCAGCGATATTGCACCACTACCCGGTTAGCAATCCATGGCAAAAACTAGGCCAGCTTTTGGCTCACCTAGTTTTAGCCACAGATACTAACTGGGTAGTGATGCAATATTACCACTACCCGATTAGGCTCAGTGGCTGTTTTGTTGAAGAACAAATCCAGATATTCAATGTGGTTGCCGTGGCAATGAATTTATTTATTTATTTATCATTTCTTATATACCGCCTTTCATGATATCAAGGCGGTTTACATTGAACAAACTGAAATTACATTGAACAGGGAATTATAACTTGGAGATATCTATTTTACAGGGAACATGGGCAATGGAGGGTTAAGTGGCTTGCCCAAGACTACAAGGAGCACCTGTGGGACTAGAAACCCCAGTCCTTCCGGTCCAAGGTTGCTGTCCTCTAGTGGGATTTGAACCCCCGACCTTCCAGCCTGAGTTAAATTATATATATGAACAATAAGGCAGACTTCCTTAGAGGAAAACTGAGGGGTGATTTTTTTCCCATGGAAAGGCTGTTTTACATATGAAAGAGGACTTTTCTAAAACTGCATGACCACAAACATGCATATGCACACGGAAGAGTACATCTAATTTTTTAGTGATCTATGCATCTGTATTTCTGGTGTAGTTTGGGTGGCGTGGATGCGGAATTGCAATGCCTATGCATATTTTATAAAATATCAAGGTACGCATGGAGAATGATGTAAACTTCTGCATGGGTATTTGTGCACAATTTGGGTAACTAGTTCTGGTAGTCTATTTCATAAAGGCACTTAGCACTTATGTTGCTTTTATAAAACAGGTACCTTTTGGGATTTTTTACAAAAACCCATGTATGCAGCAGCTTTTCAGTGGCCTATTGTACAGTATAAGGGCACATGGACACAAATGTTGCCTTTACAAAATGAGAACACACCTGTAAACATAAGCCCATGTGTCTTCCCTGCTTTGGTGTTCTGTTATAAAATTACCCTCAGTGTGTGTAACATAATGCACTACTGTCCAAAGGAATGTTTTTTAATCAGTATCAGTCTGCAAGCTGAGCTTTGGAAATTCATTTGAATGGCTTGCTTTAACATTAAAATTCTACTGTAGCTCCCTATATTCTGTGCTGCTTTAAATATGGAACAGCTCCTGAACCTTGAGCCAGGTAACAATGGTCCATGAATTTGGCACACAGTACTATAAAATAGCAATTGCAAACACTAATTAATATTTTTTTCAACATCACTACTTATTTAAAAAAACCCTTTGATGCTCAGAATACAAAGAAAAGCAAAGGACTTAAAAATATAAATTTCTCATTCACTTTAAATAAAATACAGAAGAGGTGCTTAAAAGTAGCAAATTCAGGGGATGCAAGCAAGTATGATGGTCACATTGGTCAGATGGGACTTGGTGCCGTGGAACCCGCAGTAGCAGTTTCTTTTTTCTGCTTCATGTGAGCAAGTTGTTTTTACTTTTCTGAGGTGTTTTTTGTAAAATCCAATACAAGTAAAATTTAGGGCAGTGGCAGAGTTTTTTGATTCAGCAATCTTAGTCTGTGCTAAAAGGCTGTGAGCATTTTAACAAGCTTAGTTCAAATTCCCAGAGGTGCTTTTAGTTCGCTTTTATTTCTGTTGCTGCTGGCAGGAGACATAAATTAGTTCCTTCTAGTCACCTGTAACAGGCAATGTATGACCTGTTGGCCTCCAGTGGACTGGAGAAAGTGTAGTTACTCACCTGTAACAGGTGTTCTCTGGGGACAGCAGGAATCAGTCTTCACCTATGGGTGACGTCAGCACCGATGGAGCCCACACGGAGCAATTCCCCAGCTTTCAAAGAAAGCGTTTGGGATTGCTGCCACGCATGCGTGGTCCTCTTCCCGCCCAAGGGATGAATATCCAGTTAGGGGTGAGCAGGCCTGCCTAGTTGAATTTCAGGCCATTTAAGTCTGTCCTCATATGAGGGAAGAGTGGCCTAGTGGTTGGGGCAAGTTACCTCAGGCTGCAGGGCCAGGGGTTCAAATCCCACTAGAGGACAGCAGCCTTGGGTCAGAAGGACTGGGATTTCTAGTCCCACTGGTGCTCCTTGTGGCCTTGAGCAAGCCATTTAACCCTCCATTGCCTCAGGTACAAAAAACATAGATTGTGACTCCTTCAGGGACAAGAAAAATATATACATACAGTACCTGAATGTACACCATTTTGACTTGTAGAAAAGCAGTTTATAAGCATAGTTAAATAAATAACTATGCTTCATAACAAAGACCACTAGCCATTTTAGTTGCCACCCTCTGCACCGACTCCAACCTATTTATATTCTTTTGAAGGTGTGGTCTGTAGAACTGCACACAATACTCCAAATGAGATCACACCAAAGACTTATACAGAGGCATTATCACCTCCTTCCTTCTGTTGGCCATTCTTCTCCCTATGCATCCAAGCATCCTTCTGGTTTTCGCCATCACCTTTTCTACCTGTCTAGTCGCCTTAAGGTCATCAGAAATAATCATGCCCAGGTCCCGCTCTTCTTTCGTGGACAGAACTACTTTGCCCCTACACTGTACCGCTTCCTTAGATTTTTGCAGCCCAAATGCATGACCCTGCATTTTTTAGCATTAAATCTAAGCTGACAAATTCTTTACCATTTTTCAAGCTTAGCTAGAGCCCTCCTCATTTTATCTACTCCTTCCTGGGTGTCTACTCTATTGTTGATTTTGGTATTATCTGTAAAGAGGCAAACCTTAACCGATAGGGTGGTAATGCAATTTATTTCTATTAATTAATTAATTAAGGTTTAGCTAGCTCATGCCTTTTTGTTGATGGCTTAATGTGAGTTGCATTCAGATGCAGTAGGTAATTCTCTCTCTCCAAATGTGTTGACATTCAAAAGTATTCATGCATCTGGTGGCAGCAGCAACTGCTTAATCTATGGTAGATCTAAGGATAATTTTGGCTGTTTCATTCACAAAAGAATCACAATTATGGGCCTGATATTCGAAAAAAAAAAGCTGAGTTCCTAAATTTAGGCACCTAAGTTGGGTGCCTAAATTTGTCCTCTGTTTTAAGTCAAAGTGGAGGGGAGGAGTAGCCCAGTGGTTAAGAGCAGCAGCCTGGCAATCAAGAGACCAGGTTTTGATTCTAGGGTTGCCAACTGGCCCCAAATGCATCTGACAGGCTTGATCCAGTCCTGGGTTTACCCCATTGCATGCAGGAACATGTAGTTCTGATTTCTCCAATGCACACCATATGAAAAGGAAGAGTACAAGTCCCTGCATGCAGAGCAGAACTTACTTTCAATTGAAAGAGGCTCTCCTCTTGTGCATTTATGCCACGGAAGCATCTTAATGTCTCTATCATATCTGCTCTATCCTGCCTTTCCTCTAACGTATGCATATTACGGGGTATGTTTGCTAAACAGCGATAATGTCTCTGGCGGTGTTAAAGTGACACAGAGGGTGGAGAGAGGGCGGAGAGAAGGGGTCAATGGGCGGGGGGTGGGCGGGGAGAGGCCCCTGCTACACTAATGCCGGGATCTTAAGACCAGAACATTACCGCGAGTGAAAACCTGGCGTTAGAGGCACATTTGCAGGAGAGAGAAACCATTTCAGTCAGCAATGTACTGCAAAGACAGGGAGACCAAGAAAGTGATAGTACTGCTACATGTGTAGCAACAGCAGAGTGCCCACGTATGAAAGGGCACTATGGGGATGCTGTAAATGGGGTACAGGGGGCTGCAGGCGGGATATGCAGTGGGTAAGCTGGGGCACAGGGTGGACTAGGCAGATGCCTAGGTGGCATATAGGAACACAGAAACAGAATATCAGCAAGACAGCAACTGATCAAGGTCACACATGCCCACGAGTGTGTGTTCCACAGTGTCCCAGGGGATAGTACCCCGCAGGTACCCCAAAGGGCACATAACATTGGCAGGCGGTGCCGGGGGGAAGCGCAGATGTCTATGTAGGCACCCCTACCACAGACCCACACCATAGGCAGCCGCCTACCGGCACAATGGATGGCCTGGGACTGCGCACCACTAGCACCACCGTCATAAGGGCATGGCAGCATGGTTGTGGAGGGGTGCTGGTGATGGAGGGGGCAGTTGCATCTGCCCACAGCAGACCAAGGCCAAGCCCTTTTTAGGTCAGTGGCATGCAGTGCAACAGGTGGTATCCCCATGGAATGACCTTCCTCTGTGGGAACAGTTTGGTGCAATACACACAGCCAGTGTGTTCAGGTACAGAAGGTCACAGGTTCAAGTCCCAGCTGTGGCTCCTGCAGACCATGCCCCTTTTATGTTACCCTACAGAGCAGATACACCATAAACATGTGCACTCCCTACAGCATCGGCCAACAGGGGCACAAACACCCACACTCACAGGCTCCACAATCCAAAGCCTTATGGAGAGTCAGGCTTTTGGGCCCTGCGCGGAGCAGCAGCTACCACTACTAGCACCTGCATACTTAGCAATGCCATCATAAAAATGGAAACACATTCCATATATATCAAAAGGTTGCTATGATTAATGTCAGCTAACAAATCTAAATTAAACACAATTTATTAACAGATATTCATCATATCAACCTTTCTGATATATGTGGAGTGTGTTTCCTTTTTTTGTTTCTGACAGTGTTTACCACCCCAGAGAGTGACCCTAACATTACTGAGTACCTTAGCAATGCCTGCACTGTGCCCAGGACTGGTGTGGCGGCCAGAGCTGCCAACCACCTCTATCTTTGCACAATGCTGAAATAGGTGTAGCAGTGTGTTTATGTCTATCCAGTGTTTGGTGGCTGCCTACACCTTACTGAGCCCACAATGCTTACACTGTTTCCAGCTTTAGCCTGCCAATGTACATAATGAGGAACAAGGTATTGTGGGAATGGCCCAGACAGGGCGGTCTGGGCAGGATGCATCTGCACAGGGCATAGGGCAATGGCTGGGATATTGTAGTGCCCGACCACCACCTGCACGGACAGGGTGGCCACAGTATGTCATGCTGGGAGGTCACTCTCACTCTGACTGAGCAGTGACCATGGCATGTTTAGGTTCCCACATAGTGCTATACAGTGTTTCTCTCAAGTGATATCTGTGAGTTCCCTTTTTTGGGGCCCAATCACTGACATACCTGCTTGGTGTTTGTGCTTACATCCCACTTCTGGGTGCACATAGTTCATCTCTACAATCTGTGCTGCCAGCAAAAACACCCTCACCTCAGTGCCGTAACCTAGGGCGCCCTAAAGGGCACCCTATAAGGTGCCCCATAGGGCACATTATACAGCGCCCTGTAAGGCGCCCTATAGGATGCCCTATAAGGCGCCTCATAGGGCACATTATACAGCGCCTTGGCGGACAAGGCACTTTATAATGTGCCCTATGGGACGCCTTATAGGTCACCCTAGGTTACAGCACTGAGGTGAGGGTGTTTTTGCTGGCAGCACAGGTTGTAGAGATGTGTCTGACTGTTACAGGCAGCATAAGGGATTGCCTCAGACAGCCTTATTAGATGAGACCTCTGAGGGATCAAACCCATGACCTCTGGCTTGGTAGTCATTGCATTAATCAGTGGGCTACACCTTTATAGCTATTCTCACTGCGCTGGCATGAAATTAAGGTTACCGCGCGTAACGAGCCAAGGCACCCTCTATTGTGTGATAAACAGCCATTGCTACCTTGATGCTGGAACACCCACTTCCTTATATGGCATTGCTCACATTAACGCTGCACTTTTCGCTGGTAACATTAGGACGGTTTAGTAAACATATCCCTAAGATCTTTTAGTCTGTCCTCATTTGCCTTATAACAAAGATCACTAACCAAAAAACAGGTGTAATAAACCCACCAATAACTCAAATTGGTACAGCCCAGAATTAGAACAATTAAAGACTGGGCTAAGAAGGATGGAACGCAGATGCCGCCACTCACAAAATCACCAATATAAAAATAGATACTTGCAAAACCTAATCATCTATCGACAAAGAGTCAATGAGCTTAAAAAGAATATAATACAAAGTTAATCATGTCCTCCATAAATAGACCACAAGTACTATTCAACATTGTCAAATCTTTACTCAAGTGCACTGACTATAACAGAACTCTCAACATGCCAACACCACATCAGCAAGCAAACTATTTCCAAGCAAAGGTTGATAAAGAAGATCCCAACCTCCATATACCACAATATGAAGAAACAACCAATACTCCTCTGCAGAAGTTCACCCCACCTTCACTTGAAAATCTAGAAATTATCATTCGTGACCTCAACACTACAACGTCTCCTCTGGACCCCTGCCCAGTAAGCTGAATCAAGTTTGCATGCTCTGAAATAGCTCCTTTTATCAACAGGATAATAAAATATTCCTTCACACAAGCTCACATACCATCACAGCTCAAACATGGATCTATCTGCCCTATTCTAAAGAATCACAAGTTAGGTCGGTATGCACTAGGGTCACTTGTTGCTATCATCACTTCCCTTCCTAGCTAAAATTATAGAAAAGATAGTACAAATGCAACTTTAGGATTTCATCAACATAAACTCCCTATTGGATACACAGAAACATGGTTTCAGACAATATCATGGTGTGGAAACTCTTTATCATCTCCATCTTTGACAAGCTTATAAAAGGTATACAAAACCCTGATCAAGGCTTCATTTTAATTTTCCTAGATATAAAAGCTGCTTTTTATTCAATATCTCACAAACTATTGCTTATACGCTTACAAAACATAGGAGTGCAAAATTCTGCCTTTGAAAGGCTCCGCTCATACCTAACAGGACGTCAGCAATACGAGAGAATAGGACATACTATATCTTCTCCGTATAAATTCACAAGGTTCAGCACTCTCCTCACTATTTAACATATACATACAGTACAGCCAATTTGCAAAATTATTCAGGATCACAACATTTTATACTACATTTATGCTGATGTTATCATGATTTACACTCCTTTTTCCATTGCAATGGCACGGTACACTCCAATATTACAATGATTCAATGAAATCTCCAAATGGTTATGTCAACACCAGCTAGGAATAAAGCTTGAGAAAATGGAAGTGCTCTTTATAGCTAGGAACCAAAACCTTTATGCACCCACAGTTTTAAAAGTCAATAATGTGGAGCTAAAAGTTAAAGAGGAGATCCACTACCTAGGAATAACAATTGACCACTGACTCTCTCTCTACAATCCCACATCAATAGAATAACCAGGACAATTTACCAGAAGATCAAAACCCTTCAACAATTACACCCTTTGATTGATCAAAATCACTTCCGAACAGTATTCCAGGCAATGATCTCCCCACACTTGGACTTCAGTAACATCATTTACCAGGGCATCCCTAAAAATATATCACACCCGCTTCAAATGGCCCAGAATACAGCAAGCAAGTCTTGAATGGTGCCTCCAGAACCGAACATATCACCCCCTTACTCAAACAGCTGCACTGGCTACCTCTCCTATCCCGAGTTATATACAAAGCATTCATAACCATATTCAAAACCTTACACAATACATCTGCTGAGTACCTGCAAACTATCCTCGAGAAACAGACAGAAATCAGAACCAGAAGAGCATGTAATCAACACAGATTAAGCGTACCTCTTGGCAAGTTAAAATTCAACCAAACAACATATTCTGGAGCCTTCTCACTGTACGCATCAGACTTATGGAATAGCTTCCTGTAAAGCTGAGAAACACAGACGACCTCACACAGTTCCGAAAGGATATAAAAACTCTACTCGTCAGAGAACATTTCAATGAGAAGACATAGCAGAAAAGACTTTATACTCCCTCCCACCACCCAAAACTCTTGTCAGAACAGTCTCCCTAAAACCACCCATTAATGAGTTGAAGATGACCCCCATGCTCCATAAACAGACCATTTAGCTGTAGTTAAATACCTGACTTCATGTACATAAGTAACAACATAGCCAACACTATGTTACTCCCCCCACCACTGAATATTTGTTTGCAAGCCAGTTGTTTTTAGAATGTGAGTTGTATTGTACCCGCAAGATACTATACCCTCCATGATTGTATAATTTGCATTTATTTATTTTATTTATTTAACAACTTTTATATACCGCGCTATTTGTTATCAGTGTGGTTTACATATAACAAAGGTTGCACAGTCAGAAGACTGTTTTGTGCTTACATTGTAACAGGAGTTCAAACTTGGAGCAACAGGGTAACTATAAACCTATGTACAAAAATACAATTAGATTAGGTTGGAATATTCAAGAAGGGCTAAGGCAAGCTCAAAAATACTTGTGACAGGGTATTTATGTAGAGCATGAAAGGTTTGTGGGCATTGGTGTGTGGGTATTTTCAAGATGTTACATGTAAACTGCATTGACCGTGGGAAATGAGGAATAGGAAAAATGTTAAATAAATAAATAGAGCAAACCCAGGACTGGATCAAGCTTGTCAGACACATCTGGAGCCAGTTGGCAACCCTCTTTGATTCCAACTGGCACTCCTTGTGGCCTTGGGCAAGTCTATTTACCCTCCATTGCCTCGGAAGAAAGGCCTGGCAGTTTACTTCTGGTCTGGCATTAACATTGACTCAACAGTGTGCATTGCATTCAGACAAACACAGGAGCCAAAGGTTTCTACTAAAAATTCACCTGAATTTAAGTTTTTAAACTTATGCCCCTAAATTTAGGACTCTGCCATTCAACATGCTCAAATTTCTAACAGCATTTTCTGTTTGTAAATGTTGTTTGAAATGATCAAGGTTCCATGTGAAAGGTTTTGTGGAAAATGGCACATAAATTAAGCCAAATAAATAAATAATCTAGATGCCAAGTGCTAAAAATCAGTATTAAGCTCTGAACTTTCTTCCTCTACCTTAAATCCACCCCTGTAGCCACGTACCTTTTAGGAGTTAAGTGACATTTAGAGCATAAATTTAGGCACCCAGCCCTAGTACATTTTCAAAACAGTTAATTCTGGAGCCTTTGGCCTCTATGAGAGTAATTTTATAGCTAGATACCCAGGCTAATTCGATAGGAAGGCAGTTTTTATGCTATTTTATGAGGACATGTAGTTGCTTATGTCACTATAAAATACTAGTGCAAATCCAGCAACAGTAGTGCAGTGTTCAAGATGCGGACATTATGCCTTTCTTGAGAGCAGGTGTAAATGTGAGGCCAAACATTACAGGGGTTATTTTAAAAGCCCTATTTGTGCCTTGGATGTCTGCAAATGGGCATAGAAATGTGTAAGACACAGAGATTTTAGAAACCAGGTCTGTGGACGTCCTCAGTGCAAAGATGTCCAAGTAGGAACTGGGGTATAATTTAGAGGTGCTTGGGGCGTTCCTAAGAACTCCCCCCGATTTCAGAAATGCCCTGGACATCCTGAGCAGCATTAAAGATTATACTTGCTTCAGGTATGAATAGACATCTGAAAATTGTTTGTTTTGTCAGGCAAATGTCTGGAGGGTGTGGAGAAGGAGGTACATTCGTATCCCCTTTATTTTACAATTTAACAATAAACACTTATAGAGAATGGGGGCTGTTTTCGTTTTGCCATGCTGCTGAACGCCCCCATATGGTGATAAGATTGAGATGCTTAAATACCTGCATGGCATAAATGCACAGAAGGAGAGCCTCTTTCGATTCAAAGCAAGTTCTGCTACGAGGGGACATGGGATGAGGGTGAAAGGGGATAGATTCAGGAATGATATACGGAAATATTTCTTTATGGAAAGAGTGGTGGATCCCTGGAATAGTCTCCCAGTGGAGGTGGTAGAGATGAGGACAGTATCTGAATTCAGAAAAGCATGGGACAAACACAGAGGATCTCTAAAGGTAAAAAGGGGACTGTTGTAGTTGTTGATATGGAAGGACAGACTAGATAGGCCATGTGGTCTTTTTCTGTCGTCATGTTTCTATGTTTCTATATGCAACATACTTGAAATGGATGTTCCCCTCACCCCCCATGATTTCATAGCAGGGCGGTCTATATCGGGAGTCATCTATGTTTCTAAAATCAGGCCAAAACATAAACGTTCTCAGTGTTTTTCTGGACGTCCCATATTGTACTTTGACGCCGTTTCTAAAATGCCACTGCACGTGTGTACAAGTGTATTTTCTCCCATGAAGGTGTATTTATACACTCGCAAAAGGCGGCATAGTAAATTTAAATGCAACATAAACATACATTGTGATTGTGACTGTGCTGTGCCCATGCATGATCACTGTGCAGTATGTGTCCACTTGCAGTTGCATTGCGCGTACATTTACGTGTGACCTAATTTTGTAAGAGCCCATTTACACATGGAAAAAACTGTTTTACTCACAGAAATGGTTTATGAAATTACTCTTTATGAAGGTAATTTTATAAGGGGGTGCCTAATTTAAGCTTCTTTTCAGGTGCCTACTGTATATTAAGGCAATTTTAAAAAGAGAGGTAGGCATCTACCTGTGTTTATAAAAGACCAGTTTAAGTGGCAGATCTGACACCTACGTAGATTGCAGGGGTGGAAATGACTCTCTTCTGAGGAAATGTTAAAGAGTTCAGGTATATCTGATAAGAGGTACGATAGAGGTCTATAAATTCCTGAGTGTAATGGAACAGGTAAACTTAAATAAATTCGTTACTCTTTCAAATAGTACAAAGACTAGAAAGTTTTGACATGAAGTTACAAAGTCGTACATCTGAAACAAATGAGAGGAAATATTGTTTCACCCCATTCGTGGTTAAGGTTTGGGAATTGTTGCAGGAAGAGGTGCTAGAAGCAGTTAGCGTAGCCGGGTTTATAAAAGTCCATAAAGCATTATTAAGGGAGACTGAGGGGAAAGCCACTGGGGTACGTAGCATGAAAGCTACTCGTATTTCTTGAGATCTTGCCAGGTACTTGTAACTTGAATTGTCCACTGTTGGAAAGAGGATACTGGGCTTGATAGACCTTTGGCCTGACCCTATATGACATTTCTCACGTTCTTATGTGTAAATGTCTGCAGCTATAATATCTAAGTACGCACATATATTCTAGTATTTTATAAACTACATGGATAGCTACTAGTACTACGGTTTACCATGTATACAGCGCTACTAGGCATATGCAGCGCCGTACACAAACACCTGAGAAACTGTCCCTGCTCCACAGAGCTTACAATTTGCCAAGACAGACAAAGAGAACCAAAAAGGGCATTGGATAATTCTTAAGAGAAATGATTAAAATACACAAAATACACGTGAGTGTAGACAGGGGGGAATAAGAGAATCAGCTGCAGCCACTCTCTGGTTAGCAATGCTGATATATCAGTTTAGGACAGTGTTCTTAATCCTCAACTGTCAAACTGCTGCTATGCTGTTAACTATGCTTAAAAGCCAGCTCCGACGAGTGCGCCCGCGCTCTGCGGGCCTGCGCCTGAGGGCCTTTGGCATGGCCCTTAGGCGCAGCACAAAGGCGGAAACAAACAACAGCAGCAAAGAGTACATCCAGCCCCCCTGATCGGGGTGGAACGACTCAGCAGGAAGCTACCCCACTTAGAAGCTCCTGCCCAATCAGGGCAGTGGGAGCACCTTCGAAAATCACCAGCCCAGCAGAATCCACCCACCCCTGACAGAACCACGCCTGGAGGACTGAACCTGAGGGCCCTTAGGTGTGGCACCCCAGTGCAGCCACAGAAACAACCACAACCCGACGCTGCAAGAGCCACAAGCAGCAACCAAACTCAGACATCGAAGACAAGAAAGACAACACCAGCAGGGCAAAGTAAGTGCAACATCTACCAAACTCTGACCGCATAAGAATGTACACAACATGGATTCTGCCCATCAGCCTCCTCACCCATCTCTTACCACACCAGGCAACCAACCACACCCTACTAACAAGCACTCCATGGCAGCCAGCACAACTCTTCACACACCCACAGTATACACACTGGAACACAATCAAGACCCCCAAGCACATGAGGCAAAACAGACACAAACCCAACACACAAACAAACCCAAACAAAGCGCAGATTCAACTAAGCACCCCAACTACGATCACAATCGAGCTCATCAATGCCAGATCCATAAGAAACAAAATTAACACAATAGCAGACCACATAGAAGAGCATCAACCCGACATACTGTGCATTACTGAAACATGGCTCACCCCCACGATAATGTGCTACTTAATCAGCTAGTACCAACCACATACACAGCATTCAACTGCCCACGCACACAACGAAGAGGAGGAGGGGTCCTGATCCTCACAAGGAACAGCCTAAGATTCAAGTCACAAAGTTCATTAAACACCGACCAATGCAACACCATCACTGTGGGAAAACAAATGGATGGCACTTTGCCTCGCCTACAGAGCCCCGAATGCACCACCAGACGAACTAGCATCCACTCTAGAGGAGGTCTGTGCCTTCAACACCAGCAGCAAACCCCTGCTACTACTAGGAGACTTCAACCTAAAATCTTCCAACACAAAGGACGCAGAATCCTTCCTACAAGCTATGGGATCCTTAAAATACACCCAAATGATCAACACACCAACACACAAACACGGATCATCACCAGACCTCATATTCGCACCCAATTTTCTAACGGACAATGGTAACATATCTACACCAGATGTCACCCCCATCCCATGGTCAGACCATCACATAATCAAAACAAAGGTCATGCCACAAGGACAAAACCATGACAAAAACCTAGACAAACCAACAGCACAAAGAAGATTTAAAAGATTCAACAAGGACCAATTTCTCAAGGACACGATACCGCACCTGAATACGGAAGAAGAGGATTTAGACGATCAAATCAGAAAATGGAACAGCATCATCAATGCAGCCTCCAAAGCCACCGAACACAGACCCAAGAAAGATCACCGCACTAGGGCACATCACACACCCTGGTACTCAAAAACCATACGGATTAAAAAAAGAGAACTCGGGAAGTTAGAACGGCAATGGAGACACAACAAGTCTCCCAACAAACAGACTCTATACTTAGCAAAACAAAAAGAGTATAACGATCTCATCAACCAAACAAAGAGAGAATACCATACCAACCTCATACTCAAATCAAACAACAAACCGAGAGAGCTCTTCGAAATTGTGAAAACACTCACCAAGGAGAACAAATCCAACAGCGAAGTGCAAATAGACCCACAAACATTCGCAGACCACATCCAAGACAAATTCCACTCAGCTCCATGACGGAATACTAACACAAGCACCAAACCAACCACCACCCCAAGAAAAACTTGGGAAATATTCAGCAACCCATCCACAGAGCAGCTCTCACACACCATCACCGCCCTCAACACAAGCACGGCCCCGACAGACCCATGCCCAATCACATGGATCAAAATGACAAAGTCAAACTTCATCCACACCATACACAACATGGTGAAAAGTTCTCTAACACAAGGTATCATGCCAGACCAGCTAAAACTCGCCACAATAAGACCAATCCCGAAGAAATCAGCACTCGACAAAAACAACCCAGCAGCCTACAGACCCATCTCAAGCATCCCCCTACTGGCTAAGATTATTGAGAAAGTGGTACAACATCAACTACAAGACCACATCGACAACCACGCACAACTCGACCACAACCAACACGGTTTCCGCCCCAACCATGGAGTTGAAACACTCCTGCTATACCTCTTTATCGACATACTACACCTCATAGACAACAGCAAGAACGGAATATTCATGATCTTCATAGACCTATCATCAGCGTTTGACACAGTCGACCACGGAACACTACTAGCAAAAGTACAGAACATCGGACTACATGGAGCCACACTGAGTTGGTGCCACTCTTACCTAACGGACAGACAGATACAGGTCAAGATTGGGCCCAACACATCCCGACCCATAAAAGTCATGCAAGGTGTACCCCATGGATCCGCACTATCAGCTCTCTTATTCAATATCAACATCCAACCAATATGCAACATCATAAAAGAGCACAGGCTAAAATATACAATCTATGCGGACGACATAATGATATACACACCAATCACCCTCGACAACCCAGACCACACCAAGATAACAGGCTGTCTCTCACATATCAACACCTGGTTTCAAGACAACAACATGACCATAAACTACAGCAAGACCGAGGCACTAATCATCACACGAAACTCTGACTTCATCTCCCCCCCCCCCCCATGACATCAAGATAGGCACCACAACCATACCCATACAATCAGAAGTGAAATACCTCGGAGTGACAATGGACAAAGAACTTAACCTTCAGTCCCACATCAGCAGAACCACCAAAAATGCATACCACAGGATGAGACTAGTACGATACCTCAAGCCCCTCCTCACTCAGGAACACTTCCGCACAGTTTGTCAAGCACTAATAACCCCAATCCTAGACTTCTGCAACCCAATCTATCTAGGTCTAACGAAACAGACACTAAGACCATTGCAACTGGCACAAAACACTGCAACACGCATAATTGCTGGCACCACAAGACAAGAACACATCACACCCACCCTAAAAGAGCTCCACTGGCTGCCTATCAGTGCCCGCAATAGATACAAGACAATCATAAACATTTTCAAAATCAATCATCAGCTTTCAGCCTACACCCACTCATACAACCAGAAAACAGCACAAGACCGAGAAGAAGAGGCACATCCAACCGTGTCAACACACCTAACGATATCAACAGGGTACGCAAGGACACCGAAAAACGAGCCTTATCAAAGGCAGCACCAACAATCTGGAACGCCCTCCCCGACGAACTGCGTTCAACAACAGACCTTAAGGAGTTCAGGAAACTACTGAAGACAACCTTCTTCATAGAACACTACGGTGACATTACTTAAACCATGCAACAGACACCTCAATTCCCCCCACATGTCACTATAATTGTAATTAAGCAAGGAACTGATACCCATAGCATTGTAAATAGCTCACGCTGTAAATAGCACCACCAGAATCAACGTCCAGACACACTCACATGCATACACTACTCACTGCATGTGCACACTATACACTGTATCTTATTGATTGCTGTTCAGACCGCCTTGATTGCAGGATAAGGCGGTATAGAAATACGTTGAAATAAATAAAATAACTGTTGTCTCCGCCTTCTCTCTCTCCTCAGACTGCCGCAGCACTATCCAGAAAGAGTCACTCAGTATCTTGCTGGTCAGGGCTTACCCGGTTAGTAGTAACTGTTGTCTCTGCCTTCTCTCTCTTCTCAGACTGCTGCAGCACTATCCGGATAGAGTCACTCAGTATCTTGCTGGTCAGGGCTTACCCGGTTAGTAGTAACTGTTGTCTCTGCCTTCTCTCTCTTCTCAGACTGCTGCAGCACTATCCGGATAGAGTCACTCAGTATCTTGCTGGTCAGGGCGTACCCGGTTAGTAGTAACTGTTGTCTCCACCTTCTCTCTCTCCTCAGACTGCCGCAGCACTATCCGGATAGAGTCACTCAGTATCTCGCTGGTCAGGGCTTACCCGGTTAGTAGTAACTGTTGTCTCCGCCTTCTCTCCCTCCTCAGACTGCCGCAGCACTATCCGGATAGAGTCACTCAGTATCTCGCTGGTCAGCACTTACCCGGTTAGTAGTAACTGTTGTCTCTGCCTTCTCTCTCCTCAGACTGCCGCAGCACTATCCAGAAAGAGTCACTCAGTATCTCGCTGGTCAGGGCTTGCCTGGTTAGTAGTAACTGTTGTCTCCGCCATCTCTCTCTCCTCAGACTGCCGCAGCACTATCCGGATAGAGTCACTCAGTATCTCGCTGGTCAGGGCTTACCTGGTTAGTAGTAACTGTTGTCTCCACCTTCTCTCTCTCCTCAGACTGCCGCAGCACTATCCGGATAGAGTCACTCAGTATCTCACTGGTCAGGGCTTACCTGGTTAGTAGTAACTGTTGTCTCCGCCTTCTCTCTCTCCTCAGACTGCCGCAGCACTATCCGGATAGAGTCACTCAGTATCTCGCTGGTCAGGGCTTACCCGGTTAGTAGTAACTGTTGCCTCCGCCTTCTCTCTCTCCTCAGACTGCTGCAGCACTATCCAGAAAGAGTCACTCAGTATCTCGCTGGTCAGGGCTTGCCCGGTTAGTAGTAACTGTTGTCTCCGCCTTCTCTCTCTCCTCAGACTGCCGCAGCACTATCCAGAAAGAGTCACTCAGTATCTCGCTGGTCAGGGCGTACCTGGTTAGTAGTAACTGTTGTCTCTGCCTTCTCTCTCTCCTCAGACTGCCGCAGCACTATCCAGATAGAGTCACTCAGTATCTCGCTGGTCAGGGCTTACCCGGTTAGTAGTAACTGTTGCCTCCGCCTTCTCTCTCTCCTCAGACTGCTGCAGCACTATCCAGAAAGAGTCACTCAGTATCTCGCTGGTCAGCGCTTACCTGGTTAGTAGTAACTGTTGTCTCCACCTTCTCTCTCTCCTCAGACTGCCGCAGCACTATCCGGATAGAGTCACTCAGTATCTCACTGGTCAGGGCTTACCTGGTTAGTAGTAACTGTTGTCTCCGCCTTCTCTCTCTCCTCAGACTGCCGCAGCACTATCCGGATAGAGTCACTCAGTATCTCGCTGGTCAGGGCTTACCCGGTTAGTAGTAACTGTTGCCTCCACCTTCTCTCTCTCCTCAGACTGCCGCAGCACTATCCGGATAGAGTCACTCAGTATCTCGCTGGTCAGGGCTTACCCGGTTAGTAGTAACTGTTGTCTCCACCTTCTCTCTCTCCTCAGACTGCCGCAGCACTATCCGGATAGAGTCACTCAGTATCTCGCTGGTCAGCGCTTACTCGGTTAGTAGTAACTCTTGCCTCCGCCTTCTCTCTCTCCTCAGACTGCCGCAGCACTATCCGGATAGAGTCACTCAGTATCTCGCTGGTCAGCGCTTACCCGGTTAGTAGTAACTGTTGTCTCCGCCTTCTCTCTCTCCTCAGACTGCCGCAGCACTATTCAGAAAGAGTCACTCAGTATCTCGCTGGTCAGCGCTTACTCGGTTAGTAGTAACTGTTGTCTCTGCCTTCTCTCTCTCCTCAGACTGCCACAGCACTATCTGGATAGAGTCACTCAGTATCTCGCTGGTCAGCGCTTACCCGGTTAGTAGTAACTGTTGTCTCCGCCTTCTCTCTCCTCAGACTGCCGCAGCACTATCCGGATAGAGTCATTCAGTATCTCGCTGGTCAGCGCTTACCTAGTTAGTAGTGCTGCTGACTGCATACTAGCCCTTAAGTATATTAGAGGAGCCATGTAAGGAACCCGGTTCTAAACCTTTAAAGTTTGGCTTTTTGAGATGACTTTAAGGCCGTAGGGATAATAAGCATTATTGTCCCCTCACACCTTGAACCTCCAGGTTCAAATGAGCAGTTAGCTCACACTTAGTCGTGATTCAGAGGAGGCATCCGCTGTAAACTAGGAAGCACACATATTGTTTAAAAGTCTGCCCGCACTATACACCCTGTACATTCTGCAGATGTACACATTTAAGCAGTGACTTTTCTAAAATTACTTCTTTTTCTTTTTATAATCATAATATTTATTAGAAAATTAACAGAGTCCCTTGAGGAAAATTATTTCTTAAACGTGTATCCTTATAATTGCATTCTTCACTCATGCTTCACCCAAACTCCGCCCACGTGCACATGTAGCATTATGTCAAAGCATATACTTTTACGCCAGTCAGAATTTTATAAGAGATGGCCTTTTTAAAGATGGCAAAATTTCATCATTTCATATCACATCTATTTTCCAGTTTCCAAATGCTAATGCTATTGTTGAGGGCACTGCAGGATCAAGACCATAAAAAAAATCCCCAGAAAATAATTGGTCATGTGTAGACCTTGTGTGGACTTGATAAGTTTTACACAAGTTTTTAAAAGATGCTCTTGGACTGGCAGACATACTCTGTAATGATAAGCTGTGAAAACCTTTTCATTCATTAGCCACAGATAGTAATCAACCTATAGAGAAGGTTCATCAGACCATGCACCGAAAAGAAAACGAAAATGTATTATAAGCCAGAGGCTCTAACTTCTGAAAGAAGAAAATGATTCTTGTCTCTTCTGGTAATCATTAGGCTACTAAAGCGATCACAGTAAACCAGATTACCTCCACATCTGTACATAGTTATCACAGTAATAAGCAGTTCATGCACAGTAACGCGTGTCATGGCTATGGGAGGGTTTGAAAGGGTTGCATGGGTGGAAGATGTGTATATTGGGTTTTGGTGTTGTGAGCATCCCGGTGCTCAATCGCCTTGTGGGAGCATCCTTGGGTCTGGGACCGACCTAGCAGCTGAGGACACCTCAGGCAGGTTCTGTCATTCCCTGAATGCTTGATGCCGCCGCCTGAGGCAGAAGGATGATAGCGGGTGTGACTATGAACAAGGCTATCTGGCAATATTTACAAGTTCTATTGACTTATACAGCTATAGGGCCATGGAAAGTACTAACAGTTCATTTAAATAGCTGAAGTATCTTTTCCCCCTGGAGCATAATTGTTAAAAGAAGAAAGAAAATCTTCTATATATTTTTACAGGGTATTTGTGGTACTAATCCCTACACAATATTACTAGCTAGACAGGTAATATTGTCCCCATGCTCCATAATAGTTATCCTCCCCCTTTCTCACATGTTTCATTCATATGCAGCTGTGCACCTGGACGGGTAGGTCATATGCAGCTGCAGGTTATGGAAGAATCTGTTGGGCCTAGTCTGTTTCCATTGCGAGGTCTCAAAGCTCCACCTCTGCAGCTGCTCCACTCTTCCTGGGAGACCATTACCTCTGCAGGAATTCCAATCATTGGACCCCACTCCTGCTTCTCGGCCACTAGTCCCATTCTGCTAGGAACAGCATCTTGATGCCTCTCCACTACAGTCCCCCTTGATGGCTGGGGTCACCACCTCTCAGCTACTGGGTTCCACTCCACCTGGAACCATTCGAAATTGCCTCTGCTCAGCTTTGATGTAATGGTACATGTGCACGCTGGCGGAGTTTGGGTGGAGCATGAGTGAAGAATGCAATTATAAGCATAAATGTTTAAGAAATAATTTTTCTCAGGGGACTCTGTTAATTTTCTAATAAATATTATGATTATAAAAAAAGAAGTAATTTTAGAAAAGTCACTACTTACATGTGTACAGGGGGTATAGTGCGGCATCTCAAAATCCCAGAGCACCTTCTTTATTGAAAGCTGTAATTCTGCTCAGTCCATGGCTCACTGGTTCTAGCTCTCAGTAATTCCAACTAACTGATCTCACAGCTTACAGTTTAGCTTTTCCCAGTTTAAAGAAGTCCCTCCTTTTTCAGCCATGAGATCAAGAGTCAGGCAAGAAGATAGAAAGAGAATGCGCAGATTCTCTCATTTTTCCATCTGCAACCTAGCCGTCCAGGTTACATTCCTACACTTTTTGCTCAGGATGAGAATCACCCTGCCCAGTGAATGGATTCCTGAAGCCTTTTCTCACTCTCCCTAGTATATCTCTCTCCATATATCTTGCCCTTAGAGTTGTATTACTGTTTGTGTGCGCAGTAATAGTAAGATGTGATTTTACAGTAGCTTATCATTAAAAGTTAGGAATGTGTATGCGCTTCCCTTGTGCAGATCCCTCTAGTTTGATCCTTCCCAGGATTCATAGCAGGTGACTGATCACCAGCGTTGACAGCTCACATATTGCAGGAATTTGCAAGTCCTGCTTGTTTTACTTGAAATTAATTTCAGTTAAAGAATAATCCCTTCATCCGCTCCTTAAACTCAAGGAGTGTTTCATATACATAACTGGGAATTTTTGAATTATGGTCACCGTGATAATGGTGTTGATTAGCAAGAGGTGTGCAAATCAAATTTTTTGTCTTTCTCTCCTTCTCCCATCAGCATATATCACTCACAGTTTGAATTTCACAAACTTCTCCTTCAGCACTATGCTCTCAGCTGAGTCTCAATGAGAGACCTGCAGGCTGCCGCTTGTGACTGTCTTCTGTTCTTCCTACATGCTGTTTCTTGACATGGGAGAGGAGTGGAGGGGCTAAGGCTGAAGTCCACACAATGCAATGTGTGCCTTTGAGTCAGTCCTGACTCCTGGCGACCCAGAAGCTCCTGGGTTTTCTTGGCAGTGTCACCCACTGGAAGTAGATTGCCAGGCCTTTCTTCCAAGGCAATGGAGGGTTACGTGACTTGCCCAATGCCACAAGGAGTGCTAGTGGGAATTGAACCCTGGTTAAGAACATAAGAACATAAGATATGCCATACTGGGTCAGACCAAGGTCCATCAAGCCCAGTATTCTGTTTCCAACAGTGGCCAATCTAGGTCATATGTACCTAGCAGTTTCCCCAAGAGACACAAGTTCCACAATGCTTGTACTGGGTCAAGCATTGATATCTTCGGTCACTTCTTAATAATGGTTTATGGACCTTTCCTCCAGGAACTTGTCCAAACCTTTTTTAAACCCAGCTAAACTAACAGCCTTTACTACATCCTCCAGTAACAAATTCCAGAGTTTGATTACACGTTGAGTGAAAAAATATTTTCTTTTATTAGTCTTAAATAGTTTACCCTGTAGCTTCATTGCATGTCCCCTAGTCTTTCTATATTCTGATAAGGTATCGATCTACGTTTACCCGTTCCACTCCGTTCATTAATTTATAGACTTCTATCATATCTCCCCTCAGCCGTCTCTTTTCCAGGTTAAAGAGCCCTAACCTTTTTAGCCTTTCTTCATAGGAGTATCCTTCCATCCCCTTTACCATTTTGGTGGCTCTTCTCTGTACCTTTTCTAAAATCGCTATATCCTTTTTAAGATACGGCGACCAGAATTGCACACATTATTCAAGGTGCGGTCTCACCATGGAACGATATAGAGGCATTATAATATCTTTTGTTTTATTTTCCATTCCTTTCCTTATCATACCTAGCATTCTATTTGCTCTCTTGGCCGCCGCTGCACACTGGGCCGAGGGTTTTAACATGGTATCCACAATGACGCCTAAATCTTTTTCCTGGGTGGTGGTTCCTAATGTGGAACCTTGCATCGTGTAACCATAGTTTGGGTTGTTCTTCCCTAGGTGCATAACCTTGCACTTGTCCACATTAAATTTCATCTGCCATTTTGATGCCCAGTCTTCCAGTCTTCTTATCAAGATCCTCTTGCAATTTTTCACAATCCTCTTGGGTTTTAACAACTTTAAATAGTTTTGTGTCATCTGCAAATTTGATAACCTCACTCGTTATTCCACTTTCCAGGTCATTTATGAATATGTCAAAAAGCAGCGGACCCAGCACAGATCCCTGGGGTACACCACTATTCACCTTTCTCCATTGGGAAAATTGGCCATTTAGCCCTACCCTCTGCTTTCTATCTTTTAACCAGTTCCTGATCCACAATAGTACACTGCCTCCTATCCCATGTCTCTTTAGTTTCGCCAAAAGTCTCTGATGAGGGATCTTGTCAAAGGCTTTCTGAAAGTCCAGATACACAATATCAACCGACTCACCTTTGTCCACCTGTTTATTCACTCCTTCAAAAAAACATAACCGATTAGTAAGACAAGATCTTCCTTGTCTAAAGCCATGTTGGCTGTCTCCCATTAGGTTGTGACTATCTACATGCTGAGTAATTTTATTCTTTATGATGGTTTCTACCATTTTTCCCGGTACTGACGTTAGGCTCACCGGTCTGTAGTTTCCCGGATCATCCCTGGAACCCTTTTTAAAAATTGGTGTTACATTGGCGATCCTCCAATCTTCAGGTATTAGAGATGATTTTAATGATAGTTCACAGATTACTGATAGCAGTTCTTGGTTACCAAGCCAGTGTTCTAACCACTAGGCTACTCCTCCACTCCGAAGTCCACACACCAGAGTAGAAAACAAGTGTTTGGCTTCTTTCTCATGTTGGCAGGATAGGGGTGAGGCTGAGAACAGGAGGGGAGGGTTGAACATTTATTTATTTATTTATTTATGTGTTCTTATGTACCGTTTTTCATAAATCAAAGCAGTTTACAATTAACTCACACATTGCATTATAACAATTATGCATTACATGGAACGATACAATACATGTGTCGAAAAATAACAATTAACAGAATAAGAATATATATATCAACTAGGTACAACAAACAACTAGTTACATATGGTGTTTCTGATAATTATGGATTGCTTTGAGATGACTGTTGGTCGGAGGTAGATTGATTAAATTTTTTCCAAGTATTGAGGATTTGTCCTGTGTTTTGTTTTGGTTGGGGTATTGGAAAAATCCAGATAACAAAGCATAAAGCAATTGGTCTGCTCTCTTTTTCAGTCTCCTCCATTCCTGGTTCCTCTAAGCTTCCTGATGGAGAACAAATATAACAGTAAGCAGAACAGGAGGTTTTTTTTTTTGGTTTTTTTTTTTTAAATATATTTTTATTCAGCTTTTGCATGATACACCAAAACACAATAACAAGTTCACACAGGAATTTCAGGAATCATGGCTAATACAGACAATCCTATGTCTCCTAATTACAGGGGACTCCCAAACATTCTAATGAGATGGGAAATGGGAGGGGAGGGAAGGAAGGGGTGGGGGGCTGGCCACAAGCAACCTCCTCATTGGAATAATCAACTGTTCACGTATCCTCTTTACTGTCTAGGGTGAGAACAGGAGGTTTTTTTGCTACCTGAAGCTTTCGGGCATTTTTCTGGAATTTCTGTCAAACCAAGAGAAGTTCCAGAGATGATTGTGTGATAAAGTGTGGCATACAAATAGAATTCCTCAAAGATGTACCGATTGCACTGTGTAACTAACTGCTTGGATGCTGTATGGGATAGCAGAGATGGGGTCCTGGTTTCTGTGTTCCAGGGAGTGGAAATTACCACTGGAAAGAATGTAACTTTAATGAAAGTGAAGAATACCACTTCCGATAAGGTTACGAGATGTCCCCAATTTTTGAGAATTGTCATCAGTTTTGAGGTAGTGTCCCCGACTCCATGGACTATAATCACCTCCTGTTCCTGATTTCAGTGGGGACAGAGGCAAAGGACATTATTTCTTCTGCATATCCATCTGATGCAGTCTTCCCAATCCTAGTAGGAGAATATGTAAACTTCATTTATTTTCTGAAAAAAAGAAGGAATTTTAGAAGTACATAGAATATTTATATAAATAAAGTTTAAGAAGATATGTATGTATGCACACTTATAACTCAAGAAGGGCTGCTACTGTCTTTTATAAACTTTGAAATTACTGAATATTACTTAGACTGGTCATTTTGACATCTACTGGGAAAAGATGTCTGAGGAGGAAGGACCCCTGTCCCTCTCAGCCCTGCCCAGGTGTCCCAGATTTGCTCTCCAAAGATCTGGTAACCCTAACTTGCTCGTATCAGCAATTCAAGGGCCCTTCCAGCATTATATCGCTAAGATTAGCTGGATGAGTCCAAGGCAAGAAAGTTCCCTCTTAGTCTAGGAACAAGCAGATTACAGAAAGGTCAGATAGAACTTCTCTGCTAGAGCCACTAGAGGTCCTTGATAAATAAAAGATTCAGGACCTTTGGGCTCTACCGTAGGATGGCATGCATCCATGTTTGGGACTGTACTGTGATAAGTGCAGTGTGTTCTGTGCTAGAGGAGTGCATACATGTGCATTGTAAAGTTTTGTGTATTTTGGTCTTTTGGCATGTGAGAGGGTGAATGTATGTTGAGACTATATTGTAGAAGTTATATGCTTGTAGTGGTAATATTCAGAACGTCTGCTTTGTGTCAAGGGTACATTTCATTTGGGACTTTGTATCAATTTTCTAAGAGTACTTTGGTATTTTACTTTGGAATTTGTCACAGATAAAAAGTACCTGTAGGTCTTTGCATCTGAATATTGTGTGAGTAGATTTTTTTAGGGAAAATGATGCACATAGATTTGAAAATACAATCTACCAGCACTGGGAATAATATTCAGAAGCACTTATCTGGTTAGCAGCACCTACTCACCGGATAAGTGCCAGCCAATGAGATAATCTGGATAATGCTGCTGAATATTTCCTCTGACTGCCTCGACACTATCCGGATATTGCCAGTGCAGTCTGTGGGCACAGCAATGGAAGAACCGGCACCTATCCAGATAGTGGTGGTATCACTGGTCAACACTGAAATTGTTACTGACTTTACATGCAACCCATTTTCAACATTATTGGATCATTCAAGGTCGACTGTTTAATATACGCTGATGACATCCTACTCTTCATGCCATTCTCCACAGAGCAAATGGACCTCTCACCACTGATTGAATGTTTCAACGCAGTCTCCGAATGGCTTCTGTCCCAAAATCTTAGGATCCAACACAAAAAGTCTGAGGTGCTATTCATCACCAGAGACCAGAGTTTCTCCCCTCCGCCCCATATAAAGGTTAAAGAAGCTGAACTCCAAACCAAATCAACAATTCGGTACTTAGGGGTTACCCTTGATCAACGTTTGGACATGAAAATCCATATATCCAACATAGTCAGAGCCATATATTTCAAAATCCGGTCCCTCAGACACCTTCAATCCCTTCTAAACCCTGAAGACTTCCGGACAATATACCAATTCCTTATCTTACCACACTTTGACTTTGCCAACGCTATTCAAGGTCTCCCTCAGTCAACACTTAATCCGTTACAACTTGCCATGAATGCCGCTGCTAGAGTCTTAGTGGGAGCAGCAAGATGCGACCATGTAACGCCTATCCTAATACAGCTTCACTGGCTCCCCATACAAGGAAGGCTCATGTTCGTCCTTGCTACTCACTTTAAAATCCATCCATGGTATCACCTCCCCTTCACTAACTGACATCATTCAGCTCATCCCTCCCATCAGAACAAGAAGAACCTCATCTACAAACGCGCTAGTAATCCCAAAGGCATCAACAAAGTACACAATCGCTACATCAAACAGGGCTTTCAGTATCTATGCCCCAAAATGTTGGAATGCATTACCACCAGGCATCTGTGCGATTACTGACCTAACACAATTCAGAAAGGCTCTCAAATTCCATTTATTTACACAGTACTACAAGATTAACCTGACCCCTACCTAACTGTCTCTTCTCTTACCTCCTTGAGATAACATCTCAATATTAGCACACAACCTCACTGTACACATGTAGCATCCTAAATTCTTAGCATTCAATCTCATTGTACATATTTAATTAGTTCAGTTTGTATCCCCCTTGTTATCCAAGTTGTTACTCCTGTTCTCTGTAAAACCAAACATGTTATCCAAGTTGTTACTCCTGTTCTATGTGAAGCCAAACAGTTGTTATGGTCATTTTGTTTTATGTAAACCGCGCTGATACGAGATAGTGCGGTATATAAGAAATTGTAATAATATAATAAATAAAAGGCCCTAATCTGTAGTATCTTGGTGAGCTGAACACAAATATAACATTAAAAAAATGATATTGGCTCTCGTTTTGAAGATATTGCATGTAGTTCATTTTTGACATTTCAGCGTGTAAATTTATCCAGTAGGACATCAACAACATCCCAAATAAGCCTTGAATGATGTAATATTGCATCACATTGCATAATACCAGCATGCACACATCATCCAGAGTTGATTGCATCATTTTCTGATGCAATGCAATACTATGCCAGACGGCTGCTGAAGCCATCTGATGTCAGCAGTGTACTATACGCAGTCGGAAAGGAAAGTAATCTGGTATTCTGTTCCGATATTGAAAGCCTCATGAATGCCTTAAAAATCACTCATGACCCACAAGACTGGAGACTATTTATAGACTCTTCGAAACTGAG
This sequence comes from Ichthyophis bannanicus, assembly GCA_033557465.1. Classification (NCBI taxonomy): domain Eukaryota; kingdom Metazoa; phylum Chordata; class Amphibia; order Gymnophiona; family Ichthyophiidae; genus Ichthyophis; species Ichthyophis bannanicus. The sequence continues at coordinate 21,869,606 of CM066045.1, read as the reverse complement.
TCTGAAGGCTGTGCTTTTGAACAATGGAAACCGTCTTCCATCTATTCCAGTAGCGCATGCCGTCAACATGAAAGAGACATACGATAACTTAAAGCATCTACTGACTTCCATTAACTAAAACAAGTACAGCTGGCACCTCTGTGGTGACTTGAAGGTAGTTGCCCTTTTAATGGGACTGCAGCAGGGATATATAAAATACATGTGTTTCTTATGTGAGTGGTATAGCCGAGCAAGGGATTGGCACTACTTGCGGAAGGAATGGAATCTCAGACAAAATGTAACAGTTGGAGAGAAGAATATCCAGCACCCAGCTCTGGTTGAGGCTCATAAAATCCTGCTACCACCCCTTCACATCAAACTAGGTTTGATGAAAAACTTTGTGAAAGACATGGACCGCACTTCACCAGCTTTCCGATACCTACATGAAAGATTCCCTCGAATCAGCGAAGCAAAGATTAAAGAGGGAGTTTTTGTGGGTCCTCAGATTCGAGTCTTCAAAGATGACCGGTTTAACAACTTGCTGCAGGGTGATGCGAAACAAGCATGGAATGCTTTTCGCCTAGTGTCAACAAACTTTCTCGGGAATGTTAGGGCAGAAAACTACAAGGAACTAGTAGAAGACATGCTGATGCAGTATCAGAAACTTGGCTGCAATATGTCTCTAAAGATCCATTTCCTTGATTCCCATCTCGATTTCTTTCCTGACAACTGTGGTACGATATGGTTAGTGATGAACAGGGTGAACATTTTCACCAGGATATTGCAACAATGGAGCAAAGATACCAGGGAAAATGGTCCACTACAATGCTGGCTGACTACTGCTGGACACTCCCCAGAGAAGCTCCTGAACAGCTGTACAAGAGACAGGCGAAAAAATCTAAGAAGTAGTCTATGATTTGTTTTTTTACAGGTCTTAACCGAAGGCCTATTATATTTACTATTGACATGCATTTTGTGATGTAAACATTAATTCTTGTAGATTACAAAAAAACTAGAGCCAACTTGGCTATTTCACTGTCATATTCGTGTTCAGCATATAAAAATTGATAAGAAATGACTATTTTTATTTCAGTAACATGATTTTTGTAAAAATTTGTTGACCAATCAGCACTGGCCCCAATCCAGTTGCTGTTCTTAAGTGCCACTGAGTCGATGTCAACTCATGGCGACCCACTGGATAGTTGTCCTAAACTGTGTTCAGCCAGGCGGCTCATTGTTGATAGAGTGGCACCCATAGCTGCTATTATTATATCGATCCATTGCATTGCTGGCCTTTTTTTTTGCAATGATCTTCAACCTTGCCAAGCATGATGTCTTTCTCTAATGATCTCTCTCTTCACATGATGCGTCCGAAGTATGAAAGTCGAAGGCTTATCATCTGAGCTTCTAAAGAAAGTTTAGGTTTGATTTCCTCTATTACTGACTGGTTTGTCCTTTGGGCAATCCATGGTATACACAGTATTCATCGCCAACACCATAATTCAAAGGAATCAACATGCAATGAAGCTACAGTGTAATCCATTTAAGACATAAAAGAAAATATTTTTTCACTCAATGCACAATCAAACTCTGGAATTCGTTGCTGGAGGATGTTGTAAAAGCTGTTAGTGTAGCTTGGATTAAAAAGATTTGGACAAGTTCCTGGAGGAAAGGTCCATAAATCATTATTGAAGAGGACCCAAGGAATGCACTGCTTACCCCGGGACAAGCATTGTGGAATCTACAGTATGTATCCTTTGGGGAACTTGCCAGGTACTTGTGAGCTGGATTGGCCACTGTTGGAAACAGGATACTGGGCTTGATGGACCTTGGTCTGACCCAGTATTGCATTTCTTATGTTCTTATGATTTTCTTCCTGTCTATTTTTTTCACTGTCCAACATTTGCATCCATATGACATTATTGAAAATACCATGGCTGGACAAGTCAAATCTTTTTGTGGAGAGATACATCTCTCTATTTGAGAATCTTGTCTAGGTCCTTCATAACTATGTTGCCAAGAACCATGAGGAGTTGGATTTTTTGTCCACTATTTCTATTTGTTCTCCATCAACAATGAATTTATTGATTTTTTCCAGCTGTCTGAATCTCTGACTTCTTCACATTTAAGGTGCAGGCCCATTTTAAGACTATGTTCCTTGATCTGGAGAAACAAATGTTTCAGATCGTCTTCACTTTCAACCAGTAATGTGGCATTATCAGCATAGTGAAGGCTGTTGATGTCTCCTACAATCTTCACACTTCAGTTATCTTCATACAGTCCTGTTTCTCTGATTATTTGTTCTGCATATAAATTAAACAGCTACCAGCACTGAGTATCCAGAATAAATTTAAACAGCACAGCCAACATTTAAAGACCACCCATGACATTTTATTTTTGAGTCCTTTATTTTCTGATTCTACTCAAAGCCCATGCCTAGGAATGCCTGTTCTAAATGTTGCCAAAAGTATGTGCATTGCTGAACACTGCACATACTTTTAACCATTTTTCAGACAGCTAATTTGCATACATAAATTACTTTGAAAATTGCCTTCAGGAACTTTGTTATATTATGGGAGGGTAAGTGTGTATATTATGGGTTCTATGTTGGAAAGATATGCTGGGCAATGGCCATATGGAAGGTATGTATTTGTGTGTTGGGATTTGTGTAGTGAGAAGGTACACATATGTGCATTGGGGATGATGCGGAAGAGGAATTTATGTAGTGAGAAGACATGGACATGTTGGGGTTGTATGGTAGAAGGGTGTGTGCTGTATGACGAGAAAGTGTGTTTGTCATATACATGAAGATATGTGTTTATGAGTTAGGTGTTATATATGTTATGTGTGTGTTTGTATCCTGGAGTTGTGTTTTGTAAGGTTTGTTTTGGGTGTTATGTGTGGAAGGTATTGGGGTCATTCTGAGGCACGGGACGTCCAGGGGTGGGAAAGGGGCAGATCGGGGGGCGTCGTTAGGGCAGGCAGTGGCCCGGAGTGTGAAAAGGGCAGGGGGGCAGAGAACATTCCCCGCAGTCCGACCCAGGCCTTAGGAGGTCAGAGTGGGGGTCGGGCTGCGGGGAAAGCACCTCTGGAGCCGGTAGCTGGGGATCGCAGTTTTTCAATGGAGCCGCGGTGCCACGGCGCCACAGTTCCATTAAACAGCCCTGACTGAGCTATCCAGACAAGGCCTGTACGATCTTTGTGATAGATGGCACTGCATTTGGTTTATGTGGTTATTAAATTATTTCAGGCCCTGAAGTACAGGTACTGTAACGGGGTGCATCTGTGTGTTTGCTGTGGAGAGGGAGGGATGTGTATTCCATGTGTGAGGCACACCTGAGATCTGAAGTGGGATAGTTGCATATGTGGGTTGGAGAGATGGAGAGGGGGTGGTATATGGAATCGAAAGATGTACAGTGTGTGTTTAGAATGGAGAGGAAGGGTATGTACGAGGGTTGCTCAGAAAGTAATGCCCCACATGTTTTTTCTCAGTCCAGAATGAAGATAGAGGTGTGAAATTGAAAGGGTAGTAACTTGGAACTTCAAAGGACACATGTGTGTAATTTTACAGTTGTCCGACAAATAGCGAGGTGGTAGTGATCCTTCAAATGGCGTCTGTGAGTGACACACGGTACAAACAACGAGCTGTGATTGAATTCTTGGTGGAGGAGAAAGAAAGTGTGAGAAACATTCACAAACGGTTGTGTGCTGTGTATGGAAGTTCTGCGGTAGATAGGAGCACCGTTGGATGATGGGTGAAGAGTAAAGGCTTCGGGAAGTGGTAAAACGGAACTGGAAGATCAGCTGTGGTCTGGGCGTCCTGCCTCAGCCACCAGTCCAGACAAGTTGCAGCGCGCTGATGACATTATTCGTGCGGATCGGCGCATCACGAGTCTGGAATTGTCAATACAGCTTTCCATTAGTAGAGGTAGTGCAATGGCAATTAGTGACTCTTTGGGATATTCAAAGGTGTGTGCAAGACACACCGCAACAGCTTACAGTATTTTAATGCCCGCTGGCAGCTATCGCAGGGCGCTACAACCTCCACCAAGAATTCAATTACAGCTCATTGTTTGTACCTTGTGTCACTCAGAGACGCCATTTGAAGGATCACTACCACCTCACTATTTGTCGGACGACTGTAAAATTACACACGTGTCCTTTGAAGTTCCAAGTTACTACCCTTTCAATTCCACACCTCTATCTTCATTCTGGACTGAGAACAAACATGTGGGGCATTACTTTCTGAGCAACCCTCGTATGTCTGTCTTTGTATGTCAAAGTGTAGAATGTGATCGCGTACATGTGTGTATATGTTTTGGGGGGATGAAAAAAGGAAGGGTATCAGAGTATAGAGCAAGGCTGTGTATGTGTGTTTTTTAGATGGGCTGGAAAAGACGGGCTGTATATGTCTGTATATTATATGAGACAGCAGAATGGACCTGAATATGGTGTGTGTGGAATGGACAGGAAAGGGTGCGCGCTTCTGTGTGTTTGGGGTGATAGAAGAGGAGGGGTGTGTGTGTGGAGGAGGGAGGTTGATTTGTTTTCATCCTGCAAACATTACCGCCTGTCTCTCTGTGAGCACTGCAGTCAGATATTAATTGGACAGAAAACAATCTGTCAGCTGGTTCCAGAGATTGTTAAAGAGGAAACCTGGGAAATAGCTTTTGTTTATTAAATGGCAGCTGGTGCTAAACTCAACAGTGAAAGCTGCCATGGAGCTCTGGAGCTGGTAAAAGACTTTCCACAGTCTCAGATCAAAAGCGAAAAATAGCGGCAACAGTAGAGAAGTGTGCAAAGACCTTATGCTACATGAATTCAAATACACAAATTAGAAGCATAGCACGCATATAATGAAATATGTGTGCATTACTCACAGATGCAACAGTCAAATAAGCATACTCAAAATGACAAAAAGAAAAATATATCCAAATATCTAGTCACACAAAAATAACATTAGACAGCAGGGCCGTACCATCCACTAGGCAGACTAGGCATCCTTCCTCTTGTGGTGGTGGTGGTGGTGGTGGTGATAGTGGTGTGGTGCCGACACAGCATGCTCCAAAAATAAAAGCAGCATGGTGGTAAGTCTGAGTGCTCATGCACATGCTCATGGCCTGCCGCCCCTGCTCCCTAGGACAGCATGTTTGCATCAGAAGAGGCGGGACTAGCGGGCCATGAACGAGCACGTGGTGCTTGAAGGCCTGTTGCCGTGCTGCTTTTACTTTCAGTGCCACTTGGCTGGGGCTGGGGCTGGGGCTGGGCCCGGGCCCGGGCCCGAATATAAAGGTATGTTAGAAGCAGTAGCGGGGGAAGGGAAGCAGAGAGAGATGCTGGACACATCAGGGCTGAACGGAAAGGGCAGATGCTGGACATCTTGAAGGGAGGGGGAAGGTAGGGAAGAGAAGATGCTGGACTATGGTGGGGGGTGGGGAGAGAGGAGGAAGGGCCTTGAGAGGCCCTGGAGGAAAATGTGTGACTGAAGAATCTCTTAGGACAACAGCTACCGTTGGGCTGGCCCTGTTAGACAATAATAAAGACAGGAAGAATGACAACAGAGTCTACAGACAGTAAATACCTCACCAAGGACTAATTGTAAGCATTACTCACTGGGGTAAAGCACGTCTCATCAAGCACAATGGAAAATGGTTGGAAAGTCGCAGTAAGTATTGGATGTCAGTCAGGGCCGGTGCAAGGAGATGAGATGCCCTAACCTCATCTCTTGTGCCTCCCTCTCCTCCCACTTCCGCCCCCTCACCAGCCCCCATTGCCACTGCTGCCACCCCTTTCTGGGACCTGCAGAGGCAGCAAGGACATCAAATAGCCCAGCAGCTCTCACCTTGAAACTCTGGGGTCGTAAGGCTGTTTCACCTCCAGCTCCCCGATGCCCAATGCTGACTTCCTGTTTTATGGGGACGGAAGCTGCTTCTATCCCCATGCAAAAAGGAAGTCAGCATTAGGCTGCCTAGTTTACCTAATAGTTGCAGCGGCCCTGATGACAGTGAAGGATTGGAACAGGGATAGAGCTATGGTTTCTGGAGCCCTCTGCAATCTATACTTTGGCACCCCATTTCCCTTGTGTAAACAGTAGGGCAGTGCTTGCAATAGCTTTTGATGCTCCCCAAATGTCATTATCCCCCTGCTGTGCTTACTGAGTTGCACCAGCCCTGTTTTGGGAGGTCTCATTTTGAGGGTAAGTTCCAGTGAATGCTGGATGGCAGAACATGAGGTTGGGTGGATCTCATAGGAGTGCATGGGAAATAATGAATGGTATGATAAGAGGATTTAAGGGTCTTGAGATGGGAAATACTGGGTATCTATGTGGAGATTCAAACATACTGGAGGAGGAGGAAAGGGAAAATGCCAGAAGAGCCATGAGTAGAGGTCCTGTGGGCAGAAAGGTTACAGGTACATATGTGGAGCTGTAGCAGCAGAGATGTAGGGGAAGGGAAAAGGTTGTAGATGTGGGAACTAACGAAATTAGAGGGCAAATTGTCAGAGAAGTGTGGAGAAGTGATACTGATGCCATGGCTGGAGGCAGCTTCTGCCACTCACAGGAAGTAATTTTCATATCTACCAGCGTAATTGCAAAATCTATGGATACGGTACCTGCAGGCTTTGCACCAATTTCCAGCACAAATATCCATTCCCTGTGAAAACTGTCCTGGGAAAATGCATCTGCAGAGATCTCACCTGCGTTTTCTGTGGGGAGGTTTTGCCTGGGAAATAATGAACATAGATTTGAAAATACAATCTATGTACATTAATTATTTTCCCTGTCTTAAACATATCCCAAGGACCATCTGCATTTGACCCACATAAAGCAGGGGTGTTATTAATCTGCACACTTACTTTAAGGCACGTTAAGGTTGAACAAGTTTCAGACAGTCAATTTACCTGAGTAAATGGTGTTTGAAAATGGCTTTCTCCATGTTGTCTGAAGACCACTGTAGCTCTCAGGCTGCAGAGGAAATGGCATCTTGGCATATGCAGGCCCAGCTTTAAGCACAGTTAACAGCCTAGGGCATCAAAGTTTGAAACCCAATACCTGTGCTATAAGAAAGCCTGCTGCTATTGATTTTAAGGCCATGTCGATGTGCTGCTTCAGAGGGGTGCAGTTCCGGCATTATGGTCTTCCTCGGCTCATAACCTGCTTCCCCAGTTGGGCCAGTGAAAAGGTATCGGGTGCCTTCAGCCTTATAGAAACATAGAAAAATGACGACAGAAAAAGACCACATGGCCTATCTAGTCTGTCCTTCCATATCAACAACTACAACAGCCCCCTTTTTTTCCTTTAGAGATCCTCGGTGTCTGTCCCATGCTTTTTTGAATTCAGTTACTGTCCTCGTCTCTATCACCTCCACTGGGAGACTATTTCATGGATCCACCACTCTTTCTGTAGAGAAATATTTCCGCATATCACTCCTGAATCTATCCCCCTTCACCCTCATCCCATGTCCCCTCGTAGCAGAACTTGCTTTCAATCAAAAGAGGCTCTCCCCCTGTGCATTTATGCCACGGAGGTATTTAAATGTCTCAATTGTATCACCTCTATCCCGCCTTTCCTCTAAGGTGTACATATTAAGATCCTTAAGTCTGTCCTCATATGCTTTATAATGAAGACCACTAATCATTTTAGTAGCCACCCTCTGCACCGACTCCATCCTGTTCACATCCTTTTGAAGGTGCAGTCTCCAGAATTGCACATAATACTCAAAATGAGGTCGCACCAAAGACTAATACAGAGGCAATATCACCTCCTTTTTTCTGCTGACCATTCCTCTCCGTATGCATCCAAGCATCCTTCTAGCTTTTGCCGTCGCCTTTTCTACCTGTTTAGCTACTTTAAGATCATCAGACACAACCACGCCTAAGTCCCGCTCTTCTTTAGTGGACAAAAGTACTTCACCCCCTATACTGTATCACTCCCTTGGATTGCTGCAGCCCAAATGCATGACCTTGCATTTTTTAACATTAAATCCCAGCTGCCAAATTCTATGCCCTTCCCCCACAAGATTTTGATAATTAAACTCAACAGTCATGATAATCTCAACACTACCCTTCTCACAACATAATGGGCCTGCTTCAGCGGCTAGTGTGATTACAGTGGCTAACCATCACTGCTGAACCCTAAACCCATATCCAGGCCAGCCACATAGCCAGGGAGCAGCGATTTCAGCTGCTATGCGGTTAGCTTTGGTGGCAAGAGTTAGGCCAACCTTTACTGCGCCTGGCTTTTGCTGCCGAGGGATAATCGGGCAGCGGCTGAATATCGCCACTGCCCGATTATTCCCAGGTGCCCCTTCCACTCTGCCCCGCATTAGTGCCGCTGAATATCCAATAATCACTTCCAATATTGGGCCCAATACTGTTAAATATTAAACTTTGTTGTGTGTGTGTGCGTGTGTGTGTGTGTGCGTGTGTGTGTGTGTGCGTGTGCCTGCTTTCCCTGCAGGAGAAGAAAAACCATGCTAATGATTTTCTGAGTTTGTGTGGCTACCAAAATCTCTGGTTTTGCTTTGACTGTTGCTGCTCTCTGCTGCCCTTCAGAACCGGTTGCTGTAGGCGACTGACTAGTTTTGCCTAATGGTTGGCCCGATCCTGTCTCCAGTCTTTGGAATCACCCCTTTTCGAGATCTGCTGGGTAGTCTTGTTTATGAGTGGCAAAATCTTCAATCTGGCCCTGGGCACATGCAGAGATTGGAGGCCAAGATGACTGTGAACATGCAGAACCCAGGGTAGGAAACAAATTCAACTTTTTAAATAAAATGGCCAGAAGAAAAAAATAATTCTCTTTTCTCTTTTACTAAGTTAAAGAGGATCTAATCTAAAATTTGTGCACCACCCCTTTTAGCTGATGCAATCACTGGTACTTTGTTCCTATTACGTCATTAGGTGTTTACCTCAGAATCTAAAGCCTCACTATTTCATTGCAGAAACCGACTTACAAGGAAAGTGATTATTCTGAAGAAACCCCACCAGGAACCAAAGATCTGAAGGGTACAGAGGAGCTGTGGGCGGCAATAAGAAGGAACATAGCGAAGGCAACAGATCTCTGTGTAAAAGATATTAGCAAAGGGCAGACTATAAAGAAATCAATACAATTCTCTGAGGAGACAGCAGAAATACTAAAAGCAAACAGACTAGCATACAGAAAGTATTAAAAACCAAACATGAAAGGAATACGACAGGCAGAATTATCAGGAAAACAGAAGGGGGAGGCAAGGAGTGCAGTTACATAAGCAAAGGCCCAAACACGAGAAGATTGCCACCACCCATCACCCCAAGTGCCCACAAACTAGGGTTGCCACCCACCTGCTTTTCAGCCGGCCTGGCCGGTTTTTAAATGGCCAAGCCGGCTGCTGACAGAGAACTAAAACTGGCTGTTGAAAATCCGTTTTTTTCCTCTGGCTGGAGCAGGGGGAGGTGGGCAGCTCTACCTCTTTGTCCCCCCACAGCTTCATCCTCTCTTCCGATCCAGCTGTGGCTCCTGCATCTTACAGAGCCACGGCTGCAATAGAAATAATATTGAAAAAAGAAACAAACAGGTGTGCAGCCACTGCAGAGCCTCCCAGCCTGTGCCTGCTGCTGCATCCCGCCCCCAAAACGAAGTTACTCTAGAGGGAGCGGGACGCAGCAGCAGAGTGGAGGCTGGAAAGCTCCGAAGCGGCCGCGCACCTGTTTGTTTTCATTATTATTGTTATCACAGCTGCCGATCTGTAAGATACAGGAGCCACGGCTGGATCGGAAGAGGAGAGAGTGAGTTAAAACAAATATTATTATTACTGTCGCAACCGTGGCCCTGAAAGATGCAGGAGCCGTGGTTGGATTGGAGAAGAAACGAGTGAGAGGTTTTTTTAAAAAAATTATTATTACTATGGCAGCCGCGGTGGGATCGGAGGAGGAGAGGATGAGGTTTTTTTAAAAATTATTACTACTATCACAGCCGAGACTTGTAAGATACGGGAGCCGTGGCTGTATCGGAGGAGAGGGTTTTTAATAAAATTATTTCTATCGCAATCACGGCTACTAAATGTGGGTGTAGGGAAGAGAGAAGGAGGATATGGTAGATCAGTGGGGGTAGGGAAGAGAAGAAGAGATGCTGGATGGGAAGTAGAAAGATAGAAACATGACGACAGAAAAAGACCACATGGCCTATCTAGTCTGTCCTTCCATATCAACAACTACAATAGTCCCCTTTTTTCCTTTAGAGATCCTCTGTTTGTCCCATGCTTTTTTGAATTCAGTTCTGTCCTCATCTCTACCACCTCCACTGGGAGACTATTCCATGGATCCACCACTCTTTCTGTAAAGAAATATTTCCGCATATCACTCCTGAATCCTGAAATAAGGAAGAGAGATGGGGAGATGCTGGATTATTGAGGGGTAGATGAAGACAGAGGGGTGTGCAGCTAAATGCAGCTAAATAAATAAATGTGCTGGACACAGAGAGGAGGAGGGGGAAATAAGGAAACAGTGGGGACATACAGGATTGGAGAAGGTAGGAATAAAGTTGGTAGAGGAGGGATGCTGGACATGGGGGGAGGAAGAAGGGACAAGGCGGGGAGATGTTGGGGATAGGGAAGAGAAGAAGAGATGCTGGAGGGGTAGAGGAAGACAGAGGGGTGTGCTGGACATGGGGAGAGGGGAAATAAAGAGACAATGGGGATATACAGGATTGGAGGAGGAAGGAACAAAGTTGATAGAGGCATATGGTAGGTTAGGAGAAGGAAGAGGCATGTAATAAGGGTCTGATGCTTGGGAATGACACAGGTAGGGTTGCCAATTGACTGGTTTTAGGCCAGCCTGGCCAGTTTTAGGGGCTGGGGGCCAATGGCTAGCAGTACTGTAAAACTGGCTAATGAAACATAGAAACATGGCGGCAGAAAAAGACCACATGGCTTATCTAGTCTGCCCTTCCATATCAACTATAATAGTCCCCTTTTTACCTTTAGAGATCCTCTCTGTTTGTCCCATGTTTTTATGAATTCAGATACTGTCCTCATCTCTACCACCTCCACTGTGAGACTATTCCATGCATCTACCACTCTTTCTGTAAAGAAATATTCCTTATCGGTCCTCCAGTTTAGTCCTCCACCTCTGGGTTGTGCACCTCCTCCTGCAGCATGGAGACTGGACAAGTCAAACTTGTGACATCCCTGGATATACACTGCTGGTCTTCTTCCATCATCCCCCAGTGTGTCCAGTCTCCATGCAGCAGGAGGATGTAGTGAGCCTAGGTGCTGGGCTCACTAGCGAACAGACAAGGAGCTCTGTTTTAGAATAGTTAGCATAGAGGTTTAATTTTAATTTTATTTTCTATCATTTCTTTGGTTTGAGTTCTGTTACTTAGAAAAAAAAATGTTTATGTGAGAGGACTCAAACCTTCGATGGTGAGGTTCTCACTCTCTCTGGTCACCCTTTGCCCGGGTGTTGGAGCTACTCTCCCCTCCTAGTTGGTATGGAGAGGAGTTATGTAGCCTTTAAAGAGACCGGCTGCAGAGCCCTGATGTCACACTGCGCTTCGGGGCAGCACACCGGGAGCCGGGAAGCCCTCTCCGCGGAAGCTGCTTGCATTTCGCTGTGAGCAGTGCGGTGGATTGTAGGGCTGGCGGTCAGAGCGCCGGAATGCTTAAGTGCCTTCGGAGCATTTTTTGGCCGTCGGCGAGGGTAAGTGATGGCGGAGCGCAACAGAGGCAGAGAAGCTTCGGGGATTTGGCGCTGGGGACCGCAGCGGCAAGCAGGCCCTGCTGGTTTCCTGTGCCGCGTTCTCCCACTCATTTCTAAGGCGGGAGGCAGCAGCAGTTTGGCACATCGCACAGCCGTCGACAGGTAGCAGTTTCAGGTAGAAATAACTTTATTTTCTTTTACTTTGATTCAGTGTGGTTTAATTTAAGGTGCTGGGATTCCCACGCTCCGCGGCCTCGTGGCAGCAGCAGCACTTGGTGTCACGCTGTCAGGGGGTCAGATAAGTGGGCTAGGTAGGAACTTTGTTTACATAATTGATGTGATCGCCTACCTTTGATTTGGAGTCACTGCAAGTTATGGTGGCATTTAAAAAAAAAAAAAGACATGGGTAAGCAGTGCTGGATTCGATGACAGACCCGGCATGTTTAGGATTTTAGTACATTAGTAAAGTGATGTTCCTGAGCGGCGTCGGTCAGGCACGGCAGTTGAAGTGCGCGGTTCTTTTTCCTGCGGGTTTGCCATGATGTGGGTAGACTGCATCTGGCGGCAGCGTTTTTATTTCTTTTGATCACTTAGGTAAGACATTTGTTTATTTGCTGGCATTAGATTGCTTGGGTTACTCCTTGCTGAATAGAAGGGGTACTGGTTAAGTTGCTGACTTTGAAAGCTTTGGTTTCCAGGGCTTGGCTTGGCAAAAAAAAAAAGCTCTCTTTTTAGAGGGGCATTTTTCACTGCAGATGCATATTGAAGGATTCACCCGTTCCATTTCTAACTAAGACTGTTTACTGCTGCCAGGGACGGTATGGTTGCTAGCGCAAGTCTACAGCCCTGTTTGACTCTAGGAGTTCAAATTTATTTTCCCCCTTTCAACAAAGGCAGGCTCGGCAGAGTCTCTGACAAACCTAGTTTCTCCAGTCCCTAGCAATTGAAGGCCAGAGCCCTCTGACTGATGGCAGCCAGCGCCATTTAGGCGTGTTGGCTTATTATTCCACTGCGCAAGTGGTTGCTTCCTTGTGGTGTTTTGCGTGCTGGGGAGAGCCCGCCGGCGGAGAATAACTCGAGCAGAAGCCTTCTTCCTAGGGGAGGCCAGTTGTATTTAATTTGATTTATTTTATGTCTTCGACTGGTGCCTGAGACTGTGGAAAGGCACGAGGCTGGTGATTCTGTTGCACAACCGCCTTCAGTTTGAGGGAGTCTCTCTGAAATGTTTTCATCCCTTCCCACCATGCCGGTCGGGCCGCAGGGCCTGGTAGGGGGTGGTATCGAAGGGTGAGACTTCTACTTAATCCTTCAGCATTCCTGGTGTTATACAGTTCAGGACTGACTTAGTGCACAATGACTTGTTGCAGTCATGTGAAAAAAAAAAGGCTACATCGGATACGCCATTGTAGTTGTGGCTGTGCAAATTTCAGAGGTCTATGGACCTCGTCAGGTGGTTGGAGAGGTTGGTACTTGGCTAGTAGTTGTAGAATGCAACGTAAACTACTCAAAGAACGTGTCAGTTTGATTGGTTCAGGGCAAGGTCAGTTCATATCTTTCAGATACAAAAAGTAGTCAGGGCATACTGACTTGATGCAGACATGTGAAAAAGGCCTACTCTGTTAGGCCGTTATGGTTGCTGAGCAGATTTTAGAGTGTTGCGTGAGTGAGCGAGGGGGGGGGGGGGGGGGGGAAGCAGCAGGTGGATACTTTGTTACTTTTTCCTGAGAAGGTCTGATAGAGACAGGCATAAAGAGGTAATTTTAGCAGGAATAATTAGATAAAATGCTGCACATACGTTGGTAGCAGCTACAGTTCGGGGAAACAACAGAAACTATATACAAGTAATGTCGGTAGTTTGCAAGATGGTGTATAGGAAGCAATTGAACTTCTTCCTTCTGGCTCTGTCAGGGAGTAGCCTGATATGATCGGCTGTTGTATCTTTGCCCAGATTAGGTGTCTATTTAAGCTGTACTATTGCTTGTAAGGGAAGCTGTACTCCCTTATAGCCATTCTGCATACGTCTGCAATGCGGCGAACTTTGGATCGTATCTTGCTCTTAGGAGCGGTGCTGCAGGGCCCGTAGGAGATTCTCGGTGTCGGGCGGTGCTCTACTCGTGGCATAAATCCGACGGACGGATGGGCCTCTCCATCCTTGATTGTTCTCCAGGAAGGAAATTGGTGGCTTCGTGCGTTCCTTTGACTGGAACCATTGCGAGTGGTAGAGGGGACGGTTCCGCAGGGGGAGTTGGTCCCATCCCTCGTACTTACAGTAGCATAGGTACACATTTTGATAGGGCAGCGCATAAGAAGTGTCTAGAGTGGCCTGTCCGTGGGTACATTTCAGTGGCAGACTAGCCCTTTGGGTTGACAACGGCTCCGCGCACCTTCACCAACGTTATGATGGTGGTCGCGGTGGCCATGCGGATAGGAGAAGTCTTAGTTTCCCCTTGCCTTGGCAATTGGGTGAGTAGTCCACAGTCCAGGGCCGAGAGGGTACAGTGTTCAACCGGAATAGCAAAATTTTATTTTCAAGCTGTCGGCTGAGTAGTTAAGGCGGTCAAAGGTCGCTTAGTCTGTCACAAGTCCTACAGTTCTTGAAGGTACGGTGCAACTATCAATGGGGAACAGGGTTTCTGCCGAAGAGTGTAAAAAGAAAAAAATCAAAAAAAAAATCAGGGCTTTCAGCTGCTAGTTTGCAGGTTTCTGGCGGAGCCTGCACCGTCGGTGTAGAGCCGTCTTCAGCTACTCGGGACAGGGGCGGCGACTCTGGAGGACATTTTGGGGGCCAGAGCTCACATGCGTCCCGTGCAAAGGTGCTTGTTACGGCAATGGTCATACCAGAACGATCCTTTATACAAAAGTTGTCCTTGTCTCCCGCAGGTCAGGGGATCCCGTTATGGCAGAACTCGTTCCGAGAGATCAGGCAGACAGGCGTGCCGCTGGGACACCCGCAGTGGGCCCTGATGTTGACAGCAGCGAGCTCATGGTAGAGATCTCTTCACACAGGTTGGTGGTGCGAGCAGGGGGCCCATTGCTCGCTTAACCTTTTGGAGCCGAGGGCGGTAGCTCTGGCATTTCAAGCTTTCGAATCCGGAGTGAAGGATCGGGCAGGGGCAGGGCTGTCTGACAAGTCCGCATCAGTGGCTTCCCTAACTCGGCAGGGGGACACAAGCAGTGCGGCCATGCAAGAGGAATCAGAGGCTCTGTTTGCGTGGGTGGAGCCTCGTCTGCAGGCACTGTGGTGGCACACCTTGCAGGAACAGACAGTGTTATGGCGGATTTCTCACTGGAGTCCGGAGGTATGATGGAGAGTAGCAGGTTCGTCCGGAAGGGTTCGTACAGATAGTCATAAGGTGGAGTCCTCCGACCATGGAATCCCATGGCGATCGCTATTCGGCCAAAGCAAATCCTTTGTTTGCCACAGTAGACAAGAAAGGATGTCGGAGGGCGTCGTTGTTTGGATGCAACCATGGCTATTGACCACATTCTCGAGGTGTGTGTCCCCCCCCCCCCCGAGGCGCTCACAGGGCAAATGATTCAGAGCATCAAAGCATATCGGGGGAGAGGGATGTTGGTGGCACCAGTGCGGCAGGGACATCCAGGGTTCGCCAAACTGGTCAGGCTAATGGACAAGGAACCTTGGTGGTTGCCCGCAATGACGATTCTGTTGTTCCAGAGTCCTATTCGTAGGTCTCAGGTGGGTCGATTCTCGATTACAAGGTTAAGAAAGTAAGGCTATTCTGGCATGAGGGTTGTGACCTTACGTTAAGCCAGAAAGAGGTACCGTTCCCTCTGGTAGGGGAGCGTATGGCGTATGTTCGAGGTCTGGTAAGCTCTGCAGTAAGTCAGCCTTCCGCGAGTTCAGCTTCTATGGTTCTTGGGTCTTTTGTTGCAGGCTACAGCCTGACCACGAAATGGTAGCCCCTTCATGGGATCTTAATTTTGTCCTGGCGGGGGGGCAGTCACTAGAGAACCTTCGAGCTCTGGCTTCAGGCTTCGATCTAGGGTCTGTGGAAGCTCTGTTCTTAGGGGCTACCTGCATGACTCGCTGACTTTCGAGTTTGCAGGCCTGGTCTTGTCTAGAACCGTTCTTCGCCTTTGCTATGGACAAGATGGTTTTGCATTCTTTTTCATGTTTTTGTCCATGGTAATTCTCCTTTCTCATAGCGCAGTCAATCTCGTTCTCAGTTCTGAGAGTCTTGGAGGAGGATGCTTTAATTGACGACCGTGTCGCTTTGACATGCAAACCCCCCCCCCCCCCCAAAAAAAAAAACAGCTCCGCGGCCATACAGTTAGGTTCCGGAGGTCTTCCGGATATTGGATCATTGGTTTGTTCTTTCAGAGGTCTGCGAAAAAGTGTAACGTCAGTCAAAGTTTCCATGTTCAGTTGGATCTGGGAGGCAATGGCATTTGCATGTCTCTTGCCTGGGCGTTAGGAGCCCGTGGCTGCGGGCTTCCTTTTCTAGGGGGAGGCGACTTCCTGGATGGAGCGTAGCTTGGTTCCGACTGTGCAAAGTTGTAGAGCGGTGGTATGGTTGTCTCTCTATGCCTTCAGTAAGCGCTATTGGCTGACGGTTCAGGTGACGAGTGTCACCTGTTTCGGGTCGCCGGTGTTATGATATGGCTGAAAGGGTCCCTCCCAAAGATTACTGCTCTGTTACATCCCAGAGGTGGAGGACTAAACTGGAGGACCAATAAGGAAATGGAAATTACACTTACCTGGTAATTGTTGTTCCTTTAGGGACTCCAGTTTAGTCTTCATTCCCAGCCGGGGATGAGATATTCGGAGGTAGTTGTTTTCAGTGCATAGAGGGATTTTGGTCGTTAAGAGTGTTCTATGTTGATATCTCGGAAGTCGCGGTGGTATTCTTTCTTTCGCGGATCTCTTTGGGTTTCCTTTCCTTCTTTCTAACTGTTTTACTCTGATCTGGGGGGAAGAGGACAGAGGCAAGAAGGAGGTGGTTGCTTTCCCTTTATTTTAGGGGACTTTAATTTAAGGTTAAAGGTTAAGTTTAGAGTTGTAATTAATACTTAAGCTACTTATTTGTTGCTCCTTTGAGTCTGCTTTGTCAATAGTTCACTGGAGGATGATGGGAGAAGACCAGCAGTGTATATCCAGTGATGTCACAAGTATGACTTGTCCAGTCTCCATGCTGCAGGAGGAGGTGCACAACCCAGAGGTGGAGGACTAAACTGGAGTCCCTAAAGGAACAACAATTACCAGGTAAGAGTAATTTCCATTTTCTGCATATTACTCCTGAGTCTATCCCTCTCACCCTTATCCTATGTCCCCTCGTAGCAGAGCTTGCTTCCAATCGAAAGAGGCTCTCCTCCTGTGCATTTAAGCCATGGAGGTATTTAAACATCTCAATCATATTACTTCTATCCCACCTTTCCTCTAAAGTATACATATTAACATCTTTAAGTTTGTCCTCATAGGCTTCATAACAAAGATCATTAACCATTTTAGTAGCCACCCTCTGCACCGACTCTAACCTGCTTATATCCTTTTGAAGGTGAGGTCTCCAGAATTGCACACAATACTCCAAATGAGGTCGCACCAGAGATTTATACAGAAGTACTATCACCTCCCTTTTTCTGCAGACCATTCCTCTCTCTATGCACCCAAGCATCCTACTGGCTTTCACAGTTGCTTTTTCTACCTGTTTAGCTATTTTAAGATCGTCAGACACAATTACGCCCAGGTCCCGGCCTTCTTTTGTGGACAGAAGTACCTCACCCCCTCCTTTGATTTCTGCAGCCCAAATGTATGACCCGGCAATTTTTAGCATTAAATTTCAGCTGCCAAATTCTAGACCATTCTTCATTGGGAAGATGTCTTACAACTATTAGATAAACTGAAGAGTAGCAAATCACCTGGGCCGGATGGTATACATCCAAGGGTGTTCAAAAGAACTGAAATATGAGATTGCAGACCTGCTATCAGTAATCTGTGAACTATCATTAAAATCATCTCTAATACCTGAAGATTGGAGGATCACCAATGTAACACCAATTTTTAAAAAGGGTTCCAGGGGTGATCCGGGAAACTACAGACCGGTGAGCCTGACGTCATTACCGGGAAAAATGGTAGAAACCATCATAAAGAATAAAATTACTCAGCATGTAGATAGTCACGACCTAATGGGAGACAGCCAACATGGCTTTAGACAAGGAAGATCTTGTCTTACTAATCTGTTATGTTTTTTTTGAAGGAGTGAATAAACAGGTGGACAAAGGTGAGTCGGTTGATATTGTGTATCTGGACTTTCAGAAAGCCTTTGACAAAGTCCCCCATGGAGGAGAGAGGTGATTCTGTAACTAGGACCTGTCCTCCAGGTGATGTAAAACCCTCTCGCACCGAGGATGTTTCTCCAGGGCCATGTCCCCATGAGGGGAGGTTCAGGACAGCTGTTATAGTTGGTGATTCAATCATTAGGAATGTAGATAGCTGGGTGGCTGGTGGACATGAGGATCGCCTGGTAACATGCCTGCCTGGTGCGAAGGTAGCAGACCTCACGCACCGCCTAGATAGGATCATAGATAGTGCTGGGGAGGAGTCTGCTGTCTTGGTACATGTTGGTACCAATGACATAGGAAAATGTGGTAGGGAAGTTCTGGAGGCTAAATTTAAGCTTTTAGGTAGGAAGTTGAAATCCAGAACTTCCAGGATAGCGTTCTCCGAAATGCTTCCTGTTCCACGTGCAGGACCCAAAAGACAGGCAGAGCTCCGGAGTCTCAATGCGTGGATGAGATGATGGTGCAAGGATGAGGGTTTTGGATTTGTTAGGAACTGGGGAACATTCTGGGGAAAGGGGGGGCTCTTCCGAAGGGATGGGCTTCACCTTAATCAGGATGGGACCAGACTGCTGGCATTAACCTTTAAAAAAGAGATAGAGAAGCTTTTAAACTAGAAAATAGGGGAAAGCCGACAGTCACCCAGGAGCGCATGGTTCGGATGAAGGTATCCTTGAAGGATACTACCAAAAGCAGTGAGGTTCCGAAAGGGAGTATAGTAGCCCAAATGCCCTTGAGTAAGGAGCAGACAGAGCATAAAGATTCCAAATTACCCATGCCTACCAATAGCCAGATTAATATTAATAAAATACAGTCTCTAAAATGCTTGTATGCCAATGCTAGAAGTCTAAACAATAAGATGGGAGAGTTAGAATATATAGCATTAAATGAGAGGTTAGATATGATTGCAATCTCAGAGACATGGTGGAAGGAGGATAACCAGTGGGACACTGTGATACCTGGATACAAACTATATCGTAATGATAGAGCTGATCAAATTGGTGGAGGGGTTGCGCTCTATGTTAGAGAGGGCATTGAGTCAGAAAGGATTAAAGTTTTGCAGGGAACAAAATTTGCTGTAGAATCTCTATGGATTGAAATTCCATTTATGAAGGGGAAGGTGATGGCAGTGGGAGTATACTATCGACCGCCTGGCCAGAATGAACAAATGGATGATGAAATGCTCAAAGAAATCAAGGAAGCTAACAAAAGTCACAACAGAGTAGTAATAATGGGTGACTTCAATTACCCCAGTATCGACTGGGTCAGTGTCACAGCAGGACAAGCTAAAGAGATAAAGTTTCTAGATGAAATAAATGACTGCTTCTTGGAGCAGCTGGTTCATGAACCGACCAGAGGGGAAGCCATACTGGACCTAGTCCTTAGTGGAACGCCAGATCTGGTGCAAGAAATAAGGGTGTTGGGACCACTTGGCAATAGTGATCATAGTATGATCATGTTTGATTTAATTAGTGGAGGACAGATAGTAAAGGAATCCACAGTACTACCTTTTAACTTTCAAAAGGGAGACTATGATAGAATGAGGAATATAGTTAGAAAAAAACTAAAAGGAGCGGTTCCAAAGGTTAAAGACTTACAGCAAGCTTGGGTGTTATTTAAAAATACTATCCTCGAAGCCCAGACCAGCTGTATTCCACGCATTAAGAAAAGTGGAAGAAAGTCCAAAAAACTGCCAGCATGGTTTAAAGGTGAGGTCAGAGAGGCTGTTGCTGCCAAAAAAGCAACCTTCAGGAAATGGAAAAAAGAGCCAAATGATGAAAACTGGAAACAGCACAAGCACTGGCAAGTTAAATGCAAAGCATTGATAAGGCAGGCAAAGCGGGAATTTGAGAAGAAACTTGCTACGGAAGCAAAAACACGAAATAAAGACTTTTTCAAGTACATTCGTAGCAAAAGGCCTGTGAGAGAGTCAATTGGACCATTAGATGATAGAGGGGTAAAAGGGGCAGTAAGAGGAGACAAGGCTATAGCAGAGAGACTGAATGAATTCTTTGCTTCGGTCTTTACTGAGGAAGATGTAGGGATGTTACCCAAGACTGAAGTGGTATTTAAAGGTGATACTGCAGAGGAATTGAGAGAAATATCGCTACACCGGGAAGATATATTACAACTATTTGATAAACTGAATAGTAGCAAATCACCTGGACTGGATGGTATACATCCCAGAGTGTTGAAAGAACTGAAATATGAGATTGCAGACCTGCTATTGGTAATCTGTGAACTTTCATTAAAATCATCTGTAATACCTGAAGATTGGAGGGTCGCCAACGTAACACCAATTTTTAAAAAGGGTTCCAGGGGTGACCCGGGAAACTACAGACCTGTGAGCCTGACGTCAGTACCAGGGAAAATGGTAGAAACCATCATAAAGAACAAAATTACACAGCATGTAGATAGTCATGGCCTAATGGGAGACAGCCAACATGGCTTTAGACAAGGAAGATCTTGTCTTACTAATCTGATATGTTTTTTTGAAGGTGTGCATAAACAGATAGACAAAGGTGAGTCAGTTGATATAGTGTATCTGGACTTTCAGAAAGCCTTTGACAAGGTCCCCCATCAGAGACTTTTGGCGAAGCTAAAAAGTCATGGGATAGGAGGCAGTGTACTATTGTGGATCGGGAACTGGTTAAAAGATAGAAAGCAGAGGGTAGGGCTAAATGGCCAATATTCCCAATGGAAAAAGGTGAATAGTGGAGTACCCCAGGAATCTGTACTGGCTCCGCTACTTTTTGACATATTCATAAATGACCTGGAAAAGGGAATAACTAGTGAGGTTATCATATTTGCAGATGACACAAAACTGTTTAAAGTTGTTAAAACCCAAGAGGATTGTGGAAAACTGCAGAAGGATCTGGATAAATTGGAAGACTGGGCATCCAAATGGCAGATGAAATTTAATGTGGACAAGTGCAAAGTTATGCACCTAGGAAAGAACAACCCACACTATAGTTACATGATGCAAGGTTCCACATTAGAAACCACCACCCAGGAAAAGGATTTAGGAGTCATCGTGGATAACATGTTAAAACCCTCCGCCCAGTGTGCAGCGGCGGCCAAGAAAGCAAATAGAATGCTAGGTATCATAAAGAAAGGGATGGAGAATAAAACAAAGGATATTATAATGCCTCTGTATCACTCCATGGTACGACCGCACCTTGAATATTGTGTGCAATTCTGGTCACCGTATCTTAAAAAGGACATAGCGTTATTAGAAAAAGTACAGAGAAGAGCCACCAAATTGGTGAAGGGGATGGAAGGCTACTCCTATGAAGAGAGGCTAAAAATGTTAGGGCTCTTTAACCTGGAAAAGAGACGGCTGAGGGGAGATATGATAGAGGTCTATAAATTAATGAATGGAGTGGAACGGATAAATGTGGATCAATTGTTTACGCTATCAGAATATAGAAAGACTAGGGGACATGTAATGAAGCTACAGGGTAAACTATTTAAGACAAATAAGAGAAAATATTTTTTCACTCAACGTGTAATCAAACTCTGGAATTTGTTACCGGAGGATGTAGTAAGGGCTGTTAGTATAGCTGGGTTTAAAAAAGGTTTGGACGAGTTCCTGGAGGAAAGGTCCATAAACCGCTATTAAAAAGGGACCCAGGATATCAATGCTTGACCCAGTACAAGCATTGTGGAACCTGTGTCTTTTGGGGATATTGCTAGGTACGTATGACCTAGATTGGCCACTGTTGGAAACAGGATACTGGGCTTGATGGACCTCGGTCTGACCCAGTATGGCATGTCTTATGTTCTTAAGAAGTGACCGAAGATATCAATGCTTGACCCAGTACAAGCATTGTGAAACTTGTGTCTCTTGGGGAAACTGCTAGGTACATATGACCTAGATTGGCCACTGTTGGAAACAGAATACTGGGCTTGATGGACCTTGGTCTGACCCAGTATGGCATATCTTATGTTCTTATGTAAGCATTGCTAGGTCCCTCCTCATGTTATCTACACCTTCCTGGGTGTCTACTCTATTACAGATTTTGGTATCATCTGCAAAGAGGTAAACCTTACCCGACAGCCCTTCCACAATACCACTAACAAAGATGTTAAAAAGAATTGGACCAAGAACAGATGCCTGGGGAACACCACTGGTAACCTCCTTCTCCTCAGAGTGAGCTCTATTTACCTGTACCCTTTGTCGCCTACCACTCAACCAATTTCTAACCCAATCAGTAACTTTAGGGTCCATCCCTAGGGTGCTCACTTTGTTTGTAAGTTGCCTGTGTGGAACGGTGTCAAAGACTTTTCTTAATCTAAATGCACTACAACTAGGAGTCTCCCTTGGACCAACTCCCTGGTTACCTAGTCAAAGAAATCAATTAGATTTGTCTGACAAGACCTGCCTCTGGTGAATCTATGCTGCCTCGGATCCTGTAATCCGCTGGAATCCAGAAACCTCACTATTCTCTCTTTTAGGAACATTTCCAATAATTTACTAAACACAGAGGTTAGACTAACTGGCCTGTAGTTCTCAATGTCATCTTTACGTCTGCCTTTGTGTAAATGGACCGCATGTGCCTTTCTCCAGTCCTCTGGCACCACTCCTGACTCCAAAGAGGAATTGAAAAGGTCAGATAGTGGAGTCACTAGAACAACCCCAAGTTCCTCCAGTCCCATCACTTTGTATACATTTAGTTTAGCTAGTTCCTCATGAACATAGTCTTCTGAAAATCATTTGAGATCCCCGACACTTTCCTATTTGTGGGTGTTTTTTGAGGTCCTGCTTCTGTTAAACAATTCTGCTTTATCCTCATCAGCTTCTACATATTCCTCTCCTGTACCCTTGAGCCTGACAATACCACTTTTACCCATCCTCCTCTCACTAACATATCTGAAAAATGTTTTATTCCCCCATTTTATTGCATTGGCTTTTTCTTCTTCTTTTTGTACCTTTGCTTTCCTGACTACTTTGCTAGATTCTCTAAGTTTTTCCAAATGTATATACCTGTCTTCCTCTCTTTGTGATCTCTTGTATTTCATGAAGGCCTCCCTCTTTTTCTTCATCTTTTCAGCTATTTCCTTTGAGAATCATAGTAGCGTCCTTTTCCTTTCACATTTATTTACCTGTCTATCAAAAAGTTTGGTTGCCCTTAAAATATCCCCTTTCAGTTTTGCCCACTGCTTTTCTACATCCCCCAGCTGTTCCCATCCCACTAATGTCTCTTTGAGGTATTGGCCTATCTTGGCAAACTTAGTTTTCCTAAAGTCTAAAGGCCTGATTTTGATTTAGGCAGGTGACAGAAGTGAAAATCCAGGTTATGCTGGATGCGCCTTAAAGATAGGCAAGGAAAAACCTTGCCTATCTTTAAGGTGCAGAAGACTAAGCGGGTAGCATCAAAAATTGCTGCTAGCTACTTAGCTTTTTCCTCCGCCCCTGCTCCATCTGGAATGCCCCAACACACCCCGATGCTAACTGCATAGCATCTGAGCCCGTTAGGGACTTATCTGGGATTTTCATGTAAATGCCTTTGAAAATGCAGCGCTAAGACCCTCACTTTTGAATGGATTTTATCAGCCCTGGTCCTAATTCTGAATCACACCATCTGATGATCACTGGATGCAAGATGATCTCCCACAATAACATCAGAAACACTTTCCCATTGGTAAGCACTAAGTCCAGTATGGCCCCTTGTGGGTTCTTTAACCAGTTGCTTGAATAGTTCTCCCTGTAGAGAGTCCAGGATCTCCTTACTTCTAGGAGTGGAGGAGTGGCCTAGTGGTTGGGGCAAGGTACTTCAGGCCGGAAGGTCGGGGGTTCAAATCCCACTAGAGGACAGCAACCTTGGGCCGGAAGGACTGGGGTTTCTAGTCCCACAGGTGCTCCTTGTGGTCTTGGGCAAGCCACTTAACCCTCCATAGCCCATGTTCCCTGTAAAATAGTTATCTCCAAGTTATAATGCCCTGTTCAATGTAATTTCAGTTTGTTCAATGTAAACCGCACTGATGCAGAATAGCGTGGTATATAAGAGAATGTAAATAAATAAATAAATAAATAGATGACACTGCAGCAGGAATGTGCCAATCAACATCTGGCATATTGAAATCGCCTATCAGTAGCGCTTCTCCTTTCATGGAAATACTGTGTATGTCTTCTATTAAATCTCCATCCACTTCTCTTCCTTGTGAGGGGGATCTGTATATAGCTCCAATGGAAATGGATTTCCCTTTCCCTCTTTCTAGTTTAACCGACAGTGCCTCCTCTCTCCCTTTTAAGCCCTGCAATTCTATAGCTTTAATATTATTTTATATATATAGTGCCACTTCTCTTCCCCTTCTTCCTACCCTGTCTTTTAAGGTATAGCCTGGTATAATTACATGCCAGTCAAGGTTGTCTGTGAACCACGTCTCCGTAACTGCCACTAAAATCCAACTCACCCTCTTCCATTAAAGCCTCAACATCTGGGATTTTATTTCCCATGCTACGGGCATTTATACACACCATTTCTACAGAGGTATTTAATGTTTCACTTACCTGGGGGCTCTCTTCACCTATCACCAGAGAATCTAGTTTAAAACCCTCTTCAGTACAGCTTTAAACTAGAAAGGCCAATTTTCTGCTGACTACCAGCCTTGGCTCAGCTCCCCCCCCCCCCCGCCCCCCCGCTGCCGACCCTTGCTCCGCTGCTGCTTTTCCTGTTCTGTTGGCATTGATGGCGTCACCAGCGGACCTCCAATTTAAAAAAGAAGGTGGATCTTTGCATCTCCGTGCTTGCAAGGTTGGCCTGGACCTTCCCCCCTCTGATGTATGCCTGCATCAGAGGGGGTGGGACTAGACCATCCATCAAGTACAGAGTCACAAAGACCCATTGTTGCTGTTTTTTTAAATTGGAGGTCTGCTGCTGCCACCAATGGAACAGTGTGGGAAAGGATGTCAGCTGGACCTGGTCATGAGGTGTGGTGAGAAGATGCTAGACATGGGGGTACAGGGACAGAAAGGGATGCTGGGTATTGGGGAGATGGGGCAGAATGGTATACTGGACATGGGGGTAGAGGTACAGAGGGAGGATGCTGGACATGGTGGGAGGAAGAAGGGACAAAGTGGGGAGATGTTGGACATGGGGGATAGGGAATGCAGAGAGAAGGTGATGGACATGGAGGAAAGGAAGCAGGATGGGGAGGGGTAGATACTGGACATGAGGGAGAGAGGGGGATAGTTAGTGAAAGACTAGGAAATAAGAGGCTAGGGAAGGAGAGAGAGGTGGGAAATGGGAGGGTCGGTATGAGGGAAAGAGATGGAAAGCAATAGCTAGATAGAGTAAAAAGGGTGAAGTTGAGGAGTGGTTGATAAGAAGGAGTGAAATCTGGATAGAGAAGCAGAAAAATAAATGGAAGAAAACTTAAAAGAAGAGATCAGTGTTAAAAACTGGTATAAGGGCGGAAGTGAAGATAGTAGGAAAGAGAAAAAATAGCAAAGGGAGAGGAGACCATGAAAAGAGAGCTAAGAGAAGGCAGAGGAAGAAAAAAAACAGAGACTCGGACCAACACCATTAGAAAAATAAAATGACCCAACACTAAAGGTAGAAAAAATAATTTTATTTTCTATTTTGTAACTGGACAATGTCGGTATTTGTAAAGTATATCTGCCAGGGGTCAGGATAAGTGTTGGTCATGGCTAGGGCCTAGCCCAAGGCAAAAATCTGAGAAGGGACCCTAAAGCCTGCTAGCAAGCTGTGGCCTTTTTCAGTCTCAGACAGACCTAAGGCCCTCTCTGGCTCGGGGGCCCAAGGGGGGTGCGGGGCCATGTGCAGAGATTACTGTAATTGAGGGGCCTAATTTGCATAAGGAGTCTCATTTGCATACATATTTGCATAATATTAACATGCACTTTTAGTAAACATGCCTCTTAATGAGCGTCTGGATAAAGAAAGACTAACAGATTTCTACATTACTATATTGCAGTGACAACCGCCAGGCCCATTAGGAAGTACTATAAACACACTGACCATTTAGAATCCAAAAAAAAAAAAAAAATGGATCCCTTTAACATCTCCGTACTTTTGCTCCTTTGCCTAGCATTAGCCACATGTATAGGAAACCCCATCCCCCACTACTACTCCCCATATGCTTGGCAACCAATATTTGTATGCAACCCAATACTAGAACCTGCCCTCGCAATGCACAATACTTACATGCCTTCACGCACGCAAGTGACTATACAACCCAGTCAAGGGCCTAACAAAATTTCCAATAAAAAGCAGCGATCCCGCCACAACTCCAAATTAAAAAAGGAGCGCCACCCGAATGAACCAAGAACCACCAAGCAAAGCAAGAACTCGCAGACTGTCTACCCAACACAGTCCACAATCTCCATTATACTAATCAATGCCAGGTCAATAAGAAATAAAACCCACATAATACATGACCTCATCACGGATATAAAGCCTGATATTCTATGCATCACCGAAACGTGGATAACCGAAACAGACCCAGTAATCATCAATCAAATAAGCAAACCTGGATACACAAATTATAACTGTCCCCGTTCCAAGAAAAGGGGAGGAGGAGTCCTAATTATGGCCAAATCAGCCTTATCGCTAACAAGCACCCCACAAAGTGTGCTCGACATCATTGACATACTCAAAACTGAAAACAGAACCATATCCATATGTCTTATCTATAGGCCACCTACATCCCCACATGAATCCCTGGCAGCAGCTCTGGAAGTCATCTCGTCTACTCCTCTCAAAAAGAACCAGATCATCCTGGGTGACCTAAATCTAGCCTCTACCCCCGCAATGCAATCAAACATCTTCCATGAAGCTATGGAGCAACTGGGCTACGAGAAAATCATCCATAACGCAACCCACATCAAAGGCAATACACTAGACATGGTGTTTCTGCCCACTAAGCATCTCAAGCTATTGAAATCCAAACCGTGAATAACGCAAGTACCATGGTCAGATCATCATCAAATTGAATTCTCCTTACTTCTCCCCATAGGACCTGACCAGTCTCAATCTGAACAAACAACACACCAGCGAAGGTGCTTCCAAAAATTCAACAAAGAAGCTCTCCTTGAATCCGTATCAGACCACATACACTCGGATCTCTCGGACCTCGAGCAGCTGGCAAACCTCTGGAACGTAGGAATCGAGGCTACCTCAAAACCCACCTGGAGTCACCCAAGGAACCCAACCAAAACCAAGTAAGAACCATGGTACACCGCAACCCTACGGGAACTGAAGAAGGCCCTGAGAAGGCAAGAACGAAAATGGAGAAAGCTCAAAACCGAGGAACGGAGGAAGGATTACCTCAGCCTCCTATCAACATATAAGAATGAAGTCAACCAGGCAAAGAAAACGCACCATATAAACACACTCAACAAGGCCCTCAACAGGCCCAGGGAGCTGTTCGCACTTGTCAAATCGCTCACCAAGGCTCCGCATGACAGCAATCCCAGCGGATCCATAACAGCCCAATGGCTAGCAGATCACTATGCCAGCAAACTTAGTCACACAGCGCCTGCCCTCCTTGCTCCAAAGCTAGATGCGGCTAACTCCCTACAAAAGAGTAACACCCAGGGAAGACCAGACCAGGGCAGAAAATGGTCAACCTTCCAGAGAGTGGATGACCAGCAAATAAAAAACATCATTACCAACCTAAAAACCACAACCTCCCCTCTTGACCCCTGTCCAGCCGCCTGGATCAAGACAACCAAGCAAGAAATGGCACAGCACATCTCTCACATAGTGAACCTTTCACTACTGCAAGGTCTCATGCCATCGCTTCTTAAAAAGTCACTCATACGACCCATTTTGAAAAACAAAGCACTCAACAAGGACGACCCAACCTCCTACCGCCCAATTTCAAGCATATCTTTCCTCGCCAAGATTATTGAAAAGGCAGTACAGCAGCAGCTGCAGGACCACATTGATGACACGAACGCCCTTGATGTGCATCAATATGGGTTTCGGCAACATCACGGTGTAGAAACCCTCCTGCTAGCCCTAATGGACAACCTACTCAAAGGCCTAGAAAACAAGAGCAAGATGTATATGCTTATATTTATAGATATATCAGCTGCCTTCGACTCAGTGCATCACCCCACACTACTGGAGCGACTTGAGTCCATAGGCATTTCAGGAACACCACTAAATTGGTTCTCCTCCTACATAACCAACAGAATGCAGCAGGTCCAATTCAACAATGACGAAGCAGCCCCTTTCCCACAATCCCCAGGCATTCCACAAGGCTCCGCCCTCTCCTCCCTCCTATTCAACTTATACCTACAACCAGTATGCAAGATTTTCCAGGACCACGAGATCAACTACCATATATACGCAGATGACCTAATGCTTTATACTCAACTCGACGTAAATAACCCAAACCTCAACAAGCTTGAAAAATGCCTATTCGAGCTACAAACCTGGCTTCAATGCAATAAACATAAGTTTTAATAAACATAAACATAAACAATAACATGTCCATTAATCACAAGAAAACAGAAGCAATGTGTATCTCCAGGAAACCGGGCTTCGAGCCCCCAACAACAGTCACCATGAATAATAACAATTACAACATCAAGACAGAGATAAAATATCTAGGAGTGATGCTTGACAGCAACCTAAATATGGACAAACACCTTCGAATTACCAATCGGGCCATTTTCCACAAATTAAGAGTCTTGCAGCCTCTACGTAACATCCTCGATCATGCCGACTTCAGGTCTGTCGCTCAAGCCCTCATCATTCCACATCTAGACTATTGCAATGCCATACTGCAAGGCCTGCCAAAGAAAACTATAAATATTCTACAAATGGCACAAAATGTTGCTGCCAGAATCATTATGCAAAAAGGCCTCTCTGACCACATTACACCTGTTCTAATTGAGCTACATTGGCTCCCCATTGTGGCCCGCATTCAATACAAAATGATAGTCACTACTTTCAAACTCATCCATAATGTAGCTCCCTCACACCTCAACAGCTTAATATCCAATCTACCCAACTACAGAAGTAGAAGAACACCGAACCTCAATACCCTCTGTCTCCCGAAGTGCATCAGAAAGGTTAATGCATGTACCAGTAACAGAGCTTTCTCATATATAGCTCCGACACTCTGGAACCAGCTGCCATGTGAGCTGTGTGCAAACTGTGATCTGAAAGTCTTCAGAAAAAAGCTTAAGACGCACCTCTTCCAATCGCATTACAATATAACCTAGGCCCTGTACCCCACTACCATTATTTCCCACTAACAACTGTCTTCCATGCGTGGGAAAAAACACTGTACCCTATGTAATCTCACAACGAGATCTGCATTCAGTCATGTGTAAATATGTATATAAAGTATCCTGTGTGAAGTCTTAACATCAATCAACTGTAATCTGTAACCCTATGTTTGCTGTGCACTACCTCTCTCTCCCTAATCGCAATGTATATATTTCTGATTTCTGGCCGGTACAGCCACTCTTAGCATGTATAGCAACCGCTGCTGATCGCTGGAAGCAGCAGGATACAAATGTACACTAAATAAATAAATAAAAATAAATAGCAAATCCACCCTATCATAACAGCACTACCAGGACTCACAAAGCACCAAACCCTACCTATCAATAGGCAGCACTGCAGATATTAAACCAATACATCTTAGAGAATACCAATACATTTCACTGGGGGAAAGAGAACAAGTGGGACTGTCAAACAGAAACTCCATGAACAGAATACCTCAGCTCGGTTACACAGAACATAGACCATCACCACACAAAGAACAAGGGATCACAATTTAGAAATAGAAAGATAATAATTAAACTGGGAACCCCAAAAGCCAAACATGAAATGTACAACACTGGAGAAATAAAACTATAAAGTAATTTCCTCTTGCACTAAACAAAAACTAAAAGATGTTAGCAATACACACTTCCCAAACCAGACATATTCCAGTTAATAAATTCAAAATAAAAAGTATTTTTCTACCTTTTGTTTGGGCATTTTATTTTTCAGTTGCAATTGCTCCAGTCGCTTTCTTCTGGTTTCTTTGTGTCTTCTGCGAGCTGTCCATTTGTCCTTTCTTCTCTTTTAGATGTTTTCCATTCTCTCTCTATATCTGCTTTAACATACTGATCGTTTCCCTTTTGCTCTTTCCCCCATTTCTTTCCTTATTCTTTTATCATCCACTCAAATTTCACCCCTCCATTCTCAATCCCCTCTTACTCTCCCAATACCTGGCCCATCGTAGACTTTTCTTCCACACAAAATATCTTTTCCCCTCTCCATTCTCATTCCCCATCCCTTCTAGTCCTCCCCCAAAATCAGCTCCCTTATAGTTCTAGACCCACCCAGCATCCGCTCCCTTCTAGTCCCATTCTCCCATGCCCCCACATCAGCCCAGTTCCATTCCTATTCTAGCCCATCATCCATTTGCAGTCCAAGCTTCCCCCATCAGCCCATTTCTAGTCCTATTCCAGCTTCTCATCAGCTCATTTCCAGTCCTAGCCCCACATCCCGGCTCCCTCTGTACAATCGCCAGCGTGAAGATCCTTTTCCCTCATGCGGCTGTTTGTGTGAAGCCGCGAATGCTGGGAAAGATTAAAGGGCATTGCATGTAAGAGTTTATTCTGGAGGCTAGCATGCATACCTGGAAGCATTTACGCCCAAAGGGTTTGAGAGTCCTGGAATTTCTGCCAGGAGGCATGGATGAATAGTTCTTAGAGCTCTTTATTCAGCGCATTGCTGATTCCAGCACCATTGTGTGGTGGAGGAGTTGAGGTTTTTGAAAGCCTGGGCACTGTGGTACTCGATACATGGTATTGAGTCGCTTACTGACAGGCAGAACCGTGAGCGGTGCCTCCCACATGCGGAACATTAGATCCTACAGGATATGATGTACTGGTAATGTAGCAGCCTCTGTGGGTGTTGGAGGGTATTGAAGTATCTGCAATTCCTTGGCCCTTGGTTCTTTCTCCAAGGCTACCATAATGGCGAGCGTTGCTGCTATATCACAGAAGGTCCTGAAAGGACATATCCTCTGGAGGGGACCGACGTCACTCTTGAGAGGGTGAAGGGTCCAAAGGGATGTCTTAGGAACTGAGTGATCATTCTGAAGAATAGAATCTGAGTCCGGTAAGAAATCAAAGTATCGGCAATCCTTGGTTCGATCTCAATGCTTCATTTATGTCGAAAGTCTCTGCAGCTTTCAACCTTGTTGATCACACTGTCCTTCTTTCCTGCCTTCGGGATGCAGGTCTCTGGGGCACTGTATTTCGGTGGTTCCACTCATTTATTGCCTCCTTAGATTCTTCTACTTCTGAGCCCACTCCTTTGCACTGTAGGGTGCCTCAGGGCTCTTTCCTTGCACCTCTGCTTGCATCTTCCTAGTCCCACTCACCCTTCTGATACAACAGCACAGCATTTCAGCTTACTACTATGCAGATGATGTCATACTTCTCCACCATACTTCTCCTTTGAACCCGGCCTCTGCCCCCTCAATACTTGTCAGTGTGCTGTCACCAACTGATTGGGTACTAACCTTCTGCATCTCTATCCCGCCAATAGCTCAGCATTGTGGTTCTCGCTGGATATCCCCCCTCCAGCACTCTCTCCCACTCTCCTTGGTGCTCCGGTTCCCTTAGTCTCCTCCATGCGTTACCTTGGGGTGACCCTGGACTCTTTCCAGGATCACATCTCTGCCTTGTCCTGTTGCTCACACTTCTTTCTCCTTCAAATTCGCACGGTTTAAGATATCTTGCCCCCATCTGCCCTCACCACTCTTCTGCTCTCTCTGGTAATTTCTCGGATTGATTATTGTAATGTCATCTTCGCAGGCCTCCCTTAGCATCAACTCCATCACCTTCAGTTGATTTCAGAACACTGCAGCAAAGATCCTCTCACACACCACCCGTTATGCTCATATTACACCCCAGCTTATCGACTTACATTAGTTGCCTGTCTTACATCACATTACTTATAAGCTTCTGATTCTCAATCATAAGCCATTCATACCCATACCCCACAATATTTGACTGATACCTTGCAATACCATTTAGTGCCCCGCACTCTTTGTTCAGTCCACAATCACCGTTTGCACCTTCCATCCCCCCACCCTGGCCCATCTGGAGCGGACCCGTCATACTGCATTCTTCTTTCTGGCCCCCTCCCTCTCCCTCACCCTCCGCCAAGAACAATCCTACCCTAAATTCAAGGCCCTCCTGAAGATGCACTTTTTCTGCCTGACTTATGAACTTCCCTTCCCCGACATGTAAGGATTATTTTGTTTCTCCCCTTCGCTGTTTTTCCTCTACGGTGTGACTGCGTTTCTTTCCTATCACAATTGTAGTTCCTTTCCTTTCTGGCTTTGGTCTCTGCTATTTGTAACTCTATACACCGCTCTGATGTTGTGAAGGGCGGTTAATCAAGTCTCATAATAAAGATAAAGATACTTGGAGATATTGGAACCGAGTGTCTGTTAGACACCGGGTGTATCGATCAGTTCCAATAAGGGTAGTGACGATGCTATCTCTAGGGCTGTCATTGGCCCTGGTAGGTTTGACTGTAGGCCCAGTACCGAAGCCTGCACTCCCAGAGCTCTCAGTGTTATTTGGATTTAATGTTATATGGGAGAGCAGATGTGTTTTGGATGGACCTGAGAAGGGTACTGTGGCTGAATAGGTGCTGAAGAGCCTAAACTCTTGTACCCTCCCCCCCCCTTCCTCCTTGATATAGGCTGCAAACTCTAAAGCTTGCACTGTTGCCCTCTCTGCAATTATAATTTTATGTGTGGGGTGGGGGCGGGCATGGGTAGAGCATGGCTAGCCACAGTTGGCTGATTTTTCTCTTTCAAAAAGTTGGCAACCATACCACAAATAGCTGTTTCTCCCAGTCCTCTCCCTCCCTCTCGGTCACTCAGGTTGCACATAGTTGTATCACAAGTGTAGGTTCACCTGGGCCACACTTTGACATAGAAGCAGAGGGGTAGTTAAAAGCCTCTAACTTGTACACGTGCTTCGAACTCAGACAAAATTAACATCAAGGGACACTTCACATAGGTAAGAGAAACTCCCCCTCCCCCCCAACAGAAAAAAACTCTAGGCCCCATGGTGGGCTTTAACTACCCATGCTGACAATTATAATGATCAGCCTCCCCTCCCAGGGGATATATAGAGGAGCAGCAGGATGAAGGCAGCCTTCCCACAAAGGGAGGGGGGGGGGGGTGAAACACAGTTACTAACTGGGCTAAAATGGTATGGTCCAGAGCACAAGGATAGGCAGGAACTGTGAGGGTCCTGAAAGTATCCTTACACCTTCTCCCCAGTCTCAAATTTACAGTAAAAATTACAGTACATGTACAGTAACCCTGTACCTTACACAAGAAGCATAGCTAGGAACATTTCTGCAAAACCTATTTCTGTTATGGCTGATTAGGTTTAACATCTGCTACCGACACAAACTTGCACAGGCGACAATTCCTATAAATAGAGTAAGTAATTAATGAGGTAGATAGTAAATCCAAGAATTATCATCTATCCCACAGTAACTAACTTTGACTACCAGACATTGCTTCAGAAGATAAGATGCACCTAAAATATATCCTTCAATTCTTATTGATAGTTCTACAGAATACTTCAATACCGAGTAGCCAAATATAAAGAATAGCTACAGAAAACAAACTCCTTCCTATTAAAGGTTTATATAGCAACAAATACCTGCAGTCATGACTTTCCCTCGGTCTTACTGCCACTGCTTTCAGACCTGAACCCTTCCTCAGCATGAGTATACCAATATTTACTTCAGATGTCACATCTCTTTCAACTGCACATTCAATAACAAAATGATTAGTTACATTATTGGCACCCTTGCATTTTAAGTATATTGTGTCCAGTATCTTGAGATATTGGACTAGAGTTTGCAGACAAAATGCTAGCAGCTCCCTTGTAATCCCCCACTCTATCCGCAAGACAAAACAGACTGCAAGCTCCAGAGCCTTCATATATACTGCCTCCAACCTCTGGAACTCGCTACCTTTCACACTTCACACAATTAAAGACCTCCAGACATTTAGGAGAGACCTCAAAACATACCTCTTTTCTACTCATTGCAGAAACTCAGATTTGAACCCAAATATAGACATGTCCTCACAAACATTGATTGCACACACCCCTGAACTACACCCACCTACAACAATCTCAAACTCAATGTAATTCTTCTAATCTGAAAATTTGTACATAGTTTATTATCATCCTGTAATAGGCTAAGCCTGTAGCCAAATGTATATCCTAAACTGTTTTGTTACTCCCAAAAAGTTACTGTGTAAAAAGTTAAACCACTGTTCTATGCAAAATGTTCTGTTATCTGTAAACCACCCCTGATCGTTGGAAGGGGCGGTGTAGAAAAATCAAATAAATAAATGAAAATAATTGGAAATGTTCCAACTGTATGTCATCACAATATTTTAATAGTATGTCTGTGCTACTAAGACATAGTAATTTCTGAGAAAAAAAAACAAAATATGACCTGGACAGAATTAATGGCACCCTTCACTAATATATGGTTGCACAATATATGGTTGCACAACCCTTGGCAGTGATGACAGTCTCCAAATGTTTCTTGTAGACATCTTTAAGTTTCATGCATCTGTCTGCTGGTAGTTTCTCCCGTTCTTCAACTGCAATTTGTTCCAGCTCATGAATGTTTCCAGCATTCCTTTTACCAATGGCAGATTTCAGCTCTTTCCAAAGGTTCTTGATTGGATTGAGATCAGGACTCATTGCTGGCCAGTCAATTTTTATCTTTTTAACCAAAATATCTTGACAGTCCTCTGATTTCATGATTCCTTTAATACGTTCCAGGCCTCCAGCTCCTGAGGCAGCAAAACAGCCCCAACATCATTACGAAACCTCCACCATATTTAACTGTAGGAAGGGTGTTTTTTTTCCTTATAAGTTTCATTTCTTCGCCTGTAAATGTATCACTGGTCTGCATTGCCAAAGAGCTCAAGTTTGGTTTTATCTGTCCACAGAATGTTTTCCTAGAAGGATTGTGATTTCTCAAGGTGGGTTTGGGTAAAGATCAGGCCTGCCTTTTTATGTCTGTCTTTGAGCAGTGGGGGTCCTTCATGGCCTTCACTCCTGAAATCCTTTTTTGTTTAGTGCATGGCATATGGTATGGGTTGAAACCGCCACTCCAGATGGCTCCAGGTCAGCTTTAAGCTCTTTGGATGTTGTATGTGATGCTTTTCCAAAGTTCACACTGAAGTTTGAAGACTTCTTGGCTTGATTTTCCTCTTCCCATCACATCCTGGGAGGTTCTTGACAGTTCCATGAGCAGAAAACCTCTTAATAACATTGCAAACTGAAGACACAGGAGATGGGCTTGTATCTCTTTGAAGTTTGGTATTAATGACTTTTCTGATGGTCTCGGGCAACTCTCTTGTCTTCACCATTGTGAAATTGGAACAGGGGTGAATGTGGCCATTTTAAACATTAGAGCCATCAATTCATTGGTTGATGCAAGTCATGTGGGTACTGAAATGGGAATGTGGTTCTTCTGTTCAAATTGTTTTGAATTGTTTATAAGAGTGCCAATAATCATGTCCTATTCTCACAAAAAGACTCTTAGTCAAAACTACAAAAATACTCAAAGTAGAAAAAGTCAGACTATCCAGTCTGACTTTTTTCTATTTTGAATAATCATGTCCTGGCAATGTCCCAGTTTTTATACTATTTCCTTTTTTAGTCTTGTTTTATTTGATTCTTTTATGGTTCAAATATGTGTGCATATATAGTCCAAAGCCATTTCACTGGCTACTTTTTTTTTTTAGGAGATATTGGACATTAAGGGGTTGAACAGCAAGGGTGCCAATAATGTTGACCACAACTGTAGTTTCAGGGGACTTCAGCAGCGTCCACTGGCGGGCTGCCATGAGGTACACAGTTACTGAATCCCTGAACCTTGAATCTAAGTGCTCTCATTACTTAGTTATGGCTCAGCACCCTCACTACTATGTGAAATGGGATGCTCTCAGAAA
Source organism: Ichthyophis bannanicus (assembly GCA_033557465.1). Taxonomy (NCBI): domain Eukaryota; kingdom Metazoa; phylum Chordata; class Amphibia; order Gymnophiona; family Ichthyophiidae; genus Ichthyophis; species Ichthyophis bannanicus. The sequence goes on along the minus strand of CM066045.1, from coordinate 21,833,657 downwards.
TCCTTGTACTCTTACAAACCAATAATTCAAACTCTTTACATCTTCATTTTTCTTGTCTTGTAGGGATAAATTATGTTAGAAATCTGCACTTCATATCTCCTTTTTCACCTGAAATGAGATTCAATTAATGCAACAACATACTCTTCTTGAGAAGTTTAATTTTCCCAAGACCAGAAAATTGTAGTTGCCGTGTTAGTCCACTCGCATAGTGCAAACAAAGGTCTACAAGCAAGTTGTAGGTAATACATTTTTAATGGATTAACTTAATATATTTTTGACAAGCTTTCAAGAGCTATGTTGTCTTCATCAGGTCAATGAAGGCATAATGCAGTTACGATGGATTTAAATTCATCTATGTTTAGGGTAGTTTGCATATGTAATGTGATAAGGAAACTTATCATAGTTCAGGAAGGAGCTATAATAGAGGTGAATTGGCTCTGAACAAGCAACCTGTCTTTGCTGGTAGAAATAATAAAACAGAATGTTTCCATAAAAGACTACCAGTCCCAGAATGCACCAGGTTTCAAACAGCCACTAGAAGAGCTGAAGTGGGGAAACGTGTGTTCAATCAGGAGAACTATGAGGTAATCCCCAATCCCTCATCTCCAAGGGCAGGGCTTGATTCAGCACACCTGAGCTGTGCTAGGGTGGAGTGTCCCTCTAAACAGGTTAAAAGTAAAGCCTATTCTACACAGAATCAGAAAGAGACGGAGCAGGAGCAGAGGAACCCAGAGCTCAAGGACAGAGAGAGCAAGAAACAGCGTGGAAGAAAGAAGAGGAAAGCATCTTGGAGGTCTAAAGGAGTTCATAGCAGTACGTGTGCTGGGAGTCATTCCAGAGGCAAGCATACTCCATTGGACTGGGGAAAGCCAGAGGAGTGGGGTTACAGAGCCAGGAATCCCCGGACAGCACCTGTGAGGGAGACGGCTGCATTTGGAAGGGGCCCTAAGACCAGTGCAAGAAGGTATGTGAAGAGAGACCCAGTGTCCAGGGATCTTGATTGGAAGGCTGGACATAAAAAACTGGACTACATACTGGCCAGGAGTTCCGGAGAGGAACCCTAACAGCAATGGTAGCTCAGGTATGAACACTGATCTATGCCTTAGCTCTTCACTTGGAAGACAGCAGGGAAACCAGTATTGTCCTGAGAGTGCTCCATTAAGAAATTCCCCTGAGCCAGTCCATGATATTGATTCTATGATAGTTGAAGAGGAAGGAGATATTATAAATGAACAGTGTGACTACATGGATTGCTCTCTGTCTAGGCTGCTGTGGTAATATACTTTCACAAATGCAACAACCATCAAAAAGAAATATATCTTGTTCTTTTATCTACCCAGAAAAGTTTACAAGAAAGCCTTTGGGTAGGATTTGAGCCACGTATAGAAAGTAAACCAGCCAAGAGGTTTGCAGCTGGTTAATTGTTAGCAATTAAGCCTTGCATAATTGCACGTGGGCTCTAAAAGGACACTTCTAGGTGTGTGTGAAAAATACCAGACGTTATCCTTGAAAAAGAACAGTTTTTGATTCCTTTTTGGGTTTTTGTTTTGTTTTTGGAGCACTGCTAAAAGGTATTAGCAGGAGCCCATTGAAAGACCTTTCTGTTCCCATCAAGGTCTTTATTGTTTGATTTGATTGCGTAAGAAGTTCAGTTGTTGTTCCTGATTTGTTTTCCTAAGTATAATACTGAAAGCAAGTATCCTTTTTGTGCTACCAAGTAAATCTGTGTGGGAGAAATAACCCCATAAATAAAATATATTTTCTTTGCTTAACACTCGAGCAAGCACAACTCATTTATTTGTGAACGGCTGATTCTGGTATGAATGGACTACATTTCCCACAATCCTTTGCAAGTCATACTAATATTTGCCTTTGCCAAGACTGTGGACATTCTCACCCAGCGCCCCCGTTTACAGTAATTACATATCAAAGCAAGGTGTGGGATACAGTGACAATTACACAGGTCTTGTCTGATCTTAATTAGTCTGTATCAGTCATTAAGTTACAATGAAAAGCATAGGTGAGGAGACATTTCTCCTTTGCATTCAATGTTTCATGTCTGGCAATGGGTAAGGAAACGAACGCCTCTATTCACTCCTCTTTTGTTAGTGTTGAAATGCTTGATCATGTTCATTTCAAATGTTTTCCTTTCATGTATGTTCCTGAACAGGGCCGGCGCAAGGAGGTGTGGTGCCCTAGGCGACCCTCATCCCTCACGCCCCCAAACCCTTGCAGCACCCATTTCTGCCACCACCACTGCAGGTCCGTCTCCATGACCTGCAGCGGCAGCATTAGTTGCAAACAGGAAATCAGCACCAGTTTAAATGTAAGCACTGCGGAGCTGTTTGTGGCCATTGCTGCTGCTGCAGGTCCTGAGAGGGGTGACAGCAGTGGCCCTCGGAGGGCCTGCACTCTAGGTGACTGCCTAGTTCACCTAATAGTAGCGCCGGCCCTGTTCTGAAATATCCTTCAGGACTCTAATTGTGAGGTCGTTAAGGGAATGATTTTCACCCCCTGGGCTAATGTTCTGTTTTCCTCTGTAGCAGTTTATGGTGTGTCTATGAAGGTTACAGCATATAGACACTCCAGTTTGTCTCCCTTGATTCATATAAAGCAACTGATAAGCAACAAACATAGCTCAACTCATGATCAATGACCTTAGGTTCTTTTCCCATTTTCTACAGCCTCTGCAGGTCTTCTAAGCCTCTTGGCCAGCTAGGCCTTCCTATTGATTGAAGCGCTCAGAGCAACTATTTACAGTCCTTAAACATAATGGCTCTTCCATTATCTGGGACTCATTCCAGTCCTGGTCCTTGTAAGACAGGGGTTTCCAAATCCAGCCCTGGAGGGCTGCAAACCAGTCAGGTTTTCCGGACGTCCCTAATGAATATGCATGAGATATATCTGCATGCACTGCACTCATTGTATTCAAATTTCCCTCATGCATATTCGTTAGGGATATCCTGAAAATCTGGCTAGTTTGCTGCCCTCCAGGAATGGATTTAGAGAAAGTCTCAGGGTTTAACAGGAACTACTGCACTTTCTTCTCTGTTCTGCTGATTGATAGTTCAGCAATATTTACGGATAGTCGCATTAGGCTGAACCTCAATAGGGAGCATAGTGTGCAATGGATGAGGTTTCCGAGCCACACTCCCATCAGGCAAGATTCTTCCTCTCAGTAAAGTTTTTTGGCTCCTCTAGGTAACAGGTTTTTGTATATTATACTCTTGCTTACTCTTACTCTTCCTGTATGTGAAGTATTTGGGGGTATTTTTACTAAACTGCGCTAAGGTTTTGCACTTACCATGCTTTAGGAGCAAAACCTAACACACGTAAGTGCAAAATGTTGTGGACGTTGCAGCATGTTTCCAGCAGTTACTGTGCTGAAAAGTACCTAATCCACTGCGATGACATGCACAATTTATATGCCACCCGCGCTAAATAATCATCGACGATTAGCAGGCGTTAATTCCCCCCACTCTAATCGCAATGTGCAGTCAACATCCACTGTCCTCCCCAACCAACCCAATCCTTGCCCTGTTCTGTGCTAAGCAGTTAGCGTGGGATTGCTATCGTGCTGGCTACTTTTGGCATGCAGTAGTCGTTACTTTAATCCTGTGCTAACCACTTAGTATGATAAAGCCCACGTTAATCATAGTGCACTTTAGTAAACATGCCCCTGGGTGTTTATAGATCAAATCAGCATAATGACTGTCCTTGATTAACTTAGACCCACATCCTCTACCAGCCATTAGTGTCCATTTCTCTCCGCAAAATCCATTAAGTGCAGTTGCACATACAGATAGCTGGTGCCAAAAGTGTCAGGCCACTAAGTGTCAGCTTGAGACAGGTGAGTTAATTGTACTTCTTTTGGGGGAGTTCCCAGGATTCGCCCAATAATGGTGCTTCCACTCTTCAGGCAAAGGTATGACAGGGTCGTTTAATGACTTTTGGGACTCTAGACAAACTTATGAGGATGGTCTCCCTTTTATTTTTTCTACCTTAGGAACAGAGAAGCTTTCTATTATTCTAAGATTTATTTTAAAGCAATTCCTGCTACATACTTAAAAGATCATTGATTAGGAAGATTTTTGTCAACATACACAATCTTGCTTTCTCTGTATCCCATCCCTACCCTCACTCACACATGCTCTTGCCCTCCAGCTCTCTCTCCCAAAAACATACACACATATATATTTTCTTGTCCTGTCCTCTCTCTGCCATCCCCAATACTTACTTTCTTGCTCTGTCCCAAATTCTTAATCTGTACCTCATGCACAGTCTGTTGCTCTCTCTGCTTCCCCTCCCCCACACATTCCAGGTATCTCCTCTCCACCTACAGCTAATCTCTTGATCTTTCTTCTCTGTGCTCCTGTGCACTCGCTCTCTTGCTCTCTCCTCTCGGTTCTCTTCCCAGTATACCCATTCACTCCAGATCTCTTCTCTCGCACACTCTTGCTCTCTCCTCTCGGTTCTCTTCCCAGTATACCCATTCACTCCAGATCTCTTCTCTCGCACACTCTTGCTCTCTCCTCTCGGTTCTCTTCCCAGTATACCCATTCACTCCAGATCTCTTCTCTCGCACACTCTTGATCTCTCTCTCACACACAGCTGCAGTCTCCATTGCTTCCTTTTTCTATGTCCCCATCGTCTCTCATTCAGGTGCTCTCTCCCTTCTTTGCTCTCCCCCTACACACTCACTGTTCTTGTTCTCCCCTAATTCTTGATCTCCCCAGACACCTATATTCTCAACCCAGTCCTCTGGTCGCACACACTCAAGCCACACAATCTGGTTTTCAGGATACCCACAATGAATAGACTATGTCGGCAGGACTGGGCTGAGAAAATATTTTAAAGCAATACTTTATAATCCTTTTGGTTCACAAATATTGTAGTAATGCCTGTGTTGTGGTTGCACAATAGGGCAGAACTAGTATGTTTTCCTTTAAATTCAGATGTCACCTTAGTAATAGCAAAAGAAAATTTTCACTACCAGGCATTCTGTAAATTGAAATATAAACCTTGCAAAAAATACACTCAGAACCGATATATAACCTGCCACATACAGAAGAAGCTGCTGCCAGAATTCTAAAACAATCCATCCCATCAGCAATAACACAACAGTTGCTAGGGCATCAATACAAAAACTTCCTATCGGAAAACAGAGCAGGCTAGATTGCTAGAGAGATCCCTACATGCTAGCAGCATAAACACAGAGACAGGCACCCACCACATGCAGTATAAGTGATGAAAAATTAGAAAATGTGCAGACAGAAACGGAAATGAAGAATCTGAAAAGCAGGTGCTGCATTCCATCAGTGCTACATTAGAAAAACACAAAACATTACTTGTACTGTGCAAAATACAAATATATAAGAGCATTTCTTTGCCTAAGCATCTCTCTCTCTCTCTCTCTAAATCATACCCCTTCCAACGTAATCCCTGAATCCCCACTTTTCCCTCCAAGGCATTTTCTCTACCTCTAAATCTCTGCATACCACTGAAACACTATTCCCATCCCGTTCTGCTCATCACCGCCTCCCAAGCTGCAAACCTCATCAATGTCCTCTCCTGAGGCCTCTTTTCCCCACACTCCCTATGCTATCCTCTCAACTGGGGCTGCTCTCGCTTGTTCTTGTTCTCCCCTCTCCCCTTCATCTTCCAGTCCCTCCATGTATTTGCCTCCCCATTGCACTTTCCTATTACTGCATCTGAGAGTATAATGACCCATCTGTACTAGCCTCAATGGCCACGGAAGGGCTTAAGATTTCCAGGGGTGCCACTAGGCAGTCCAATGCCAAAAAATATGTTTGCCATTCCCCGTCAAAAAAACACATCTGAACACAGGGAGGTGATTTTGTGCACATATGGTACACACACGCACACAGCTGTGGTCAACATTATTGACACCCTTGCAGTTCAATCCCATATCTCCTAAAACAAAGTGGCCAGTGAAATGACTTTGGACTATATATGCACAAATATTTGACACATACAAGAATCAAATAAAACAAAACCAATTAAAAAACGAAATAGGATAGCATAAAAACTGGGTAATTGCCAGGACATGGTTATTGGCACACAAAAACAAAAGATATGCTATACTGGGTCAGACCAACGTTCATCAAGCCCAGTATCCTGTTTCCAACTGTGGCCAATCTAGGTCACAAGTACCTAGCAGTTTCCCCAAAAGACACAGGATCCACAGTGCTTATATTGGGTCAAGCAGTGATATCCCGAGTCCACTTTAGTAGTGGTTTATCGACCTTTCCTCCAGGAACGTTTCCAAACCCTTTTTAAACCCAGCTACACTAACAGCTTTTACAACATCCTCCATTAGCAAATTCCAGAGTTTGATAATACGTTGAGTGAAAAAATATATTCTCTATTTAGTCTTAAATAGGCTACCCTGTAGCTTCATTGCATGTCCCCTAGTCTTTCTATATTTTGATGGTATAAACAATCAATCTAGGTAGTCCCTCAGGTAGTTGGAAATAGGAGAGGTTCCTCAGGACTGGAGAATGGCTGATGTCGTACCTCTACACAAAAAAGGTGACAGGGAAGAAGTGTCAAACTACAGGCCCATGAGCCTTACCTCGGTGGCGGGAAAAGTAATGGAGGCACTCCTGAAAGAGCGAATAGTGAACTTTCTCAAAACCAACAGGATGCAAGATCCGAGGCAACATGGTTTTACCAAAGGACAGTCTTGCCAAACAAATCTGATTGAGTTCTTTGACTGGGTGACCAAGGAACTAGATCAGGGGCATGCGATGGATGTCATCTACCTGGATTTCAGCAAAGCCTTTGATACTGTTCCTCATAGGAGGCTTGTCAACAAACTCAGTAGCTTGGGGATGGGTCCCAAGATGGTAAACTGGATTAGAAATTGGTTGAATGACAGACGACAGAAGGTGATTATACATGGAGCTCACTCGGATGAGAGGAAGGTGATTAGCGGGGTGCCCCAGGGTTCAGTCCTGGGCCCGGCACTGTTCAATGTATTTGTGAGTGATATTGCTGAAGGACTGAATGGAAAAGTCTGTCTTTTTGCAGACGACACAAAAATTTGCAACAGGGAGTGGTTAACATGAGGAAAGATCTACAAAAGCTGGAAGACTGGTCTAATGCTTGGCAACTACAATTTAATGCGAAAAAGTGCAGTGTCATGCACTTGGGTAGCAGAAATCCAAGGGAAATGTACGCGATAGGGGGCGAGAGGTTGGTATGCACGGTTCAGGAGAAAGACCTTGGTGTGATTATCTCTGATGATCTCAAGGTGGCAAAACAGTGCGACAAGGCAGTGGCAAAAGCCAGGAGGATGTTGGGCTGCATACAAAGAGGGATTACCAGCAGAAAGGAAGAGGTACTTATGCCACTGTATAAGTCACTGGTGAGGCCTCACTTGGAATACTGTGTTCAGTTTTGGAGACCGTATCTTGCAAAAGATGTAAAAAGACTGGAAACTGTTCAGAGGAAAGCGACCAAAATGATTTGGAGCCTGCGTCAGAAGCCTTATGAGAAGAGACTTAAAGACCTAAATATGTACACTTTAGAAGAGAGGAGGGACAGGGGAGATATGATTCAGACCTTTAAATACTTAAAGAGAAATGATGAACAAACAAACCTCTTCCAAAGACAGGGAAGCTGTAAAACTAGAGGGCATAACATGAAGCTGCAAGGTGGTAAATTGAAAGGCAATGTCAGGAAATATTCTTTCACTTGCTTGGAATGCCCTCCCGATGGAAGTGGTGGGGGCAAACATGGTGACGGAATTCAAAAAGGCATGGGACAAACACAGTGGATCCTTTACAGCAATAAGATAAAAACAAGATAAACGGTACCATCTAACTTCTGAACCATATAACGTCTCAACAAATAGGGGTGTCCTACACGGACTGGTGGGTTTACCCCTAAACAAAGACATGGGGAGGGGTGGCCTGCACAGAGTGACAGGTGCACCTACTCTTGCCATCTTGCTGGGCAGACTAGATGGACCATGCTGGTCTTTATCTGCCGTCATTTACTATGTTACTATGTAATCTACGTTTATCCGTTCCACTCCATTCATTAATTTATAGACCTCTATCATATCTCCCCTAGGCCATCTATTTTCTAGGTTAAAGAGCCCTAACCTTTTTAGCCTCTCTTCATAGGGTATCCTTCCATCCCCTTTACCATTTTGGTAGCTCTTCTCTTTACCTTTTCTAATAATGCTATATCCTTTTTAAGATACGGCGACCAGAACTGCACACAATATTCAAGGTGCGGTCGCACCATGGAACGAGACAGAGGCATTATAATATCCTTTGTTTTATTTTCCATTCCTTTCCTTATGATACCTAGCATTCTATTTGCTCTCTTGGCCGCCGCTGCATACTGGGCAAAGGGTTTTAACATGTTATCCATGATGATGCCTTTTTCCTGGGTGGTGGTTCCTAGGAACCTTGGATCGTGTAACCATAGTTTGGGTTGTTCTTTCCTAGGTGCAAAACTTTGCACTTGTCCACATTAAATTTCATCTGCCACTTGGATGCCCAGTCTTCCAATTTATCAAGATCCTCTTGCAATTTTCCACAATTCTCATAGGTTTTAACAACTTTGAATAGTTTTGTGTCATCTGCAAATTTGATTACCTCACTCGTTATTCCCATTTCGAGGTCATTTATGAATATGTTAAAAAGCAGTGGACAGCACAGATCTCTGGGGTACTCCACTATTCACCTTTCTCCATTGGGAAAATTGGCCATTTAGCCCTACCCTCTGCTTTCTATCTTTTAACCAGTTCCTGATCCACAATAGTACACTGCCTCCTATCCCATGACTTTTTAATTTTGCCAAAAGTCTCTCATGAGGAAACTTGTGAAAGGTTTTCTGAAAGTCCAAATACACCATATCAACCGACTCACCTTTGTTTACCTGTTTATTCACACCTTCAAAAAAACATAACAGATTAGTAAGACAAGACCTTTCTTGGCTAAAACCATGTTGGTTGTCTCTCATTAAGCCATGTAATAAAGCTGGACCTCATTCAATGATTAACCAAACTTGTTATTCAGTATTTCTCTGTTGTCAGAAACTGAGCCTCAGAATCAACCAATGGCACTTAGAATGCAGGGACCATCAAAATGTCCTTATTATGTGTCGGTATTACATCAATGGCTCTGGTAAAAAGGACCTAATGACATATCAAGTATAATGCATTATTAATTCAAATAAAGAAAAATACTCATCTTGTTGTTTAGTGAAATATGCCAAAAAGTTCCTTTAAATGCGTTGTTATATTCGTTTCTGCTTTTAACTTTCGTTGGTTGCTCTCAGTCTCATTATTACTACGTTGCTGAAAAAAGTATGTCCCAAAAAAGTAGGGACATACTTTTTTCAGCACCCCCACAGCACCTCGGCCTGGTAGGGGGAACTGACCGTGTGTGGTACTGGCACAGAGTAGCTACACACTGTCACATTGTGCAGGTACGGCATTCATCCTGAGGGTGAGGTGGGGTGCCCAGCACCAGGTCCACAACAGAGATAGGCCATGCTGCAGGTCCCCAGCAGTGCTAATGTGTGAGATAGGTAGTTATGGATTTCAACTTCCTACCTAAAAGCCTAAATTTAGCCTCCAGAACCTTCGTAGCACACTTTCCTATGTCATTGGTACCTACATGTACCAAGACAGCAGACTCCTTCCCAGCACTATCTAAGTCCTTGTTTAGACGGTGCATGAGGTCCACTACCTTCGCACCAGGCAGGCATGTTACCAGGCGATCCTCACATCCACCATCCACCCAGCTATCTACATGCCTAATGATTGAATCACCAACTATAATGGCTGTCCTAACCCTTCCCTCGTGGGCACATGGCCCTGGAGAAACCTCCTCAGTGTGTGAGGGGTTTACATCACCTGGAGGACAGGCCCTAACTACAGGATCAGGTCCTGCCACACCAGGGTGATGCTCTCCTGTCACGTGACTTCTCTCCTCCATGGCAAAAGGAATGCTGCCAGACTAGAGGTGGGACTTCAGTAGTACATCCCTGTAGGCCTTGTCTATGTACCTCTGTGTCTTCCTTATGTCCTCCAAGTCTCCTACTCTAGCCTCAGAGATCGGACTCGTTTCCTGAGACCATCAACCCCAGTCCTGCTGGGGAACAGACACCCTACAGGGCAGTTAATGCAGCTCTGTACACATCCATAACGCAATAGCAGACAGACATTAGGCCTGGATATGCTAAGCTGCACCCCACCACTATCTGATATTCTCCTGCAGCAAGCCTTCAGCCGCTGCACCCTGCAAGGCGCTCCATCAGGACACATACCAGCTGCAGACAGTCTGCTAGCTAGTCCATAGTGCATGTTCCTGGTGGAAATGCGTGCATCCCGAACTGGGATGTCAGCATACACACCAAGCAGATAAGTCAGTGACTGGGCCCCAAAGGGAAACCCATAACTTTCACATGAGAGAAATACTATATAGCACTATGGGGGTGCCTAGCCATGCTGTGGTCACTGCACAGTCAGGGTGAGAGTGATCTCCCAGCAGGACATGCTGTGGCCAACCTGTCTGTGCAGGTGGTGGCCGGGCACTACAATGTCCCAGCCAGTGCCCTATGCCCTGTGCAGATGCATCCTGGCCAGGCCACCCTGTCCGGGCTATACCCATGGTACCTTGCTCCTCATTATGCACATTGGCAGGCCAATACTGGCAACAGTGCTGGCAGTGTGGGCTGTGGAGGGTGTTTGCAGCCACCACACACTGGATAGACAGACACACACTCCCACACCTATGCCAGCATTGTGCCACTCTAGAGGAGTTTAGCAGCCCTGACCACCACACCAGTCCTGGGCACAGTGCAGGCATGGATATTGTACGCAATACTGTTGGGGGTCACTCCCCAGGGTGGTAAACACTGTCAGAGACCAGACCTGAAGCACACTCCACAAACAGCAGAAAGGTTGCTATGATGGAGCTCAATCAGCAAACTGTGCTTAACGTAGGAATTGGTATCTGCCAGTAATCATAGCAAACGTTTGATAGCTGTGTACCATATTCCCAGGTGTAGGGTGGCATTGCTAAGGTATGCAAGGGCTAGTATTGGGAGATGCACGCAGGGCCCAATGTCCTGCCTCTCCAGGAGGCATTGGCTAATGGAGCCTGTGGGTGTGGGTATGGGTGTATCTGCCCCTGTTGACTGCTGCTTTACGGCAGAGGTTCCCAACTCCAGTCCTGGTGTGCCAAACACTGTTCGGGTTTTCATGCTGTCCCTCATGAATATGCATGAGATACATCTGCATACCATGGGGGTGGTGCATAGATATGCAGCACAGGCATCTTTATTAGAGGCAGCATGGAACCTGAATGGTGTTTGGCCCTCCAGGACTGCATTTGCGAGACTCTGCTCTAGGTAATGCGCCTGTTTATGGTGTCTTTGCTCTGTAGGGTAAAATGTAGTTGTTTTGGGCATGTTTACGTCATCTGCAATAAAGGTTCTGTCTGTATTAGCACGTTGTAGTAGTGGTTAAAATATGGGGACTGGGTTGGCAGGCACCATAGCTGGGACTTGAACCTGTGACCTTCTGCCTCCATACACACTGATTGTATGCACTGCACCACTGTGTTGCCACAGAGACAGTGCAGTCCCTGGTGATACCATGACTGTTTGTCCAGCAGGGCCTGTCTGTTGCAGTGCATGGCATACACCTACACAGGGCTAGGCCATGGTCTGCTTTGGGCAGCTGCCACTGCCCCCTCCACCAACAGTACCCCTCCGCCACCATGCTGACATGGCCTTATAGTGGAGACAGCATAAAACCTGACTGATTTGTGGGCCTCCAGGACTGAATTTGGGGGACTCTGCTCCAGGTAATGCGCATGTTTCTGGTGTCTGTGCTCGGTGGGGTAAAATATAGGCGTTTGAACCATGTGTATGTTCTCTGCAATAAAGGTTTGTCCTTACTATCACGGTTTAGTAGCGGGTAAAATATGGGGATTGGATTGGCAGTAGCCCCAGCTGGGACTTGAACTTGTGACCTTCTGCTCCTGAACACACTGGCTGTGTTCACTGCACCACACTGTGCTCACAGTGACCATGCAGTCCCTGGAGATACCATGGTTGTTGGTCAGACACAGCCTGTCTGTTGCAGTGCATGGCACCCACCTACACAGGGCTAGGCCATGGTCTGCTCTGGGCAGCTGCCACTGCCCCCCTCCACCACCAGTACTCCTCTGCCATCATGCTGAGATGCCCTTCTGCTGGTGGTGCTGGTGGTGTGCAGTCTCAAGCCATCCAGTGTGCAGGTAGGCGGCTGCCTATGGTGCGTGTTCTGGGGTAGGGGTGCCTGCATAGGTGTCCACGCTTCCCCCCAACACCGCCTGGCAATGTTCTGTGCCCTTGGGGGTACCTGCTGGGTACTATCCCCTGTGACACTGTGATAAACACTCTTGTGCCCATGTTGGGCCCTCATCAGTTGCTGTCTGGCTGCTGTTCAGTTTCAGCATTCCTAAGTGCCACCTAGGCATCTGCCTAGTCCGCACTGTGCCCCAGCTGCACCACAGCATGTGCCGCCTGCAGCCCTCTGTATCCCCTTTCCCAGCATCTGTCCAGTTGCCCATTCCGACATGCCCGCCCTGCTGTTGTGGAACATGTGCATGCCATAGGAAACCTGTCCAATGGAGAGGAAAACCCTGATTAGTGCTATTTCACTGTGGGATCATTCACCTTGTATGGGGACAGAGCGTAGACCCTTCCAAAATTCATATTTATTTTTTGGGGCTTTCTTGGGAGTGTTTTTTGATGTTTCCCATTACTATCACTATTGCCCAGCTTGATTATAATTTTTTTAAATTTTGTTGGGGTCCTTTTCAATGTTTATATGTACTTTTGTACCGTGCACATGTATCACACATCACTTTTTGTAGGTTTCCCTGGTTTAGCTGTACATTGCTGACAGAAATGGTTTCTCTTCCCTTTAAATCGGCTCTAACGCGAGGTTTTCACTCGCGGTATTTTTTGCCTCGGATTTCAACCTCGCTAATGTGCGGGGAGCCTCTCCCCTCCCACTCTCCACCCATTGACCCCTTCTCTCCGCCCCTGGGGAGCCTTCCTCCGCCCTATGGGAGCCTTTCCCGGCCTTCATCGCACATTAGCGTGCCGCGCACATGAGCGTGCACAATAGTGCGCCGCGCACCTGAGCGTGCACAAAAGTGCCCCATAACGCGACATTAGTGTGCGCTAAGGTACCTTAGCGCACGCTCAAGTGCGCCCCACACATTAGCGCACATTAGCGCAGTTTAGTAAATATACCCCTTAGTCTCACATTGGATTCAAGCTCATCACAAAGTGTCTGATCTCTGTTTTTTGGTATTGAAGGTGGTTCATTCCAATTGGCGCGGAGGCGACATAGATAAGCTTTCATTTAGGATGGAACAATGCTTCATATACGAGTTAAGAACATTGAATTCCTTAGGTCTTAATCAAGATGTTGACCTTTCTGTTTTTTATGAGTAGAAACGGTCTTTTTTTCCCTATAAGTTATATCAGTTTTTTAAAAATATATAAAATATGGAAGGCAACATAGGATTTGTTTCCCTTTTTCCTTCTCCCCCCTCCCCCTCCTTCGCCCTCTCTTTCCTTCCCTCCCTTTCCTCTTCCCTTCCCCTGCCCCTTCCTTTCCCTACCCCCCAACCCCCTACCCCTCCCCCTTCTCCCTCCCCCTCCCCTCCCCCTTCTCCCTCCCCCTCCCCTCCCCCTCTTCCCTCTTCCCACTCTCCTTCCCTCTCTTCCTCCCCCTCCCCCTCCCTCTCCCCTTCCCTCTCTTCCTTCCCCTTCATCCCTCCCCCTTCCCTCCTTTTCCCCCTTTCCTCCCCTCCCCTTCCTTCCCCTTCATCCCTCCCCCTTAACATAAGAACATAAGATATGCCATACTGGGTCAGACCAAGGTCCATCAAGCCCAGCATTCTGTTTCCAACAGTGGCCAATCTAGGTCATACGTACCTAGCAGTTTCCCCAAGGGACACAGGTTCCACAATGCTTGTACTGGTTCAAGCATTGATATCCTGGGTCCCTTCTTAATAATGGTTTATGGACCTTTCCTCCAGGAGCTTGTCCAAACCTTTTTTAAACCCAGCTACACTAACAGCCTTTACTACATCCTCCGGTAACAAATTCCAGAGTTTGATTACACGTTGAGTGAAAAAATATTTTCTTTTATTAGTCTTAAATAGTTTACCCTGTAGCTTCATTGCATGTCCCCTAGTCTTTCCATATTCTGATAAGGTAAACAATTGATCTACGTTTACCCGTTCCACTCCGTTCATTAATTTATAGACTTCTATCATATCTCCCCTCAGCCGTCTCTTCTCCAGGCTAAAGAGCCCCAACCTTTTTAGCCTTTCTTCATAGGAGTAGCCTTCCATCCCCTTTTACCATTTTGGTGGCTCTTCTCTGAACCTTTTCTAAAATCGCTATATCCTTTTTAAGATACGGCGACCAGAATTGCACACAATATTCAAGGTGCGGTCTCACCATGGAACGATATAGAGGCATTATAATATCTTTTGTTTTATTTTCCATTCCTTTCCTTATCATACCTAGCATTCTATTTGCTCTCTTGGCCGCCGCTGCATACTGGGCCGAGGGTTTTAACAAGGTATCCACAATGACGCCTAAATCTTTTTCCTGGGTGGTGGTTCCTAATGTGGAACCTTGCATCGTGTAACCATAGTTTGGGTTGTTCTTCCCTAGGTGCATAACCTTGCACTTCTCCACATTAAATTTCATCTGCCATTTTGATGCCCAGTCTTCCAATTTATCAAGATCCTCTTGCAATTTTCCACAATCCTCCTGGGTTTTAACAACTTTAAACAGTTTTGTGTCATCTGCAAATTTGATAACCTCACTTGTTATTCCACTTTCCAGGTCATTTATGAATATGTCAAAAAGCAGCGGACCCAGCACAGATCCCTGGGGTACACCACTATTCACCTTTCTCCATTGGGAAAATTGGCCATTTAGCCCTACCCTCTGCTTTCTATCTTTTAACCAGTTCCTGATCCACAGTAGTACACTGCCTCCTATCCCATGACTCTTTAGTTTTGCCAAAAGTCTCTCATGAGGGACTTTGTCAAAGGCTTTCTGAAAGTCCAGATACACAATATCAACCGACTCACCTTTGTCCACCTGTTTATTCACTCCTTCAAAAAAACATAACAGATTAGTAAGACAAGATCTTCCTTGTCTAAAGCCATGTTGGCTGTCTCCCATTAGGTCGTGACTATCTACATGCTGAGTAATTTTATTCTTTATGATGGTTTCTACCATTTTTCCCGGTACTGATGTCAGGCTCACTGGTCTGTAGTTTCCCGGATCACCCCTCGAACCCTTTTTAAAAATTGGTGTTACATTGGTGATCCTCCAATCCTCAGGTATTAGAGATGATTTTAATGATAGTTCACAGATTACTCCTTCCTTTCTCCTCCCCCCTCCCCCTTTCCCCCCTCCTCTCCTCCTCCCTCCCCCTTCTTCACCTTCCCCTCCCTTGCCCCTCTCTTTCTTCTTTTCTTCTCTCTCCCCTCTCTTTCCTTCCCCCCTTTCCCCTTTCCCCTTTCCCCCTTCCTCCTTTCTTCCCCCTCTCCCCCCTCTCCTCCTCCCCCTCTCCCCCTCTCCTCCTCCCCCTCTGCCTTCATCAATCATTTGGTATAACATACCCCTCTTATCTCATGATATACATTGTTGCAACATCGCTATTGAATGGCTTCTTTGTGTATTCAATGAGCTATTCTTCTCATTACAATTTTATTAAATTACAATGCTGTTTTTATTTGTTATTCCCACAATGTGACTTTTTTCTAACATTTTACTCAATGGTCTCTGTGTTTCCAATACATATAATTATATCATATTATAATGGAGTTCTTCTTCATATATTTAATCTTTGTATGGTTACAACATGATATAATCTTTCACGTTTTTCATGGCGGGAAACTGTCCTTATAACGATGGCAATCAGTATACAGACTCTCTCTTGTCCATGGACGACGTAATCTGCTACTAAGCACTCAGCGGTGAGTCCCGACCTGAGCACTTCACAGCGTTTTATTTAGTTCAACATGAGTGTGATATGATTATTTATTGAGTACGTTTGCTCGTCCTGCAGAAATGTTACCCGTATTCAGGGCTCCTTAGATTTGTTGGACGGAAAATTAGCGCTGCTTTTAAAGATCTTTATCTTTGTCAGACGTGTAACCGGCTTTTTCTTTCTTTTTTTGAAACTCTGTTTATTAATTCACAGCAATACATCACACAACTATACACATATTCACATTACCCTGGGCAGGGCTGTCTCTTGTCCACCACCCTAGGGCTCAACAACAGCACAATTTAAGACAAACGGCACAAATTATTTTAGTCAATGTTATATTCCCCCCCTTCCCCTTCTCCTATCCCCCCCACCTACCCGCCCATCCTCCCCCCACCCACCATCTCTCATCCCCCCTCCCCCCACACAGCCTTGTACACTCACCCCCCTCCTTTGGGAGCAATGTTTATGTTTATGTTTATTATTTGATAAAAACCGCCTTTCTACAAAAACCAAGGCGGTGTACAATTTAAAATTCAATAAAAGAAAGCTAGAAAGCCAGCAGAAAGGAAAAGAAATGTACAATATGTTACAGGACAGATTGAAAGGGAAAGCAGACAAACGGGACATGAGATGAAAGAGAAGAAGAAGACCTAAGAGCAAACAAAAGGTAGGGGGAAGGAAGAAGTCACACAAAAGGAGAGGGAACATCAAAAGCTAAAGAAAATAGATGAGTCTTCAAGTCTCGTTTGAAAGCAGCAATCACGTAACATTTCCCATGTATTAGTGCATACACCCTAAAACCCGTCCAGTCTCCCCTAACAGCTTGCCAGACCCCACGCTAACCCACCTTCAACACCTCACTTCGGGTTTGTGGCCCCAATTTTTGAATGTAGGGCGTCCAAACCAGAAGAAAGGAGGCCCACCGCTGAACATTCCCTCTCGCACCCCTCCTCTCCAAAAGCATCAATTGATGAAAACTATTACGCCACTTCCAAAAGGTAGGGGCTATAGGCTGTCTCCACCGATGAAGTATAGGACCCTTATCCACCAGACAGGCCTTCCGCCCTAATATTCTCTCCCATCTCCCCTTCGGGTGAAGTGGTCCAAGTTGATCTAACACAACCAACGACCCCATCCAGCAGAACCGCTGCTGTATTAAGCTACTCATATAGGTTCCAATCCGCATCCAATACCGGTAAATATGCGGGTACCCCATCACATGTGCCCCAGGTCTGCCAAAGAGCAGGAACACTTTGGGCATCATCCATATGATGTGAAGTGACTGCGCAATGCTCGCCTAGGGGAAAAGTAGGCTCGGATAATACATTTAAACTGTTTTTCACGCCATCGAGCTCCTTCCACCAACCCTGCAATCCGACCCAATGCACTACGGACAGAACCCGGGGTCACCTCCCAACTCAGCTCTGTCGCCCAAGAGGCCTCCTCTGCCGAGTAATCGGGGGGAGTGCCATACTTATCCAACCGTCTCTTCAAATCCGCTATGGTGGGCGGGGATTCCGTCCCTAAGGCAAAAAATTCCAAGATCTGCGCCGAGCGTTCCACCTTAAGCTCCCTCTGCGGAAGGGAGACAACATAATGGGAGAGTTGCGCATATGCAAAAAAGAAGAATTCCTATGATTTAGCTCATATTCCCTGCAAAGCGTCTCCAAGGACTTACATCTCCCTTCCTGCTCTACCACATGTCCAAGGTTTCATATCCCCAACCGTTCCCACTTCCGAAAAAGAGCTGTTTCCGACCTTGGGGTAAACCGAGCATTGCTCTGTATAGGCAGCCAACTCGAGACCTCGGGGGAACCACCCCAATATCTATTCAGTTGCTGCCACGTACGCCATACTGAAAGCACCAAAACACTGCCAGTCACTCGTCCTGGCAAAGATGAACTCTCCAAATGCAGGACCGCCGTCAACATCTGCGGGGCCACAAAGGCTTTCTCTAACGCTCTGTGGGTATACACTTCCGTGTTCCCTAACCAATCCCCTACATGTCTCGCTTGACATGCCAAGGCATATGTCCACAAATCTGGAACTCCTATCCCTCTGGATCTCCACCCCTTAACAATCGATTTAACGGCACGCTCTTGCCCCTTTCCAAAGAAATCCACGGATCTCCCGTTCTATGCAGTTAAGATCACACCGCAGTAACCACACCGGTAAAGTTTGCATCCAATAAAGCACTCGCGGTAAAATTACCATACCTAAGGCTGCCGCCCTACCCAAAAGAGACAATGGAAGAGGAGTCCATGCCTGCAATTGTGCACGAATTTTAAGGAAGACTCGTTTGAAATTTTTCTGGTACAGTTCCTTCGGCTCTCTGATCAGCAGTATTCCCAGATATACAAAAGACTCACCTGCCCATCAAAGCAGAAAGGTCCCCGGCCAGCTCCCCCAATGCGTACTTGCCACATCTAATGCCTCTGATTTGTCCATGTTGATACGTAGCCCTGCAAAACTTCCGTATAGGGAGAATTCCTCCAACAGACTAGGCAACGACTGCTGCGGAGACAGCAGGTGCACCAACATATCGTCTGCAAAAGCGTCCATCTTAAACCCATGTGGCCCAATTTGCACTCCCCGAATACTCATGGACTCCTCTATCCTCCGCACCAGAGGGTCCAAGGCCAGCACAAATAGCAAAGGGGAAAGCGGGCAGCCCTGACGCGTGCCTCTCTCCAGGCCAAATTGTTCCAACATCACATCATTGCATAACAATCCAGCGGTAGGTTCCGCATAGAGAAGCTCCACCATATTACAAAAGGACTCCCCTAGGCCAGAGGTGGGCAACTCGGGTCCTGGAGGGCCGCAGACCAGTCAGGTTTTCATGATGTCCTTAATGAATATTCATGGACCTATTTCCATACAATGGAAGGCAAGTAGATGCAAATAGATCTCATGAATATTCATTAGAGACATCATGAAAACCTGACTGGTCTGCGGCCCTCCAGGACCGGAATTGCCAACCCCTGCCCTAGGCCATAGTGGGGCAAAAGGAAATTCAAATAGTCCCAATTCACCTGATCAAATGCCTTTTCTGCATCAAAGCTGATCAAGAGTGACTGCAAGTCCGGCTCCACCGATGCCAAGATTTTACGCAGATTACGCACTGCATAACGTCCTTTCACGAAACCCACTTATGAGTCATGTACCAGCTCGCCCAAAACCGAGGCCAATATCTTAGCCAGCACCTTTAGGTCAAAATTTAATAAAGAAATGGGTCTATATGAAGCAGCCTGCGTGAGATCTTTCCATGGCTTAGGTATTAGTATAATATGCGCGTGATTCGCATCCCATGTAGATCCTTCCCTGCGCCACCCTTCTATGGTACACCGCCACCAAAGTAGGGGGTACCAGGTCTCCCAGCAATTTGTAAAATTCTGCCCCAAATCCATCAGGACCCGGCGCTCAACAACAACTTCCCTTCTGAATGATCCGGTACATCTCCCCAAGAGTCACCGGTTCATCTAACTGTGCCTTCTGCTCTGCCGCTAACTTTGGTATCCGCAGCTCACACAAATAATTCTACATGTTAGTAAAGGACCCCTCTCTCCCTGAATATAGTTTTTGGTAGAAAGATCAAAACACTCAGGCAATCGCTCGATTTTCCTTATGCAACCTCCCCTGCTCGTCCCGCAATGCTGCCAATGAGCGGGCGCCTCTACTGCCCTGGAGGCAATGCGCCAGGAGTTTCCCGGGCTTATCTCCAAACCAATACAACTGATATCAATAATACATGAAGGATTTCTTTGCCCGCTGATGAAGCAGCTCATTAAGAGTCGCCTGGGTCTCCCAAAGTCGTTTCGTATTTGCTGCACATGGATCGTTTGCGCACCGCCGCCTATCTTTCACCGCTTGCTTCTCTAGTTGAACAATCCGTCCCGTTAACAATTTACACTTCCGCGCCACGTATT
The DNA here is from genome assembly GCA_033557465.1 of Ichthyophis bannanicus. Taxonomy (NCBI): domain Eukaryota; kingdom Metazoa; phylum Chordata; class Amphibia; order Gymnophiona; family Ichthyophiidae; genus Ichthyophis; species Ichthyophis bannanicus. The sequence continues at coordinate 21,813,659 of CM066045.1, read as the reverse complement.
CAATAACATCTCCACGCAGGACCACCTTCGCTGTCTCCCAAAGCAATTCGGGGTGCTCTCTATGTCGCTCATTATGAAACATAAACTCCTGCCATCGCTGTTTGAGATGATTATGGAACTCAGTATCTCTATACAACTCTACCGGGAACTGCCAGACTCTAGTCTGTGCGGCCGGATCATCCCATGCTAATTCCACCCAAACCAATGCAAGGTAGGATATCTCCGTGGGGCCAATTTGTGCATCCCCTATCTGTGCAAAAAGCCTCTCTGACACCAAGATGTAGTCTAACCTAGCACTCGAACCATGCGCTCGCGACTGATGAGTGAAGTCTCTTTCTATTGGGTGTAGCAGACGCCAGGGATCTACCATTCCCAATCAACGCTGTAGGCCCTACAGCGCACTGGTGGTCTGTACCCACGCTACCTCCCCTCCCCCCCTCCCCCCCTCTAGTTGCATCCAGCTCAATGTCTAACACCCCATTGAAATCTCTGGCCAAAATCAAGGGAGCATCTGGCAATTGCTCCACACGAGAAGCCAATCGGGCATACAACGCCCTATCCAACACATTCGGGGTATGTAGATTGCCCAACACAATAGGCTTCCCCTCTAACATCCCAAATAACAACACATACCTGCCATCCGAGTCCACATGCTCCTGTTCCAATTCAAATCTAATCTGTTTATTTATCAAAATGACCACTCCACCTTTTTTCCCCTTTGCTGGGGCTCCCCACCCTTGCCCCACCCAGTCCCTCTGTAATTTAGAGTGCTCCTCAGTTATCTGGTGGGTTTCTTGTAACATAGCAATATCACATTTTTGCCTAGCTAAGGCTCACAACAATTTATAACGCTTAATAGGGTTACCTATTCCACATACATTCCATGAAATAATCTTCAGGTTGGTGGGTACCCGCCAGCTTCCGACCTCTCGGCCCTCCAATTATTCCAAGGATGAACCTCCCCAGCCTGAGGTTCCTCCCTGCATTGACTTTATTCCTTACGGGGGTGACTAATGGTGGTTGGTTTTTCAACACACACACACATTTAACTAGGAATCACTATTCAGAGATTGCTCAAAACACTTTTTGATATATTACATTAGTTTAATAAGGTTTTAAGTATTTAATTACACAGGTACACTAAAAAAAAATTTTTTTAAACTGCCTCTAATGTTTCGATTCATTTTTATGTTTTTTGGTGCGCTGAATCCAAATCTGGTAACCAATTTGCTCCATCACATACAGATTTTTTGCTACATTGGGTTAGCAGTTTGAGGTGAACGTTTCAGATTGAGTGCGATCGAGATAAAAGTTTCTTGGATGAATTCTTTATACTAATTGTTTAGTAGTTATTCAAATAAGAATAAAGAAAATTGTAACAAGGCAGCACATAAGAATAGAGTAATGTCAACAAAACACACTGTGATGGTAGCAAAATTGTCTGCACCTAAAACAGCCACATACATGTGCACAAACATTGAGCATATAAGAGCGAGGTTAGACACAAAGCAAAGCAAAGAAATGTGCAAAAAATGTTGTACAGGTATGTATGTAAGAATAGAAAACGCAAACCGCACCATTGCAATACATGAAGACAAACACCCGATGGTGTGAAAATAAAATTCTAATAAATGAGATCCGACACTGTGGTAATAACTAGCAAATTTTTATTTCAAAGTTTAGTAAAAACACGATATTTGTCAACAGTTTAGATTTTAAAGTCATTCTTGGGTCAATCAATCTCCTGGTGGGCCCGTTTCTTCTTCTTCCCCCGAATGCTTCTCTTGGTGCGCTGCTTGGCATATTTTTCATCTGGGGTTTCCCGCAGCAGCAACCAGCAGAAATCAGCCATCATAGTGGTGTTCCATCTTCCTTGGTACCTTCTCTCTGCGTCCTTGATGTCCTGGTGAAACCTTTCACCTTGTTCTTCACTGTACGCCCCCAAGTTTTCGGGAAAGTAGTTCACATGGGAGTGCAAGAAATGGACTTTCAGGCTCATGTTAACAGCCTTGTTCTTTGAAGGCATTGAGCATCCTGGCAACAATATCCTTATAGTTCTCATCCCGCCTGTTCCCCAAGAATTTGAGAACAACATCCTTGAAGGAATCCCAGGCTTCTTTTTCCTTCTCAGACATCGTTTCAGCGAATGCTCCATCTGAAATGAGTTTCCTTATATCAGGGCCAACAAACACTCCTTCCTTTAGCTTTGCTTCAGAAAGTCGGGGGAACTTTGAGCAAAGGTACCGAAAGCACTCACCATCTTTTGGAAGGGACTTGATGAATTGCTTAATGAGACCCAACTTAATGTGGAGAGGTGGTAATAGAATTTTATCACGAGGTACCAAGCTCTCATGAAGAACATTTTTCTCACCGGGTCTCAAATACTCCCGAATTGGCCAGTCTTTTTTCCCCCAGTGTAGGTCGCGGGCCCGGCTATCCCACAAGCAAAGGAAGCAGGGATATTTGGTGAAACCGGATTGCTGCCCTAATAGCATGGATAGAATTTTAAAGTCTCCACAAATCATCCACTTATGCTCATCATAACGAATCTTCTGAAGAATCAGGGCCAAATTCTCGTATTTTTCTTGGAGAATAACAGAGTGAGCAATAGGAACTGAAGCAAATGTGTTGCCATTATTTATTTATTTATTTATTAACAATTCTTATATACCGCACTATTAGACATCAGCGCGGTTTACATTGAACAGAAAACATCCGACAGTTTACACGTGTCTGGTCGTTACATTTAACAGGAAGTATAACTTGGCGAAATAGGGGAAACTAAATACAATGCAGGGTTATCTGATAAAGGATATCCTGGTTAACTATATACAACAGTGGTACAATAGTATATGGAACAACTTGCTATTTACATTGTGAAGTTGGTCTGTTGCGGGGTCTATCTGTTTGACCACTTCTGCTATTCACCTGGGGGTTATGTTCGGAGCTGCCATTGAGATATTTAAGGAAGAGGAAATGCTTTAAAGCCTTTCTGAACTGACTTAGATTAGGTATTGCTCTGATTTGTGCTGGTAAGGTGTTCCATAGAGATGGGGCGCAGAATTGGAAGGCTCTGTTGGCTGTTGATCTAGTGCATCTTGTGGTGTCATTTGGGATAACTAGTGTGTTTAATTCTGCTGTTCTTCGTGGCCTGTTTGGTGCAAGTGGTTGTATGAGGTTGGAGAGAGAGGAAGAGGTGAGCCCCTTAGCCGCTTTGAATGTTAGCAGTAAGATCTTGAAACTGATCCTTGCCTGAATGGGGAGCCAGTGTAGCTGTTTTAGAAGGGGTGTTACGTGATCTCTCCTGGATGCCCCGAGGAGTACCCTCGCTGCACTATTCATGGCTAATTGCAGGGGGTTCAGGGTGGCCCGGGGGAGTCCTTGTAGTATGGAGTTTGAGAAGTCGAAATGGGGGAGTATAAGGGCCTGATAAATGGTACGGAAATCATCCGGTTCAAGTAGTATGCGTAGGTGTCTGAGGGATCTGATTTATGAAGAAGAACACCTTTTATGCTGCCTTTTGACGAATCAATGAACAGCCGCCATTCAGCAGGATCATACTTGAGTTTAAACTTTTCTATCACTCCGTATATATCGTTGCAAAATACCAAATCTTCCTCTTTGCTGAAATACTTCAAAATTGTGTCTCACGGTTGCGGTACCAATAAAAAGTTGTTCCTGGTGACAATAGATTTTTCTGTTTAAGCCGAGAACCTAGCAGTTGGGCAGCATCTTTTGGGAGTCCTAAATCCCGGACTAAATCATTCAATTAAGCTTGAGAGAAAAGTTCAGGTTTCGGATCTGGTTCAGTTTCAAACTCGGAAGTACTGGACTCATTGGGAAAAGCCATCTGATGAGTCTCATCATGATCAGAACCGTCCACACAAATATGATCCAAAGATTTTGGTGGTTCAGGCACAGGTACTTCGTTGCTATGAGGCATAGGCCTAATTGCTGAGGGAAGGTTGGGGTAACTTATTACGTTCTTATTTTTTAAGTTGTATCCCTTCACAATGCAAGAGCAAAAATAGCAGTCACTGCTGTGGTCTCTTTGTTCACGCCACATCATAGGTATTCCGAAACGAAATGCTTGTTTTTTTACCTTTCCTTACGCTTACCTTATAAGCGTAGATCTTCCTCACATGTCTTGCACACTTTGTGAGGAGCCCACGGTTTGTCTTGATCGCCTAACTTCAAACCGAAATAGGCAAAATATACTTTTTTAATAAATGCAGAAATGTTCCTCTGCCGCTTTTTCACGGTATATTCCCCACAAATAAAACAAAAACTGTCCGGAGAGTTGATGCAACCTCTGGCTCTGTGAGCCATCACAAATACACAGCACTGCAAACTACAACTGTAGTGAACCACTTCGGAATAAAGCTGGATTACGACTGAGCAAACAAAAGGTAATAATGAACTTGCAAGAAACTGAAATTTGACAGGAACGTTCATGTCGCAACCACCGTGTTTGAGCGAGCGAGCGAGCGAACGAGGCGAACAGGAAAGAACATGCGCCAGCGCGAGTACTGGATTTAGCCCCCCGCCTCCCAATTGTCCTGTTAATGTATAAAATGAATACAAAACACTCTAAAATATCATGAGGGAGTGTTTCTAGTTAGTTAACCATTACAACCTCTATTTTGGGCCAAGAAAATAAACTGCAGTCGGCTAAAAAGAAATTATGTGAACATTCCTTATATGGGTAAGAAATCTAATTTTGCAAGAAAACGTGACGTGATGGAACATTTTGGCTATTTTTTCCTGGATTCAGCACCACAAAATCTATAGGAATCAGTTGCAAAACTGGAGGCAGTTTTTTGGTAGTGTACCTGTGTTATTTATTATATATATTTATTTATTTATTTATAATAAACGCTTGGCTTAGTGCCTTGGCTTAGTGGAGTGGAGGAGTGGCCTAGTGGTTGGGGCAAGGTACTTCAGGCCAGAAAGTCAGGGGTTCAAATCCCACTAAAGGACAGCAGCCTTGGGTCAGAAGGACTGGGATTTCTAGTCCCACAGGTGCTCCTTGTGGTCTTGGGCAAGCCACTTAACCCTCCATAGCCCATGTTCCCTGTATTTTCTTCTTGGACGACTAGGGTGTAGGGGTAGGATCTCACCAGACTAATCAGTAGGTTAGGGATTGCTTCGGCTTTTCCCTAACTTTGTTTTCTTCTCAATTTTTTTATTTATTGTAATTTGAAAGTATGTTTCCCCGAGATGTGGGCTGCTGTATCTTGATTTTGTCTTGAGGTATGTTCTTTCTTGCTAAGGATATTTTCTTTGTATTTCCTTATACTGTAATTCCACTGTATAACTGAAAAATTCTTATAAATAAATAATTTAAAAAAAGCAACCTTGGGCCAGAAGGACTGGGGTTTCTAGTCCCACAGGTGCTCCTTGTGGTCTTGGGCAAGCCACTTAACCCTCCATAGCCCATGTTCCCTGTAAATAGTTATCTCCAAGTTATAATGCCCTGTTCAATGTAATTTCAGTTTGTTCAATGTAAACCGCACTGATGCAGAATAGCGCGGTATATAAGAGAATGTAAATAAATAATAAATAAATAAATAAATTCATATTGTTTATAACAAGGGTGTCTTCCAACATGTTTTTGAAACATCGATATGTCCCCTGACATGACTTCTTTTTTTATGTCCTATCTTTCTGTATCTCCATTTTATATTTTTCATATTTTATATTTTTTAGTTCTTAGGAACATCTTCTGATGGGTAATTTTAACCCTTTGCATTAAATGTACAGAGTTTGTAATTGAGTATCTTCCCATTGACAAATTTTCCATCTCTCTCAGAGGTACCCCTTTTACCTAACCATCGGTTTTCCTTCTAGTGACAATTTGTCTTATAAAGTCAGGATTTTAAAGGTATCCTTACACCTCAATATATGTCCTCCTCATCACCTATTTATCATTTTTTATGGTTTTATTTTATGATTTTCTGTATTATTTATTATTATTTTTAATATGAGATTTATATAGCACGTATAAACATACCTTTTATATGTTCACAATTTATTTTACATTTGTGATGTAATTTGATGTAATAATGTTTTTATACTGAGACACAATCTAAATATGGTGTGTTCTTGATATGCTTTTTAAGCACATATATATATAGTTCACATGGATACCTAAATGTGTCAGCCTTACGCATTTTTTAATGTACTTATACATTTTTTAATGTAATCTATAATTTTACATGTTGCTACCTGCATGTGTGCACTTTTGTTTTTTAAGTTTTTATTTTATTGCATTTTATCCTTGGTTTTACCATTTATTTATACACATATATTGTTTTATTTGTTAGGTATATACATGTTGTAATTTGCATATTATGGCATGTTTTCATTTTATATTATATTTTTTTGAGGTTTTTGTCTCCCATATCCCCCTCAAGAAGGCCGTTGGCCAAAACGCGTTGGGGTTAATAAAAGAAGGGTTATCAATACCTGAAAATCCGCAGTCTTGGTACCGGTTCTGTTTTGTCACTATTGGTTGCTGCAGGTACTTTGTGCTCTGTTTCGTTTGGTCTGCTGCAGCTGTGGTCTGGAAATCTGTGCAGTCGCTCAGTTAAGGCTGTACAAAGGAGTAAAAGAACATAAGAATTGTCACACTGGGTCAGACCAAAAGTCTAACAAGCCCAGTATCCTGTTTCTAGGTTACAAATACCTGGTATATCGCAAAGGTAGCCAGTTCCATGCAACTTATCCCAAGGGATAAGCAGTGGTTTTCCTCCAGGAAGTTTTCCAAAATTTTTTAAATCCACCTACACTACCTCTTTTTACCATATCCTCTGGCAAGGAATTCCAAATCTTAATTAAACGTTATAAGAAAAAATATTTACTCCTATCTTTTTTAAATGTAGTATGTTGTTGCTTCATGGTGTGTCCCCTAGTTCTTGTACTTTGGGAAAGAGTAAACAATTGATTTATTTATTTACATTCTCTTATATACCGTGCTATTCTGCATCAGTGCGGTTTACATTGAACAAGCTGAAATTACATTGAACAGGGCATTATAACTTGGAGATAACTATTTTACAGGGAACATGGGCAAAGGAGGGTTAAGTGGCTTGCCCAAGACCACAAGGAGCACCTGTGGGACTAGAAACCCCAGTCCTTCCGGCCCAAGGTTGCTGTCCTCTAGTGGGATTTGAACCCCCGACCTTCTGGCCTGAAGTACCTTGCCCCAACCACTAGGCCACTCCTCCACAACATTTGTGGGATTTGTGTTTACCCATTACACTCCACTCAGAATATTATAGAACTCTATCATCTCTCCCCTCAGTCATCTCTCCTCCAAGCTGAACAGCCCTGACCTCTCTCGACTGTCTTCATAAGAGAGTCCTTCCATCCCCTTTATCATTTTGGTCACCCTTCTTTGTCCGTTTTCTAATGCTACTATATCTTTTTTGAGATGTAGAGACCAGAATTGCACACAGTACTCAAAGTGTGGTCGTACCATGGCACGATATAGAGGCATTATTATAGCTTTTGTTTTATTTTCTATTTATTTCCTAATAATTCCTATTTGCTTTTTTGGCTACTGCCGTGCACTGAACAAAAGATTTCAATTTATTGTCTATGATCATACCCAGATCCTTTTCTTGGGTGTTCACATTTTTCAGATATGTTAGTGAGAAGAGGAAGGGCAAAAGTGGTATTGTCAGACTTAAGGGTGAAGGGGAGGAATATCTAGAAGCTGATAAGGATAAAGCAGAATTGCTTAACAAATATTTCTGTTCTGCGTTCACAGATGAAGAACCAGAAGCAGGACTTCAGAAAACACCCCAAAACAGGAACAGAAGTGAGGGGCATCTTGAATAATTTCAGAAGACTGTGTTCATGAGGAGCTAGTTAAACTTAAAGTAAACAAAGCGATGGGACCAGATGGGATACATCTGAATATACTGAGGGAACTTGGGGATATTCTAGCAGCTCAACTGACTGATCTTTGCAATACTTCATTGGAGACTGGAGTGGTGCCAGAGGACTGGAGAGAGGCACATGTGGTCCCTTTACGGAAAAGTGAAAGTAACCTTGGTGGTGAGTAAATTATTGGAAGTGCTGCTGAAAGAGAAAATAGTGAGGTCCAATGGATTAGTGGATCCAAGGCAGCATGGATTCACCAGAGACAGGTCTTGTCAGACAAATCTGATTGATTTCTTTTACTGGGTGACCAGAGAGTTAGACCAAGAGAGAGCCCTAGACGTGATGTATTTAGATTTTAGTAAAGCCCTTGACATCGTTCCACACAGGCGACTTATAAAGAAACTGAGCACCCTAAGGATGTATCCTAAAGTTACTGCTTGGGTTAGAAACTGGTTGAGTGGGAGGTCACAAAGGGTACAGGTAAACAGAGTTCACTCTGAGGAGGAGGTTACCAGTGGTGTGCCGCAGGGATCTGTTCTTGCTCTGATTCTTTTTAACATCTTTGTTAGTGATATTGCAGAAGGGTTGTCGGGTAAGGCTTGCCTCTTTCCAGATGATACCAAAATCTGCAGTAGAGTAGACATCCAGGAAGGTGTAGATAACATGAGGAGAGATCTAGCTAAGCTTGAAGAATGCTCTAGAATTTGGCAGCTGAGATTTAATATTAAAAAATGCAAGGTCATGCATTTGGGCTGCAGCAATCCAAGGGAGTGATATAGTATATGGGGTGAAGTACTTTTGTTCAGAAAAGAACGGGACCTAGGCATGATTGTATCAGATGATCTTAATGTAGCTAAACAGGTAGAAAAGGCGATGGCAAAAGCTAGAAGGATGCTTGGGTGCATAGGGAGAGGAATGGCCAGCAGAATAAAGGCAGTGTTAGTGCCTCTGTATAGATCTTTGGTGCGACCTCATTTGGAGTATTGTCTGCAATTCTGGAGACCGCACCTTCAAAAAGATATAAACAGGTTGGAACCAGTATAGAGGGTGGCTACTAAAATGGTTAGTGGTCTTCGTTATAAAGCATATGAGGGCAGACTTAAGGATCTTAATATGTATAATTTAGAGGAAAGGTGGGATAGAGGTGATATGATGGAGACATTTAAATACCTCGGTGGCTTTAATGCACAGGAGGAGAGCCTCTTTAGATTGAAAGCAAGCTCTGCTACAACAGGACATAGGATGAGGATAGACTTAGGAGTAATATGTGGAAATATTTCTTTATGGAAAGAGCGGTAAATGCATGGAATAGTCTCCCAGTGGAGGTGGTAGAGATGACGACAGTATCTGAATTTTAAAAAAGCATGGGACAAACACAGAGGCTCTCTAAAGGGAAGAAGGACATAAGAACATAAGATATGCCATACTGGGTCAGACCAAGGTCCATCCAGCCCAGCATCCTGTTTCCAACAGTGGCCAATCTAGGTCATACATACCTAGCAGTTTCCCCAAAAGACACAGGTTCTGCAATGCTTGTACTGGGTCAAGCATTGATATCCTGGGTCCCTTCTTAATAATGGTTTATGGACCTTTCCTCCAGGAACTTGTCCAAACCTTTTTTAAACCCAGCTACACTAACAGCCTTTACTACATCCTCCGGTAACAAATTCCAGAGTTTGATTACACGTTGAGTGAAAAAATATTTTCTTTTATTAGTCTTAAATAGCTACCCTGTAGCTTCATTGCATGTCCCCTAGTCTTTCTATATTCTGATAACGTAAACAATTGATCTACGTTTACCCGTTCCACTCCGTTCATTAATTTATAGACTTCTATCATATCTCCCCTCAGCCGTCTCTTTTCCAGGTTAAAGAGCCCTAACCTTTTTGGCCTTTCTTCATAGGAGTATCCTTCCATCCCCTTTACCATTTTGGTGGCTCTTCTCTGAACCTTTTCTAATAACGCTATATCCTTTTTAAGATATGGTGACCAGAATTGCACACAATATTCAAGGTGCGGTCTCACCATGGAACGATATAGAGGCATTATAATATCTTTGTTTTATTTTCCATTCCTTTCCTTATGATACCTAGCATTCTATTTGCTCTCTTGGTCATCGCTGCAACCTGGGCCGAGGGTTTTAACACGTTATCCACAGTGACACCTAAATCTTTTTCCTGGGTGGTGGTTCCTAATGTGGAACCTTGCATTGTGTAACCATAGTTTGGGTTGTTCTTCCCTAGGTGCATAACTTTGCACTTGTCCACATTAAATTTCATCTGCCATTTTGATGCCCAGTCTTCCAATTTATCAAGATCCTCTTGCAATTTTCCACAATCCTCTTGGGTTTTAACAACTTTAAATAGTTTTGTGTCATCTGCAAATTTGATAACCTCACTCGTTATTCCACTTTCCAGGTCATTTATGAATATGTCAAAAAGCAGCAGACCCAGCACAGATCCCTGGGTCTGTTGAAGTGGTTGATATGGTAGGGCAGACTAGATAGGCCATGTGGTCTTTTTCTGCCATCATGTTTCTATGTTTCTATAAGTCTGGAGTTGGCAATGGAAGAAAAGGGCAAAGAGAGAAGTAAGCTAGAGGAAGAGCGGAGTTCATGAGGAGGGGTGTAGGGAGAGAGAAGAGAGGAAAGGTAGTGAGGAGCAGTAGAATGAATGCATTTATAGGACAAAAGGAGAAGTTTGAATTGGATATGGAAATGGAAGGGGAACCAATGAAGTTATTTGAGAAGAAGGGTTATATGAGTATGTCAAGGCTGGCAGAAGATTAGCTATGCAGCAGGTTCTGAACAGATTGAAGGGGAGAGAGATGACACAGGGAGAGATCAGCAAAGAGGAGTTTACAATAGTCGAGATGGGAGCTGACTAAAGAGTGGATAAGTGTTTTAGTAGTGTTTTCAGAAAGGAAGGGGCAAATTTTGTCATTGTTATAGAGAAAGAAAACAGAGACAGAGATAGAGAAAGGAAGAAGGTAGGAGGGGAGGGTTTAGGGGGGAAAAATAAGAAGTTTCGTTTTGCCCAATTTCAAACAGCGGTGAGACATCCAGGCAGCGATGTCAGATAGGCATAAAAATGATACTGAAAGCAGTGGGAGGCGTTGAGAGCACCAAGGGAATAGCTATAGAGGGAGAAAAGAAGAGGGCCCAGAAAAGACCCTTGTGGTACACCAACTGAGAGTGGGATAGCAGTAGAGGAGGAACCACCAGAACAAACACTGAAGAAGCAATGTGAGAGATCAGAAGATAACCAGGACAACACACAGCCTCTAAAATCAAGTGAAGACAATGTGTCGAGGAGAAGGTGGTGGTCAACAGTGTCAAAAGCAGTGGAAAGGTCAAGAAGAATGAGGACTGAGTAAAGCCCTTGGATTTGGCATGGAACAAGTTTCTGGAGACTTTGGTAAGAGCCATTTCAGTAGAATGGAAGGGACATAGTAACATAGTTAATGACAGCAGATAAAGACCAGTATGGTCCATCTAGTCTGCCCAGCAAGGTGGCAAGAGTAGGTGCACCTGCCACTCCGTGCAGGTCACCCCTCCCCATGACTTTGTTTAAGTGTGAACCCACCGCTCCATGTAGGGCCCCCCCCCTGTTTGTAGAGAAATTAGATAGTTAAGTGAAGACTGGGATGGAGTCTGACTAATTTTAACTTTTCCGTCAGAATTTATCCAGTCCTTTTGAATCCCACTACATTCATCTTGACCACACCCTCTGAGTCCCACAACATTTTGCTACATGAAAAAATACTTATTTTCTTTTCATCCTGTTGATTTTGTGGAATGGATTCTTGTTTTAGTTCTTTAAAATTGAAACTGCTCCCTTGCGATTTTATAAGCTTCTATAGCCCCTCACAGTCGCTCCTTTTTCAAGCTGAAGAGCAACAACCTATTTAGCCTCTCAAAAGGTTTGCCATTCTCCCTTTTTTATAACTGTTCTCTGAACCCTTTCTTGTTCCGCTTTATCTTTGAAATTTATAAAAACTAGACCAAATGCATCTCAACTTTTGGGGATTTCATTGTTCAACAGACAAAAGCCAAATTTTGAAGTGTATCTAGGAGAGCATGAGAGGAGAGAAATTCAAGGCAATGGGGAAAACAGCACGTTCAAGAAGTTTGGAAATGAAGGGAAGAAGGGAGATGGGTTGATAGTTAGAAGGACATATAGGATCAAGTGAAGGTGTCTTGAGGAGAGATGTGACAACAGCGTGCTTGAAGGCTGCAAGGAAAGTTGCAGTGGAAAGCGATAGGTTGAGAATATATGAGATGGGAGGGATGACAGAGGAGAAGAAAGAGTTAAGGAAATGGGTGGGTATGGGATCAGAGGAACAGATAGTAAGTTTAGAGGAGGAAAGAAGATGAGAGGTTTCCTCTTCAGAGATCTTAGAAAAGGATGAAAGGGTAATAAAGATTGAGGGGAAAAGTTGGTATTGAAGAGGGGGAAGAGGGGATGAAACTGATCTTGTGGGGAATTGGAGTGTAATCTTGTGAACTTTGTCATGGAACTAGTCCAGCTAGGATTTGGGCAGAAAAAGAAGGAGGGGTTGGAGGTGGAGGCACTTAGAGGAGAGAGTTGAGAGTTCAGAAGAGACGGCAGGAGTCAGAGACAAGAGAGTCAGATGGACATAGTAATTTTGCTTGGTGAGTGTTATGGCTGATTGGAAGGAAGCAAGCATGTATTTGAAATGAAGTAAATCAGAAAGGGAGCAGGATTTGAGCCAAATTCTCTCAGCTGAGCAGGCACAGGAGCAGTACAGTACAAGCATTGTGGAACCTGTGTCTTTTGGGGAAACTGCTAGGTACGTATGACCTAGACTGGCCACTGTTGGAAACAGGATACTGGGCTTGATGGACCTTGGTCTGACCCAGTATGGCATATCTTATGAGCATAGGTATTGGGTAGTTGAAAACAGCTAGGGCTGAGGTATAGTGCGCCTCACAGGACATGGCATGGGCAGAGCAAGAACATCTAGAGCAGAGGAGAGTGCAGAGTTATAGGAAACTACAGCCTCCTCAATGGACTTAGAAGACAAAGTGGAGGAAAGAGATGATGAGACACTAGTGGAAAGAGACAATGGATCGATAGCATGAAGATGTCTAAACATATTGGTGGTGACAGGGCACTACTGAAGTGGGGAGTGATGAAGCTTAGCAGGTGATGGTCAGATAAGGGGAGAACTGAGGTACGGAAATTAGAGGGTAAACAATTAGAGAGGAAAACAAGATCAAGGCAGTGACCATGCTAGTATGTCCTGACATGATGTTAATCCAATCAATATTGGGGTAACTGAAATCACCCATTATTGTGTTGCCAATTTTGTTAGTTTCCCTAATTTCTAAGAACATCTCATATCTGTCTGCTCATTCTGTCTGGGCAGACCTTAGTAAACCTCAATACTATTTTCTTCCCCTCCCCACATGGAATTTATATCCTTAAAGATTCAATGGCAAATTTTGTTTCCTGCAGAACTTTAATTCTATTTGATTCAATGCTCTCTTTAACAGATAGCATTACCCTTCCGCCAGTTTGATCCATCCTATTGTGGTAGTATGGTGTGTGGTGTTTTCTTTAAAAAAAACAGGGCAGACAGTTTCTTCAGTATAGTATAAACAGATCTTTTCCAATCAGTTAGCCATGATGTTGTCTTCCAAATTTCCTGGCAGAGCCTTGTAAATATGTTAACAGCCGCATCTGATTGCTGTAATGGGAATGCCATCAATACCTGGTGCCTCGTTCTTTGATAGTGCTTTCAGTGCTACTTCGACTTTGTTCATCACCAATGGTTCCTAATCATAAGGTACAGTTTCAAATGGCTATTGGTCCACTTAATTTTATACTATAATTCTTTCTACCTTATATTGATCTTCTCAGTATCATTCAACATGGATTCTTGAGCATCTTTTAGCATTCCATTTCAAGGCCGGAATTTTGTCTTTAACTCGCCTAGCTTTAGGAAAGCCGATCTTGTTCTTCCTTTATTAGTTTCTGATTCTATTTCCTTGCATGCATCATTGTAATACTTCTCCTTGTCTCATCTTGCTGCATGTTGGAAATATCTGTTAAGTTCTGTGAATACTTCTCTTTCTCTTCTGGCTTTAGCTTCTCTCCATTTCTGGGCAATTTTCAGTTTTTCTTCAGTCATCCATTTTGGCCATTTTTGCTTTTTCACCTTTTGTAGAGACTTCTCACTTTCTTTGAGCACAACTTCTTTGATGTCATCCAAGAACATTTCTGGCACTCTGTTATTTATATCCAAAACAGCAAATCGATTTCATATGCAGTCTTTAAATTCTGAAGGTATATTCTTAAGGCCATATTTTCTAAATTCATACTACTAACTGGTGATCAGTACCACAGTCAGTTCTAGATTTTATCTTTGCCGATGTTATTAAGCTTTTCCATTGTGGACTTCCACAGATGTAGTCAATTCGATTTTTGTACAATCCATTCGGTGAAGTCCACGTGTGAAGTCGCTGTTGTGTTGCTGGAAGAAGGTGTTTGAGATGAATAGATTGTTGGTCTTGCAGAATTCTGTCAGTCTTTTTTAGGTTCATTTCTGTTTCCAAGTCTACATTTTCTAACCACTTTGTCTTCTTTATTGCCAACCTTTGCATTCCAGTCACCTCGCCTTCTTCGTTCCTCCCATGACAATCGTCTCTTCTTACCCTCCCCCACCAATGCACACTTGAGTCAACCCGCCGTGCCGCCTTCTTTTTTGCAAGCCCTGCCCTTTGGAACTCTCTCCCACATTCCCTCCGTACTGAAATGTCCTTCCCCCGGTTCAAGACCCTCCTTAAGACCTATCTTTTCCACCAGGCTTTCAACCTCCCCGACCCCTCCTAGCCATCCACATGCCATCCACTGGTCATCCACATATCGTCAACCAGGTCTTCCGCTATTTCCCATCATTTACAAGGTCCTTGATCCCCTACCCCCCGTAATCTTCTATGGCTCCTGGATATTTTCTGCTCCAACCATCTAGCCCTTACCTATCCCCCACTCCTTCACCCCCCATTTCACCCACTCTCCTTTACCTCTCTTTTCTTGTCTGTGTCGATACCTGTCCTGTTCTATCCTTCATCCTTTATCTCCCTTTTCTTTCCTATCATTTTTGGCGTTCCTTCCTCTCTTTATTTTCCAGCAGTCTATTATGTTGTACACCGCCCTAACGCCTCGGTACAGGGCGGTCTATCAAATACTTTGAATAAAGATAAAGATAAAGATAAAGGATATCTTGTTTGCATGTTCTAGCAATTTCAGCTTGTTCATAGAACTGATCAATTTCTTCCTCTTCTGCAGCTGTTGTTGGGGTATCAACCTGAATAATAGTTGTGTTGATGGGCATTCCTCATACTGTAGATGAATAGAAATTAAATGATCACTGATTACATTATATTTTATTACAGTTCTTGCACTTTTCTTATTACAGTAATTTTAAATGCAACACCATTTCTTCTGTCTTTTATTTCCAATATAGTATACCATGTGATCATTAAATTCAAAAGTGCCCAATGCCAGTCCATTTCATTTCGCTAACACTAAACAGATTGAGTCATACACATCCCATTGAATGTTTGACCACCTCCAACTTCCCTTGGTTCATGCTTCACATGTTCCATGTTCCAAAATGTAAGACATCTTTGCAGCTTCTGACTCTCATTTCATACCCAGCTACATCAGCAGTCAGACATCCCAAGGGCTTTGTTCCAGCCACATCATAAATGTTGGCTTTACTTTAAAAAGCCTTCAGCTCAAACCTAGTAGCCTGTTGCATGCCTTCCGACCTGGGGAATTTTTTTGTTGTGACTATGCATTGAGTTTTCATGGCAAGATATGGAAGTAGATTGTCAGGCCTTTCTTCCGTGCAGGTAATGTTAGTGTTGTCATTGTTACAGAGATACATGTATGATCCTCCACTGCCAACACCATCCCATTCTGCTGCTGCCCAGATGAGTGGTTTGTCTTAGCCTAGCACCTCAGCTGATTTCTGTCCATCTTAGGAGTCTCTGCCAGTAGTTAAGCTACTGATAGCATAGCTCTCAGCATCACTGATGCACACAAGCTCTCGCAGCACAACCTGCAAACCAAGTGAGGGACTGTAGACTTTGACAAGGGCCAATTTTGTAGAATGTAGAGGACAAAAGCCATACTGCAGTGGATCCAGAATGGCTAAGAGTGGAGGAGTAGCCTAGTGGATAAAGCACTGGCTTGGTAAGCAAGAGACCAGAGTTTGTTTCCCATTAGTATTCCTTGTGGCTTTGGGCAAGTCACTTAACCCTCTATTGCCTCAGAAGAAAGGCCTGACAACCTTCTTCCAGTCACACTGCCAAGAAAACCCAGGAGCTGCTGGGTTGCCAGGAGTCAGCACTGACTCAAAGGCACACATTGCTTGCTTGCCAGAATGGCTTGGGATGAGAGAACATTAAGACAGTAGCTATGAACTTTATGTTTGAGTAGTTAAATTGCAAAAGAAAGGAGAGAGATAGCACAATAGCTGGAAGGGAAAGTAGGGCTGAGTGAAAATATTTTGAGGAGCAGTGCAAGCACCACATACTTGAAGGCAGCAGGAACAGCTGCAGTTGAAAGTGGTAAGTTGAGGATATGACAGATTGAAGAGATGACACCGGAGAAGATAGCCAGGTGGGAATGGAATGAGAGGAACAAGTAGTGAGTTTGGACTAGGAGAGAAGATGTGCAGTTTCTTCCTCAGTGATTTTAGTAAAGGAAGAACGTGTGGCAGGGGTTGAAGGAAGGTTTTCAGATGAAGATGGGGAAGAAGAGATGGAGGAGATCCGCTAGAGAACTCAAAACTAATTTTATGAACCTTGTCATAGACAGTGTCAGCTGTAATCTTGGCAGAAAGCAAAGGAAGATTAAAGGTGAAGGCACTTTGAGGGAAGAGTTGAGTATGGCAAAGAGACAGCGAGAAGTGGACGCATAAGAGTTTGTCTAATGGACATTGTACTTTTGCTTGGCAAGTGCCATGTAGACTGTAAGGAGGTCAACAAGAATATGAAATGTATGAAGTCATCATGGGCATGGGATTTTAGCCAAAGGTGCTCAACACAGCGGGCACAGGAATGTAGGTAGCATATTTTGGAGGTCAGCCAAGGCAAAAATATGGTACGCCTTACAGGATGTGGAAGAGAGGAGCAAGAACATCTAAAACAGAAGAGTTTATTGTTATAGGAAGAGACCTTTTGTTGAAAATTGTTCTTCTGCCATGGATAAAACTACCCATGCTGTTTCACAGCATTTGTACTTTTGCCCATACTGCAAAAGGGCAAGGGAGGATGGATCTGGCAGAACACGTGCAGGGATTTCATTTTGTAATGCTTTATAGCATTTATCTGCAAAGTAGATGAAAAAATCCATGGGAGTTTCCCTTTGAAAATTTGCTTGCAATTCTTGGATACTAAGTGCATCCAAAGCAAAAGTGAAATCCTTAATTTGCGAAGAATGGCATCCTTTTATTTGCAGAGTGTATTGTGGTGGTGTATTTTTTCTTTAGTGGGGTAGGTTTAAAACTCTGCTTTAGTAACTTTCTCAGCTCTTTGGAGCTACTGACACCTAATCAGGAGTTAATGGGCCTAATTAGCCTGTGAAAGAACTGAGAGCAGCTGAGGCCTGCATAAAAGGCTTCAGAGCCCTGCACTGTTGAGGCATTCCTAACAGGGGCTCTACATTTCAAACAAAGGTAAGAATTTGTATTTTTTTAAAATAGTTAGTTCTCTGACTGGGAGCTCTTAAAAGGGTTTTGGTACATTTTATTTTTTTAAATTTATTTATGAAATTTTACAAATAAATCAAGAAAGTTTACATAAACCATTCTTGCAGTAATAGAACAGACAAACTGAAAAGTATTCAAAACCCAGAATACAACATCAAAGTAATAATCATGAAGAATTACCAAATGGAAAATACTAAATGCCTGCCTTCTCTAGCCCACCAAATAGGGGAGGTTTCCTATTTCAAACTATAAATGATATATGTTAAGAAAACAAAACAGACAGTCATCATTCAGAACTATATCTACCATGAGCCTAGGGGGGATCAATAGAGGACTCTAGCCGTCTGGCATTAATAAAGGCTAACAACTGGTAGGGCTCATAAAATATATAAGAAACAGACTGATACTTCACCAAGCACTTGCATGGATATTTTAAAAAAAAGAGCCCTCCCAATTGTATAACCCCCGAGCGGAGCAGAAGAAACTCTCTACGCCGCTTCTGGGTATCTCTTGCTAAATCAGGATATATACGTACAGATAGACCATGAAATAAAAGTTTCCATTTCTTGAAGAATAATTTTAACAACCATTCTGTATCAGATAACAAAGCAAATGTTATTAACAGTGTAGAAGGAACCTGAGACTCATACCCTGAGTTTTCTAACAAATCTGTAACATTCAAGATATTCTCCTGTTGCTGATAGCCCCCTGACTCTCCCAAAGCTGGAGCAAGCTTCGCCTTAGGCAAGTAATAGATTTTAACCAGGGGTTGGATTATTTCAGGAGAAACTCCCAATACCTCCACTAAATAGCGTTTAAACGTATCTCTTGCAGAGAATGAAGACAACCTTGGAAAATTAATAATTCTCAAATTATGAGCTCTAGATAAATTATCCAAGTGTTCTAATTTAACTTGAAGTGACAAAAAGTTCTTTTTATAAATGTCAGAATGTTCCTCCAAACACACAACCTTTTTACGTGTTACTTCAAACTCTATTTGTATAGCAGAAACTTTTCTTTCCAATTCACACACCGTGTCCATAGAAGAATTCACTTTTGTAGCCAAAGAAGATACCTGCGGCAAAAGAACTTCTCCCAATGAGACTATAGAAACATAGAAACATAGAAACATGATGACAGAAAAAGATCACATGGCCTATCTAGTCTGTCCTTCCATAACAACAACTACAACAGTCCACTTTTTACCTTTAGAGATCCTCTGTGTTGGTCCCATGCTTTTTTGAATTCAGTTACTGTCCTCATCTCTACCACCTCCACTGGGAGACTATTCCATGGATCCACTACTCTTTCCGTAAAGAAATATTTCCGCATATCACTCCTGAATCTATCTCCCTTCACCCTCATCCCATGTCCCCTCGTAGCAGAACTTGCTTTCAAATAGCCTCCAAAGTAAAGTTCACAGGTCGCTGTAAAGAAAATACCACTTCTGGTTCAGCTACAGATGATGCTGCCTCCATAGTCGCCGACGGACCCTCTCCATGCGTAGTTGGGATTTCTTTTCCAGCACGCACCTCCCGACGCAACACCGAAGTTGATATCGAGCAGGGCTCTCCACAGACAGCAATCTCTGGCTCCACTAGCACAGCCTGTTCTGGCCCTCTCGAGAGACTTACTCCACCGATCAACGGAGGGGAGGCCAACTCCAGGAAGCCTTCCGGCAGAGGTTGGCTATGGAAATACAAGAAATCACAGAGAGAGGAAGACAGGCATCTGTATTTGGAAAAACTTAGAGAAGCTAGTAAAGTAGTCAAGAAGGCAAAGATTCAAAAGGAGGAGGAAATAGCCAATGCAATAAAATGGGGGCATAAGACATTTTTCAGATATATTAGTGAGAAGAGGAAGGGCAAAAGTGGTATTGTCAGACTCAAGGGTGCAGGGGAGGAATAGGGGAGAAGCTGATAAGGATAAAGCGGAATTGCTTAACAAATATTTTTGTTCTGTGTTCACAGATGAAGAACCAGGAGCAGGACCTCAGAAAACACCCACAAATAGGAACAGAAGCGAGGGACATCTTGAACAATTTTCAGAAGACTGTGTTCGTGAGAAACTAGCCAACTTAAAGTAGACAAAGCAATGGGACCGGATGGGATACACCCTAGAATACTGAGGGAACTTGGGGACATTCTGGCAACTCCACTGACTGACCTTTTCAATGCCTTGTTGGAGTTGGGAGTGGTGCCAAAGGACTGGAGAGAGGCTCATGTGGTGCCTTTACACAAAAGCGGAAGTAAGGATGTGGTTGAAAACTACAGGCCGGTTAGTTTAACTTCGGTGGTGAGTAAATTATTGGAAACGCTGCTGAAAGAGAAAATAGTGAGGTTTCTGGAGTCCAGCGGATTACAGGATCCGAGGCAGCATGGATTCACCAGAGGCAGGTCTTGTCAGACAAATCTGATTGATTACTTTGACTGGGTGACCAGGGAGTTGGACCGAGGGAGAGCTCTAGATGTGGTGTATTTAGATTTCAGTAAAGCCTTTGACACTGTTCCTCACTGGCGACTTATAAACAAACTGAGCACCCTAGGGATGGACCTTAAAGTTACTGCTTGGGTTAGAAATTGGTTGGGTGGGAGGCGACAAAGAGTACAAGTAAATGGAGCTCACTCTGAGGAGAAGGATGTTACCAGTGGTGTGCCCCAGGGATCTGTCCTTGGTCCGATTCTTTTTTTTAAATTTTTTTTATTTAATCTTTATTAATTTTACATACAAAGAAGCTAAATTACAAAAGCTTCATGGAAATTAGGACAAATGGTCTGAAAACAAACATTGATATAATCAATATTTAAAAACAGGAAACAGAAAATAAGAAAAAACAATTCCAAGTCCTACTATAGCCCACCACGAAGAGATCCAAGTAAGAAAACAATTAACCAAAAAAAAAAAGAGAAGCATAAGAAAGAGAACAAAAAACAGTCAAGCCTAAATAGTAGGCAGGGCATCTGGAGTCTCATTAGGAAGCCGTCGGGCACTCAGAAAGCTCGACAACTGGGACGGTTCATAGAAAATATATGAGGCATTATTAATTTTAATCATACATTTACAGGGATACTTTAAAAAATATAACCCCCCCCAACAACAAAACCCCAGGTCGAAGCAGAAGAAATTCCTTTCTACGTTTTTGAGTTTCCTTCGCAAGGTCTGGAAGGACCC
This sequence comes from Ichthyophis bannanicus, assembly GCA_033557465.1. Lineage (NCBI taxonomy): Eukaryota > Metazoa > Chordata > Amphibia > Gymnophiona > Ichthyophiidae > Ichthyophis > Ichthyophis bannanicus. The sequence continues at coordinate 21,792,854 of CM066045.1, read as the reverse complement.
TAACAATTAAACCATACAATTGAACAGAATGCTTCTTGAAAAACATTAGTAAAAACCAATCCCTATCAGAGAACAAGGCAAAAACAGCAATCAATGTGGAGGGAGAAACCACCTCCTCAGCCGAGGACTCCAATAAAGCCGAGATATTTAACAAATCTGCCTGATTCTCCCCGTCAATAAATCCAGACCCAGGATCTTTCTTCCCAGATGGTAAATATTATACCTTAAGCATAGGGGGATGAGAATCAATTGGAACACCAAGTACTTCTACCAAATACTTCCTAAACATATCTTTAGATGAAATATTAGATACCCTAGGGAAATTAATACAACGAAGATTACAATATCTGGAGTTATTTTCCAAGGATTCAATCCGGGTTTTTAAAGCCACCATGTCCCTCTGACACGACGAAACACATTCTAGGTAACAAGTAGCCTTCTGTTGCAATTCTGTAACCGATGTTTGCAAAGCTGATACTTCAAGGGTATGTTGTTGAAGCAGGGTAGTATGAATATCCTTGTTCCTGTGCTGCTACAGCCACCACCTGGGGAGCAAGCACTTCCCCAAGCTTGACTATAGCAGTCCATATCGATTCAAGAGTAAATTCAGCCGGTCGCTCCAGGGAAAAAGTAAGTACCTGTCCCGAAGAGCCCTCTGTTGCACGACGTTCACTCCTCGTTTCTCCAGACCGGGGCAACCCCAAGAAGACATCCGGGTTGCCCGCAATAACCCCCTTCAACATCACTGTAAACAGATGTAATATACTGTACTATTGTTTCATGTAAACCGTCTTGACTAGTAGAAAGACGGTATATAAAAACTGTTAAATAAATAAATAAAATAAATAAATAAATAAATCACATCCTCTGCGTTGGAATAGTCAGCGGACCGAAGCTCCATACTCCTCAACTGTGCTGCCGCTCCTCCAGGGTCCGAGCCCTCTACAACTTCGGAAGAGAGCTCTACCCCTGACCGCTCAGGACTCCACCCCACCAGAGGATCTTTGGGAGGCCGCCACTGCTCCGGCGGAGAGATCTTCGGCCCGGAACCCCCAGCCGAGCAAGCCCGCTCCGAAGAGGGATCAGTCGGGCTCTGCACCGCCGACATCTGCGACTGCCGCGACGGCGTTACAAACGCGTCAATCGGTCCTACGACCTGGGAAGGAGCAGAGGAGGCTGCCGAGCTAGAGGAGGACTTCTTTGGCCCTTTAGCCTTCCGTTTGCCCATATTCTAAGAGGTAAAAAAAATGCCGCTGCTAAAGCTCCCTCTCAGAACGCCATCTTGGATCTCTGGTCCGATTCTTTTTAACATCTTTGTTACTGATATAGCGGAAGGGCTGTCGGGTAAGGTTTGCCTCTTTGCGGATGATACCAAAATCTGCAATAGAGTAGACACCCAGGAAGGTGTAGATAACATGAGGAGGGATCTAGCTAAGCTTGAAGAATGGTCTGGAATTTGGCAGCTGGGATTTAATGTTAAAAAATGTAAGGTCATGCATTTGGGCTGCAGCAATCCAAGGGAGCAATACAGTATAGGGGGTGAAGTACTTTTGCCAACTAAAGAAGAGCGGGACCTAGGCGTGGTTGTGTCTGATGATCTTAAAGTAGCTAAACAGGTAGAAAAGGCGACGGCAAAAGCTGAAAGGATGCTTGGGTGCATACGGAGAGGAATGGCTAGCAGAAAAAAGGAGGTGATAATGCTTCTCTATAAGTCTTTGGTGCGACCTCATTTGGAGTATAGTGTGCAATTCTGGAGACCGCACCTTCAAAAGGATGTGAACAGGATGGAGTCGGTGCAGAGGGTGGCTACTAAAATGATTAGTGGACTTCATTATAAAGCATATGAGGACAGACTTAAGGATCTTAATATGTACACCTTAGAGGAAAGGCGGGATAGAGGTGATATGATTGAGATGTTTAAATACCTCCGTGGCATAAATGTTCAGGGAGAGAGCCTCTTTCAATTGAAAGCAAGTTCTGCTACGAGGGGACATGGGATGAGGGTGAAGGGAGATAGATTCAGGAATGATATGCGGAAATATTTCTTTACGGAAAGAGTAGTGGATCCATGGAATAGTCTCCCAGTGGAGGTGGTAGAGATGAGGACAGTAACTGAATTCAAAAAAGCATGGGACCAACACAGAGGATCTCTAAAGGAGCATTCGGTGCTGGGGAGAATGATGACGCCGAAGCAGACGCTGAGCACACCGACTCCGGCGAGTCTGCCAACCAGCTCACTCCACCAGCCCCTTCTAAAGCTCGGGCTGCATGAACCAAGAACGGATCCAAAGGACCCATCACCAAGTTAGAAGCCGGCATAGAGGTACTAGAGAGCTGTGAGGGCAATAGCCCAGGTTTTCCCTTACACTTCTTCCCCATTGAAACGTGCTTACATGAGAGGGATTGCTGCCACCACCATCTTGGAAATGCCCCCAGGTCTACTTTATGTATATTGCTTGGTACCTTTTTAAAACAAAGTTACATTATTTTTTGTGCTTTAGTTTAAAAGGAGTAATATTTCTTTAGTTGGGTAGGTTTTAAACTCTTCTTTAGTAACTTTCTCAGCTCTTTGGAGCTACGGACACCTAATCAGGTGTTTGTTCCCTCACTACCCCCCCCCCAACCCCCACCCACCCCTGGTGCGCAGCCTTGCTTTATAGGGCACCTCCCCAATTAACAAAACACAGGGACTTGGAACAGCACATTTTGAATAGAATTAAAGAGATTTAACTGCTTTTTCTCTGAAAGGACAGCTGGGATCTCTCTCTTTTGCTTTCCAGATACCTAAGCTCCATAAACAGAACAATGGCTGGGAAAAATTGTATCGCTAAAGCTGTTGCCCTCATTACAGATTTTGCCTCTATCCAGACAGAGGTCCCAGTGCCAGTTGAAGGACCGGTTCCATGTGCAGGGTGCCTGAATGCTGAAGCTCTCAGGAAACAAGTGGAGGAACTCAGAGAGGAGGTGGAGAGCCTGAGGAGCATTCAAGACAGTGAGAAATATATTGATGAGATGCTTCTTGAAACAACCAAGCTCTCCAGCAGAGGAGAAGATGGGTGCCTACAGAATGACGAAGTTAGGACACAGGTCACCAGGGCCTGCAGAATCACCAATCCAATTTCTCCAGCCCTTGACTTGAAGAACCATTATGCAGCCCTGGAAGTGGAGGAGGTGAAAGCATCCCTGGAAAGGGAAGAACCAGTGCTCAAGTACCCCAAAATTGCAGAATCAGTGACCACAAGAAAGTGAAGGGTAGTGATGGTTGGTGACTCTTTTCTGAGGGATGCTGAGACATCCATCTGCTGAACAGACTTGATGTCCAGAGAGGTATGCTATTTGCCAGGTGCCAAAATCCAAGATGTTACGGACAGTTTGCCGAGACTCATCAAGCCCACTGACTATTTCCCAATGTTGCTAATCTATGTCCGAACAAATTATACTGACAGGTATCCCTCTGAGCATATCAAAAGTGACTTCATGGCTCTGGGACAGAGGATGAAGCAGATAGTGCACAGGCGGTGTTCTCTTCAATCCTCCCTGTTGAGGGTAAAGGCCAAGGCAGAGAGGCTCGCATCCTGGAGATGAATGCATGGCTGCGTGGATGGTGTCATGAAGAGCTTTGTGGGTTCCTGGACCATGGAATGCTGTTCCAACGGTTGCAGAGCAGAGATGGCGTCCATCTGTCCAAGAAAGGTTGACACGTCTTCAGTAGTAGACTGGCTAATCTACTGAAGAGAGCTTTAAACTAGATGCATTGGGGATGGGTAAAGAAAGCCACCAGGTAAGTGAAACATTAAATACCTTTATGGAAATGGGTAAAAGGGGTAACATATGGAAAGCAGCATGTATAAATGCCCGTAGCATGGGAAATAAGATCCCTGATGCTGAAGTTTGGAGGGAGTGGCTGACTTGGATTTAGGTCAGTTATAGAAATATGGTTCACAGAAAACCATGACTGGGATGTAACTATACCAGGCTAAACGTTATTCAGAAAGAACAGGGTAGGAAGAAGGGGAAGAGGAGTGGCACTATATGTAAAAAATAATATTAAAGCTTTGGAATTACAGAGCTTAAAAGGGAGAGAGGAGGCACTGTGGGTTAAACTAGAAAGAGGGAAAGAGAAATCTATTTGCATTGGTGTGATATACAGACCTCCCTCACAAGAGGAAAAGGTGGTCAGAGAGTTAATTGAAGACATACACAGCATTGCTAGGAATGGGGAAGTGCTACTGATAGGGGATTTCAATATGCCAGATGTTGATTGGCACATTCCCTCTGCAGTATCATCTAGAAATAAGGAGATCCTGGATTCTCTACAGGGAGAACTATTCAGGCAATTGGTAATAGACCCCACACATAAAGGGGCAATAATGGACTTTGTGCTTAGCAATGGTAAAAGTGTTTTTGATGTTATAGTGGGAGATCATTTTGCATGCAGTGATCACCAGATGGTGTGGTTCAGTATTAGGACTAGGGCTGTTAGAATCCATTCAAAAGCGAGGGTCTTAGACTATCTTTGCCAAGATGGGCCAATACCTCAGGGATTCGTTTGCAGGATGGGAACAGCTGGGGGATGTAAAAAAACAGTGGGCAAAACTGAAAGGGGATATTTTAAAGGCAACCAACCTTTTTGTTAAAATGGTAAATAAAGGTAAAAGGAAAAGGAGACCGCTAATGGCTTTCGAAAGATGTAGCTGAAAAGGTGAAGAAAAAGAGGTAGGCCTTCATGAAATACAAGAGATCACAGAGACAGTAAGACAGATATCTACATTTGGAAAACTTAGAGAAGCTAGCAAAGTAGTCAGGAAAACAAAGATTCAAAAAGAGGAGGAAATAGCCAATGCAATAAAATGGGGGGGGGGGGGGGGGGACCAGGATAAGACATTTTTCAGATATGTTAGTGAGAAGAGGAAGGGCAAAAGTGGTATTGTCAGACTCAAGGGTGAAGGGGAAGAATATGTAGAAACTGATGAGGATAAAGTGGAATTGCTTAACAAATAATTCTATTCTGTGTTCACAGATGAAGAACCAGGAACAGGACCTCAGAAAACACCCACAAAGAGGAACAGAAGCAAGGGACATCTTGAACAATTTTCAGAAGACTGTGTTTGTGAGAAACTAGCTAATCTTAAAGTAGACAAAGCAATGGGACCGGATGGGATACACCCTAGAATACTGAGGGAACTTGGGGACGTTCTAGCAGCTCCACTGACTGACCTTTTCAGTGCCTCATTGGAATCGGGAGTGGTTCCAAAGGACTGGAGAGAGGCTCATGTGGTGCCTTTACACAAAAGCGGAAGTAAGGATGTGGTTGAAAACTGCAGGCTGGTTAGTTTAACTTTGGTGGTGAGTAAATTATTGGAAACGTTGATGAAAGAGAAAATTGTGAGGTTTCTGGAGTGCAGCGGATTACAGGATCCAAGGCAGCATGGATTCACCAGAGGCAGGTCTTGTCAGACAAATCTGATTGATTTCTTTGACTGGGTGACCAGGGAGTTGGACTGAGGGAGAGCTCTAGATGTGGTGTATTTAGATTTCAGTAAAGCCTTTGACACCGTTCCTCACAGGTGACTTATAAACAAACTGAGCACCCTAGGGATGGACCCTAAAGTTACTCCTTGGGTTAGAAATTGGTTGAGTGGAAGGCGACAAAGAGTACAGGTAAATGGAGCTCACTCTGAGGAGAAGGAAGTTACCAGTGGTGTGCCCCAGGAATCTGTCCTTGGTCAGATTCTTTTTAACATCTTTGATAATGATATAGCGGAAGGGCTGTCGGGTAAGGTTTGCCTCTTTGCGGATGATACCAAAATCTGCAATAGAGTAGACACCCAGGAAAGTGTAGATAACATGAAGAGGGATCTAGCTAAACTTCAAGAATGGTCTGGAATTTCACAGCTTGGATTTAATGTTTAAAAATGCAAGGTCATGCATTTGGGCTGCAGCAATCCACGGGAGCAATATAGTATAGGGGTGAATTACTTTTGTCCACTAAAGAAGAGTGGGACCTAGGCGTGGTTGTGTCTGATGATCTTAAAGTAGCTAAACAGGAAGAAAAGGTGACAGCAAAAGCTAGAAGGATGCTTGGGTGCTTAGGGAGAGGAATGGCTAGCAGAAAAAAGGAGGTGATGGTGCCTCTGTATAAGTCTTTGGTGCGGCTTCATTTGGAGTATAGTGTGCAATTCTGGAGACCGCACCTTCAAAAGGATATAATCAGGATGGAGTCTGTGCAGAGGGTGGCTACTAAAATGGTTAGTGGTCTTCATTATAAAGCATATGAGGACAGACTTAAGGATCTTAATATGTACACCTTAGAGGAAAGGTGGGATAGAGGTGATATGAGTGAGACATTTAAATACCTCCATGGCATAAATGCACAGGGGGAAGCGCCTCTTTCGATTGAAAGCAAGTTCTGCTACGAGGGGACATGGGATGAGGGTGAAGGGAGATAGATTCAGGAGTGATATGTGGAAATATTTCTTTACGGAAAGAGTGGTGGATCCGTGGAATAGTCTCCCAGTGGAAGTGGTAGAGGTGAGGACAGTATCTGAATTCAAAAAAGCATGGGACCAACACAGAGGATCTCTAAAGGAAAAAAGGGGAATGTTGTAGTGGTTGATATGGAAGGACAGACTAGATAGGCCATGTGGTCTTTTTCTCTCATAATTTTTCTATGTATTTAAGTTCTATTGCTGGTAATAGTGTAATCCAATTACCTCGATGGAAATTACAGAAACAGCTTAAACACTGCTTCAATATTTCATTCACTCTCTCCATCTGTGCATTTGATTGGGGTGATACACCATGGACAGATGCAAAGTCAGCACCATAATGCACATGCAAGGATTTCAAAATTAAATGTGCATATATGGTTGCCAGCTTCCCCATTCTATCCCTTTGCGGTGTGGATAAAAGCGCCGTGCTGTTCCACAGTGCAGGTACGTTTACTCATAAAGGAAGAGGGCCATTTTCAGTTCTTATTTTTACTGAAATAAAACATTTTATTTTCTTCTTTTTTATCATTTTTATTTCTTAGTTTTCCATTTTTTTCAGCACACAATGTTTGTGCTTAGTGTGTACTAAAAATGTTAGTTAACCATGCCCCCTCCCCTTCCTATTAAACCTCTGCCTTAAAATGGTAAAGAAAAATCTCCCAGGCTTCCTGTCCATTTCTCCCAACTCCCCAGCTCACCCAATCACAGGGTCAAACTCCACTCACCCAGAACCTTTTGTCAGTGATGCTGAACAGAGCCGGGAGGGGAACATTCAGCATGTCCTTGAACAACAGCCTGCTTAACATTAGGTATTTTAAATAGTCTGCCTAATGGTTAAGCCTGCTCCTCACTGGTCTCCCTCTGAATCATCCTTCACCCCTTCAATCTGTCCAAAACTCGGCTGCATGGCTTATCTTCTACCAGTGCGGCTATGCTCATATTACCCCTCTTCTCTAGTCACTTCACTAGCTCCCTCCCGTTTCCGCATCCAGTTCAAATTTTTCCCTACTTACCTACAAGTGCATTCATTCTGTGGCTCCACACTACCTTTACTCTCTTATATCACACTACGCTCTTCCTTGGGAACTTCGCTCCTCTGGCAGATTCCTCTTATCTCTATTATTAAACAAATCCTGACAATAGGCATGATCTACCACTTTCTATAAACCGAAGTCTCCCAACTATTCTCACCCCGTCGGACCAGATCATCTAAAAAGGCAATAGATGTCCTGGTCTGATGGGGTGCAAATGGTTGGGAGACTTCGGTTTATAGAAAGTCAACTGATAGAAACATACTCCTCCATTACTCTAGTGCTCACCCCATGCGGTTACGGGAGGGATTACCTTTTTCTCAATTTATTAGATTTCAGAGGAATTGTTCTGATACTGTTGATTTTAAGAGTAAATCTAAGAGCTTGATGGCTGATTTTAGAACTAGAGGCCATCCTGCTAGAGTGGTAGATCGTGCCTATCGTCGGGCTTTGTTTAATAAAAGAGATTTATTGCTCCATCCATGTATGAAAGAAAAGAATAGGGTTGATGATGAGAGTGTTAATTTTATATCAAAATAATCTCCATTGAGTTCCCGGATCCAGTGGATTCTTTTGAAATATGCAAATGTTTTAAGACCGATTCCTGGGCTAGCTGGGAAAAGAATCTGGTGCGTGTGGCTGCATGATCAAAATTTAAAAGAGAAATTGAGCCCGGCATGTCTGCGTCCACTGGTGTCAATGTGTCAGGAGAGGATAGGTCATAGCAGATGCGGGAATTATTCCATTTGTTCAGTGTCTTGTGACATCCAGACTTTCTCGTACAATGGTAAGGAGTATAGGTTAAGGAATGTGATTTCCTGTGGATCTATATATGTTGTTTATGGTATTCAATGTCCCTGTGGGCTTTTGTATATTGGTAAGATAGTGCGATCATTTAGGATATGTATGTGTGAGCATAAAATTGTAAAAGGCAGGAGGCTCCTATTGTACAACATTGCTTAGAACACGATCATGGTTTTAGTGATCTGCGGTATTTTTGTATTGATACGGTAAGAGCAGGGAGTAGAGGCCATTCTAGGGAACAAGCTCTGATGGTGTGTGAACAACGATGGATCTTTCCGTTGCATATAGTGATTCCAGTGGGGTTAAATTTGCAAATTAACTGGGGTGTTTGTGTGTGAATTGAATTTATTTGCTTTCTCTTTAAGTAGTTAAAGGGAGGAATGTATTTTAAGCCGCATGCACTGCATTTTTTCAGTGGGTCTGGTCTTGTTGAAGTTTGGCTGGGACCGTATGTTTGATGATAATTGTTTGATAGTGGTAAGTGGGGTTTGATGATTTGGGAATATTTGTTAGGGTATGGTAATCATTGAGGGAGTTTAAAAGGTTGTTGATGTGTTGGGACAGCGGCTTAGAGGGGTTTCCCCGTTGCCGATGTGAAGTCCTATATTGATCTGAGACCTATCCTCCCTCTCTCTTTCTCTTTTGTTGCTCCAGTATTAAATACCATACGTTTTTTGATAACTTCAGACTTCGGCCATGCTGCTTCATATGCCTTGAACAAACTATCTGGGTTAGTGCGTCGGGCTCCTTCTCGGGCCCTGTTCAAGCCCAGGCTGAAGGCCCATCTCTTTGAGGCTGCTTTTGGATCCTGATACCCCTCACTCTCTCGTTCACTACTTATATGTATTATCATACTCTAGTCCCCAGTTTTGTGATGTTTCTTTCATCTTGATTAGATTGTAAGCTCTGATGAGCAGGGACAGTGTCTTACCTGCTTATGTACAGTGCTGCATATGCCTTGTAGCGCTATACAAATGATTATTATTAGTAGTAGTAGTGGTATAATTGCCTGGGACAGCAGCTTCTGGGAGGGAAAAGCAATGAGCAGCTGCAGTCGGAGAAAATAGCAGGTCTGATAGACACAGAACCATCAGCATATTATTTTATTTGCAGGGAGAGCGAGCAGTTATCAAATAGCCATTTACTCAGGTAAATGGGAAATTGCCCTCAGTAAGAAATAAATGTTGATATTTTAAAGCATGATGTCCATTTATGTATTTTTACAGGATTTTTCTCAGAGGGTTGATTTTAGGCAATCATAATTGTTAAGTTTAATTATCAAAATCCCAAGAGAGGTTGCATTGAGGGGACACAAGGCTGAAGATTTCCCTTGCACCAGCTTTGCCATGAGCATTTTCAGTATCCTCCGCCTGGGTCCAGTAGCCTTATATATATTCATTTGTGTGTTTCCAAGACGCCCTCCTCAGTAAATGGATTTATGATCATTTCACAATCATTTTTGCACTTGAATTCTGCCTCTATCATGTCACCTTGCTGTGGTAGTGTAGCATGCGGTGGGAAGGAGTTTCTTTGAAACACAGGCTAGACAGCAGTTCAGGGAAAACAAAAGCAGTTTTTTTATTCTGTTCCAGCTTGTTAAACCTCCATAAATCAATACCCAGAATAGACAGCAATTCAGGGAAAACAAAATCAACTTTACTTTTGTCCCAGCTTCTTAAACTGCCACAAGCGTGTTCTCCTGGCCCTTCCTCCAGCTCCAGTTAAAATTCCTGTCTCATCACTCCTTTGCATGGCTTGCCTTGGAAGGACTTCTGGCTCCATGGGCCTCTCTTCATCCTGCAGCCTGCTGGGTTCTATACCTCTCCCTATGAGCCATGCCCTCCTGGCTCTGAACTCTGGGCTTCAGACTCTCTTAAAGGGGACTGTTGATAATCCCTTTGGAGAAGGATGAGTAGCATTCTAGAGATCCCATCACATACCCTCCTCCTCAGCTCAATCGTGCCCCATTGAGTGCCTGCCTCACCTAGGATCCCCACCTTGGAAACAAAGTCTGCGTTCAGGTGAGTCCAGCCAGCCTTATGGTGTACTTGAAACTGGTAGGGTTGGAGACTCAAATACCACTGCATCATACAGCCGTTGGACTCATTTGGGCCAGTCACTTGAGGGATTGGTGGTCTGTTACAAGCATAAACGGACAGCCGAGCAGGTAGAATTTGAAAGTCTCAATTGCCCACTGGAAAGCCAGGGCTTCCTTCTCAATCACCGCAAAAAGCTGTTCCTGAGGAAGCAGCCTCCTGCTGACGAATGCTACAGGATGTTCTTTCCGCTGACTTCCTGTGTCAGAAAGGGTCCCAGGGCCCCTTTCTAAGGTATCTGTTTGTACAATAAATGGAAGAGAGAAATCAGGGCTAATCAGGATGGGTTCAAAGCACACAGCCTTCTTGAGACATTGGAAATCATCTTGGACCTAGTCCTTAGTGGAATACAAGATCTGGTGCAAGAGATAAGAGTGATGGGACCACTTGGCAGTAATGATCAGAGAGTGATTGTGTTTGATTTAATAAATGGAGGAAGGATGGCAAGTAAATCCACAGTACTACTGCAACGCCCTCGCTTGGGCCCGAAGGCTTACAAGCATAGAGCGGCCTTATAGTGTCCCTTTAAATAAAGCTTCCCTTGTTTGTCACCAGAGGGATTCTGGGACTTGTAGTTGGCTTACTTATATAAGGACAAATGTAGTAGTGAGACCGGTGGTTTAAGGCAGCAAGAAAATTTATTTTTTTGCAGGATTCCAAGGCATTAAAGCTCAAAACACAAAAGCCAAAGGATGCTTCTCCAACATAAGAGTAAATCAGGTTAACAGAGGAAAATGCAACAAAAACCTTCTATCACTGGGCAGCAGCTTTCATTCAAATAAACTTTCACAGAGCACAGCTTCTTGTGGTCATTCCACATATCAGGTAAACTTTTTAACAGCTGCTGTTTTCTTTTCCAAACCAAACTTTTACTAAAGGCAGCTTCTTGGCTTCAGAAGCTCACATACTTAGTAGAACACAGTCTTGGCTTTTTCCAACTCTTGGAAGTCACAGAAATTAGTCACTATATTGTTTCACAGTCTTTCAACCCTGTTCAACAATGCTCAGTTCTCCTTTAGACAAAAAGAGCAATCCATTGGTGACAATTCTGACTCAGCTTCTGGCATACAAGAATCCACCTGCATCTCTTCTATGGACACCAGGTACTTCTTACTTCCACCAGTTTTATAAACTTGCCCAGCCTTCCTGTCTTCTAAAAACTCTTGGAACTGCTTCAACAGCAAATCACCCTGAGAAGGCACACTTGTACTGGGAGGGTAAAGCTTCCTCTCTGCAAAACAGTTTTCTTAATGCTTCTAGTGTTAAAAGCTCAGTTTCTCTGCTCTTATCTGGGTTTCGGTTCTCTTCATACATAAAACTATCCACCCACCTCTTAGCAGACGTTAGGTCTGGCTCCTGGACACTAGCGGAAGCAAACGGTTTCTCTGCAAGCTGTTCAGGTTTACATGTACTGGCTTTACCTTGGGGCAGGTCTCTCAGGCAGCTACTGATTCCTATATGGGGGGTAGATCTGGTTTTAAAGGCCTGCACAATGTATGGGCCTCATTCCTTTGTCCCTGGAGAGCTCTAGCTCTCAAAGACCTACTATTCAGGACCCGCTTTTTTTTATAAGTCTGTGCATGTGGTTAGGTATGAGTACCAGTAATTAATTCTGGGAATGAGGGAGGGGGGTGGGGGGGAGGGAGGGGAGGAGGGGGAGGGGGACGGTGGGAAGGGAGTCGGGAGGGGTGTTTTAAGGGTGGGCGAGGTCAAGAGGGCAGTAGACGTAAGAGTAATGACACTGAGTCTGCTTATCATGGCAGGTGTTAGGCTACTTGCGAGAAGTACCGATGACAGCTGCTCGAGCTACGAGCTGCCAAGATCTGATGCCTTATCGGCAGACGCATGCTCTGGGGGGTCCGGGGGGACCCTGGGAGTTTCGTGTTGAGGGGGAAGACAGAGAATGTGGGTATTTTGAATGTAGTTGGTAATGTCAATCGCTTGCTCTGTCTGTTGATATTATTCTGTTATTTGCTTGCAGTGCTGTTGTATGTCTAGAATTACTGCTTTCTTGAAATTTAATAAAAATGAGTTGAACTAAAGGGAAAAACAGGGTTTTTTTCCACTTCCATCTCTTCCTGGCGGCTCTCCTCACCACACTACCTTTTAACTTTCAAAAGGGAGACTATGATAAAATAAGGAAAACAGTTAAGAAAAAACTAAAAGGAGCAGCTGCAAGGTTAAAGATTTACATCAAGCATGGGCATTATTTAAAAATACTATCTTGGAAGCCCAGACCAGCTGTATTCCACGCTTTAAGAAAGTGGAAGGAAGTCAAAAAACTTCCAGTATGGTTTAACGGTGAGGTCAGAGAGACTGTTGTAGCCAAAAAAGCATCTTTCAGGAAATGGAAAAAGGAGCTAAATGATGAAAACTGGAAACAACATAAGCACTGGCAAGCTTGCTGTGGAAGGAAAAACACATAATAAAGACTTTTTCAAGTACATTCATAGCAAAAAACCTGTGAGAGAGTCAATTGGACCATTAGATGATAGAGGGGTAAAAGGGGCACTAAGAGGGGACAAGGCCATAGAGGAGAGACTGAATGAATATTTGGTTCCGTCTTTACTGAAGAAGATTGTAGGGAAGTTACTCATGTCTGAAATGGTATTTAAAGCTGATGCAGCAGAAGAAATTGAAAGAAATATTGATAAACCGGTAAGATGTATTATAATTATTTGATAAACTGAAGAGTAGTAAATCACCAAGACTGGATGGTATTCATCCAAGGGTGTTGAAAGAAATGAAATATGAGATTGCAGACCTACCATTAGTAATCTGAGAACTATCATTAAAATCATCAGTAATACCTGAAGATTGGAGGATGGCCAATGTAATGCCAATTTTTAAAAAAGGTTCCAGGGGTGATCCGGGAAACTACAGACCGGCAAACCTGATGTTGGTACTGGGAAAAATGGTAGAAACCATTATTAAGAACAAAATTTCTGAACATGTAGATAATCATAGCTTAATGGGAGACGGTCAACATGGCTTGAGCCAGGAAAGGTCTTGTCTTACTAATCTGTTATATTTTTTTGTAAATAAACAGGTAGAAAAAGGTGGGTTGGTCGATGTAGTGTATCTGGATTTTCAGAAAGCTTTTGACAAGGTCCCTTATGAGAGACTATTGGTGAAATTAAAAAGTCATGGGATAGGAGGTAGTATACTATTGTGGATCAGGAACTGGTTAAAAGATAGAAAGCAGAGGGTAGGATTAAATGGCCAATTTTCCCAATGGAGAAAGGTGAATAGTGAAGTACCCAGGGATCTGTGCTGGGTCTGCTGCTTTTTAACATATTCGTAAATGACCTGGAAATGGGAATAATGAGTGAGGTAATCAAATTTGCAGATGACACAAATTTATTCAAAGTTGTTAAAACCCAAGAGGGTTGTGAAAAATTGCAAGAGGACTTTAATAAATTGGAAGACACGACTTTCAAATGGCAGATGAAATTTAATGTGGACAAGTGCAAAGTTATGCAGCTAAGAAAAAACAACCCACATTATGGTTACACGATGCAAGGTTCCACATTAGGAATCACCACCCAGGAAAAAGATTTAGGCATCATCGAGGATGTAGTAAAAGCTGTTAGTGTAGCTGGATTTAAAAAACATTTGGACAAGTTCCTAGAGGAGAAGACCATAAATCATTATTAAAAAGGACCAGAAAAATCCACTGCTTACTCCTGGATAAACATTGTGGAGTCTGTGTACCTTTTTGGGTACCTGACAGGTACTTGTGACCTCGATTGGCCACTATTGGAAACACAATACTGGGCTTGATGAACCTCGTTCTGACCCAGTATGACATTTCTTATGTTCTTATGAGCCCTGAGCTATCCCCAGGGGTTTCTTCCCTAGGCTCTCCCTTCCTGGATCCCTCACCCATAGTCATCCCCAGATTCTGTTCATAACATAGCTTTTCCTGACTGCCAAATCTGGGACCTAGCAAACTTGGGATTCCCGACATATGGATCTTGGTCTTCAAGCGGGAAAATCTCTGGGAAATCTTCCTGGTCCATCTTAGTGGAGCCATCAGTTATCCAGGTCCATATCGCTCTGATGTTTGGGTAATCTCGGCTGATCACCACTGGATATGGGAGCCAGGGCAGCACCATGACCTAGAACACGGCTTGCCGTGCTGGAGTCTTAAGTGAAACCTGTGCTGTTGGCTACTGCCTCTGGTCTTCATGCATACAGGCCAGTGTTACCTTCTTTGCATAGTCAATTTGAAATCGGTTTATGGCTTCCTGGTGAATGAGGGTCTGCACACTCCCCGAGTCCAAGAACTGGAGGTGGGTCCCCTCAAGTTCCACTGGAATCACAAAGTTCTGTGCCCCTGGGTGGGGAAGTGTCTACAAAAGTACAGGTGTGAGGGGTGCTTAAGTTGCCATCCATGGGTTCCTCCATACCTAGAGGACATTACCAAGCAGGGTGTCCCCAGGCTCACTGCTGCACTGATTAACCAAGCCCAACTGAAACCAGGAAACAAGGTGGCAGGCGATTAATTGAAGGCCTGGGAGCCCCTAGCAGGAGAAGGCACCCTTTTATCTGCTTGGGAAGTATCATATTAGGAAGTTCCAGTGTTGCAGGCAGAAAATAAGTGTAGAAGCGGTAAGATCCATGTCACCAACCATGTCTTTTAATGACCTCTCGCACCAACATTCTTGGCAGTTTCCTGAAACCAAGCAACTTGCCCAAGACCCGGCTCCACTATGCATCACCAATTCTCAATTTTTTTCAGTATACTTCTCATCGCACACACAATCACCCACAGTTCAGCATTCACATCAACAGCAATCATCCCCACTATTCACCATCTAAATTATAGACTACCACTTCTCCTAATCAAGCTACACACCAGAAACCCTGCCAACTTCCTCAGGATCCACCCATTACTTTCTCTTAACCAAGCAGAGTCTCTCGATCATCCACCTCTTAAATGTCTGCTCATCAATGCAAGATCCTTATGTCATAAGATCCCAGTAATCGTTGATCACATAAAAGACAACCAAATAGATATTGCATGCTTTACGGAAACTTGGCTTGAGGAGACAGACAGTGTCCTTCTAAACCAATTGGCCATACCTTCTTATCAGTTCTTCAACCAACCAACACTTAACAAAAGAGGAGGAGAAGTACTCATCATAGCCAAGGAATCGCTTCAATTCAAGAACACCTACCATATATCTTCCCAAAACATGGACACATTATCCATCTCCAACCCTCATCTCTCTATCTGTCTAGCATATAGACCCCCCACTCAGGATCCAATGATCTACTCCCACTACTGGAAGAAGCATGTGAAAAGCATTGCAAAAATTAATGTTTATTCTACTGGGAGATCTGAATTTACGCTTACTGTCAGACAAACAAACATCCTCCTTCTTACAAGCCACAGAAGCTCTACAACTAAACCAAATAATAACAGCAGCAACTCACAACAGGGGTGCAACCCTGAACCTCATATTCACACCATCAAACTGGCCTCATCACGGCCTCTCGTCATTGACTCAGTGCTCCTCTGTTCCCTGGTCTGATCACAGACTCCTTACCTTTTTCCTCCCCAAAAGAAGTAATCACCATACACACACCCATCCTTCAATGCACACACGAAGATTTAGATCCTTTGACAAAGAGTCATTCTTAACTGCTATTCAACCACTTATGCAAATGAACACAGAGCAAAGTGACCCAAGCAACCTAGCAATTCTGGAGACTGCACCTTCAAAAGGATGTGAGCAGGATGGAGTCGGTGCAGAGGGTGGCTTCTAGAATGGTTAGTGGTCTTCATTATAAAGCATATGAGGACAGACTTAAGGATCTTCATATGTACACCTTAGAGGAAAGGCGGGATAGAGGTGATATGATTAAGATGTTTAAATACCTCCGTGGCATAAATGTTCAGGGGGAGAGCCTCTTTCAATTGAAAGCAAGTTCTGCTACGAGGGGACATGGGATGAGGGTGAAGGGGGATAGATTCAGGAGTGATTTGCGGAAATATTTATTTATGGAAAGAGTGGTGGATCCGTGGCATAGTCTCCCAGTGGAGGTAGTAGAGATGAGGACAGTAACTGAATTCAAAAAAGCATGGGACAAACACAGAGGATCTCTAAAGGAAAAAAGGGGACTGTTGTAGTTGTTGATATGGAAGGACAGACTAGATAGGCCATGTGGTCTTTTTCTGTCATCATATTTCTATGTTTCTAGAAGCACAGTCAATGGAACAATCTCATCTCTTTTTATGCAACTAAACCTAACAACAACCACAATAAGAAGAATCCCCACCTGGCAAGACCGCACTGTTCACCATGGTTCACCCCAGAGCTCAAACTGATGAGGAACAAGACCAGACGTCTGGAACGCAGGTGGAGACGCGACAAGAACCCAGACACATGAGAAGAATACCTCGAGACCCTGAAGCAATACTGCGCCATCACGCTATTGAAGAAGAAAGAACACCATACAAATCTATTTAATTCCTCTCTCAGTAAGGCCAGAGAGCTTTTTAACATCGCTCAACAGCTCATCAAAGCCCCTACCAGCACGGGACCAACCACATCTATCTCACCCACTCTGTTTCCCCAACACCTAAAAACCAAGCAAGCAAGTGCAACTATAACTATTGATCCACACAGTCAAATAAACATTTCTGCTGGCATCCCTAACTCAGGAACCTGGCCAGTCTTTAGCCCCATTACATCCAATTGAGATTCTAGAATTCTACCTGGCTCTTGGATCCTGTGCGTGGAACAAGAAGAGAATACTACCCTAGAGGTCCTGGATTTCAACTTTCTACATAAACGTGTTTACAGAACACTTCAGACCCACCACATAGCACCCTCCACCCTTATATCCAACTCCATTGTTATCCCCTTCCCCCAAAGTTCAGTGTCAATATCTAATTAATGTAAATATACAGGCACAAAGTTAAATGATACTCTTTTCACCCCTCACCTCTGTACATGTTATTGTTCAATATAACAAAAAAATTGTAACCTTTGTTTAAATGTACACCACTCTGACCCGGTGAAAAGCGGTATAAAAAAACCCAGTAAAATAAATAAATAAAATACAAGCCTAAATTTGGTTTCCAGAAGCTTACTCACGCTCTTCATATGGCAATGGTACCAACATGTACTAGGGCAGCTGATTCCTTCCCAACACTGTTTAAAATCCCATCTAGGGTACTCATGAGGTCTGCCACCTTCGCATCAGGCAGGTAAGTGACAAAGCAATTCTTATGCTCACCAGCCACCCAGCTGTCTACATACCTAATGTTCAAATCACCAACTAGAATGGCTATCCTAACTGCTGATTTAGATACAAATGACAGAGCTTCAGAAGAGTTATGGAATGACATTAAGAAAGTTGTGTTGGAAGAAAGCGAGAAGTCTCTACAAAAGATGAAAAAGCAAAAATGGCCAAAATGGATGACGAACGAACTCTGAAAATTGCCCAGAAACGCAGAGAAGCTAAAGCCAAAGGAGAAAGAGAGGCAATCACAGAACTCAACAGAGATGCAGCAAGACAAGACAAGGAAAAGTACTACAATGATGCATGCAAGGAAATAGAAGTGGAAACTATTAGAGGAAGAACAAGATCGGCTTTCATAAAGCTACGAGAGTTAAAGAAATAATTCCAGCCTCAAATTGGAATGTTACAAGATGCTCAAGGATCTATGTTGAATTATGCTGAGAAGATCAAGAAAAGGTGGAAAAAATATACAGAGTTTTTATATGATAAAGATCAAGTGGACTGACAGCCTTTTTAACCTGTACCTTATGGATTTGGAACCATTGGTGAATGAAAGAAGAAGTCAAAGCAACATTGAAAGCCTTATAAAAGAACAAAGCACCGGGCATTGATGGCATTCCCATAGAAGTATTACAGCAATCTGATGCAGCTGTTACCATACTTAGAAGACTCTGCCAGGAAATTTGGAGGACAACATCATGGCCAACTGACTGGAACAGATCCTTGTTTATACCAATACTAAAGAAAGGTGATCCAAGTGACTGTGGAAATTATTGCAGAATTGCTCTGATCCCACATGCCAGCAAGATTCTACTAAAGATTATTCAACAGAGACTACAACCATACCTGGAACAAGAACTACCTGAAGTGCAAGCAGGGTTCAGGAAAGGGTTAGGATCGAGAGACATCATTGCAGATGTGAGATGGATCCTCAAAAAGACTAAAGAATACCAAAAGGATATCTATTTGTGCTTTATTGACTACAGCAAGGCTTTTGACTGTGTAAACCATGAGAAACTCTGGGCCCACATTAAGAAGCATGGTATACCAGAACACCTGATCGTTCTCTTTCACAAGCTTTACATTGATCAAGAAGCAACAGTTTGAATGGAACAAGGAGAAGCAGAATGTTTTAAAATCAGCAAAGGTGTACGACACGGCTGCATAGTTTCTCTCTACCTCTTTAATTTATATTCACAACAAATCATCAGAGAAGCAGGATTGTATGAAGACAACAGAGGTGTGCAGATTGGTGGAAGACTCTTCAACAACCTTCACTATGCTGATGATAACACATTACTGGCTGAAAGTGAAGATGATCTGAAACATTTACTTCTCACGATCAAAGAACATAGGGGTATGTTTACTAAACGACGCTAATGGCGCAGCTGCAATGTTATCACGTGATACGTAACGTTATCGCGTGATAATGATGCATTACCGTGTGAGAATCTCACATATCGTGCGATAACATCTCCTATGGCGTTAAAGTGCGCAGAGGGTGGAGTACGGCTCCACAGAGGGCGGAGTAAGGCTCCCCAGGGGCGGAGATAAGGGGTCAATGGGCGGAGAATGGGCGGGGAGAGGCCCCATGCACACTAACGCCATGAAATGAAGGTCTGAAAATTAGTGCCAGTGAAAACCTCATGCTAGAGGCACATTTGCAGGGGAGAGAGAGACCATTTCAGCCAGCAATGTGCAGCCAAGGCAGGGAAACCAAGAAAAGTGATAGTAGTGATACATGTGCAGCAACATCATAATGCCCAAGTACGAGAGGGCACTACAGTGATGGGGTACAGGGGGCTGCAGGCGGGACATGCAGTGTGGCAGCTGGGGCACAGGGTGTGCTAGGCAGATGGCTAGGTGCCACACAGGAATGTGGAAGAGGAAAACCAGCAGGACAGCAACTGACCAAGGGCAAACATGGCCACGAGTGTGTGTCCCACAGTGTCCCAGGGGACAGTACCCAGCAAGTACCCCAAAGGGCACATAACATTGGCAGGTGGTGCTGGGAGGAAGCGTTGATGTATATGCAGGCACCCCTACCCCATATCACGCACCATAGGCAGCTGCCTACCGGCACACTGGATGGCCTGGGACTGCGCACCACCAGCACCACCGGCAGAAGGGCATGTCAACATGGTGGCAGAGGGGTGCTGGTGGCGGAGGGGGCAGTGGCATCTGCCCACAGCAGACCATGGCCAAGCCCTGTTTAGGTGGGTGCCATGCACTGCAACAGACAAGGTCTGTCTGACGAACAGTCATGGTATCCCCAGGGAATGATCTGCCCCTATGGCAACAGTTTGGTGCAGTACACACAGCCAGTGTGCTCAGGGGCAAAAGGTCACAAGTTCAGGTCCCAGCTGTGGCTCCTGCCAACCTTGTCCCCATATTTTACCCAGTACTAAACCGTGGTAATAAAGACCGAACCTTTATTGCAGATAAAATAAACATGTCTGAAACGCCTATATTTTACCCTACAGAGCACAGACACCATAAACATGTGCAATCCCTAGAGCAGAGTTTCCCAACTGCAGTCCTGGAGGGCCAAACACCATTCAAGTTTCATGCTGTCCCTAATAAATATGCCTGTGCTGCATTTGTATGCACCGCCCCCATTGTATGCAAATGTATCTCATACATATTCATTAGGGACAGCATGAAAACCTGAACAGTGTTTGGCCCACCAGGACCAGAGTTGGGAACCTCTGCCCTAGAGCAGCGGTCAACAGGGGCACAAACACCCACAGGCTCCACTATTGAAAGTCTCATGGAGAGTCAGGCTGTTGGGCCCTGCGCGGAGCAGCATCTTCCAATACTGGCACCTGCATACCTTAGCAATGCCATCCTAAACTTGGGAACACATTCCACATATATCAAAAGGTTGCTATGATTAATGTCAGCTAACAAATCCTAAGTTAAACATGATTTGTTGACAGAGATTCATCATAGCAACCTTTCTGATATCTGTGGAGTGTGTTTCAGTTTTTGCTTCTGACAGTGTTTACAGCCCCGGGGAGTGACCCCAACAGTATTGCGTACCATAGCAATGCCCACACTGTGCCCAGGACTGGTGTAGCGGCCAGGGCTGCCACAAACCTCTATATTTGCACAATGCTGGCATAGGTGTGGGAGGGTGTGTATGTCTCTCCAGTGTGTTGTGGTTGCCTACACCTTACTGAGCCCACACTGCTTGCACTGTTTCCAGTGTTAGCCTGCCAATGTGCATAATGAGGAGCAAGGTACTGTGGGTATGGCCTGGACAGGGTGGCCTGCGCAGGAGGCATCTGCACAGAGCATAGGGCAATGGCTGGGACATTGTAGTGCCTGACCACCACCTGCACGGACAGGGTGGCCACAGCATGTCATGCTGGGAGGTCACTCTCACCCTAACTGAGCAGTGGCCACGGCATGGTGAGGTTCCCCCATAGTGCTGTATTTCTCTCAAGTGATATTTATAGGTTCCCTTTTCTGGGGCCCAATCACTGACATACCTGCTTGGTGTGTGTGCTCACATCCCATTTTTGGGTGCACACAGTTCCTCCAGGAACATGCACTATGTACTAGCTAGCAGACTGTCTGCAGTTAGCATGTTTATGGCTGGAAGACCTTGCAGGGTGCAGCGGGTGGAGACTGACTGTGCCCTCTGCTGGTGAATGTCAGATAGTGGTGGGGGGCAGCTGAGCTTTTCCAGGCATACAGATCTGCATTGACTGCCCTGTAGGGAGCCTGCTCCCCAGCAGGACTGGGGTTGATGGTCCCCTCTACTGCCACCATTGCAGAGATGTAGAATGTGGATCTATTGGTGGGAAATCCTGTCCCCCACCCTGACACACAGAGGGCAGGTTGGGTGGTGCTACATAATCCGCTTTTGGGTCCCAACACCCCCCTTCACTTAAACATGTGACCATGGCACCCACACAGGATATGCACTATTCTGGGTGCATCATAGTCCACAAGAGCTAGATGTGACTGGGAAATACAGATGGACACAGGTGTATCCTAGATGTGTCTGCAAGGACTACCTATCACACACTGGCACTGATGGGGACCTGCAGTATAGCCTATCTCAGCCAAGACAGGTGCTGCGGACCTGGTACTGGGCGCCCCACCTCACCCTCAGGGTGAGCACAAGACCCATACAATGTCATGGCCTGTAGCTACTCTGTGCCAGTAACACACATGGTCAGTTCCCCCTACCAGGTCAAAGTGCTGTGGGGGTGCATACCCCATCTTGTGATCAGCTGTAGACTGCTGATCTCCATGTGCAGTGCATCATGGGTACGGGTGGGTTTACCCTATCCTGGTAACTACAGCAGACAGTTTGTGTGGTGACCTACAGTCTTTCTTTAGCCAGCCAGCGGTGTGTTAGTAGCTATAGAGATGTAGCCCACTGGTTACTTCAATGACTGTGGAGGCAGAGGTCATGGGTTTGATCCCACAGTGGTGTTATTTAATAAGGCTGTCTGAGGCTTTTCCTTTTAATTTAAATCAGTGCTGCCAGCAAAACGCACCCTCACAGTGCTGTAACCTTAAGGTGCCTCATAAAGCGCCCTATAGGGCACATTAGACGGTGCCTTGGCAGACAGGGCACTTTATAATGTGCCCTATGGAGTGCCTTATAGGGCGCCTTATGCGGCACCTTATGTTACGGCACTGTGAGGGTGTTTTTGCTGGCAGCACTGATTTAACTTAAAAAAGGAAATGCCTCAGACAGCACTGATTTAGATTAAAAGGAATTGCCTCAGACAGCCTTCTTACATAACACCACTGCAGGATCGAACCCATGACCTCTGCCGTCATTGCAGTAACCAGTGGGCTACATCTTTATAGCTTTTAATACTGCGCTGGCATGAACGTAGGGTTAACGCACATTAACGTGCCATGGCGCCCACTATCGCACGATACAGATTCTAGCTACTTTGCCGCCGGAACACCCACTCCTTATATGGCATTCTTCACATTATCACTGCAACTAGCGCTGGTAACATTAAGACGGTTTAGTAAATATACCCCATAGTCTAAAAATGGGCCTGCACCTTAATGTAAAGAAGACAAAGATCATGACAACTGGCAAAATCAATAAGTTCATTGTTGATGGAGAAGAAATTGAAATTGTGGACAACTTTAAACTACTAGGATCAATTATCAATAAAGAAGCAACAAGCAGTCAAGAAATCCGACGACACATTGCTCTTGGCAGAATGGCTATGAAGGACCAAGACAAGATTCTCAAGAGCAGAGATGTCTCTCTCCATCCAAAGATTCGACTTGTTTAAGCCATGGTATTTTCAATAACATCATATGGATGCGAAAGTTGGACAGTGAAAAAGATAGATAGGAAGAAAATTGATGTCTTTGAATTATGGTGCTGGCGGCGAATACTGTGTATACCGTGGACTGCCCAAAGAACAAACCAATCAGTACTAGAGGAGATCAAACCTAAGCTTTCTTTAGAAGCTCAGATGACAAGACTTCGACTTTCATACTTTGGACACCACATGCAAAGAGAGAGATCATTAGAGAAAGACATCATGCTTGGTGTGGTAGAAGGTCAAGACAAAAGAGGAAGACCAGCAATTAGATTGATCGATACAATAACAGCAGCTATGACTTACTGGAAAGAGACAAGCATGAATTTTCTCAGTTGAGCAGGCACAGGAATATAGATAGCAGGTATTCAAAGATAGCCAGGGTTGAGGTATAGTACATCTCACAGGATGTGGCATGGGCGGAGCAAGAACATCTAGACCTGAGGAAAGTGCAGTGTTATAGGAAACTACTGCCTCATCAACAGACTCAGATGGCTCTCTCCACTACTGTCTCATCACTATGTCAATGGATCAATAGCAAGAAGATTTCTAAAGAAGTTGGAGGAAACTGAACAAGATTGAGGCAGGGGGTGATGAAAAATGAAATTTAGCAGGTGATGGTCAGATAAGGGAAAAACTGAGGTATAGAGGTTTGAGGGTAAGCAATTAGAGAACAAGATAAAGTCAAGGCAATGACTGTGCTGGTGAGTGGGGGCAGTAGAGCAAAGCTGGAGTTTGAATGATGAGGTAAGGGAAAAGAGCTTTAAAGCATAAGGGCCAGAGGGGTTATCAACATGAATGTTAAAATCACAGAGAATAAGGGAGGGGGAGGATGAATTCAGATAGAAGGAAAGCCTCGATTCAAAGACAGTGAGAAAGGTAGCGGTAGACTTGTCAGGGGGTCGATAAATAATAGCTATCCGAAGAGGTAATGGAGTAAAAAGGCAGATAGAGTGGACTTCAAAGGAGGGAAAAGAGTGAGACTGAGGTAGAAGGAGGGGTTGAAATTGGCAGGAATGAGAGAGTAGAAACCCAACACCAGCACCACAGCCAGTGGGATGAGGCATGTGGGAGAATTGGTATTGTGTAATTATAAATTTTTAAACATTAATTACATATAGTAATACATTTAAAATTTCAAAAGACATGTCATTGTAATATTTAATATTTATACATAATAAAAGAAATGTTGATACACACTAGTGTTAATATAAATTAAGTGTGGTGTTGATTACATCTGTTTGATGTGTTCAAAGGTTTTGGAGCACTGAATGAGTTATTATTCTCAGATTGTATGTATTTGCATTGTGTATTTTTGGTATATTCATTGTTTGCAAATAAGTGGTGTGTTTTGTACATTGGAGAATTGGTAGCCACCATGACACAAGGCAGCAGCTGAAGATGAGTCTTCTGGGAGGAGCCAGATCTAAATTAGAGCAAGAAGATGGAGAGTATTTGAGATAAAAAGATCATGAATAAAGGCAAGTTTATTTGATATGGAGTGTGCATGCCCCAAAGCACATGAGGAAGGGAGAGAGGAAAGGGAAAGGAGAGGGATATGAATAAGATTTAAATAGTTGCATAAGGATCTGTCCTGGGAGTGTGGGAAAATCTAGGGGGGCCAGGGTTGGGATTGATAGCTCCAGATGATAGAAGGAGAAGGAGCAGAAGAGTGCTGTGCAGAGAGGAGATGGCATGGCGGAAATGAAGGTGAGGTTCTTTCAGAGAGAGAGAGAGAGAGGAGACGGATGAATGAGAGGAAGAAAAAGGTGAAGTTTGAGAGATGATGATAGGATAGATGATAAAATGGTGGAAGAAGTGAGGATGGTAAAGAAGGAATGATAAGGAGATTGGGTTTGTTATTGGTATGAGGGGAGAAGATTAGGGAGTGTCAACAATAGGGAGAGAAAGTGATGTGGAGCCATAAGAAAGAGATGGAGAAGAGAGCAGAAGTCAGAAGAAATAAATGAAGGATAGCCAGAAAAAGATATAAGGGATTAGGGTGCACTGGGAGTAAAAGTGGTCTAAATACATCCTTTATGAAGTGGCTGTGTAGCAAAACTTCAGGTGATTTGTAAAAATACAATTAAATATCTTATCTAAACTTCAGTTGATAATTGAATAAACCAAGATGGTTTGTCTGTTTCAAAGCACCATCATGCAAGGCCCTGGAGCCAGCACAGAGGTTTTGGTCCCAAGCTGCTGTCCTGTCATTAGTCTTTCAAGCTTGGCTGTTAAATCTCTGGGAAGCTTCCTTTCTGGTGACTTCTGGTTCACCAAGGCATTGGGTCTCTCATTTGCCGATTCTTTGGTCTCCGAGTCATGAGAGCTCGCAGTCAGTTCCTTTTTCACTGAGTCATGTGAGTCTTAGGTCGCTGAGTTGCAGGGAAATCTGACAACCTTAGTACATGATAATTTCCTTTTCTGGAATCTTTGTTAGGTTGTATCACAAAAAGTGGATGGCAGTCGAATAAATTGCTTCTTTGCAAGATACAGTTGTGTTCTTAGATCTCATAGCATTGGATAGTGTAAATACCATTCTCCTGGTGCTGACAGTTTTTGGCCCAGAGCATTGCTTTCATTTCACAGACTTCTCCAACATTTAGGTGGAGAAAATCTTATGTGAAGCAAAAAATTATGTTCCAAAGCCCATATGAGTATTTCATGTTGGGTGAAGTTATGGAGATTGTGAGCCAGGATTAGACAGAAATTATCCAATAACATTTAGATAAATAAATAAATCCTTCATCAGCCCATAAAGAGATAGTTCCTCTATAATGGGCAAGCAATGCCCTGGGAACTCCCACATGTAGTGGGGTTTTCAGGATATCCATACCCAATATGCCAGAGACACATTAGCATGCATTAGTAGAGTCAGTACATGTTAACTCACTGATGCCGGTCTGTGGGTACAATGGGTGCTTGAGCACCCCCCATATGAAGTAAACCCTTAATTACATGCCCAGGAAGGGGGTCATTTGGCTATTCCTAACAGGAGCTCTGTATTTCAAGCAAAGGTAATGAAGAAAACCCATGATCTGGCCACAATACCATGGCTCTTTCGGTCTCTGGTCCCTCAAGCAGTGAGAAAAAAGCAGAGAGTAACAAAGAACACAATCACACACAAAGTGCTACTTTTCTTTGAGCTCAGAGGGAAAGCAACAGAAGGTCCATGGACACAGCACAGTTCCACCTCTGTTGAATTCAAATTCTTCCTCCTTTGAAGCTCTTTTTATTGAAGAGAAAAGGGGAAGTAACGCAGTCATGAAGCATAAACATGACATAATACAAGGTGTCACTAGAATTCTTTACAGAGTAAGCTGTTTACAGTGTATTAGATGAAATTTAATTGATTATGACAGAATTATTTATAATTGCAGAGTTGCAGAAATTATGCTGTGCCAGCAGGGACCTATAGTTGACTATACAATGAACTATGGTTGCACAGTTCCTATCCTATGTTTACTCTTTATGCTTGCGTTAACAATGTTCTCAAACTATTTTAAAGACAGTTACACAGAACTCATGATCATGATATCCTACTCCACCCAAGAGGAAATAGGTGAAAGGACAAACCCGTGAGTGACGGTCACTGCTTGCAAAGTTCCTCCATCAGCACATCCCAGAGATCTGCATCAAGAAATTCATCCATCTTCAATTACTTATTGGGGATTCTGGTATCCCCTTTACCTGTCCATTCCTACAGGTAAGAGTGTGTGGCTTTTAATTACTAGCTCTTTGCCTGAGAGCTCTTAAAAGGGGTTTGGTACATTTTTAAAACAAAGTTACATTCTTTTTGGTGCTTTATTTCAAAAGGGGAAATATTTTCTTTAGTGGTATAGGTTTAAAACTCTGATCTTAGTCTCTCTTTCCCAGCTCTTTGAAGCCACTGACACCACATCATGTGTTCGTTCCCTCCCTACCCACCCCATCTCCCACCCACCACATCTGAGCATTCTTGTTTTATAGGGCAATTCCCCAATTAGCTACACACAGGGATTTAGAACAGCATGTTTGGAACACACTTAAAAGAAGTTAACTGCTTTTTCTCTGAAAGGACAGCTGAGAAACAGGCTGGTACTTTGGTAGGTCTCTCGCTCTCTCTTTTGCTTCAACAGGTACCAAAGCTCCACCAACTGAACAATGGCTGGGAAAAATCATATTGCCAAAGCTGTTGCCCTCATTACAGCTTTTGCCTTTGTCCAGACAGAGATCCCAATGCCAGTTGAAGGACTAGTTCCATGTGCAGGATGCTTGTATGCTAAAGTTCTCAGGAAACAAGTGGAGGATCTCAGAGAAGAGGTGGCGAGGCTGAGGAGCATTCAAGACAGTGAGAAGTGCATTGATGAGATGCTTCTTGAAACATCTTATCTCTCCAGCAAAGGTGAAGATGGGAGCCTACAGAATGACAAAGATTGGACATGAGTCACCAGGGCCTGCAGAATCACCAATCCAACTCCTGCAGCCCTTGAATTGAAAAACCATTATGCAGCCCTGGAAGTGGAGGATGTGAAAGCATCCCCAGAAAGGGAAGAACCAGAGCTTGAGCACCCCAAAGTTGTAGATTCAGTGACCACAAGGAAGCGAAGGGTAGTGATGGTTGGTGACTCTCTTCTGAGGGGTTACTGAGGCATCCATCTACTGACCAGATTTGATGTACAGAGAGGTATGCTATCTGCCAGGTGCCAAAATCCAAGATGTTATAGAGAGTTTGCCGAGACTCATCAAGCCCACTGACTATTACCTGATGTTGCTCATCCATGTCAGCACAAATGATACTGCTGGGTATCCCTCTGAGCATATCAAAAGTGACTTCATGGCTCTGGGACAGAGGGTAATGAAGATATATTTGCAGGTGGTGTTTCCTTCAATCCTCACTGTTGAGGGTAAAGGTCCTGGGATGATGTTCCATTGATTGCAGAGCAGAGATGGCATCCATTTGTCCAAAAAGTGTCAACGTGTCTTCAGTAGCAGACTGGCTAACCTACTGAAAAGGGCTTTAAGCTAGATTCATTGGGGATGGGTGAAGAAAGTCCCTGGGTAAGTGAAACATTAAATACCTTTATGGAAATGAGTAAAAGGGGCAACATCTGGAGATGTTTCATTCAAAAGTGAGAGTCCTAGTCTTTAGGAAAGCTAACTTTGTCAAGATGGGGGGGCACCTCAAAGAGTCATTAGTTGAATGGGAACAGCTGAGGGATGTAGAAAAGCAGTGGACAAAACTGAAAGGGGATATTTTAACAGCCACAAACCTTTCTGTTATGAAAGTAAATACACGTAAAAGGAAAAGGAGGCTTTTCGAAAGAAGTAGCTGAAAAGGTAAGTAAAGAGAGGATGGTCTTCATAAAATACAAGAGATCACAGCAAGAGGAAGATAAGCAACAATATTTGGAAAAGTTAAGAGAAACTGGGATCACTCATATACTGTATGTCCTTTTCTTATTTAGGTCCTCTTTGGTGGAATAGCCTCCCTTCTGAGATCAGACCCAAATGTAACTACCAAAAATTCAAAAAACTGTTAGATTTATTGATTTATGCAATCTTTCCCCGATTTATTTTCCAGGAATCTTGCTTGAATTTTGATTGGCAGCTGAACCAGCCCCACCTTTCCCCTGTTCGCCTAGGTGTCTTTTAGATTAGGCTAGAGTACTCTTTTTTGACTTGCATTAGTATCAGCCCTGGTGTACTTTCCTTGTTTACTGTAGGTTTGTTTGACATACTGTTTTTTTCCATAGTTCCCTTTTTTAGATTGTAAATCACCATGCTACTTTTACGAAAGGTGGTTCATCAAATTAATAAACATAAACATAATACCCTCATGCACTTTTTCTGGTATGCCCTATACACATTATTAAGATATATATCAAAAATGGGAACCCCAAAAAGTTAAATAAGTATATTTCATGTGCCACCTGGGAAAACGTAACACTATACCCAATCATATGGTCCAGCACTGTTTGGATATGTTGCATCAATGGCAAGATTCGCGCTGGTGAGTAATTGACTGCATTGAAAGCGTACAACAGGATAATATGGAAGATCGTTTAGCTTGGCTTGAGCAATGTTGGATTTTCACTTTGGACACACTGCAAATGAGGCGCTTGATTGGGTTTTGGCACTGTGACGTCAAGTGATTGATATCGAATGCTGCTGATATGCTACTGCTTCCATTTAAATGGCCACTCTAGCTGTGGTTGACATTCTGTGCACTGGAACTGGTTTTCACTCTGGCTGGTTGGCGAGTCCTGAGTCAGTCATGTAAAACTTGTTCATGAAACTTGAGTTGACTAATCTTCTGTCAGCTTGTTAAATTGGCGTTCAGGGTGTTTCTCCAGTTTCCATCTTTCATCGTTCAGCTAAGTGGTTTTTGGGTTTTTAAATGCATTTAAAAAGTTAATATACTCTTAGCTATTGGGCCAATGTTTTTGGGGGTGGCATTCCTGTGCTTAATAATACTGCAAAAGACCAGTTGCAGCTAGATTTCCCTCATCTGAGGCTCTATACTTTCTAAACGCTGTATTGTTTTCACTCTTATTTCCACATGATTGGTGTATAGTGTTAAATTTTCATGGGTGGTGCATGAGATATACTTATTTAACATTTTGGTAGTCCCACTTTTGATATATCTTAGATTTTGGGTGTGGGCACCTTTTTGGCTGTATAGGGGGCATTCTGTACAGCGAATAGTGGTGATGGACGTCCCATCGGAACGTCCATCCCTGCTAGTCATCCCCCTGCTGGCCCTATCAATATCCTCCCCTAACATACAGCAGGTTTGTACGGGGAGGCCTAGATGGGGGCTGGAGGGGGCCTTCCGGAGGCGGAGCGAGGGTGGAGCATGGGCAGGTCATGACCTGGACATAGAGGACCGATTCAGAGATCAGCCCTGTACGTCCAGGGCCTCGAATCTAGATGGGGAACTTATTCTACCTCAAAGGTGCAATATGTCTCCCTGGACAGAGGTGGATTGCATCGCGGGACCCGGGGACACAAGTGAGGGGTGCAGGAGGTTCTCCGCAGCCTGATCCAGGCCTTGGAAGGCCGGGTTGGGGATCGGGCTGTGGGGAACAGGCATCCGGGTATGGCGGGCTAGGATTGCGGCTTGTGAATGGAGCCGCAGTGCCATGGCGACAGGATGCCATGGCACCGCAGCTCCATTCATGGGACCAGCTGAGTTAACCAGGTAGTTGCTGGAACGTACAGCTCGACAGAATTGGGTCCAGGCCTGCATGTCCAGGTGCTAGACCCAATTCTGATCCCGTGGGGCTGCTGAATCAGAATTGGGTTTAACGAGACAGCCCATTAGTGTATTTCCCGATGTTTCACATGCAACTCAATTGCGTCGGAGGCAGTTCCTATCCCTTAAGCCCTGGGTTTTAGCCTTGGGTGCTTCTTTATTTTTACGTTTACCATGTAAATGTATTATGAGAATGCCTCCTACGTTTTTGTGGAAGTATCGCATCTGGAAAAAGTTTTGTTAGATAGGCAGGGTTTAACAGGGGAAGGTAATGCTTGATTGAATGATCTCTATTAACGTGGTCCATTTTGGCCTGTTTTCTGTTAAACTGTTTTCTCTTAGGTATAGCAGTTGAGTTCTCTTGATGTGGTCTAAATACTAATAGCCCTCTATTTTGTTGTACTTATTGGTGGAATTTGTTCCATGTTTAAATCTTTGATGTTGCTTTGAGGGGCTTATAATTGTCCTGTTTTATTATGGCTATTGTAATATGACTATAAACTTATAAATAAAAGATTTAAAAAAAAAAAGAATCGGGTTTAACTTTGCATGCTCGATTCTGGCCGCTGTACAGGGGCCTGGACGTGCATAAATGGAATTGGCCTCTTACATATCCTCTCCGTTTCATTATAATGAGTATGGAGGCAGCAGTGTTTAAGCAGGTATTCGGTTATTCCCAGGAACATCTTGATAAAGTCATGCAGGCTTCTTCTTTATTTCAAAATCAGATGGAAGTGGCAACAGCTGATTTTGAGTGGAAGTCAGTCATATTTTGCAGATCTGTGCTGCCAGCCCATAATACCCTCGCCATAATTGCCAACATTCCCTCGGTCTGTCTATCTGCATCTGTCAGCTGTGTAGAGTCCTGTCTGCCTGTGCAGGCTGCCACCCCATGTCCTGCACTGCTACCCTTTCCTGCATTGCGCCTCTTCATGCTTGCCTCGCCTGTGCCTGATCTGCATGGCACCACCACTCCTCTGTCCACCCATCATTGTAACTATCCTGCCACGTCCGCCTCCACTGGGGGACACGTATTCCCATCGTCTGCCACCAACTGTCTTTCCAGTACTGTAAATTGCCAACACCCTGTGCTGTGGTACAGTTGCACCCACCATGTTTGTCATCAGTACTGGCAGCCACATGGGATGCCCACAGATATGTCAGGTCCAGTGGCTCCCAGCTCTCCCCCCTCCACTCACCTGTTCATTGCCTTTCCTGGGTGCTCTATCTAGTGTTAGGGCTACATCTGTCTCTGTTCCTCACAGGTCATGAATGTCATACTGAAGCACCTTGCAGCCCTTAGGCCACACTAACCTAGGGCACCATCACCTTGTTAGGCCACCTTAACCTATGGTTCCGTAACCCAGGGTGCTCTCTACAGTGCCTTGTCCAGGGGTGCCTAATACGGCACTTAGCTTAAGGAGCCCTACTGTATAGAGCACCTTACAAAGCGCCTTATGAGGCACCTCACAGGGCACCTCACAAGGCACCTTACAAGGCGCCTTGTAAGGTGCCTTATAAGGTGCCATGTAAGGTGCCTTATGAGGTGCCTTGTAGCACGCGTTAGTTTGTAACATGCGTTAGCTGATACGGCTTGCTGTAACGATGCACCACCCATGCCTTTATATGGGCATCTGTACCTTTACCGCGGAACCTAACGCGAATGACATTACCGCAGTTTAGTAAACATACCCCTATGTGAAACTTCTATTTTCTGCAAAGTTTTAATATTTTTTATTATTGCCGGTATTTCATAGTTGTTTGAGTGTAACAAATCGAATAAATCATCCAGAACAGAGAAAGAATATGTGAGCTGTTCAAAACGGGTTAAAACACAAACAATTATCCATAGTCTACATATTGATAAAGCCCCACGCATGTTTATTGAGCATGAAGGTTTTCTAAATCATTGGATAGCTATTCTGAACAAATTTTCAACTGACTTAATGTTATTGTTGATTGACACATTGCAGACACAGTTAGTCAACTAATAAACATCTTGAAGAACTTACAGCACAATTAGAGGTTCATGATAAGTCAGGAAAAATTTAAACTCTTGTTACAGAGACACAACAGGAATTTGAACAATATCGTTCAGATCTACATCAACTTAAAATCAAGAAATTTAGGCAAGATAAATATGATTACCAGCAGAACAAGGTATAAACCTGGTTGACTAAGAAGGAGGATAAATTCACAGTGGGAACCAATCACTACTCTGTGTCAGAGGACTTGTGTAATGATCATTCGTTGAGCAGTGAATATCCAGTTCAGAAGAATAGGCGAGCTAGCAATGTCCAAAGGGGAGACTATGTAGGCAATTGGAGTAGTCGGGGCTCCTGATGGCCCTGTCAAAGAATGGTTCTGGCTGATAACCAGTGCTTACAGCAAAAAAAATCTTCAGTGATCAACTTACTGGGCAGTCCGTTAACACTCTTACCAGAACAGTTACTTAATAAGGGATTATCTTTTGTCTCTACTTGTTATCATGATGCCTTTCAAGCCAGGCTAGATGTTCATCGGCTGATCCTCAACTTGCAGATTAAGCTATATTTTGTTCAACAGAGACAAAACACTACCAATGTTTCCTTGTTTAGATCTAAATCCTGATGGGTCCTGCCTGGCCCTATGGATGCCCATATAGCTACGTTTAAGGATCTTGTTCTGCGGGACCTTAAATAATTGGAAGCTATATCCGCTAAGGCTCATGGCTTTGCCATTACGTTCAAGGAAGGAAGGCGTTGCAACAACTATTTGGTTGGGATGATCTGTTTATTAAACCAGCCAATAAGGAAGGCTCTATTGTGGTACAGAATCAATCACAGTATGAGACAGAAGTATTGCAACAACTACAGGATCAACAGTTTTATCAACCACTGGACCATGACCTCATTCCTGAATTGCAAAGTGAAATATATCATACTACACAGGAAGCTTTACAGAATGGAGTCATTACTCTGCAGGAATATAGGTACCTTTGGCTGCAGTATCCCAGGGTACATATTTTCTACATTGTATCTAAAGTTCATAAGACTCTGCAAGCCCCTTCGGGCCATCCCAGGCTGTCCAGTAGGTCCTCTCTATTTGAAGCATTATCAGCATTTGTGGATCATTTTTTACAACCCTTTGTTAAGCAAGCACAGTTTTATATCCATGGATACATCAGATTTACTTAACAAGTTACAAAGATTTGAGGAATTGCCAGATACGGTTTATTTAGTGACATTGGACATCACGGTGATATACACACATATTCTACAATCTGTAGCTTTGTGCCTTATTGAAAGTATATTACAGCAACATCAAAATTAACAACAGATTACTAATTCCCTTTTTGCTCTCTCTTGCAAAATTAGTTCTCACAAAAGATTTTTTTCACTTTGGGAACCATTTTTTTCTTCAGACCCATGGTGTGCCAGTGGGGGCATCTGTTGCCCCCAGAAAAGCGAACGCTTATGTTGCTAATTTTGAAGAACAATTTCTTTATCCTTCCATATGGTTTTAACACATTGATCTTTGAGTACACTTTATTGATGATATTTTTGTGTATGTTACAATACTCAATCACTTTTGGAAGATTTTATTAAATGGCTCAACATACAAGATCCAAATTACAGTTCACTATGTTGTGTTCCACATCTCAATTATCCTTTTTGGATGTGTCTGTCTCATTGTGTAATGGATGTTTTGTTACATCACTTTACAGGAAATCAGTGGATCGTAATAATCTGTTGTAGTTTGAGTCATCATCCCTATAAAATTAAGAAGGTGCTGCCTATCAGTCAATTTTTGCATTTACGGCATATTTGCTGACAGGAGATGGACTTTCAATATTTAGCACGGATACTCACTAAGCAGTTTCTTCAAAGGGCATCATCCATGCTGCATATCTTCAAGTGAAATTTGCTAATAGAACATTATTTTAACAGGAACAACATCCCTTGATGATGGAAAAACAAGTCTGTGTTCTGCAATATACCAATAGGGCACAGGAACTAGTGCAAAATATTCATTCACATTGGCACATGCGCTGAGAACATGCAACAGGGTAATATGAAAGATCATTTAGCTTGGCTTGAACAATGTTGGATTTTCACTTTGGACACACTGCAACCTAATGTATTGAATGAAGTGCTTGAATGGGTTTGGCAAAACTCGAGTTGATTAATCATCTGTCAGCTTGCTACTTCGGTGTTCAGGGAGGTTCTCCAGTTTCCATCTTTCATCATTCAGCTGAGTGATTTTTGGTTCATTTAAAAAGTTAATATACTCTTAACTATTGGGCCAGTGCATGATAGTGTTTGGGGTATCATTACTGTGCTTAATAATACTGGCAAAAGACCAGTTACAGCTGGGCTCTCCTCATCTGAGGCCCTTTATACTTTCTGAACACTGTGTTGTTTTCACTCTTATTCCCACACAGTTGGGGTATAGTGCTAAGTTTTCCAGGTGGCACATAAGATATACTTATTTAGTGTTTTGGTGGTCCCACTTTTGATATATCTTAGATTTTGGTTGTGGGCACCTTTTTGGACATTTAGTGTTGTGGTTTCACTATACACATCACTGGCAACAGGATCCCTTGTGCTCTGAGGCATTGTGTGATTAGTCCACTGTCCATGAGGTCATCAGTGACATCATTCACATGTGAGATATTCCCTTCATCTTGGAGATTTCAAGTTACTTGTCCTCCATCTTTCCCCAGTGGTGGGAACAGCGCCTATATTTGGTGAATGTACAAATGTTTTTGTGGATTTTTCCCTAACATCAGTAAAGGCTTCAAAATGTCACAAAATGTCTCATCAGCACAAATTAGGTTCCTGTATCCTTGGGCCCCATGTTGAGAACCATCTATAAGGGGTCCATTGTTATAGAGCTGACTATGACCCAAAGGTCCCATAAACAGCTAAAATTCTCCCAGTCCTTGCCTTTTTCTCTGTCACTTAGCTTGCACATAGTCTGATCCACCAGGGCCAGCTTCTCTGGCAAGGGTGGGGGACGGAGAGATTTCCGTTCAAGGCTCAGGTGCAAGAGTCCAAAGAAGTTCTCAGACACTGAAATGGTTGCTCCAACTGACTTTACTGTTGAAAAAATGCAGCTCAAATATGGTTTGATTAACAGTCCTTCCTCCTGGAGGATGTATAATATGTAGCAACACTTGTTGCATCACCTCCTCTCATACACCCTTCCTGCATTTGTGTCTGTGGTAATACGCCACTCCTTGTCAGTCCTGAGATGGGGAAGGGGATGTTCCTGCTATGGGGCACCTACTCTCTTCATAACAAGTTCAACAAATCTTCTCCTTTCTCTATGAGGTTCAGGTCCACATACGCTGCTCCCTGAATGGATGGGTCGTCCCACCAAATACCTTCTGCAGTCAAGCTCCAATTTGGGCTCTCTCGCTCCAGGCTGATAACTCTAACCTCTCCTTGTCCACTCTTCAGCACAGAGCCAGAGGGGTGGCTAAAAATCTCTGACTTGTACACACACGTAACACTCAGATGAAATTAAGATCAAGGCAGTCTTCATACAAGACCGGGTGCCCAGGGTAGGGCTTAATGACTCATGCTGATATGACGGGTGCTGATACTTGGAGATCTACGTCTTGAATGGAATCAGGCCCACTCTGTTTAGTTTTAGTCATACTTTTATTTTTTTCTTATGGGGGTGTACATGCCCTGAAGATACCTCTTCTACTTGTTTAAGTTTGGCACGCTGACTGGCAGCCCTGATCTGTTTTATTTGTTCATATTTGTTTTAATGCCTTTTTTGCTTTATTTTCAAGTTAATGCCATTTTTATTATGGTATTTCTCATGTTAAATGGTTTTATTAAACATCACCAGACCTTTGGTTTATTAATGCCCTTTCTTATTAACCTACTTTTCGCTGGATCCATTTGTTCGACCTTAAGATCCTTTTGGCGCCAAGATGAGCGCTTTAAATAGCATCCCTGACTGACTGTCTGCGATTGCTCTGCATTACTAAAGCAGATCATGTTCACAGGTTCCCTGCAAGGCAAGTGTATTTCCAGTGATATTAAGTTTGTTTTTAAATGTTTTATAATGTTCCCTTTTTATTTATACCCTTTTAAAGGTGTCAAATGTTTGGTCTTTCCATATGTTATAAGTGAAAGTCAGCATCTGCTGAATGATGATCTGATCCGTCTGTTCTTTGGCGGTCAACATACTATTATTGGCATAAGCTTTTATTTTAAATCATTATTCTCCCTGTTATATATGAAGAATAAGGCAAGCATTATTTGCATGCTATCTCCTTGCTCTCTGTTTTAGTTGGCCACTCCCGTCTTGGGGCTGCTCTCACTTCGATCTGATATACTGGCCAGCCTTAATGTCCCCTTTTGCCTGTGAGAATACAACCGGGTATAGGTTTCTTTTACATTTTGTCACATTAACTTGTATTTCTCACTGCCTTTTAGTGCGCTCCCAATATCCTTAGGCAGTATGTGCAATATTGGGTAAATTAGCACCTCCCCCACCCCTGTTTTTTTCCTTTTTTTCTTTTTCCTTTCTTTTTGGTTTTACATCCTGGTCACTGGCTGTTTAATTTTATTTTTACGTTTAGTTCTTTTTAGTTTTTAAGTTTTTATTTGTTAAGAGCACTGATTAGTCTCTTCAATTGGCTTGCCTCCCGGTTTTAATGATTGTTTTCTATGACTGTTTATGATCATCCTTTTTATTCAGGTATTTGAATTTTTTGTTCTTATATCTTTTAAGCAGCTCTCCTCATTGTGTTTTTTATAGTTATATTGCAAACACAGTGCCTGCTACTTTGTAGTTTATTAATTTTTATAATTTATGTCTTATTTTTTTTAGCTATATTTAATAATACTCATCAACCTGATTTTATGTTTGCAGTATCTCCCTTGTACATACTGTAGGTTTATGGTTTTTTTTATCTCCCCTTTGTAAATCTACAGATACATGTAAAGCTCTCCAGGTGCCTGTGAGTTGTAGTTCTTTACCCCACGAAGCCTTTATCATATAACAGTAAGTCCTCTGATGGTTCTGACAATTGTCCCGCTCTTTCCCCCCTTACTTCCTCCCCCTTCCCCCTCCCCCACGCCCTCCCTCCCCCTCCTCTCCCTCTTCTTCCTTGTCCAATTTTCATTTAGTTTGGTGTGACCCCCCTCCTTATCTCAAATTGTGAACTATGTACAGAGGAACAGAATTAAACTATATACAGAGTTATTTGTTATTCATTTGTCATCAATACATTGTTATATGGCTTCAGTACTTCATTCCTTTTTTGGAAAGATTATATTAGCTGGAATAGGACTATCCTTTATCTAGCTGAGAGGTGAGAGGTGAATTCGTCAAGGATCCATAGTGCATTGTGAATAAGTGTGTTTTTTTTCCTAAACTCCATGATTTGGGGTAAGGATCTTAATTCTGATGGGATTGTGTTCCACAGTATGGGGGCTGCATGGGAGAAGGCTTTCTTATTTGTGGATTTTTTGGCCTTTATAAATTCTTTTGGTGGTGTTAATTTGTTTAACTGGTCTCTCCTTTGAAGATTATGAGTGGGCTCTATTTTGATGAGTTTATTTATGGTCGGGGTGCTGTTTTATTTAGGGCTTTGTAGGTAGTTAAAAGAGTTTTATAATCTATTCGACTTTGAATCGGGAGCCAGTGTAAATATTCTAAAATAGGGGTTATATGTTGGAAAGGTGGGGCATTCGTAATGGTCTTGGCTGCAGCGTTTTGTGCTAATTGAAGTTTTTTCAAGGTCTGTTTTGTTACACCTAGTAGTATTTGATTTGCAAAGTCGAAATGTGGGGTTATTATCGCTTGTATAACTCGTTGAAAATCTTGTAGGTGCATTAGGGGGTGGAGTTGCTTTAATATTTTAAGTTTAAAATAAACTTTTTTTGTTATGTTTCTTACGTGTGTGTCCATGCTGAGATGTTTGTCTAGTATTACGCCTAAGTAACGTACTTCAGTTTTTAGTTTGATTTCGTTATTCTGCAATGTAATATGTGAGGACTATCTTACTGACATAGTCCATCAAGCACTTTTATTCTTCTTTTATTTCTCTGGTTTTAGCTTATTATTATTATTGTATTTTCTTTTAGTATGCTTTGATTTGTTTTATTTTGTAATTCAACTGTATTTATGATTTTTATGTTTTACTGATTGTGTGTATTTTTTACTCTTTGAGGCTTCCTCTGAAGAAGGTTGTGTACAGCCATGCCGGGGGCGGGGGGGGGGGGGGCTAGACTAATAAAGGACTTATTTTTCTACATCTTGCTCCTTTTTGCCTGGTTCAGTGAAAAAGATAGACAGGAAGAAAACTGATGCCTTCAAATGATAGTGCTGGCAAAGAATGCTGTTTATGCCACAAACTGACCAAAGAACAAACCAGTCAGTACTAGAAGAGATCAAATTTAAACTCACTTTAGAAGCTCAGATGACGAAATTTCAACTTTCATTCAGTATTTTGTACACATCATGCAATGAGAGAGATCATTAGAGAAAGACATCATATTGTTCTTGCCGGTTTCCCAGACTATGCATGAAAATGACTTCAATCTATATCAAATACTGCTTTTCGATTACTTACACACACCTTTAAATTCAACTGTATTATTCAATTGCAGATCTATTATCACTGCTTCCCATTCGCTACTGCATGATTCTGACACACGTTCATAAAATCTTACACACAGGCACTCCTTCCTATCTTTCATTTCTGATTATTCCACATGCCCCTTGTGGTGATGAGGCTACTGACAAGCAGAGAAAAAAGGCTGCTTTTAAAACTTTTTCTTCTGAGTTAGAGCAGGGCTCAGACAGGCATTCATTTAAATCAGCACCTAGAGAGAAAAGTCACAGGATTGAGTGTGCTGAGTACAAGCCACACCCTGCCTCCATGGCAACACAGAGTGCAAAGGAGAAACACCTGGGGAGGAGGGGCAAGGAAACGGGCTTCACACTCAAGCATTTAACCTCTCAGAATCAAAGGCAGAGAGGATTAGGATTGGGGTTGGGCTTGGAACAGGAGCAGAGGTCAGAGCGTGAGCAGGAGAAGGAGAAAGAAAGAGAAAGCCTGAGGAGTCTGACCAGAGACTTTGGAGCACGGCAGAGAAAGGCTGACCTTCAGCACAGAAGGGGTTCTAACAGCAGCTCTCCTAGCAGAGACAGCTATACAGAGTTTGCAAGCTTTGGTGAATGTAGGAAACCAAACTCTGGGAGAATTGTGGAATATAGTTCAGATAGCAGTGAAGCTACTGAGGATTCAGAAGGGGAGGTTTATCCCTCTAGAAAGCCTGAAAGGAAATCTGTTCCTAGAAGCCAGGGAAGACAGCTGGAGCATGTGAGTGTCTTGCCCAGAGAGATAAAGCCGTGCAGCTCACATAGAAAACCTGAAGGGAGAAAAGGTAATCCCTGGGAGAAACTGTTTCAGCTAATGCAGCAGTTAAAACCTGATTATGCACATAAAGACCCAGAGCTGTTTCAGAGTGAATGTGAAGATATGGAAACGGACTTAACTGGATTGGAGGAGGATACAGAGTCTCCAATGGATTGCTCAACAGCCTATGTTTCATAGGAGAAAGGCTGACTTGCTAGCTGAAAAGAATATTTCAGAACTGTGATAAATGCTCTGAGGTTTCTGAACCCTGAAAGCTAAAGGGAAAGGATTACAAATGTGTTTTGTTTGAAGTATTAGTTCCTGTATGCTGGAGAAAGCTATATGAGTTCATTATTGTTTCTGTTACTTCTTGTTCATATTCTGAAGAGGATTTGCTTTGCTAAAGTTTGATGATAAAAGAGAAAATTAATAAATTTCCTGTGTATTGTCTAAAACTACTCGGACTGCTTACTGACCACAACTACAAAAGTCCCAGCAGCATTTGCTCTGGTAATAAGCAAGAACAGTTGGCACGCGGCCCCTTCTAGGCGACCGCCTAGACAGGGTGCGAGCGCCACAGGTGGCATAGTTCTTTGGATTCTTTTGCATCTAACTTATACAAGCGTGAACAAGATTTGTGCACCTACAACAAGGAAGAAGCTGTAGGAGGCCAAGCAGAACAGAAAGATACAAGAAGTGGAGGAGAAAATCCGGAGTGGCATCCAGCAGGAACCGGAAGGAGTTCCAGCATTGTTCCTAATTGTTGCAGAGCCTGAATCTATGCCAGAACCAGGTAACCCGTAGAAAGGAGGGGGTTAATGGTGGATACTGGTGTAGGAAATGTATGGTAGTACCAGTCACTGAGAGCAACAAGGAGCATTTGTAGTGCCACACTTGGTGGGGTTTTTTTTTTCTCTTTCTTTTCTAGGGAAGCACCAGACCGCAGATGGAGCCACGGGATCTCATGGCCTGGATGACTGAGCAATTCAAAAGACAACAAGAGATGGCAGCGAGAAGCCAGGAACAGGCGATTGCCATGCTGCAGGCCCAGCAAAAGTCTCTCCTCGACCTGTTGGGGAGATGGTTAGGGGCACAGGAAAAAGCAGCGGAAGCCACAAGAACCATATCAGGTTCCCAAGCTGTTTTACCAGGGTTAGGGGTGCTTGACACTGGAACTTTTTCTTTTGGACAACTGACTAAGGACGCTGATATTGACGATTTCATAGAGTCCTTTGAAAGAGTAGCACTATTGGCTAGATGGCCAAAGGACCAATGGGCAGTTAGAATTGCCACTTCTCTTACAGGGGAAGCCATGGCAGCCTATAGGGCTATGGCCGTAGCGCTAGTTAACAACTATGAAGAAGTGAAGCGAGCCCTAAGGGATCGTATGGGTTAAAATCCAGCAGTCTATAGACGTCATTTTAGAGCGCCTAGGCTAAAACAGGGTGAAACACCCCAAGCTTTATGCCATCGCTTAAAGAGTCTGGCATATAAATGGCTCACTCCAGAGACTAAGAATCTGGAGGAAATATTAGATTGCATTGTTCTTGAGCAATTTATGGATGCTGTGCCTTCAAAGTTGCAAACCTTCCTGGTCCTTCAGAATTGCTGTAATACTAGGGACGCCATTTCAATGGCAGAGCATTTTCTAGCCGCCGAATGGGTAGGCCATGCGAAACCGGCGCTGGTGGAGGCACCAGAAAGGAAGACAAGGCCAGCAGATGTTGAAAAACAAAAATATTTGTCTGTGGATAAATGTCATTATGCCCAGGAAAGAAAATGTTTTGCATGTGGGGGAATGGGGCATTTCAAAAAGAATTGTAAGGCCAAGATAGCCCTAGTAACCACAGAGTCCGGTAGGATAGGAGAGGAATTCCTATTGGAGGTGGAGGTGGAAGGGGTTCCCACAGAGGCATTACTGGATTCTGGGGCAAACCAGTCAATGATTGCCCAAAGACTATGGAAGA
This sequence comes from Ichthyophis bannanicus, assembly GCA_033557465.1. Lineage (NCBI taxonomy): Eukaryota > Metazoa > Chordata > Amphibia > Gymnophiona > Ichthyophiidae > Ichthyophis > Ichthyophis bannanicus. The sequence goes on along the minus strand of CM066045.1, from coordinate 21,751,289 downwards.
GGATTGTATCCCAAACTGATCATAATCTAGAGTCTCCTGGAAATCAGGTGAGGATCAGATGTGTTCATGGGACAACTACATCCCATCCGATACATAATGTATGGGTGAAGGCTCTAGGCCTAAGAAAAAGGATAGCGGTAGCAGTGGTGTCCAGACTCCCAAATACCTTAGTCCTAGGGAGGGACTGGTCCCAACTTTGGCATGGGTTAGAAAAGGGGTTAAAGGACAAGGCAGGAAAGACCTCCATCCTAGGCAGTGTAGATGAAGCCTTACCCAGGGTAAGAAGAGTTGCGAACTCTGACAATCATAAGGATAGAGCAGGCATGGTTTCTACTTGTGCCAGTTCTAAGGCAGTTAGTGGGGAGCTAGATACTCCAGAGGATCCCATAGTGGGAATGCCCTCACATGATGATTTAATAGGTCCCTCTACAAGTGGCCTGAGGAAGGGAAAGGCTGAAAAGCGGAGGGAGAGGCAGAATAGATCAAGAAATAGGGCTGAGCTAATGACTGGACAGGAATTGCCCTGTGTGCCAGCCCAACTAATGGAGAAATTTCCCTCATTCCCGAGGGAACAGCAGGCAGATCCTACGCTAGCATGAGCTTTCGATTATGCGCAGGAAGGATCTGAGACCCTGCCACGATTTTTCTTGGAGGACACTTTGCTCTATAGGGAGAGTGTAGACCTAAAGACGAGGGAGATGAGGAAGCAGTTGGTTATACCCACCTCTTTCAGGAATATCGTGTTAAAGTTAGCGCACGATCACCCAGTGGGAGGACACAAGGGTATACAGGGCACACTGGATCAAATCCTGAACCGGTTTTACTGGCCTGGAGTGTTCAGGGAAGCATCTAGGTTTGTGCGTCCTGCCCTGCCTGCCAACGGGTTACCGCAAGGCATCCACCTGAGGTACCCATGGTATCAGCACCCGTCATATCAGAACCAGTGCATAGACTGGCAGTGGATATAGTGGGGCCTTAAGACACCAAGGGGTTACCAATACATATTGGTGATAATTGATCAGGCTACGAGGTTTCCTTGGGCTGTTCCACTGCAGAATACGTCCGCACGTACCATAGCCCAAGAAATGGTTAAAATATTTTGTGAACTGGGCTTTCCCCGAGAAATCCTGACAGATAGGGGAAGCAACTTCATGTCCAAATACCTTGCCCAGGTCTGGGAGGCCTTTGATATTCGTCACGTTCGTACGGCCGCATATCATCCCCAGACAAACGGCCTGGTAGAGAGATTTAACCAGACCCTGAAAAATATGTTAAGGAGGAGTCTGGAAGGTAACATGGCAGAGTGGGACATGATGCTCCCATTTGTATTATATTTTTATTTTATTTATCTGCATTTATGCCTCTAGGGAGCGTAAGCAAACCTCTATGGTTACATCCCCGTATGAGCTTATGTATGGGCGCACTCCCCGGGGTGTCCTTGATATTTTGAGGGAGCAATGGGTAGCACCGACCATACGGGAACAAGAGGTACCCCAATTTTTAAAGGATTTAAAAGGGAGGTTACAGCGACTGTCCCAAGTATCAGAAGGGAATTCGGTAGCGAGTCAGGCCCGCCAGAGAGCCTATTATGACCGACGGGCTAAACCACGCCATGCAGAGGTAGGCGAAAAAGTACTTGTCATGGTTACAGGGGCCACTTCTAAATTTGAAAGCACCTGGAAAGGGCCTTATAAAATAGTAAAACAGGTAGGACCTGTCACATATTCAGTAGCGAATAACAGAGGGAGGCAGCAAGTCTACCACGTTAATGTCTTGCAGCCTTGGCAAGAGCGAACACTGAGTGCTCAAATAGCTGTAAGGGATTATAGTGACCAGATCGCCTTTTCAAGAATTACTGACTGTGCACGGCTTAGCGCGCCAGCCAGTAATAGCTTAAGGGGGGGGGGGGGATATGTGGTGATGAGGCTACTGACAAGCAGAGAAAAAAGGCTGCTTTTAAAACTTTTTCTTCTGAGTTAGAGCAGGGCTCAGACAGGCATTCATTTAAATCAGCACCTAGAGAGAAAAGTCACAGGATTGAGTGTGCTGAGTACAAGCCACACCCTGCCTCCATGGCAACACAGAGTGCAAAGGAGAAACACCTGGGGAGGAGGGGCAAGGAAACGGGCTTCACACTCAAGCATTTAACCTCTCAGAATCAAAGGCAGAGAGGATTAGGATTAGGATTGGGGTTGGGCTTGGAACAGGAGCAGAGGTCAGAGCGTGAGCAGGAGAAGGAGAAAGAAAGAGAAAGCCTGAGGAGTCTGACCAGAGGCTTTGGAGCACGGCAGAGAAAGGCTGACCTTCAGCACAGAAGGGGTTCTAACAGTAGCTCTCCTAGCAGAGACAGCTATACAGAGTTTGCAAGCCTTGGTGAAGGTAGGAAACCAAACTCTGGGAGAATTGTGGAATATAGTTCAGATAGCAGTGAAGCTACTGAGGATTCAGAAGGGGAGGTTTATCCCTCTAGAAAGCCTGAAAGGAAATCTGTTCCTAGAAGCCAGGGAAGACAGCTGGAGCATGTGAGTGTCTTGCCCAGAGAGATAAAGCCGTGCAGCTCACATAGAAAACCTGAAGGGAGAAAAGGTAATCCCTGGGAGAAACTGTTTAAGCTAATGCAGCAGTTAAAACCTGATTATGCACATAAAGACCCAGAGCTGTTTCAGAGTGAATGTGAAGATATGGAAACGGACTTAACTGGATTGGAGGAGGATACAGAGTCTCCAATGGATTGCTCAACAGCCTATGTTTCATAGGAGAAAGGCTGACTTGCTAGCTGAAAAGAATATTTCAGAACTGTGATAAATGCTCTGAGGTTTCTGAACCCTGAAAGCTAAAGGGAAAGGATTACAAATGTGTTTTGTTTGAAGTATTAGTTCCTGTATGCTGGAGAAAGCTATATGAGTTCATTATTGTTTCTGTTACTTCTTGTTCATATTCTGAAGAGGATTTGCTTTGCTAAAGTTTGATGATAAAAGAGAAAATTAATAAATTTCCTGTGTATTGCCTAAAACTACTCGGAGTGCTTACTGACCACAACTACAAAAGTCCCAGCAGCATTTGCTCTGGTAATAAGCAAGAACAGTTGGCATGCGGCCCCTTCTAGGCGACCGCCTAGACAGGGTGCGAACGCCACACCCTCCATGCTTCTTTGTCCATTCATGCTAACCGCCTCCATCTCCCTTCCATTAACTAAGCCTGTTATACATCAACAGCAATCTGTTTCTGTCCCCCAAGTCTATAGAACACTTTGCCATCTGATCTCCGCCAGGAGCCCTCCTACAGAATGTTTAAAAGTGCAATGTGTGCCTTTGAGTCAGTGCTGACTCCTGATGACCCAGCAGCTTCTGTGATCGGAAGTAGATTGCCAGGCCTTTCTTCAGAGGCTATAGAGGGTTAAGTGACTTTTCCAAGGCCACAAGGAATAGCAGTACGAATCAAGCCTGGTATTTGGTTACTAAGTTAATGTTCTAACCACTAGGTTACTCTTCCTTTTAGGATGTTTAGATCAGCCCTCAAAACGTATCCTTTTTCAAATAGCATTTGACATACCTTCCTAATCTCCCATTGTAAACGGCCCTGCATACTTGTACATCCAACCCACTCTGTCCCTTTTTCCTTTCTCTTTAACTTGTGTGACTCTGAACTTATCTATCATTTATTGGAGTGTCTTTCCAACCTCTTTTTAATAGTTATTTTTATATAAACAGCTTTGATTATGTAGTGAAGGGTGATATATCAAATTTTAGTAAACTATAAACTATCATGCTTGGCAAGGTTGAACATCAGCACAAAAGAGGAAGGCCAGCAATGAGATGGATTGATTCAATAACAGCAGCTATGGATGCCACTCTAGCAACAATTAGCCACCTGACTGAAGAGCAAACATTTTAGGACAAATATCCTGAGAGTCGCCATGAGTTGGCACCAACTTGATGGCACTTACCAACAATGACAAAGTCTCCACTGACCTGTTCATTGTCAAATTTAAGGGTCTTTATGCAATCCTCATCATTCATGACTATTGCTTTTGACACTGTTGATCTCAACTTTATTCTTAATATGCTGTTCTCACTTGGATTTCAGGCCTCTGTTTTCTGTTGGTTTTCTTCTTATCTTTCCCATTGTAATTTTAGTGGATTTTCCCTCTGTTGCTATCCCACTTTCTATTAGTGTATCTCAGTGGTCTGTACTGGGACCTTTTCTCTTCTCTGTCTCTACTCGTTCCCTTAATGCCCTGATCTCTTCCAATGGCTTTCAATACCATTTGATGCAGATGACTCCAAGATATATCTCTCTGTATCTGACATCTCTCCAAGAATCCAGACCCGGATCTCATCCTGTTTGTCTGACATTGCTTTTAGGACAAAACAGATCCAAGATAGAGCTTCTTATCTTTCCTCCTAAACACAACATCTCTCTTCTTCCTTTCTCTATTTCTGTGGATAACCTTCCTGTCTCCTTGGCTTGTGACCTTGGGGTCATCGTTGACTCCTCTTGTGTCAAAGATTGTTTGTAAGGTTAGACCCTCTTTCTCATTCAAAAATGTGACCCTTCCCTTCAGGATTGTGAAAAATTGCAAAAAGACCTTGAGAAATTGGGAGACTGGGTGTCCAAATGGCAGATGAAATTTAATGTGGACAAGTGCAAAGTTATGCACTTAGGGCCCAATTCTGTGCCACAAATAGCTTATTCATGCCTTCTCTGCCCGCGTCTAACTTCCCCGCTGGTTGTGCGGGGAAGTTAGAGGGGGGCAAGGAAGGGGTGGCTCGGGGGTGAAGTCTGGGTGAGCAGTGGATGGTCGCCGGACCTGGATGAAAAGGCCCGATTCTAATGTTGGCCCTGTATGTCCAGGGCCGACGACATGTGCAGGAAAGTTATTCCACCTCCGAGGTGGAATAACTTCCCTGGATATGTTTTTTCACAGAGCCAGGGCATGGATGGGATGGGGGGGGGGGGGGCCGGAGGACATGCCCCACAGCCCGACCCTGGCCTTAGGAGGCCAGATCGGAGGTCGGGCTGCTGGGAATAAACATATTTTTTCACTGAAAGGGTGGTGGGTGCTTGGAATGCTCTCCCGATGGAAGCGATGGGGGCAAACACGGTGACAGAATTCAAAACAGCATGGGACAAGCACAGCGGATCCCTTTACAGCAACAGGATAAAAACAAAATAAACTGAATCATCTAACTTCTCAACAAATAGGGGTGTCCTACATGGAGTGGTGGGTCCACCCCTAAACAAAGACATGGGGTGACCTGCACAGAGGGTCAGGTGCACCTACTCTTGCCGTATTGCTGGGCAGACTGGATGGACCATGCTGGTCTTTATCTGCTGTCATTTACTATGTTACTATGTTATTCTTTCTCCAGCGGCTGGCATTGCAGCTCTTCAATGGAGCCATGGTACCATGGCAACATGATGCTGTGGCTCTATTGAAAAGCTTTGACTGAGTTAGCTGGATACAGTCCTATATGTGCAGGCCGGATTGAATTGCAGTTCCAGCCTGCACATACAGGACTCTTTGTGATTCTGATCCCGCGGGGCTAGACATGCCCCGCAGGATCAGAATCGCGATCCCCTCTGTACGACCGGTTCAGACCAGACTTACAGAGGGGGACCAACGTCCGGGACAGAAAAAGCCTGTTAGGGAAGAACAACCCAAACTACAATTACACAATGCAAGGTTCCACATTTGGAATCACCACCCAAGAAAAGGATCCAAGCATCATTGTGGATAAGATGTTGAAACCCTTTTCCCAGTGTGCAGTGGCAGTCAAGAGAGCAAATAGAATGTTAGAAACCATAAGGAAATGAATGGAGAATAAAACAAGGATATTATAATGCCTTTGTATCGCTCCATGGTGTGACTGCACCTTGAATACTGTGTGTAGTTCAGGTTGCCATATCTAAAAAAAGAAATAACGGAATTAGAAAAGGTACAGAGAAGAGCCACCAAAATGATAAAGGTGATGGCAGGAAAACCCCCAAGACAAAAAGGCTGAAAAGGTTAGGGCTCTTCACCAAAAAAAAGACAGCTGAGGGGAATATGATTGATGTCTATAAAATAATGAGTGGCATGGAACGTGTAAACATAGATCAGTTGTTTACTTCTTCAAAAAGTAAAAAGACTAGGGAACATGCAATGAAGCTATAATGTAGCACATTTAAGACTAATCAGAGAAAATCCTTTTTCTCGACGAGTAATCAAACTCTGGAATTTGTTGCTGGAGGATGTAGCAAAAGCTGTTAGGGTAGTTGTGTTTTAAAGAGGTTTAGACAAGTTCCAGGAGAAAAAGTGCATAAATCATTATTAAAGTAGACCCCTGAGAATCTCTTTATCTTTTGGGAATCTGACAGGTACTTCTGACCTGGATTGGCCACTGTTGGAAACAGGATACTGGGCTGAATGGGCTTTTGGTCTGACCCAGTATGGCATATCTTATGTTCTTATAAGTTGAGTTGGAGACAGAAGGACTCTTGTATCTGTTAACTAAATAAACAAATATTTTCATAAATTTCAAAGACCATAATTACCAAACATATACAATCCCTTATCCTCCAATCCCATGTGTTCATTAGGCATATTGCTGGGTTACTGGGAATATAAGACATGGGAGGTAACATCTCACATACCACCAGTGGCAGATTGAAGTGACTGTCCTAGGCATTGGCACAGTTAGCTGTTTCCCTGCAGGTTCAGAGGGATGCCACTCCAAGTCATGTTGCTTTCTCTGCCTAAAATAAGGATGCACTTGTACCACATCCAGTGACAAGAGCAGAATTTCAGTGGTGGCGAAGTTGCCTATTTTGCCTACTAGGAAGTCCACACCTGCATTCTACCCCTAATTTGGAGCACAGAATCTACCAAATAGTGTGTGAGACATTCAGTAGACTTACAAAGAGATTAGCTTTGGGGTTTATAGTTTTGGTTCTTCCTCTTCCTGGGATAGTTTATCTTATTTCTCTTCTAGAGCTGAATATCGATTCTTTGGTTCATGAAGGAGAAGACAAAATGTAGATTCTGCTGGTTTTGGTAAGCAGTCACCTAGCAGTCCGCCTTCCACTCCACTGGAGTCTTCCATCAGAAGTGCCCCAAGAATCTAAACTGATTCCATCTGATTTATCCTTTTGAAGGTGCAGTCTCCAGAATTACACACAATACTCTAAAAGAGATCTTATTGTAGGTTTATGCAGAAACGTTAATCACCTCTCTTTTCCTGCTGGTCATTCCTCTGCTTATGAATCCAAGAAGCCTTCTGTTTTTTTTCTGTTGTTTTACACACCTGTTTGAATACCTTAAGATTATCACATATGTTCATTCCCAGATTACTTCTTGCTTGGGCTTTTGCAGCCCAAAAGCATGACTGCATTTTTTAGCATTCAGTCTTATCTACCAAGCACAAAACCATTCATCAAGCTTTGCTAAATGCCTCCTTATGTTTTCCACTCCTTCCAGGGTATTTACCCGGTTACAGGTTTTGCTATTCTCCAGGACCAAGCAGGAAGTCAGTCCTCACACATGGGTGACATCGACGTTGATAAATGCTTGGGTACTGAGCATAGTCCAGAAGGGCTATCTGCTCCATTACAATCAGGTACCCCCCCTCCTACTTTCCAGGGGAGCCTCCAAGGCCTACTCTGCATCAGGAACTCCTTCTCCAGGAACTGCAAGGTCTTCTTCAAGACAGGGCGGTGGAGCCTGTACCTCCCCACCTGCTGGGGCAGGGCTTCTACTCCAGATACTTTCTTGTGCCAAAGAGAACTGGAGGTCTCCGGCCCATTCTGGACTTGAGAAATCTCAACAAGTTGTTGGAAAAAGAAAAGTTCAAGATGCTTACTCTTGGAACACTGCTGCCCTACCTCCAGCAGGGAGATTGGCTGTGCTCCTTAGATCTGAAGGATGCGTACACTCACATCCTCATTCATCCAGACCACAGAAAATACCTAAGGTTTGTGGTAGGAGGAAAACCACATTTTCAGTACTGAGTACTGCCCTTTGGCCTAACCTCCGCCCCACGGGTCTTCACAAAGTGCCTGGCGGTGGTGGCGGCCTACTTGAGAAACCAGGGTATATTTGTCTTCCCCTACCTGGACGACTGGCTCATCAGGGGTCAGACTCTCCAGGAGGCCAGGCAAGCCACCCTCCGTACTGTCTCTCTCCTTCAACAACTAGGCTTTGTTATAAACTTTGCAAAGTCCACTTTGCTCCCCTCCCAGAACCTGGAGTTCATAGGGGCAAGGTTAGACTCCCTGCACGCCAAAGCTTACTTGCCAGAAGACAGAGCAGAAAGGCTGATGGACTTGGCCAGCCGGTTTCTAGACAACCCACTGGTTTCCGCCAGACTTTGTTTAAGGCTCCTGGGCCACATGGCTTCAACAGTGCATGTGACCCCCAATGCCCGCCTAAATATGAGGCCTGCACAGTGGTGTCTCAGGACTCATTGGAGGCAGGCTACAGGAAGCCTAAGAGACAAAGTAAGGGTGTCCAAACCCTTCCTGAACTCCCCTGCAGTGGTGGCTACACCCCCCCCCCCAACCTTCTACAGGGAATTCCTTTTCAGGTACCTGTTTCCACTGTGGTACTCACAACCGATGCCTCCTTGCAGGGCTGGGGTGCACATTGTCTGGACAAGTGCACACAGGGCCTGTAGTCTCCATGGGAGGCCACGCAACAAATCAATCTCCTGGAACTCAGGGCGATACGCTTAGCCCTCAAGGCCTTCTCTCACATCCTGGCCCACCAATCGGTCTTGGTGCAGACAGACAACCAGGTGGCGATGTTCTATGTGAACAAACAAGTTCATTTTGTTTTTTGTGCTGTCTTTTAGCAATGCCATCTGACTGAGCAAGATGGCACCTTTGGGCGGGAAGGGGACTGCGCATGCGTGGGTGTATTCCCAAAGGCTTTCTTAGAAAGCTGGGGAAATGCGCCGCATGGGGGCTCCATCGACGTCGATGTCACCCATATGTGAGGACTGATTCCTGCTGCTCCTGGAGAACACCTGTTACAGGTGAGTAACTACTCTTTATGTGCATAAACGTAAACCTTTCCCAACAGCACTTCCTCAAGATCACTTAGAATAAGAAACAAAGAAAAGCCACACTGAGTCAGACCACGGTTCTTCACGCCCAGCATTCTGTCTCTGACAGCGGTCACTCCAGGTCTGAGATACTCGACAGATCCCAAAAAGTAGATATATTTCTCATTGTTCATTTCAAGGGATAAGTGATAGCTTCCTGAAAGTCCACCTGGTTAATAAATTTTTATGAACTTTTCTTCCAGGAACGTGTCCAAACTTTTCTTGAATGCCACCATGTTCATTGCTTTTGCTACATCCTCGGGCAATACATTCCATAGCTTAATTATGCTTTCTATGATTTCTTTTCATTCTTCTGGCTATTACTTCCACTCTTTTTGGAAAGTTTAGATCACTATCTCCTCTTTAACTGTGAGGGAGGAGTAGCCTAGTGGTTGGGGCAAGGTACTACAGGCCGGAAGGTCGGGGGTTCAAATCCCACTAGAGGACAGCAACCTTGGGCCGGAAGGACTGGGGTTTCTAGTCCCACAGGTGCTCCTTGTGGTCTTGGGCAAGCCACTTAACCCTCCATAGCCCATGTTCCCTGTAAGTATTAGTCTATGTGTCTCATATCCCCTCATGTGAAATGTATCCCCCAACCGCTTTGACCCGGTGAAAAGCGGGATATAAATGCAGCTAAATAAATAAATAAAATTTAACTATTTCATGATTTTATAGATTTTAATAATGTCTTTCATATCCCTTCTCGGTCATCTCTTTTTCAAGCTGAAGACCTATAACCTGTTTAGTCTTTCTTCATAAGGGAGATGTTTGATACTTTTTATCATTTTTTGTCACCCTTTCCTAACCTTTTCTAGCTCTCTTATATCCTTTTTGAGACAAGGTAACTAGAACTGCAGTTGCGGCATGGACCTTTAGAGAGGTATAATGATAGTTTAGTTCTTCATTCCTTTTCAAATACTCCTTAACATTCTGTTTGCTTTCTTGGCAGCCGCTGTACACTGGGAGAAAAATTTCAATGTAATGTCCACTATGACTCTGTCATTTCAATGGCTTTGAATAATTTTGTGTCACCTGTAAATTTGATCATCTCACTCATTGCTTCTTTCTCAAAATCATTTTTGAATATGTTAAAAAGCAGAGATCCCTGGGGACACTCCACTGATACCCTTTTCCAATTAGAAAACTGATCATTTAGTTCTACTCTCTGCTTCCTCTCTTTTAGCCTATTTCCAATCCACAATAGGGCGTTGCCTCCTCTCCCATTATTTTTTAATTTACTGAGGAGTCTTTCATGTCAGGCTTTGTCAAATGCCGTTTGATATTCCAAATATATGTATCACTTTTGTCCATATATTTATTTACACTTTCAAAAAAATATATAATACATTAGTAAGGCAGGACTTGCCTTTGCTAAACAGATGCTGAATCATTCCCATTAGAATACCTTCTGCTATTTTGCTCAGTATTGACATCAAGCTCACTGTTTTATATTTTCCTGGATCTACACAGAGCCTTTCATAAAAATCAGCATTACATTGGTCACTCTCCATTTCTCAGGTGCTACAACCTTTTTAAAAAATAGATTACAGAGAACTAGTACAGAATAGTAATTACAAGGGTGAGCTTTTCAGAACTCTGAGGAGAATGCCATCCAGTCCTGGTGATCTGTTACTCTTTTGATTGTCAGTGTGCTTTATTATATCTTTTTAGATTTACAATGATTTGCTTTAGTTGCTCTGAATCATCACTGTTAAAAAAGTTTTCCAACATCTTCCACACTAAAGAATTCATATGGGCTGACATTCATTGACAGCAGCCACCATATTAATTTAAACGCCAGAGCTCGCATTTCAATTAATACATATATTCAGTGCGGCAATATGTATAGACAGCAGTGCTGAATATACTGTTGTGTAATGTTGCCAGAAGAACTGCAGCTGTCAGCTTAGTTTAGGCCTATTTACCGCTCTCATAATAAAACCTTCTGGCTACCATCTGACTTTTTAACTGCTTACTTGTAAGGTCTGTTTGCCTGCCTGTATATCTTATTTAATTTATCTTATCACTGTTAGAGTGCCTTATTTTTTCAGTATTTTCATTTGTGACCTTGTTCAGCTCTCCCTCTCTGTTTTCAGCTGTGTCTCTCTCCCTTATTATTCCACCCTCCCACCCCACAGCCCACCCATCCCCTGGCTTATTGTCTCTTATGGCCACTCTGTGCTCATTGCCATGATTATTCACAGCTGCACTTTACTCCCTACAATCTCTAACACCTATCCTTTTACTCCTGACGTCTGTGCTCCTCTCCATCTCTCTTCCACAACACACTCCCACTCCAAATAAAAAGGTATCACCTACAACTTGTTTGTTAACCTTTATTTGCACATAAATTACATAATGAGAACATTTCTACAACTTTCCAGGACAGAACACCTTTTGATGAGAGCAAATTTCTAAGGAGTACATACTGTACTAACCCCTAAAAACATTTGGGTTGCTGATGATGGGGCACCTTAAGAGGATCATTTTATAACATGGCACCTAGATTAAAGCAGCCAAAACAAGCCTATTTAAAGCCTAATTTATAAAGATAAGTAGACACCTATTTGTCTTTACAAAATACTATCAGAAGTGGCAGAGATCACGCCTTAAATTAAGGCACGAACATAGAACAGGTTAATGAAAGCATGTGAAATTTGCAACTGCACACACAAATTATGGTTTGTTACAATAATCAACATATCTACGTGCAGGGGGATTCAAAATGGCCGCATAGGCTGTTGTGTCTCCAGATGCGTTTGCCTGCATTGTCGAAGAGGCAGGAAAAGATCTGCAAGCAGCTTCCTAAGTTTGCGGGGACTCCTTCCTCTTCTTTTACCTCTACTCTGGGTCCTATGGATGCATTTCTTACTTAGCTGGAGAGTCTGCAAGTGCAAGTCAGTGATTTACCGGGCAGGTCATTGTTGGGGCTGGAGAGCCAGACATCTTCCTCCAGTTGCAATATCGCCGGGGCTGCAGCCTCCTCCTGCTTTAGCTGCCATTCTATCCTGTCTGGGTGTCTCTGAAGGTGCGGACCCTACATCAGGGAACATTGCTCTTTTGGTAGGAGATATTCAGCCGGGTCAGATTTGGCAGCTTGTTCAGCATTGAGAACTTTGCCATTGCTTCAGAAGGGGGCAAGAGCCAAGGAGGCTTGGAGAACAAGACAGAGGAGATGACACAATCAAGTAGGGTGGGAGGCCCTTCCATTGCCGCTCTGGTGACCACAGAGTTGGGACCTGATTTTCCTCTCGCATAGAAACATGACGACAGAAAAAGACCACATGGCCTATCTAGTCTGTCCTTCCATAATAACTACAACAGTCCCCTTTTTACCTTTAGAGATCCTCTGTGTTTGTCCCATGCTTTTTTGAATTCAGTTACTGTCCTCATCTCTACCACCTCCACTGGGAGACTATTCCACGGATCCACTACTCTTTCCGTAAAGAAATATTTCCGCATATCACTCCTGAATCTATCTCCCTTCACCCTCATCCCATGTCCCCCTCGTAGCAGAACTTGCTTTCAATTGAAAGAGGCTCTCTCCCTTAACATTTATGCCACGGAGGTATTTAAACATCTCAATCATATCACCTCTATCCCGCCTTTCCTCTAAGGTGTACATATTAAGATCCTTCAGTCTGTCCTCATATGCTTTATAATGAAGACCACTGATCATTTAATAGCCACCCTCTGCACCGACTCCATCCTGTTCACATCCTTTTGAAGGTGCAGTCTCCAGAATGCACACTATACTCCAAATGAGGTCGCACCAAAGACTTATACAGAGGCATTATCACCTCCTTTTTTCTGCTAGCCATTCCTCTCCGTATGCACCAAAGCATCCTTCTAGCTTTTGCCGTCGCCTTTTCTACCTGATTAGCTACTTTAAGATCATCAGACACAACCACGCCTAGGTCCCGCTCTTCTTTAGTTGACAAAAGTACTTCACCCCCTATACTATATTGCTCCCTTGGATTGCTGCAGCCCAAATGCATGACCTTACATTTTTTTGACATTAAATCCCAGCTGCCAAATTCTAGACCATTCTTCAAGCTTAGCTAGATCCCTCCTCATGTTATCTATACCTTCCTGGGTGTCTACTCTATTGCAGATTTTGGTATCATCCGCAAAGAGGCAAACCTTACCTGAAAGCCCTTCCGCTATATCACTAACAAAGATGTTAAAAAGAATCGGACCAAGGACAGATCCCTGGAGCACACCACTGATAACATCCTTCTCCTCAGAGTGAGCTCCATTTACTTGTACTCTTTGTTGCCTCCCACCCAACCAATTTCTAACCCAAGCAGTAACTTTAGGGTCCATTCCTAGGGTGCTCAGTTTGAAGGCGGGGAAAGGCTCCCGGAGGGCGGAGGAAAGCTCCCCAGGAGCGGAGAGAAGGGGTCAATGGGTGGAGAGTGGGAGGGGAGAGGTTCCCCGCACACTAACGCTGTGAAATCCGAGGCTCAAAATTAACGCCAGTGAAACCCTGGCGTTAGAGCTGATTTAAAGGGAAAAGAAACCATTTACGTCAGCAATGTACAGCAAAACCAGGGAAAAATCAAAAAGTGATAAGTGTGATACATGTGCACGGAACAAAAGGCAAAAATAAACCTTGAAAATGTACAGAGGAAAATGTAAAAATAAAATAACCAAGCTGGCCAATAGTGATATCAATGGGAAACATCACAAAACACTCCCAAGAAAGCTCCAAAAAAAAGATATGAATTTTGGAAGGGTCTATGCTCCGTCCCCATACAAGGTGAATGAGCCCAGGGCTGGCCCGTCCATTGAGCAAGAATGTTTTTTGCACAGGGCCCCGCGTTTCAGGGGGTCCCGCGCAAAGAACATTCTGCTTTTTTTTTTAAATTTCATTAAAAAAAAAAAAGCTGGCTCTGGCTGCTGCCGCTGCTGCTACCACCGCGGCAGCGGCAGAATGGAGTGTCCCGCGGGGCCTCCTCTGCTCGTTGAGCCCCTCTGCAAAGGCTTTCAGATTCGCAAAGGGACAGTGTCTCCCTCGCGTCTCTGTTAAGCCGGCAGGGGCTAATGGGAAATTTCCCATCTGCCCCTTTAGACGCGAGGGGCTGATGGGAAATTTCCCATTAGCCCCTGCGGGCTTAACAGAGACGCGAGGGAGACACTCTCCCTTCGCGAATCTGAAAGCCTTTTCAGGGGGGCTCAACGAGCAGAGGAGTCCCCGCGGGACACTCCATTCTGCCGCTGCCGCGGGGGTAGCGGCAGCAGCCAGAGCCAGCTTTTTTTTTTTAAATTTTGCCATAAGCCGGTGTGTGTGGGTGGGGTGGGACCGGTAATGGGCGCAGGGGGGGGGGGGTAAGATTGGCAATGGGCGTGGGGGGGGTGTTAAGATTGGCAATGGGCGCGGGGGGGTTAAGATTGGCAATGGGCTGGGGGCTGTCTGGAAATGGGGCTATGGGGGGTTAGGACTTGGTAATGGGCTATGGGGGGGCTAGGACTGATAATGGGCTATGGGGGGGCTAGGACAGGAAATGGGCTGTGGGCTGTTGGGGGCGTTAGGACTGGTAATGGGCTATAGGGATGGTGTTAAGACTGGTAATGGGCTGTGGGCTGATGGGGGGGGGGTTAGGACTGGTAATGGGCTATAGGGATGGTGTTAAGACTGGTAATGGGCTGTGTGCTGATGGGGGGGGTAAGGACTGGTAATGGGCTATAAGGGAGGGTGTTAAGACTGGTAATGGGCTGTGGGCTGTTGGGGGGCGTTAGGACTGGTAATGGGCTATAGGGATGGTGTTAAGACTGGTAATGGGCTGTGGGCTGATGGGGGGAGGTTAGGACTGGTAATGGGCTATAGGGATGGTATTAAGACTGGTAATGGGCTGTGGGCTGATGGGGGGGGGTTAGGACTGGTAATGGGCTATAGGGATGGTGTTAAGACTGGTAATGGGCTGTGTGCTGATGGGGGGGATAGGACTGGTAATGGGCTATAAGGGAGGGTGTTAAGACTGGTAATGGGCTGTGGGCTGATGGGGGCTGTCTGGAAATGAGGTGATGGGGGGTTACGACTGCTAATGGGCTATGGGGGGGGGTTAGGACTGATAATGGGCTATGGGGGCGATGGGGAGGGGTTAGGACTTGAGGTGGGCTGATGTGGTTAGGACTGGTAATGGGCTGTGGGCTGATGGGGGGGGGCGGTTAGGACTGGCAATGAGCTATGGGGGGCTGACTGGAAATGGGTTGATGGGGTTAAGACTGGAAGTGGGCTGATGGGGGGTTAGGACTGGTAATGGGTTATAGGGGGGCTTAAACTGAAAATGGGGTGATGGGGGGTTAGGACTGGAAGTGGGTTGATGGGGGGCTAGGACGGGTAATGG
This sequence comes from Ichthyophis bannanicus, assembly GCA_033557465.1. Classification (NCBI taxonomy): domain Eukaryota; kingdom Metazoa; phylum Chordata; class Amphibia; order Gymnophiona; family Ichthyophiidae; genus Ichthyophis; species Ichthyophis bannanicus. The sequence continues at coordinate 21,735,856 of CM066045.1, read as the reverse complement.
GTTGGGGGGGGTGCTATGACTGGAAAGGGGCTGAGTGGAAGGGGAGGCTTGAACTGCAAATAGCTGATGGGGAGGGAGCTTGGAATGGAAATGGGCTGTGAGGGAAGGGAGCTAGGACTGAAAATGGGCTGTTGGGGGGAGCTAAGATTGGAAATGGGCTGTGGTGGGGGCTTGAATTGAAATGGACTCATAGAGGGGCTAGAACTGGAAGTAGGCTCATGGGGGACTTGGACTGGAATTGGGCTGAGTGGAGGGGAGCTAGGATTTGACATGGGCTGATGGTGGGGCTAGGAAATGACTAGAAATGGGCTGATGGGGGCTAGGATTGGAAATGAGCTGATGAAGGGACTCAGACTGAAAATGGATGGGGGAGCTAGGACTGGAAATGGGTTGATGGGGGGGGGGGGCTAGGACTGGAAATGGGCTGATGCAGGGACTAGAAGGGAATGGATGCTGGGTGAGACTGGAACTAGAAGGGAGCTGATCTTGGGGGAGGATTAGAATGGGATGGGGCTGGGAGAGTAAAATGGAGAGGGGAAAAATATTTTGTGTGGGAGGGATGAAAATCTACAATTGGCCGGGTATTGGGAGAGTAAGTGGGGATTGAGGATGGAGGGGTAAAATTTGTGTGGATGAAATAGGAATGAGGAAAGAGCAAAAGGAGAAAGATTAGTATGTTAAAGCAGATGTAGAGAGAGAGAATGGAAAAAAAAACTAGAAGAGAGAAGAAAGAACAAATGGACAGCAGACGATGGACAGTTAGCAGAAAACATGAAGAAACCAGAAGAAAGTGGCTGGAGCAATTGCAACTGAAAAAAATGCACAAAAGGTAGAAAGATATCTCTTTATTTTGAATTTATTAACTGGAATTTGAAAGCTCTGGGAAATGTGCATCATTAACGTCTGCGCTTTGTTTGGTACAAGAGGAAATTAATTTATAGTTTTATTTCTACGGTGTTGTTGTACATTCCAAGTTTGGCTTTTGGGGTTCCCAGTTTAATTATTGCCTTCCTGTTTCTAAATTGTGATTCCTTGTTTGGTGATGGTCTATGTTCTGCATGTGTAACTGAGCTGAGGTATTCTATTTATGTAATTCCTATTTGACATTGCCACTTGTTCTCTTTCCCCAGTATTCTCTGAAATGTATTGGTTTAATATTGGCAGTGTTGCCTTTTGATAGGTAGGGTATGGTGCTTTGTGAGTCCTGGTAAAGCTGTCAGGATACGGCGGGTTTGCTATGGGTTCTAAATGTATACCAAATCTACATGATCTCCCTATAACTTATCACCAGCCCTCTACAACTAAAAATGGCCAGGATTCTAAACCAACCCACAACCCCTAAAGCATGCAACTTTTTTTGTCGGATCGTTCACCGTGAGAGGAAACAATTCCACTCCTGAAGTGAACCCTCCTTTTTGCTCAATAATTCAATGGCTGCTGATCAGCCCAGCTAACAAAAACAGCACCCGCTGCCGTCAGCAAAATCAATCCATTTTCTTTAAAAATGTAATAGAGGCAATCAGGTCTCCCCCGATCCACAGGCTCCCAAAACAAACACCGCAGCTCATTCAATCCCCCACTAGAATTAGTATTACGAAAGAGGACTTAGCTGCTTGGAAATAGAAGCTGTTCCACTCTGTCCATATATTCTTTGAAGGCTTCCTCCACTCCACGTGAAGGAGATAGAGAATCCACTGTTCATCAACAGGTGGCCCACTTCATTCCACAGCAAATGAGGTTCACCTCGTGCATTTCCAGGCCTACTGTCTGTCTGCTATTGCTTTATGGATGTGTACAGCTCTGCATTGCCTAACCTGTAGGGTGTCTGTTCCCCAGCAGGACTGGGGTTGATGGTCCCCTCTACTGCCACCATTGCAGGGAGGTAGAATGTGGATCTGTTGGTGGGCGATCCTGTTTCCCACCCTGAGCCCCAGAGTGGGTTGTGTGGTGGTACATAATCCGCTTATGGGTCTAAACAACCCCCCCTCCCCCCCTCCCCCTCCCCCTCCTCCCCCCCTCCCCCTCTCCCCCCCTCCCCCCCTCCCCCCCCTCCCCCTCCTCCCCTCTCCCCCCCTCCCCCCCTCCCCCCTCCCCCTCCCCCCCTCCCCCCCTCCCTCCCCCTCTCCCTCCCCCTCTCTCCCCCCCCTCCCCCTCTCTCCCCCCCCTCCCTCTCTCCCCCCCTCCCCTCTCTCTCTCTCCCCCCCCCCCCTCTCTCTCCCCCCCCCTCCCCCTCTCTCTCCCCCCCCCCTCCCCCTCTCTCCCCCCCCCCCCCTCTCTCCCCCCCCCCCTCCCCCTCCCCCTCTCTCCCCCCCCCCTCCCCCTCTCTCTCTCTCCCCCCCCTCCCCCTCTCTCCCCCCCCCTCCCCCTCTCCCCCTCTCTCCCCCCCCCTCCCCCTCTCCCCTCTCTCCCCCCCCCTCCCCCTCTCTCCCCCCCCTCCCCCTCTCCCTCTCCCCCTACCCCTACATCATGTAACCATGGCACCAACACAGGATATGCACTATTCTGGGTGCATCATAGCCCATAAGGGCTAGACATGACTGAGAAATACAGAAGGACACAGATGTATCCTAGGTGTGTCTGCAGGAACTACCTATCACACACAGTAGCACTGATGGGGACCTGCAGCATGGCGTATTTCAGCCATGAAAGGTGCTGTGGACCTGGTGCTGGGCGCCCCACCTCACCCTCAGGGTGAGCACAGTACCCGCACAATGTGACGGTCTGTGGCTACTCTGTGCCAGTACCACACATGGTCAGTTCCCTCTACCAGGCCGAGGTGCTGTGGTGGTGCATACCCCATCTTGTGCCCATCTGTCGACTGCTGATTTGCATGTGCAGTGCATCATGGGTACGGGTGGGTTAACCCTATCCTGGTAACCACAGCAGACAGTTTGTGTGGTTACATGTAGTCCTTCTGCAGCCAGTCAGGGGTTTGTTGGCAGCTATAGAGCTGTAGCCCACTGGTTACTTCACTGCCTGTGAAGCCAGAGGTCATGGGTTCAAACCAATGGTGGGGTTATTTGACAGGGTTGTCTGAGGCATTGTCTATTTTTAATGTACATTAGGGCTGCCAGCAAAAACACCCTCAGAGTACTGTAACCTTAAGGTGCCTCATAAGGCGCCCCATAAGGCGCCTTATAGGGTGCCCTATAAGGCGCCTTATGAGGCACCTTAAGGTTACAGTACTCTGAGGGTGTTTTTGCTGGCAGCCCTAATCAAGCGCCTTATAAGGTGCCTTATAAGGTGTCCTATATTATAGGGTGCCTTGGTGGACAGTGCACTTTATAATGTGCCCTATAGAGTGCGTTATGGGGTGCCTTATGCAGCACCTTAGGTTACCACCAATGTGTTTTGCTGTGGCTGGCACTAATTAAAATAAAAGTAAAATGCCTCAAAAAGCACTACTTAAATGGTAAAGGGTGATGCCGCACCACAGTACCTCGGGTTAGGCACACTGGACCCCTGTATTATCAGCAGGGCGGCCAAGGGGGGTGCGGGGCCATGTGCGTATGGCGGCTCGGTGCGGCATAAGTGGTGGCCTTATTTGCATAAATATTGCATAATGTTACCATCACTAACTTTTAGTAAACATGTCTCTTAATGAGTGTATGATAAGAAAGACTAAAAGATTTCTACATTACTATAATCCAGTGCCAACCGCCAGGCACATTAGGAACTACTACAAACGCTGCCCATTTAGAACCCATAGCAAACCCGCTGTATCCTGACAGCATTACCAGGACTCACAAAGCACCAGTCCCTACCTATCAAAAGGAAACACTGCAAATATTAAACCAGTACATTTCAGAGAATACTGGGGAAAGAGAACAAGTGGCAATGTCAAATAGGAATTACATAAACAGAATACCTCAGCTCAGTTACACATGCAGAACATAGACCATCACCAAACAAGGAATCGCAATTTAGAAACAGGAAGGCAATAATTTAAACTGGGAACCCCAAAAGCCAAACTTGGAATGTACAACAACACTGTAGAAATAAAACTATAAATCAATTTCCTCTTGTACCAAACAAAGCGCAGACGTTAATGATGCACATTTCCCAGAACTTTCATATTCCAGTTAATAAATTCAAAATAAAGAGATATATTTCTACCTTTTGTGCATTTTTTTTCAGTTGCAATTGCTCCAGCCACTTTCTTCTGGTTTCTTCATGTTTTCTGCTAACTCTCCATCGTCTGCTGTCCATTTGTCCTTTCTTCTCTCTTCTAGTTTTCTTTCCATCCTCTCTCTCTCTACATCTGCTTTAACATACTAATCTTTCTCCTTTTGCTCTTTCCTCATTCTTATTTCATCCACACAAATTTTACCCCTCCATCCTCAATCCCCACTTACTCTCCCAATACCCGGCCAATTGTAGATTTTTCATCCCTCCCACACAAAATATTTTTCCCCTCTCCATTTTACTCTCCCAGCCCCATCCCATTCTAATCCTCCCCCAACATCAGCTCCCTTCTAGTTCCAGTCTCACCCAGCATCCATTCCCTTCTAGTCCCTGCATCAGCCCATTTCCAGTCCTAGCCCCCCATCAACCCAGTTCGAGTCCTAGCGCCCGCATCCATTTTCAGTCTGAGTCCCTTCATCAGCTCATTTCCAATCCTAGCCCCCCATCAGCCCATTTGTAGTCATTTCCTAGCCCCACCATCAGCCCATGTCAAATCCTAGCTCCCCTCCACTCAGCCCAATTCCAGTCCAAGCCCCCCCATGAGCCTACTTCCAGTTCTAGCCCCTCCATGAGTCCATTTCAATCCAATCCACCACCACCACAGCCCATTTCCAATCTTAGCTCCCCCCAACAGCCCATTTCCAGTCCTATCCTAGCTGCTCCATCAGCCCATTTTCAGTTCTAGCTCCCTTCCCTCACAGCCCATTTCCATTCCAAGCTCCCTCCCCATCAGCTATTTGCAGTTCAAGCCTCCCCGTCCACTCAGTCCATTTCCAGTCATAGCAATCCCCCCACCCATTACCAGTCCGAGCCCCCCATCAACCCATTTTCAGTTTCAGCCCCCCCCTATAACCCAGTACCAGTCCTAACCCCCCATCAGCCCACTTCCAGTCTTAACCCCATCAGCCCATTTCCAGTCAGCCCCCCATAGCCCATTGCCAGTCCTAACCCCCCCCATCAGCCCACAGCCCATTACTAGTCCTAACCACATCAGCCCACCTCAAGTCCTAACCCCTCCCCATCAGCCCTTTTCCTGTCCTAGCGCCCCCATAGCCCATTAGCAGTCCTAACCCCCCCCCCATAGCCCATTAGCAATCCTAACCCCCATCACCCTATTTCCAGACAGCCCCCATCAGCCCACAGCCCATTACCAGTCTTAACCCCCCCCAGCCCATTTCCAGTCCTAACCCCCCATCACCCCCTTTCCAGTCAGCCTCCATCAACCCCCAGCCCATTACCAGTCTTAACCCCCCCAGCCCATTACCAGTCTTAACCCCCCCAGCCCATTTCCAGTCAGCCTCCATCAGCCCCAGCCCATTAGCAGTCTTAACCCCCCCCCAGCCCATTTCCAGTCCTAACCCCTCCCCAGCCCATTTCCAGTCAGCCTCCATCAGCCCCAGCCCATTTCCAGTCCTAACCCCCCCTCCAGCCCATTTCCAGTCCTAACCCCCCCACAGCCCATTTCAAGTCAGCCTCCATCAGCCCCAGCCCCTTTCCAGTACTAACCCCCCCTCCAGCCCATTTCAAATCCTAACCCCCCCCCAGCCCATTTCAAGTCAGCCTCCATCAGTCCCAGCCCATTTCCAGTCCTAACCCCCCACCCCTTGCACATTTCCAGTCCTAACCCCCCCCCGTGCACATTTCCAGTCCTAACCCCCCCCCTTGCACATTTCCAGTCAGCCTCCATCAACCCCCCAGCCCATTACCAGTCTTAACCCCCCAGCCCATTTCCAGTCAGCCTCCATCAGCCCCAGCCCATTAGCAGTCTTAACCCCCCCCAGCCCATTTCCAGTCCTAACCCCTCCCCAGCCCATTTCCAGTCAGCCTCCATCAGCCCCAGCCCATTTCCAGTTCTAACCCCCCCCCCAGCCCATTTCAAGTCAGCCTCCATCAGTCCCAGCCCATTTCCAGTCCTAACCCCCCCCCTTGCACATTTCCAGTCCTAACCCCCCCCCTTGCACATTTCCAGTCCTAACCCCCCATCACCCCATTTCCAGACAGCCTCCATCAGCCCCCCCCCTTCCCTTCCCTTCCGGCAAATTTAAAAACAAAAACCTGGCTCTAGCTGCTGCCGAGCGTCCGTCGCAGCAGCGGCAGAATGGCGTGTCCCGCGGGGCCCCCTCTCCACGTCGAGCCCTCTGCAAGGGCTTTCAGATTCGCGAAGGGAGAGTGCTCCCTCGCGTCTCTGTAAAGCCCGCAGGGCTAATGGGAAATTTCCCATCAGCCCCTCGCGTCTAAAGGGGCTGAAGGGAAATTTCCCATTAGCCCCTGCGGGCTTTACAGAGACGCGAGGGAGCACAACTCTCCCTTCGCGAATCTGAAAGCCCTTGCAGAGGGCTCGAAGAGGAGAAGGGGCCCCGCGGGACACGCCATTCTGCCGCTGCTGCGACGGACGCGGCAGCGGCAGCAGCTAGAGCCAGGTTTTTGTTTTTAAATGTAATTTAAAAAAAAGCAGAATGTTCTTTGCGCGGGGCCCCCTGAAACGCGGGGCCCTGTGCAAAAAACATTCTTGCTCAATGGACGGGCCGGCCCTGATTATCAGTCAGTGTATTAACCTTCGTGCTACACCTCTGCTTCTATGTTTGCATGTCTGCGCGCCTACTTAAGATTATCGTGCGTTAACGTGCTTAGTGGCATTTTGCCCGATAATGTGCGCAGCGTGCGTTATTGCGTGATAATCCCGTTTTGCTACGTTAAGACTGAAACGCCCACTGCTTTTATGGCATCCTGCACACTATCGCCGGGCGCACGTTAAGACAGTTTAGTAAACATACCCCTTAGTCTCCATCAAAGAAACTGTTAGGTTCCTGAAATTGGATGTCCAAAAGCATGAGAATTATTATTCCTTGGTTTCAAAGGACTTATCTGCTATGAAATTGAAAACTGAACTGTTGGAGAATCAAGTTTGATCATTGAATCTACGTTTCACTAACTTTACGTGCTTTCTTCTGGTTTCTGCCAGAGATATGTTAAAGAAATACTTTGTGGAAATTCTGGGTATTCCACCTGAATCTCAGCCACCGTTATCAAAAGTATATTATGCTCCCTCTCAGAAGAAGAGCTCTGCTGGTCCCATCAGAGCTCTCTTCCCGAGTTACAGCATGCCGATAGTTTAAATATGTCTAATATACTTGAGTTATTGGATATGAGCTCTGTTTCTGCTGCCACTGTGTTGATATCATTGGCATTACCGTCTGATCAAGACTGGCTCTTTAAATTGTATTTTTGCAAGTGCTCTATCCCTTGGGTTATTGGTATGTATCTATCCAGACCTAGCTTGCAAGACTCAGAGAAGACAGAGGGAATTTCTTGTCCTTGAACCGGCAGTGATTCAGTTGGGGGGATTGTTTTCTCTAATATTTCCATGTAAAAGCCTCATTAGGCTACAGCCTGCAGGTTACATATTTTTGATCTCTCTTAGCTGGCGACCTTCATTAGTTCTCATTTAAAAGCCTCTTAAGCTATGGTCGTGTTACGACTTTATACCCAGTATTAGGATAAGGGTTTACAGGCTAAGCAGCTTTGATATGCTTTCCTTCAGGTTTGATACAGTAAATAAATATTGTAAATAAATAAAAACTAATCACACTGAGCTGTTACCACACAGCAGTACGGTAAAAACCCCATGCAAAGCACTTAGTATCCAACTGGGCAGAGACTGGGCATGTTTGGGGCAGCGTTTGGCCATTGATGGCATATTGTGGTTATCGTGGCATCATTGGCACACACTAATTGTGAGTATTGCTGCTAGCATGGGTGCACGTACTGCCTCCTTAATGAGGGCATGCGTTGAGGTGCCATAGCAACATGGTTCCATTGAAGAGCCTTGACTGAGCTAGCCGGGAAGGTCCTGTACATGCAGGCTGAGCTGAATCACAGTCCCAGCCTGCACGTATAGGACTGTTCATAATTCTGATCCCGCGGGGCTAGATGTGTCCCACGGGATCAGAATCACGATCCCCTCTGTGCGTCTGGCTCAAACCGGATGTACAGAGGGGATCTACGTCCAGGATGGAATGAACCCTTCAGTGTCCTGTGCAAGACCTGTTTGGTGTGCTTGGACAACAGTCAGAGCTTTTCTTTGATAATCACACACTGTATAGGTTCTCTTTTACTAATGTGTAGCATGCACTGTCTCCACACAGCCCACAGGAATAAAATGGGCCATGCAGCAGAGAGGCACACTTGGGCCTATTTACTAAAGAGCATTACCTAGTAGTGTGGGGTTTAGCTCATGGTGTGGGTATCAATGCTAAAAAGTAGCATGGGTTCCGTATGATGGAGCGGGGACTGGGTAGGCCATGGGCAAAAGAGGCATTGATGGCAGTGCGAGTGTTAATAGCTTGCGCTAATCGCTCTTGCTGTCCTTAGCATGCGTGCACTTAACGCCACTTCAGTAGGTAGCATTTTGTGTACTTGTGTGTTGATTTGCGTGGTACGGTGTCTTGAGCCCATGCTAACTTCAGGGGGATGGACACACATACCTCCTGAAGTTAGAGCGGGCCTCACACACTGGTAACGTGGTTCACATGTGCATTACTGACTCGGGCCTTAGTAAACATGTCCCACTAAGCGTTACTAAAAGAAGCCCATAGTGATTAAAGATATGATTCATTATGATTTAAATGAAGTTGTGGGTCATGGAATTGTTCAAAGTTTTTCTAACATTTTTTGTGAGCTGATATTTTTTTTTTTATATATTGATGGTGGATCAATGATTAATTACTGATTTGCTTGATTTTTTGTTCATACGTATATATTTCAGTTTATACATGTACCACTCTTTTCTCTGAAATGGCAATTTAAAGCAGTTTGCATAAAAAAATTATATATGATATAACAACATTATTAATACAGCAATAATAAAATTCTAATGTAGACCTACCACATGCCCTGCTCTTCCTAGGGTAGAGATAAGATTCATTGCATAGCCAAACAATAACACTCCCTCCCACTCAATACAATAAAATCCTTACTGCATCAAGATATTTCTAAATCGACACCAAAGAATACAATATAATAAAATACAGCATCATGACAATTTGCCCTACAGCAAAAGATTGATCCACCTGCCCTTTAGTCTATCACTGAGGCAAGTTCAAAACACATAACTTTAGTTCATCACTCAGTAGGCCTTATTAAAAAAAAAAAAAGAAAACTTTTCCCATGCTGTGCCTGAAGCGATAAATCAAACTACAGACAAACAAAAATTGGAAAATGGTTTACTTTAATTTGTGGGAGCACTGTGTGTGTATTATTACTTTACGTTATCTAATTCAGCTCAGCTCGTGTTTAGCACTTGAAGCTGCACCAAATGCTTTTCTTGTTTCACCCGTCTTTAGGACATGGGTGGCTGGAGGAACAAGGTAATAGATTCCAACTCTGCACAAGTAAGAAATCAGATGGTCTGAGTATCAGGGATTTTCATGGCAGTCTCATTTCCTGGAAACCAACCTGGTAGGTGGTTCTGAAAGCCTCTGTACTCAGTAGGGACTTTTGTGGGATCCTGATTGGCACCACCACCCCACCTCATCCTCAAGTATCTGACTGAAGAGAGTAGGGGGCTCTTTGCTGGAACAGTACCTCACTCGCTGGATTTGTGTGCTGGCCCTCTTCTTTGTACCTGCCTGTCTTTTGCCTTTCCATGTGAAGGGCCGCTGATCACTTCTACTTTGAGAGAAAACTAGGCAAGTTATGGATTCCAGGACTTCCATTTTTCACTAGGCTTGTATGGGCCAGGTATATGGGTGGGAAAGGAGCACTCCTTAATGGCCCCTACCTTTATGAACATCTCTCTGGGGCAGTGGTTCTCCATCCAGTCCTCAGGACACACCAAGCCAAGCAGGTTTTCAGCATAACCACAATGAATATGTATGATAGAGATTTGCGTATAATGGAAGAAATGCATGCAAATCTATCTATCTCATGCATATTCATTGTGGTTATAGGTACCAACAAACAAGCACAATACCACGTGCTAGATAGAAACCCAGTCAGAACCGTGGATAGCAAAGGAAGGAATTCTCTTTATTGATCACAAAAAACCTATGGCCCGACACAGGCCGTGTTTCGTTGCCTTCTTCAGGGGCAGGCTACATAAATAATAAAAACAATAGAGTTTACTACAAATATATACATAATAAATATAATAACATAATACCTAAGAATAAATATAAAACACATGTATATATAGAAAATAATTTAAATAAATTATGTTAATAACATCTATGAATAAAACAATAAAACTATATAAAACCGGAGGAAGTGACGTCACCGGAGCCGATGGCGGCTTGAAAGAGCTGCTCCGGCACCGACCCAGCCATTAATAGATAAAGCGCAGCCCCCCGGAGGCGGAAAGCGGTGGCCCCGGGTGTGGAAAGTGGCTGGAGGCGACCGCGACTGCTGAAACGCCGGCGGCAGTAAAATTCAACAGCTGTGAGCCGCCGGAGCGGGAGGACTAAGCAGCCGCGTGACGGGCAGAAAATGGCGCCCGGAGCACAAGCAGAGGTGGTGTAAGAGGCCGGCAGCAGACCAGGTCCTGCGCTTCAAAAAAAAAAAAAAAAAGCTTTGCAGCTCTCCTGAGGGAGGAAATCGCGGCGCATAGTGGTGCTGGAGGCGAGCAGAGGCTGAGGAGGGAAACCATAGGCCCTGAGAGGCAGAAAAAGCTGTGAGTCTGCAGTGCTGAAGTCAGAGGGAGAGCTGTGATTCATGAAAGGTCACTGAGAGGAACTGGTAGCAGCCGGGCAGCAGCAGGACAGTGCAGCCCAGAGAAGTGTAACAGAGCTTAGCAAGGCTGCACATAGTGCTAGCAAGCTTGAACATTGGAAGACCAGGGCAGTGCCAGACAGCGCAATCTGGTGCAGAGATGACCACCAGAAGAAAAGCGGCAGATCTCAGAGAGTATGTGTACTCAGGGTCGCATGGAGGGAAGGGTGAAGCAGGACAGATGGAGAACAAAAAGCCTCCAGATGTGCACGGAGAGCAGGGTGAAGAAGTGGAGATGGAGAATGTAAAAGCCCCTGGAATGGAAGCTACGCAAACTATCACAAGAGCGGAACTTAGAGACTGGTTTCTTGAAATTAAAAACGAGGTGCAGTCCGTGAAGAGTGAGTTGAACGAGGTGCTGGGTCCCCTGAAGGAAGAAGTTGGAGAGCTGGTGTGCAGAATGGGAGATCATGAGAACAGGTTACAAGAGCTTGAACAACAACAGGAAGGAGAGACACAAAAAATGTGAAGCTGGGATCACAATACGAAGCTCTGCTATATAAGTTGGAGGATCTGGAAAACCGTTCTCGACGCAATAATTTGAGACTCCGCGGAATACCAGAGGAGAAAGAGTTTCTGGACAGTGAAAAGGTTGCACGATCGGTGTGTCTGGAAGCTCTCAGGCAAGGAGGAGAGGAGGTGACGGCTATGGATATACAACTTGAAAGAGCACATCGTGCACTGGGAAAACCAGTTGGCAATAAACCACGGGATATCATCATTTGCCTAGCACGTTATAAAATTAAAGAGAAAATTGTTCACAAAATACGGAGAGAAGGAGCCCTCATGTGGCAGGGTTACCCAGTGCACATATATGAAGACCTTTCTGCAGGCACGTTGCAGAGGAGGAGGGCAATGCAACCCGTTATACAGCTTCTGCGGAGAGAGGACATTAAATATCGCTGGCTTCATCCCTTTGGACTCTCGTTTACAGTTAAAGGGCGGACATGGCGGATACAGACACCGGAGGAGGCACTGAAGGCCCTCCGGGAGGCAGGACTGAGCACCACGGCGGAAGGACTGGGGGCAGGTCCCTCAACTGGAGGGAGGCAGGGGCAGCGTGGGGGCAGCCCGGAGCGCCGGCATAAAAGAACGGCAAGACCAGGGCAGGAGCTGCAAGAAGACCGGCTGACGGCGGACACTTGAAGAAATTGGAGGACTGAAAGAATGCTGGTCTAAATGTTGCAGGGTGGTGGTGGAGTGTTGTGTTTAAGAATGATCATATAGGTATCATACAGGTATTATGTAAAGTAATATGGGGGAGAGATGGGTGGGGTGGTGGGGAGAGGGTGGAGAAGGGGAGGGAGTAGGCGGATGGGAGGGGAAGGAGGATGGAGATACTGTAGAGTAAAGGGTGGGAGGTCTAAGAGAGCGGGGGAGAGGGGGAAGGAAGGAGGGGTACAGAGGGAGTGGGAGGGGAACGTGGTGAGGGATGGGGGATGAGAGTATGGGTAGGTGGCAGAGGGAGGCGGGTGAGTGGGATGGTGAAGGGAGGGGGGCAGGGAGGTGTGTAAGTGTCAGGCTGGGGAAGGTAGGGGGCGTACTACTCCTGAGCTATCCTCTGGAGGTGATGGAGGATGAGGGAGGGATGGGGAGGGAGGGGGGAGGGGGTACGATGCCTTGAGGAGGTTGAAAGGGGTACGAAGTGTGAGGGGGAGGAGGAGGGGGAGGAAAGGGGTAGGAAGGAAGGGTGGGGGGATTTGGGAGGGGGGTGTGGGAAGCAGAGGAGGTTAAAGATTATGACATTGAATGTAAAAGGGCTGCGTACGAGACGGAAACGAAGGTTGGTGGAGAGGGAGGGTAAAAGAATAGGTGCAGATATTATGTGCATACAGGAAACGCATTTGCGGGTGGGGCAGGAATATTTGTTGGAATCTCGGCAATACCCCAAGGTGATTCTGGCGGGCCAGAGACTAAACTCTAGGAAAGGGGGAGTGGGAATCTTAATAGGGGGGGAGTACCATAATATGGTGAAGGAGGTTAGACGGGGGAAAGGAGGTAGATGGGTGGGGGTGCTATTGCAAATTGAAAGGGAGGAGGTATGGGTGATAAGTCTGTACGGTCCCAATGAGAAGCAGGGGGAGGCGTATGAACAACTTTTGAAGGAGTTGGAGGGAGTTGGGAGTATTCCAATACTAATGGGGGGGGGGGGATTTTAATCTGACGTGTAACCCCAGAATTGACACAAGTGGGGGGCAGGGGGGAGGAGGGCGAAGGGATAGACAAAGTCTGCATAAATTGAGAGAAAGTTTGGGTCTGGTAGATGTTTGGAGAAGCTGGCATCCGGGGGAACGGAAATACACATACTATTCCCCAGTGCATAGCTCCTATAGTAGGTTGGATATGATATGGGGGGAGGAATCTGGTTGGAAAGAATACAGGAAGTGGAACATGGCTTGATCACCTGGTCGGATCACGCCCCGGTGAGTGTACGATTCGATATGGATAGGAAAGATGATATTCTAAAATTCTGGAGACTCAATAATTCCCTGTTAGAAGAGGAGAAGCATGTGGGGAAGATTAAAGTTAATATACAGGAATACCTCCAGCTAAACGATACAGGGGAGGTGTCTATGGGGGTGCTCTGGGATGGCTTAAAAGCGGTGATTCGAGGACAGTTGGTTAGTTTAGGGGCGCGGGTGAAGTCAGAAAAAGGGGCGGTGGACAGTGAACTATTGCAACAGTTGCGGCTTTTAGAGGGGGCACACCAGAGGGTGTCGGATCCGCGCACACTTGCGGAGCTTAATAGGGTGAGAGCGGAGTTGAGTAAACTGCGGGCCCAAGAGATAGCATTCCATCTAGCAGTATTGAAGCAAGCCCATTTTGAAGGGGGTAATCGGGCGGGGAGGACACTGGCTAGTCGCCTGAAGGGGAGGAGGCAAGCAGTGCATGTTGAGGGCATTCGGAATAATAAAGGGGAATGGATACACACCTCAAAGGGAATTAGGGGGGGTGTTTCGGGAGTATTATAAGAAATTGTATGAAAGTGAGCTGAAGGTGGGAGAGGGATACTGCAGAATTTCTGGAGGAATGTGGTTTGTCACAGGTGACTGAGGAGGAAAGGGAATATCTTGGGCGGGAAATCCAGGAGGAGGAGGTGAGGAGGGCTATAACCACACTGAAATTGGGGAAGGCGCCAGGGTTGGACGGGTATATGGCAAAGTTCTATAAGGTCCTGTCGGAACAGATTACGCCACTATTTACCAAGGTAGTCAATAGGGTGCTGCAGGGGGAGGGCCTTCCGCGAACAATGGCGGAGGCTGGTATAACGGTCTTGCCGAAACCAGGCAAAGATAAGGGGGTATGTGGCTCCTATAGGCCTATATCCTTAATAAATTTAGATGCAAAGCTACTGGCAAAAATTTTGGCAAATAGGATTCAGGATGTAGTTCCACACCTGATACACCCGGATCAGACGGGTTTTGTGAAGGGGCGTCAGGGTAGTGATAACGTGAGAAAAGTTTTGAATGTTATGTGGCAGCTACAGCGTACCAACGAGGAGGCAGTGCTAATCACCGTAGACGCAGAAAAGGCTTTTGACCGGGTGGAGTGGTCTTTTATGTTCCAGGTTTTGGAGAAAATGGGGTTTGGCGGGAAGTACATCAGTTGGATAAAAGCTCTATACCAGGGACCGCGCACCAGAGTTAGGGTAAATGGTGGGTACTCTGAGAGTTTTGAGCTCCATAGAGGTACCCGACAGGGGTGCCCCTTATCGCCATTATTGTTCGCATTGGCTATCGAGCCGCTGGCAGCCTACATCAGGCGGGCGGGGGATATTAAGGGAGTGAGGATACGCGGGAGGGAGGAAAAGATTGGATTATTTGCAGATGATGTTATCTTTACCCTGACCCAGCCACTTACAACATTACCAGTGCTCTTGACGGCTATACAAAGGTACAGCCGCTTAGCTGGATATAAAATGAATCAAGGGAAAACGGAACTGTTGGGATTTAATTTGGCGCCCAGGGTGGAAGAGAGCTTGCGGCACCACTTTAAGTTTAGGTGGGTGGAGGGGAGTTTTAGGTATTTGGGGATCCAGTTGGGGACCCCTATCTTTAAGATTAAACAATGGAACTATCAGGGTCTGGTCGAGACTATCAGACAGGATTTATCACGGTGGAGGGGGTTGTATCTGTCCTGGTTGGGCCGCATTGCGGTGGTAAAAATGAATGTCCTCCCAAGGTTATTGTTTGTGTATATGTCCCTGCCATGTAGGTTGGTTAGAAAGGACATAGATAAGATGCAAAATCTGCTTCTGCAGTTTATTTGGGATGGCAAGCGCCCGAAAGTCGCTCGGGCGACCATGTACAGGTTAAAAGCGGAGGGGGGATTGAGGGTCCCATCGTTGTTCCGGTATTATGAAGCGGCGCAACTTCGGGCACTGTTTGCATGGAAGGAGGGGGTGGAGACGCCTGGGTGGGTGGAGATGGAGGAGGAGGAGGGGGCAGAGGTGGGAGCTTGGATTTGGGACCCTGGAGGGGGAAGGACGGAGAAGGGAGACGGGAATCCTTATCGCGAACTTACAAGACAGGTTTGGGTGAAATGGAAGGGGTACCTGCTAGGGGGGAAACAATACTCCCGCGAAACTCCCATTCAGACCGTAATGAAGGGTAGGATGGGGGAGGCGGCAGGGGTTTTTAGGCGGTGGGGGGGAGAAAGGGTTGCGGAAATTGGGTCAATTGGTGGGGGATGGGGGGAGGATCAGGGATTTTGAGGAGTTGCAACAGAAATATTGCTTGGAGGAGCAAGATAGATATGCCTATGTTAGTTTGTGGTATTGGCTCCAGCGGAGGGAGGTGAAGCAAGATTGGATGGCGAAGCGTACGCCATTTGAGGAGATGCTGGGGAATAAAGGGATGCCCAATCGGATCATCTCAAAGTTATATCAAATCCTGGGGGAATTTAACCAGGGGGTTATATGGGGCCAGCTGCAATGGGAGGAGGAGCTGGGAGGGCAGTGGGATGCTGAGAGGTGGGAAAGAATTTATATTCGAACCCATAAATTAGCTCCGGGAACAGCAATGCTGGAAAACAGCTATAAGCTCAGGTTAAGAATGTATTGGACCCCGGTGTGGCTACACGCCCTCTACCCCGATAGTTCGGATCAATGTTGGAAGGGGTGTGGGGCTAGAGGAGATTTGATACATATGGTGTGGGGCTGCCCGACAGTCCGAGATTATTGGAGGGGGGTGGAAAGCCTTACGGAAGCCATCACAGGGGTGAAGGTGTTTTTTACCCCTAGTATGGTGATACTGAACGAAGACGTGCTGGAAGAGGGACGGAGAGATTTGGGCAGATTGCAGGGGTACTGTGTAATCGCAGGGCGGATGTGTCTTCTACGTTGGTGGAAGAAACAGGGTGTCCCCCCAATAGCGGAGGTGGTGGGGCGCATGGAGCAGCTTTGGGGGTATTGTGAAATAGAAGCCCATCATAAACATAATGTCCAAAAGTACAATAAGGTGTGGGAAAGATATGAGCACTGGAGGGAAGAGGGGGGGGGGTTAGTATGATGTTGGGGGCATGGTTGTAGGTTTCACTTTCTGCCCCACCCACTTGTAGGTGTACTGGGTGGGTAGTTCCAGTTATGCACTCATGGTTAAGATTTGCACTGGTTACTTTTGGTAAGTTCACCGCTGATTGTAATGCGGATAGGAGATTTTACGAATCTGGGGTGAGTGAGGATTTTAGGCTCGGGGGCCTAATGTTAGCGGGAGGTGGGGGTGGTAGTGGGGGGGGATGGTACGGGGCGGGGGGTGGGAGGAAGGGGGGGAATATAGTGTGGTATGTGTTCTTTACGCTTGTATGGTCCACATTGGAAGAATATTTGCCTGGTCGGTGGAGTCTCAGTTGGTGAAGTGTGGCGAAGTTTTTGGTGGGACTCTTGGGCCAGGCAAATGTACAGTACTCTAAGTTAGGGAGGAAATGTATAATGTATAAAGTGCAAAAAGTGTATAGGGGTTAATAGGGAAAACGGGGATGCACCATGAGCGGGGATCTCTCACACATGCTGATGATGAAGTAAAGAATGTAATTTGGTGCCTGAGTGGGGAGGTTCAAGAAGTATGTTATGTATTGTTTGTTGTGTTGAGTGCTAATAAAAAATTTTAAATACAAAAAAAAAAAGGAAAAAATGGACTGTTTTAAACTGACCAGCAGCAAATCCTGATCTCAATCCAATCAAAAACCTTTGAAAAGAGATGAAATATGCCATTGGCAAAGAGAATCCTGGAAACATTCATGAGCTAGAACAAATGGCAAGTGAAGAGTGGGAGAAAATACCAGCAGACAAATGTATGAAACATAGATGGCTTCAACAAACTGGCTGTCATCACTGCCAAGATTTGTGCAACCAAATATTAGTGAAGGGTGTCATTAATCCTGTCCAGGTCATATTTTGTTTTCTTCTCAGAAATTACTATGTTTACGTTGCACAAACATCTTTTTTGTTGTTATATACTTTTGAACATACTATTAAAATATTATGAAGACAAAAAAAAAAACAAACCTATATAAAACCATCTATAACCAAATAGGTAAAAGACCAGCACAGCAACACAAGTCAGGTGATAAAACCATATGTTATACACCATAAATAGAACATGAATAAAAAAGAAGCATCTATAAAAGGAAACCACAACATAAACATAATGGTAAAAGAGCCAAAATGTTATAAAAACAAATTGTTTTAAAACAGCTGCAATCAGTGTAAACACATAATGTAATAGTGAACCCATAAATATAAAATAAAGGTAAGTAAAACCACTACTACCACTTAACATACCTTTATAAACTGTTTTAGCCTCTATGGTGTTCTATTCACCATCGGGGGCAGAAAGAAATATTGTTCACTATTGGAGACAAAGAAAACATCCCAACTGTGATAAGTGTATCCATGTGTAACTTACAAAACTTTCAATAATTTACTGTACCAGGCAAAACATAGAAGGAAGGCTGGATCAGTGAAATCTCGGATACCAAATTACCCTTTGGACATTGAATTTATAATCTTTTCCTGTGGGCACATTGATTCTCTATACAACCACTATTTATAAGACTCAGCGTCAAAAAAAATTTTTTAATAAAGGGAAAGAGAAAGAAACCACGGGGCTTCATCATTAACTTTGACTCTTCAACATCTCTAAGCTTAAATTATGCGTTGTTAAAGGACTCAGACGTCCTGTAAATACCCATAGACAAAAGGCTAACCCTGTAAAAGCTCGAATACCAAATTACCCTTAGAAGTTATATTTTTAAATTTAATCTATTACCTGTGGGCACATTGATTCTCTATCCGACCACTATTTTTCAAAGATCAGCATCAAACACTAAAAAATGGAAGGGGAAGGAAAACCGGAACTTCATCATTACCTTTGTTACCAACGTCTATAAGCTAAAGTTATGTGTTATTGAAGAATTCGAGCACCCTATATTTACCCATATGTCACATATTTCATCTTTTTAAAGACACAACTCACGTATAAACCGCGTGTAAATCAACCGTCGTCTTGCAGACTGCTGCTGATTGTGAAATTGTGGAAGTAACAACGCCGGCGTCTGCACGCTAGATGAAAGCCCTTTCCCGCAAAATGTAAATGAGATGACATCTGAATAAATGAGAGAATCAAAAACGGATCGCTCAATAGTTACACCATGGGAAGGGTTAAATATAGATCCATATTCTGAAAGGTCTCTGCAACTGGAATCATCAAACCGCAGTTTGCAAAGATTTAAGTACACCCTCTATTTATCCATGTACCTCACGTTTACACCCTTTTTAAAAAAACTTTACATCGTCATCCGCTTCTCATTTTGACATTATATTGTAAAGCCCCGTTAACTATAAAGTGACAGAAATGAAGCACGTCGGCATCTGCTTGCTAGATGGAATTTTATTCGCGATTTACAAATCAGATGATACGTGATTAGGTAAAGGGATGATAATAGTCACTCAATTGTTGCCAACATCTAAAAGCAAAAAAGTTTTTATTATGAAAGGACTTTTGTAACTATACTGCTCAAGAGAAATACCTTAATTGAAATTATAATACTCAAGGAGCATGCCTTGATCATACCCAAACTATGGTTACATGATGTAAGGTTCCGCATTAGGAACCACCACCCAGGAAAAAGATTTAGGCGTCATTGTGGATAACATGTTAAAACCCTTGGCCCGGTGTGCAGCGGCGGCCAAGAGAGCAAATAGAATGCTAGGTATCATAAGGAAAGGAATGGAAAATAAAACAAAAGATATTATAATGCCTCTATATCGTTCCATGGTGAGACCGCACCTTGAATATTGTGTGCAATTTTGGTCACCGTATCTTAAATAGGATATAGCATTATTAGAAAAGGTTCAGAGAAGAGCCACCAAAATGGTAAAGGGGATGGAAGGATACTCCTATGAAGAAAGGCTAAAAAGGTTAGGGTTCTTTAACCTGGAAAAGAGACGGCTGAGGGGAGATATGATAGAAGTCTATAAATTAATGAACGGAGTGGAACGGGTAAACGTAGATCGATTGTTTATGTTATCAGAATATAGAAAGACTAGGGGACTTGCAATGAAGCTACAGGGTAAACTATTTAAGACTTATAAGAGAAAATATTTTTCCACTCAACGTGTAATCAAACTCTGGAATTTGTTACCGGAGGATGTAGTAAAGGCTGTTAATGTAGCTGGGTTTAAAAAAGGTTTGGACAAGTTCCTGGAGGAAGGGTCCATAAACCATTATTAAGAAGGGACCCAGGATATCAATGCTTGACCCAGTACAAGCATTGCGGAACCTGTGTCTTTTGGGGAAACTGCTAGGTCCATATGACCTAGATTGGCCACTGTTGGAAACAGGATACTGGGCTTGATGGACCTTGGTCTGACCCAGTATGGCATATCTTATATTCTTATGAACTACTATGTAAGGGGGGGAGGGGGCAGCAGAAATCCTGTCCTTGTTTCCTTTATCTTTGTTCCCTCTTCACTGATTCCTCAGGACTTTCCTGACTCCTTGAGTCTTTTTCTTCTTATGGTCTGTGATGAGAAAGAACCATACTAGGAAACTTTCTCCTAATTCCTGGGCCTAGCCAGCAATAGGAAAGTTAAAAAGCGCAAAGGATTTTCTTTTACTCAGGAGTTGTAGTGATCCTAAGGCTCATGTCCTCAAGGCTCAGGAATTCTGCCACCCCTGAAGGAAGGAAAGAAACTTCCAAAAAGAGAAGAATTTCTCTCCAAGTTTTGGACTTCATAGAGAAAATATTAGCATGAAAAACATCCGCATAGACATAGGTAGATATAGGGAAATCTAAATCGTTCTGGGTCTACCCATTACAAATATGACAAATAGTCAAATCTCCCCCCTTCCCCCTTTATAGATCATCTTCCAAGGCTCCCAGGATAAGAGGACATCCCTGCAACCTTCAAAATACCCATGTCAACAGAAAGTGGGTGAACCTCTGAGGTCCAATACATAAATAATTTAGAAATTGGTAAGGGGTTTCTCTTACTCCGACCTACACATGCATGACCATCTTCGGACCAATTCTTCAGCTTTCTGCCTTGGCCTCTGACCACGTTTCTGCCCTGAGTGCATAGGGAGAGGAATGTCCACCAGGAAGAAGGAGGTGATAGTGCCTCTGTATAAGTCATTGCTGAGATCTCATTTGGAGTATTGTGTGCAGTTCTGGAGAAAAGGATAAACAGGATGGAGTCGGTGTAGAGGGTGACTACTAAAATGGTCAGTGGTCTTAGGCATAAGGCATATGAGGACAGACTTAAAGATCTCCATATGTATACTTTGGGGGAAAGGCAGGAGAAGGGAGATACGATAGAGACATTTAAATACCTTCATGGCATAAATGCACAGGAGGTGAGCCTCTTTCAATTGAAAGAAAGCTCTGCAGCGAGGGGGCATAGGATGAAGGTGAAAGGGGATAGACTTGGTAGTAATGTGTGGAAATATTTCTTTACGGAAAGAGTGGTAGATGCGTGGAATACTCTCCCCGAGGAGGTAGTAGAGACGAGGACTGTATCTGAATTCAGGAAATCATGGGACAAACACAGAAGATCGCTAAAGAAAAGAAAGGGATTATAGCAGTTGGTGTAGAAGGGCAGACTGGATAGACCATATGGTCTTCATCTGCCATCAGGCTTCTATGTTTCTGTGTTGCTGTTTTGTCTGTCAGCATTCTCACACTGCAGCGTGGTGAGGCTCTGGCTTATTTTGCTCTTGGATATGGCTAAGATTTTATTTGGCCTTTGTGCTTCAGCTGCTGTCATCCCAGCCTAAACATTACACCAAGAGAGGCATGGACTAGCCTCGCACCAGCAGGTAGATAAATCAAACTGATGCAACGAATTGCTTGTTAATTTGTATTCATGTCTTAGTTTTGGCTTTGTTTTATTCTGGGAAATGTCCTCAATCCATGTTGTGACATCTGCTGCCCTGCCTGTGATTTCATCCAGGATCTGCAGACTAGCAACTAGGCATGGTTCAGTAGTTCTGCTTAAAAGTTATATTTAGAAGCTCAAACAACGCAGGCTAGACAGGAAGAAAAGATAGAAAAACCTGGTAAGATTATTTTATTTATTTATTTAGACAGTTTTGTATACCACCTTATCCTTCAATCAAAGTGGTCACAACACAGTTGGGAGATAGATTTAACATGAGGGGATATGAGACACATACACGAATACTTACAGGGAACATGGGCAATGGAGGGTTAAGTGGCTTGCCCAAGACCACAAGGAGCACCTGTAGGACTAGAAACCCCAGTCCTTCCGGCCCAAGGTTGCTGTCCTCTAGAAATATTTAAGCTTCTCCGATTAAGAGCCATGCTTGGGTTCAGAAAAAAAGAACATAAGACATGCCATACTGGATCAAACCAAGGTCCATCAAGCCCAGTATCCTGTTTCCAGTAGTGGCCGATCCAGGTCACAAGTATCTGGCAGGTTCCCAAAAAGATACATAGGTTCCACAGCACTTGTCCGGGGCTAAGCAGTAGATTTCCCGGATCTTCTTTAATAATGTTTATGGATCTTTCCTCCAGGAACTTGTCTAAATGTTTTTTAAATCCAGCTACACAAACAGCTTTTACTACATCCTCCGATAACAAATTCCAAATTTTGATTGTGTGTCAAGTGAAAAAATATTTTCTCGTATTACTCTTAGGGGTATGTTTACCAGTAAGCAAGCATTAACAGCAGCAGTAAAGGTATTATCAGGCGGTAAAGGCCGGGGTGGGGAGTAAGTGTTCTGGCGGTGAGTGCTCTTGGCTCCACTTATCAGATGCTAACAAGACACTGAGCATTAAGGTGCTGAATGTGCACCTTAACACCCGAAAGTGGCAGTCACGTTAATGCAGGATAAGGGAGCTTTTGTGAAAGTCACATTTTAGGTGATGGATGGAAGGAAAGGGGGAAGAGCTGCTGGACATTTCAGATCCATATGTATCCTACATGTCAGTCAGTAAGAGGGATTATAATGTGGGAGGCAGCTATCACTTAGGGGTGCCTGCGTAATATGCTGTAATGTCAGTGTGTGGCATAGGATTGGGAAGAAGTATTCCCTAGTGTAGTCAGCATTGCCACGATGTGGGCATCAAAAGGATGACTGAGCAGGAATAGTGACGTGCGGATCATGCACAGGAGAGGTGTGAGTGATACGTCCTAATGATTAAGCTGTTCCTGTGTGGGCCACGGTGTCGCAGCTGGCAGGGGAACACATGACTGTACATAAAGGGCACATGCTGATGGATGGGGGTAGATGAGAGTGCGGCCTTGCTGCCCCACTGTACCTGCTGTGACCGCACAAATGCAGTTGTAGTATGTGTGAAACAATAGTAGCTGTGCCATGAGGAAGTTCCAATTCCAGCTATTTGGGAATGACAGCTGCCTCAGCTTTTCTAAGCACCATACAATCAACCTGACACATGTGTATATACAGTAACTACTGGACAAGCGTCTCTCATATTGGCCATTTGGAGCAAGTAGGTAGGGACGTGTGATGATCCCTGCAGGTGGCCATCCCAGGAGTGGGATGTGCCTGCAGGTACTGCATATATGCGATAGAGCCAAAGATGTTCAGTCACAGTTATGATGAAATAGTCCAATCATGTACAACTCATGTGTCCTACATCTGCAGGGTGAACATGTCTGACCCTTTGCAATGGGCTACAACACAGACAATAAAGTCGTGCTGTCAGATGGGTATAATTGCAATGTGCATGCTTGCAGACCCAATGTGGAATAACGAGTGAGGTTATCAAACTTGCAGATGACACAAAACTATTTAAAGTTGTTAAAACCCAAGAGGATTGTGAAAAATTGCAAGAGGATCTTGATAAATTGGAAGACTGGGCATCAAAATGGCAGATGAAATTTAATGTTGACAAGTGCAAGGTTATGCACCTAGGGAAGAACAACCCAAACTATGGTTACACGATGCAAGGTTCCACATTAGGAACCACCACCCAGGAAAAAGATTTAGGCATCATTGTGGATACCATGTTAAAACCCTCGGCCCAGTGTGCAGCGGCGGCCAAGAGAGCAAATAGAATGCTAGGTATGATAAGCAAAGGAATGGAAAATAAAACAAAAGATATTATAATGCCTCTGTATCGTTCCATGGTGAGACTGCACCTTGAATATTGTGTGCAATTCTGGTCGCCGTATCTTAAAAAGGATGTAGCGATTTTAGAAAAGGTACAGAGAAGAGCCACCAAAATGGTAAACGGGATGGAAGGATACTCCTATGAAGAAAGGCTAAAAAGGTTAGGGCTCTTTAACCTGGAAAAGAGACGGCTGAGGGGAGATATGATAGAAGTCTATAAATTAATGAACGGAGTGGAACGGGTAAACGTAGATCGATTGTTTACCTTATCAGAATATAAAAAGACTAGGGGACATGCAATGAAGCTACAGGGTAAACTATTTAAGACTAATAAAAGAAAATATTTTTTCACTCAACGTGTAATCAAACTCTGGAATTTGTTACCGGAGGATGTAGTAAAGGCTGGTAGTGTAGCTGGGTTTAAAAAAGGTTTGGACAAGTTCCTGGAGGAAAGGTCCATAAACCATTATTAAGAAGTGACCGAAGATATCAATGCTTGACCCAGTACAAGCATTGTGGAACTTGTGTCTCTTGGGGAAACTGCTAGGTACATATGACCTAGATTGGCCACTGTTGGAAACAGAATACTGGGCTTGATGGACCTTGGTCTGACCCAGTATGGCATATCTTATGTTCTTATGTTAACACATAAAAAAGTAGAAGAATGTGTGTCCTCCAGTCAATGCAGACCCCCGACTGTTTCTGGCCGCATAGTGAAGTGAGTTTCCCCACAGCCACAAAGAGAACAAGTGGGATTCAAACTCTTGCCTTTTGCTTACTGAGCCAGTGCTCAAACGATAAAGCTACACCTCCACATCTTTCTGCACAGCAATGTGTAGAATCAAAGAGACTGCAGGTCCCCAACTGCAATGGCCAAAACCCAGGACATGAAACAACGTGGCTGGCACCTTCTGAGACAGTGGCACACATGCAGTACGTACTGCACTGGACATGCAGTACTGTTGCTGCATAACAGACACACAGCTACAGAATACATGTCTTGTCGAAAGGCCATGCCACATGTGAGGTCAACATGCCTGTCCCTCCACTGTACCTCCAACAACAGTCGCATGCAGAAGTCCACTGTATCACAGTGTGGCACTAACCCCTTAGACAGCACATGTGCAGGATGGGACGGGACGTCAGGCTTTTCTGCTTCCTCGTGGCTGATTCCACCACCGTTGAGATGTGTGGAAGTTGAGTCTTATGGAAGCCTTGCTGCACCTTGTACATTCTTTCAAGGCGCTTGCTCACAATGGGGACAGAGGCCCGGGGCCTCCCACATGCAGAGCAACAGCTGGGAGAGGAACGGTGGCACCGGCACAGTGAGAGATTCCCAGGGCGTGGCCTCATACTGAAGAATATCGAGTTCTTCAGCAAGAGGGTTTTCCTTGGTCTGGGTGACCAGGTTGAGGGCCCGAGCCATGTCCCGAATAAGCACCAAAAAGGAGGTGTCCTTGGGTAGTGAACACTGCTGGAGATCAGGCGGTGAGGGGTGTGACGGAAGGTCCCGGTGGGTGCGGGTCTCTGGGGATGTGTCCCCTTGGGATTCCCAGTCTGAGAAATCGGTCGAGGGATCCGAGCTGGGTGGTTCACCCTGTCCAATAGCCGCTTGCCCCCGAAGAACGGGAGAGCGAGCGAGACCGACGTCGAGGACACTCATGAGGCCCGTGGCTCTCGGGGGGTTCCTGAATGGACTTGGGTATCCCACGCAAGGGACCTATGGTCTCCAGGCGCAAGTCAGCGAAGCTGGCCATGAGCGCCTGCTGGGAAGCAATTAACGCAGAAACGCTGCATTCTAGTGCCAGCATACGGGACTTCCACATGGGCGTGGGGCCCTGGGACGCCGATACCAGGGTCACCGGATCGGACGTCGAGGAGGAGAGGGGGTCCTCACCAGGACAGCCCTCAGAAGACTAGGCGCCTTCTCCGGAGGCCTCAGTTTCTCTGCGAGGTACCTTGCGGGGCCGCTCCTTGTCTGACTTTCAGGAACGCCGAATGGGACTAAGCGACCGGGCGTGGGAGCACTTGTGCTTGTCGGGGGCCTCAGACAGCGACTTTGAGGCCGCCTTCTTTTTGCGCCGTTCCGCCTCAGGGGACCCTGGTCCGAATGCCGTCTAGAACACGGTGCCGCAGGGGGAGAACCCACCGGAGGGGAGACAACCGAGGGTGCCATCGGGGACTCCAAGGCAGCCTTTTGAAAAATGTCTTCGGACTTCTGCTTACGGCTGAGCAGGGCCTTAGAGGACATTTTCTTGCAGAGCAAACAGAGCTCTGGGTCATGGGGGCAAAAATGGCCCCTGCGAAGTCGAAGACCCACGTGGCCAGCGGTTGGACAGAAAACAGGGCGCGAAGCCTGGGAAGAAAAAATTTAGAAAGGGTATCCCTGCAAGCTCCAAAAGAGAGCAAGAAGAGGACGGGTAGAGGACGTGCAACTGGAAAAAAAGAGATATAGCCTGTTAAGGCAAGGAAAACTAAAACTTTTTCCAAGGGACGAGGATGTGCGTCCGAAGGGCTCCGTGGAAAAAGGGAGACTGAGCAAGATGACACCCTTGGACAGTAAGAGGACCATGCATGAGTGGTAGCAATCCCAAAGGCTTTCTCTGAAAGCCGGGGAATTGCTCCGCGCGGGCTCCGTCAGTGCCGACATCACCCATGCGGACTGACTTCCTGCTTGTTCCTGGAGAACAGGGTATCGAGGAGAAAGTTGTGGTCAACAGTGTCAAAAGCAGTGATATAGATCTGCTCCTGGTTCTGGAGTAGATCTATATCACTGCCAGTGTGATACAGGTATTTCCTGCAGTGTATGAATGCTGCAAAAAGCAATGTGTGCCTTCGAGTCAGTCCTGACTCCTGGTGACCCAGAAGCTCCTGGGTTTTCTTGGCAGTGTCACTGGAAGTAGATTGCCAGGCCTTTCTTCTGAGGCAATGGAGGGTTAAGTGACTTGCCCAAGGCCACAAGGAGTGCTAGTGGGATTTGAACCCTGGTTGCTTGGTTACCAAGCCAGTGTTCTAACCACTAGGCTACTCCTCCACTGTGAATGAATGCTAGTCACTTGGTATTCTGTACAATTGCAGCATGCTGGAGTGGCCTGTCTTATCTGGGCTTTGTGTCCTGCTCCTGTTGGCCAGAGACTCTCCTATAACATCTCATGTCAGTCTAAGGTTCTGGCAGCTGTTTCCAAGGAATCTGAATGCAGGGAGTGTTCTCTAGGCAGGAAGGGGAGTGGGAGGGAGCTGCTGATACCAAGCAGAAGGACCTGTCAAGACCATAGTTAGCAACAGGTTACCAACAGCACAAGAATAGTTGCTAACTTCAATTTCTGGGAATTCCAATCAACTAGGTCAGAGCTACTCAATTCCAGTCCTGGTGGCCCGCAACCCTGCAGGTTTTTGGGATATCCCTAATGATATGCATGAGATATATATGCATTAGAGATAGCCTGCCAACCTGACTGGTTTGTGGCCCTCCAGGTCTGGATTTGGAGACTCCTGCCTTACACCTCTGTCATTTAAGATTGTGAGTGGCAAGGTACAGATGTTCTAGACATCAAAAGGGTAGATAGAATGTGTCACATTCCTCCTAGATTCTCAACACCACCAAAAAGTTGTCTAATAGACAATATTTTGGTGGTGGTGAGAAGCAAGGAGGAATGTGACAAATTCTAACCTCTTTGATGTCTTGGACATCTGCACCTTGCCCACTTACAATCTTAAATGACAGAGGTGTAAGGCAGGGGTCTCCAAATCCAGCCCTGGAGGGCCAAACACCAGTCAGGTTGGCAGGCTCTCTCTAATGCATATATATCTCATGCATATCATTAGGGATATCCCAAAAACCTGCAGGGTTGCGGGCCACCAGGACTGGAATTGAGTAGCTCTGAACTAGGTCAATCACAGGCAGCCTGCATATGTTGGGCAACACTGGCCTGTGTCAGCCACTCACATACCATCTGTGCCCAGTCTGCTAGTCACCACAGACTGCATGTGCACATAACCACCATGAACACTTTGGCTTTGTACAAACAGCATGGACATCTAGCAGCCTGTCTAGTAATTGGACTACCATGAAATAAACAGCATCCATATCACTGCAGCTTGATCCTACAGTATATAGCACCATGTGGATACATAGCCGTAACTTGGTCACAGCTCGATCAGAGTGAGAGTGGCCTCTCATCATAAACAGATGTGTGTATCCAGGCCATGTCCATGGCAGACCCACACTAAGATGGCTCAACCATTGACCTTACCTCTGACTCATAAAAATCCTGTGCAAACCTCTCTGTTTTAGGCAGTACCCAAAATCCTCTGCTCCTCATTATGTACTTTTTAAATTTTGGACTTGGGGATTGCTTATGCAATGTGAGGCACAGTAGAAAGTGGGCCAGAGACAGGCTGCGAGTGCATGCTGGCCCACAGTGGGCTACATCTGTCATATACCCAAATATTGTGTCTCCCTACACAGCTTGGGCAGTGAGCATTGAACATAGTGCCATGCTTGTGCTCCCATATAATGTCATGTCCCTAGCCATGAACACTGCAAAACTGGCACAGCACATTTATTTATTTAACAGTTTTTCTATACCGTCTTTCTACGATTCAAGACGGTTTACAGAGAACATAACAATGCAGTATGTTTCAACTGCTCACATTGAAAATGGATATATAACGGTATAACAACAGAACTTTTTACAAGCACTCTCCCATGCTGCTGACGCATTGCCCCCCCCTCCCCCCGGCCAAGAACGCATGGAAGCATGGCAGATTGGACATGGGGTTGGATGTTAGAACAGTTGCTGGTGACACATACGCTGCCATTCACTCTCTCTTTGTACTCTGACAACATCCTTGTGACTGTCACACTCAGTGCCCATTGGGAGCCAGCGAGGCTGTCATGCAAGCCCCTCTGATGTAACACATGCAGACACTGAGTAGGCCCGCATAGCTTCTGGCCTTGTGAATATAGGCTTTAGCCAGCAATTCCACCACCTATGAAGGGCACATTCTGTACATGTATGGTACTGTTCCCCCCACCCCAACATTTAACTCCAGGCACTGCCTTCCCATATGGATGGATTCACCAGAGGCAGGTCTTGTCAGACAAATCTGATTGATTTTTTTGACTGGGTGACCAGGGAGTTGGACCGAGGGAGAGCTCTAGATGTGGTGTATTTAGATTTCCGTAAAGCCTTTGACACTGTTCCTCACAGGCGACTTATAAACAAACTGAGCACCCTAGGGATGGACCCTAAAGTTACTGCTTGGGTTAGAAATTGGTTGGGTGGGAGGTGACAAAGAGTACAAGTAAATGGAGCTCACTCTGAGGAGAAGGATGTTACCAGTGGTGTGCCCCAGGGATCTGTCCTTGGTCCGATTCTTTTTAACATCTTTGTTAGTGATATAGCGGAAGGGCTGTCGGGTAAGGTTTGCCTCTTTGTGGATGATACCAAAATCTGCAATAGAGTAGACACCCAGGAAGGGGTAGATAACATGAGGAGGGATCTAGCTAAGCTTGAAGAATGGTCTAGAATTTGGCAGCTGGGATTTAATGTTAAAAAATGTAAGGTCATGCATTTGGGCTGCAGCAATCCAAGGGAGCAATACAGTATAGGAGGTGAAGTACTTTTGTCCACTAAAGAAGAGCGGGACCTAGGCGTGGTTGTGTCTGATGATCTTAAAGTAGCTAAACAGGTGGAAAAGGCGACAGCAAAAGCTAGAAGGATGCTTGGGTGCATACGGAGAGGAATGGCTAGCAGAAAAAAGGAGGTGATAATGCCTCTGTATAAGTCTTTGGTGCGACCTCATTTGGAGTATGGTGTGCAATTCTGGAGACCACACCTTCAAAAGGATGTGAACAGGATGGAGTCGGTGCAGAGGGTTGCTACCAAAATGATTAATGGGCTTCATTATAAAGCATATGAGGACAGACTTAAGGATCTTAATATGTACACCTTAGAGGAAAGGCGGGATAGAGGTGATATGATTGAGATGTTTAAATACCTCCGTGGCATAAATGTTCAGGGAGAGAGCCTCTTTCAATTGAAAGCAAGTTCTGCTACGAGGGGACATGGGATGAGGGTGAAGGGAGATAGATTCAGGAGTGATATGCGGAAATATTTCTTTACGGAAAGAGTAGTGGATCCGTGGAATAGTCTCCCAGTGGAGGTGGTAGAGATGAGGACAGTAACTGAATTCAAGAAAGCATGGGACCAACACAGAGGATCTCTAAAGGCAAAAAGTGGACTGTTGTAGTTGTTATGGAAGGACAGACTAGATAGGCCATGTGGTCTTTTTCTGTCGTCATATTTCTATGTTTCTAGGTGATTCAGAGACCAACATGACATCTTGTGCCACATTTCAGCAGCTGGAATTGTACACGCACCATTCAGGGCTGAGTGTCCCACTGTCACAATCAGGCACGCAAGTGCATTTGGACTCTCATTTGGTCTAATAGATAATGTACCGCTGAATGCTTTGGCCAATGATCAACAGACAGTGTTGAGATTGTGTTTATTGTGTGCAAATTTGCCTGATATGGACCTGCCTGTATGTGCATACACTGCATAGAGCAGAGTCCCCCAGATTGCACACTCTGACTGCAGCATGGGACAAGAGCAACATGCGTGGAGGTAAATTGTAGAATCCTTCCAGTGTCACTAAGTGCATGAACTGGACATTCACAGAGGGCAGCCCTCCACTTGAGCCTAGTTCCCTGTAGGCTGCAGCTGTGCCAAGTGGGCTGACAGTGTTGCTATGGATACAGCGGTTATGGTAATTGGCATTAATCAGGCCTCTCACCTGTGCAAAGGGGTGTATCCTGAGGTCTGGAGCTCAGTCAGAGGTGAGGGTTGCAACACACTCACATGCGTTTCCTCTGCTTACTCCAGTCAAACCAACAGGCGATTTTGGAGCTGCACAACAGTGTCATGTTGGAAGGTAAGTGTAGGGGAATGCCATGGGGATGGGCCTTGATGATGGTGCAACTGGGAATGCATTAAAGCTTCACAGCTACAGGTTGTAACTACATACTGAAAACTAACCTACTGCTTGTAAATGGTGTCTCATACAGTATGTGAAGTTGCTGTATAGCTGAACTGCAATATGTTGTATGCACAGCCATAAAGCCTGGGCACCACATGCATGCAAGGTGCACTGCTGCAGCTCACATTCCTCTGGAGACATACACATACACACATGACTCCGCTATCCAAAAGTGGTACAGACTAGCATTCTTTCCTGCCTCTTAGTCCTCCTTTGATGCTCCACCATTGTCAATGCCTGCTCACTCCTTCCCTCCCCGACACCCACCAACCCCTGGGATAATCGTAGCTTTATATGTGCTTAAATCTCTTAGGGGGAAGGAGGTGCCATATTCACTCTCAGGTACAGCTGTTTATCTTCACCAGGCATACATTAAGAACGTGAGATTAATTATGTTTCTGGTGACCAAAGTACTATAAAACATATTAGGATTAGTTTTATTAGTATAACTGTCCCTAGCAACCCTTAGTAAGTAAAGAACTTAAATACCTAAACACAACCTTAAAACTAAGATGCAGACAGCAGTCCAGCAGCGAGATGGGCGTTTTCCTGTCTTTTGCATCGAGTGTCACATATATGATTTTCTCCCAGTTGGTGAGGGGTCTTACGTGTGCATTAGGTGCAAGGAGCTCTTTGCTCTCAGGGAATGAGTCCGATCTCTGGAGGCTAGAGTATCAGACTTGGAGGACATAAGGAAGACAGAGAGGTACATAGACAAGACCTACAGGGATATAGTACTGAAGTCCCACCTCCAGTTTGGCAGCATCCCTGTTCCCATGGAGGAGAGAGGTCACATGACAGGAGAGCATGACCCTGGTGTGGCACGAAGTGATCCTGCAGCTAGGAACTGTCATTCAGGTGATGTTTTCCCTCTTGTACCGAGGAAGTTTCTCCAGGGCCATGTGCCCACAAGGGAAGAGTTAAGACAGCCGTTATAGTTGGTGATTTGATCATTAGGCATGTAGATAGCTGGGTGACTGGTGGACGTGAGGATCACCTGGTAGCATGTCTGCCTGGTGCGAAGGTAGTGGATCTCACGCGCCACCTAGACAAGGTCTTAGATAGTTCTGGGCAGGAGACTGCTGTCTTGGTACATGTCGGTACCAATGACATAGGAAAGTGTGGTAGGGAGGTTCTGGAGGCTAAATTTAGGCTTTTAGGTAGAAAGTTGAAATCCAGGATTTCCAGGGTAGCATTCTCTGGATTGCTTCCCGTTCCATGTGTATGACCCAAAAGGTAGGCAGAGCTCCGGAGTCTCAATGTGTGGATGAGACAATGGTGCAAGGATGAGGGTTTTGGATTTGTTAGGAACTGAGGAACATTCTGGGGAAAGGAGGGGCTCTCCCAAAGGGATGGACTCCACCTTAACTGGAATGGAACCAGGCTGCTGGCATTAATCTTTAAAAGGAGATAGAGCAACTTTTAAACTAGATAATAGGGGACAGCCAATAGTCGCCCAAAAGTGCATGGTTTAGAAGAATGTATCTCCAAGAACAAGCAGGAATGAGTCTTCACATATGGGTACGTCGGTACCAACGGAGTCCGCGCGGGAACGCTTCCCAGCGTCCAATCAGAAAGCTTTCGGAAGCATCCCAACACGCCTGCGCGCTGCCTTTCCGCCTTCCCAACTGCCTCTCCTCAGTTTTCGTTTTTCTGCGGAGCCGGCAGGACGTCCTGTCACCGCAGAAAATTCTTCTTTATTTTTTAGTTTTCTTGTGGTCGCGGCTGCCTTTCCCGACGCCACCGGTACCGCCGGTGTTTCTTTTTTCTTTTCTTGTAAAATTTTCCTTTTTAAGGAATATTTTTTCTTCCTTAGTGTCTCACGGTTTCTCAGGCCTTCTAGGCCTCTCCATTTCCTTCATGGAACCGCCAGCCACTTTCCCCAAGAAATGTACAAACTGTGGCAGTACAACTTTATTTTTAGACACTCTCAATTGGTGTCTAACCTGCTTGGGTCCTGACCATTTTCCTTCGGAGCCCTCAGGCAATAGTATTGTGAGAAGAAGTTTTCAACATCAAGTTCCCCTCGACACGCTCAGGGCACTGACCATATCTTCTTTTCCACAGGATCAAGTAACCCAAAACAGTCTGTTAAGACTAGCCAGTCCTTGAGCGGCAGTTCTCAGGCACAGCATAGAGATGCCTCTGGCCTTGTCCTCAAGAATCCACTGGCTTCAAAACCTCGGTGGGAGTCTTCGGCCTCCAAAGCCTGTGTGGGGTTTCAGGTTGTTCCTGAGGTTCACCCCTCACAAAACATACCTGAACCATGCCCGGTGGTGGCATCCGCTTCGAGCGGTACCGATACCCCGGCATCGGCACTGGTGTTGGATGAAACATTCCTCACCAAGGACCGTCGTCTGTCGTCCTCAGTACCTACGGGCCCGGTGGATATGCTTCAGACCGACTTTCCAGTATCGGTACCGACACCAATACTAGTACCAACGTCGGTACCCTCCAGACGTGCATCGATAGACTCGCTTCCTTCGATGCCGAGTCTGAAATCGATCTCCAGTCTGGAGGACTGGGTACCGACTCGCCTTGGTACCGACTCCCGTTGGTACTGAAGGCTCGGTTCCGATACTTCGGATCCGCAACTCTCGGTTCCTCCGATACCGTTAGAGTTGCCACCGGCTGGCCTTCATCCACCGGTATCAGATACGGTACCGAAGTCGGTACCGATATCCACTTTACCTTTGTTGTCGGTACCTTCCATGCTTTTCTCGTCAGGCTCGCTTCCCTCGATGCCGAGTTTGGAATCGATCCCTAGCATGGATGACCTGCTACCGACTGTCGCTGGTCCTGACCTGCAGTACCAGCGACCACCATCTAAGGATCCCATACTGCACCATTCAGGATCTTCTATTCCTATATACTTAGATAGATCCCTCGGTGCCAACGCTAGTTCTTCATCAGATCTAGCCTATCTAAGTGAAGTTCCCTCTGGGGATCCTTCTTTCCAGACTTTCCTCCTGGATATGGCAAAATCACTTGCCATTCCTATTCCTGGACAAGATCCTACACATGGGAATACAGAATACCTCTCTGTTCCTAACAAAGCAAAGGAGAACATAATGCTTCCTTTGCATCATTCTTTGCAGGATCTCCTTCTACGAATGTGGGCAGCTCCTTTAAAGGTACCCCCACCTTCTAGAGCATCTGATCTTCTATATCAGGTGCCCCCTTCTCCAGGGTTTCAAAAGACTCAACTTCCTCATCATTCCATTGTGGTAGAATCAGCAATGAGGCGAGTGAAAAGTAATAAAAAGCACTCTTCTTATCCGCCAGGTCGTGAGTCTAAGACACTAGATGCCTTTGGACGTCAAACCTTCCAGACATCCATGCTTTCAGCAAGAATTCTCTTATATATTTTTTATACGGGTCTATCTCTTGAGGAGGTCACAAAGCAATTACATCTTTTGACTCCTTTTCTTCAAGAGCCCAGATGTATAGACTATTCCTCACTGGTTAGTCATACTCAAAATATCTCTAGGTTTCTTACTCGTGCTACCCTAGACTCCTTTGAGTCTGTTAGCAGGACTTCTGCTATAGCTATAGGGGCACGACGTAGAGCCTGGCTTCAAGCTTCAGACTTGGACAAATGGGCACAAGAAAGACTGGGAAATACTCCTTGCACTGGAGAAAATCTCTTCAACAAGGAGTCTTTACTTCAGGTTACTCAGTTATCCACTGACTTTCCCTTTTCCAGGGGCTGTTCTACGCCTTCTTCTTTCCCAGTAGCAGGGCCGGATTTACCTTGAGTGAGGCCCTACGCCAACAAAAGTTGTGGGCCCCCAGCAGGGGCGGCCCAAGGGGGGTGCGGGGCCTCATTTGCATAAATATTTGCATAATGTTACCATATACTAACTTTTAGTAAACGTGCCTCTTAATGAGTGTATGGATAAAGAAAGACTAAAAGATTTCTACATTACTATAATCCAGTGCCAACTGCCAGACACATTAGGAAACTACTACAAACACTGCCCATTTAGAACCCATAGCAAACCCGCCGTATCCTAACAGCACTACCAGGACTCACAAAGCACCATACTTTACCAATCAAAAGGCAACACTGCAAATATTAAACCAATACATTTCAGAGAACAACAATACATGACCTACTGGGGAAAGAGAACAAGTGGCAATGTCAAATAGGAATTATATAAACAGAACACCTCAGCTCAGTTACACATGCAGAACATAGACCATCACCAAACAAGTAATCACAATTTAGAAACAGGAAGACAATAATTAAACTGGGAATCCCAAAAGCCAAACTTGGAATGTACAACACTGTAGAAATAAAACTATACATTAATTTGCTCTTGTACTAAACAAAGCGCAGACGTTAATGATGCACATTTACCAGAGCTGACATATTCCAATTAATAAATTCAAAATAAAGAGATATTTTTCTACCTTTTGTGCATTTTTTTCAGCTGCAATTGCTCCAGCCACTTTCTTCTTCTGGTTTCTTCGTGTCTTCTGCTAACTCTCCATCGTCTGCTGTCCATTTGTCCTTTCTTCTCTCTTCTAGTTTTTTTCCATTCTCTCTCTACATCTGCTTTAACATACTAATCTTTCTCCTTTTGCTCTTTCCTCATTCCTATTTCATCCACTCAAATTTACCCCTCCATCCTCAATCCCCACTTACTCTCCCAATACCCGGCCAATTGTAGATTTTTTATCCCTCCCACACAAAATATTTTTCCCTTCTCCATTTTACTCTTCCAGCCCCATCCCATTCTAATCCTCCCCCAACATCAGCTCCCTTCTAGTTCCAGCCTCACCCAGCATCCATTCCCTTCTAGTCCCTGCATCAGCCCATTTCCAGTCCTAGCCACCCATCAGCCCATTTCCAGTCCTAGCAACCCCCCAACCCAACACCAGTCCTAGCCCCCCATCAACCCACTTACAGTCCTAACCCCCCATCACCCCATTTTCAGTTTAAGCCCCCCCTATAACCCATTACCAGTCCTAATCCCCCATCAGCCCACTTTATTTATTTTATTTATTTAACAATCATTTATATCCCGCATCTTCCAGAGTTCAGGTGCGGTTTACAATTGAACAACAGTCAACAAAGCAAGGGCTTGTTTTACATAGAACAATTTTTGGCAGTAAACAATGTAATGGTTAAATACGTAACAGAACAATGTAATGGTTAAGTATATAACAGAACAGTGTAATGGTTAAATACATAACAGAACAAGAACAAGGTTAAGAACTATGTACAAATACAGGTTTGTAAGCTCGTTAGATTTAAATCATGGTTATTTACAAGTGGGTGTAATATCTGATTAAGTTATGAGGTTGACTTTACTGCACGGAGGGAGGGAGGGACCGACGGACCCAGCTTGCAGAGGGGGCCCCCGCGGGTCAGTCCATGCTGCCGCGGCAGCAGAGGGGGCCCCGCGGCGGCAGCCAGCAGTTTTTTTTTTAAATTTTATTTTTAAAAAAAAAGCGAATTTGTTCTATTTTTGTGGGCCCTTGCCAGCTGTGGGCCCTACCACATGGCGTACATGGCGTATAGGTAAATCCGGCCCTGCCCAGTAGGTAGGAAATGTCCTACCAAACTTTCTTCCCCTAGGGGGAGAAGGTTTTACCCATCATCTGCCCATCATTCAGATGTTCCCAAACAGGGGAAACATCGCCCTGGTCTGAAGAATCCTCAACCTCAATAGGGTCAACAAACCCAGCAGTCGCAAGGTTTCAAATAGATCATTGTCCCTTTTGGTTGGGGGTTAGGATAGCAGTCTGCTTCTTTTCACTTGAAGTATCTGCTCTAATTTTCATCCTAACCTACCTAGATATCTCTTCATGAGACATCTTTCTCTAATTCTGAGTCTTTATGATGATCATGCCCATAATCAATAGATTTTCCTCTTCCTCTTGGAGGAAAAAGAGGTAGCAACTATCAATAGACAGTTGTTTCCCTGTACTGGCATGTATCATCTCATCTGTCCGAGACCTCCTCCATAGTCGGTCTCTTGCAACTCTGTCTTGCCTCCCTCTTACTACAACATTTGCTTGTAAGAGTGGCTCTTTAAACGGGTAAGCCCCTATGGTCCTCTACCTGTTCTACCGGGGGATTCTCCCTTCTGGAGATGTCTCCCCCCCCCCCCTTCTTACCTTAGAGCAGCTCATCAGATAATAGGGACTCCTATCATGTTTGTTGTTTCTTTTTCCCAGTCTAAAAAAGGAGCAGGGGAAAGAACTTTTCAATACTGCTCTGGTAGTTGCTGCAGATACAGCAATTCCTAGTGGTTAAGCCACTGGTTTTGTTTCTCTACAGAACCAGGGATTATCACAGTCTGGTTGGTTAACTTCTATTCTTCGCCCCTTTGTCCTTGGCAGAATAGCTGGTTACCTGCTGGCTTTTCACAGCCAGTTTTTTCTTCTAACCAACCTGCAACATGCTCTCTGCATCTCTACAGAGTAGCTTTGCACTATGGGGCTTTGCTAGAGAGCATTAGTATCTTGCCTAGCAGATAACCCCAGATGGTTAGAGGGGGCTCCCCCAGTCATGTTCATGTCTGGCAGGTATTCCCTACCCTTACCATCTCATCTTAAATCTCTTTTGAGGCATACGCCTCAGGCCTTTCATTGCGAGAAAGACTCAAGGAGGGCCAAATCCCTAGCTTGGCCCATATCTCCTTGGGTCTTCTCGCCAGAGGTCAATTTCTTCAATGGCAGCTAGAGGACGCCTAATACCCTTCTTGCCCTCATAGGCGGGTCATTAGGGTATCTTCCTCCAGAGGCATCCTCTCTCCATTCTCCATACTGCAATTCTGGAGATACCTGGACTTCCTGTCCGCAGACTGAATTTATCCTCTGCCATTTTCACGTAGGCCATCCTGGTTATTCAAGAGCTCAAATTCTGCAGGGAATTCAGACTTCTTCTTGTCAGGGAGACCTCTCCTCTGACTCTGCCAGTCATAACCAGGAAAAGAGGATTCTCTATGTATCTCTTCAAGCAGGTATCAACCTTCTTGCTGTCAGATAAATCTTTCTCCCTATATCCCTAGAGGGGATGAGGTTTTATGGACATCTCTCCACCCTTATACCTGGAGACATGTATCTATATGCCTGCCTATTCATATAGGTATATATAGATATATATACTTATCTGTATCTATCGGTTTGTCTTCTGCCCATACATATCTCTTATAGTTATATGCCTATATACCCTCTAGGTGTATATATTTAAATATATATATATATATATATATATATATATATATATATATATATATATATATATGTATACATATATGTTTATCGTTATAATGAGATATATTTTTAGATAGATCTGTATCCATCTACTTATCTATCTGTCTGTCAGGTTCAGATATCCCTACATTCCTATATAAGCCTGACAGATGGGCACTACCTCTATCAATGCTGTACCAGCATTCTTAGAGGGCTACAGCTATAACCACTTCCTGTGGTAATTAACAAATTTTTTCCTTACCATAACCTTTCAGGTTAGGTACTCCTGAAGCTCTCCATGTACCTTTTTTCTTTCCTACTTGACCCCATTTAGGAAAGACATTGCGGAGCTTCAGTTACTCTAAAGCTTAGCGCTCCTGAGTCTGTCCTTACTTTCTTATCAGATACAAGGGTCTCCATACCCTTTCTCCCCTACATGGACTGATTCCAACCCAAGTCCAGTTAGGTCAGACTCATTTTTTCTCTTGGTCCAAGCTTTGTACTGTTTTTGGACCAAAACAGCTTAAGCTTTCTTTCATAGTACCTTCTGCGTCTCCGCTGAAGCTCTACCTCTTATACTACCCCAGTTTTTCCCCTGGGGCTATTTCTCACCCTGAAGGGTTCTGACCTCCACTTGTTTTTGTTCTACTTTATTGCCTCTACTTCTCAGTGAGGTACCCCTTGAGCACATTCACTGGCTCTTCTAACAGATCCATATGTAGCTCAGTGGACTTGTGCAATGCCAACAAGGGAGGCCCAGATTACAATATTATACTACTAAATGCCCTCTGTACAGGGTCTTCCCCTTTTGAAGCCCTGTTCTAGCCAGCTGTTCCACAGCTCCTTTTCTGTATTCAACTCCTACCCTCCATCCCCAGGATGCCTGAGGTCCTGAGGAATAGCATGGCTCGTTCTAGACTTGCAACATGCTAGGACTCCCTCTGGGCATCTGAGCTTGGGAGTCCCCATATGTGAAGACTCATTCCTGCTTGTTCCTGGAGATAGCACAGTTACTTACCTGTAACAGGTGATCTCTGGGAACAGCAGGAATAAGTCTTCACAACCCACCCACCTCCCCTAGGAGTTGCTTTTTCTCTATCTCTATCTTTCCCTTCCTTGCTCTCTCTCTCTTTGTCTCAGCTTTAAAATTTAACTGAGGAGAGGCAGTTGGGAAGGTGGGAAGGCAGCGCGCAGGCGTGTTGGGATGCTTCCAAAAGCTTTCTGATTGGACGCTGGGATGCGTTCCCGAGCAGACTCCGTCGGTACTGACGTACCCATATGTGAAGACTTATTCCTGCTGTTCCCAGAGATCACCTGTTACAGGTAAGTAACTGTGCTTTCCTTGAAGGATACTAGCAAAAGATTGAAGTTAGATCATATCAGTAGAGAGGTTCCAATAAAGACAAAAGTAGCCCAAATGCCCTTGAGTACAGGGCAGACAGACCGTAAAAGATTCCAAATTACAACTGCCTACCGATAGCCAGATTAATATGAATAAAATGCAGTCTCTAAAATGCTTGCATGCAAAAGCTAGAAGTCTAAAAATAAAATGGGAGTGTTAGAATATATAGCACTAAATGAGAGGTTAGATATGATTGGTATCACAGAGACATGGTGGAAGGAGGACAACTAGTGGGACACTGTGATACCTGGGTACAAACTATATCATCATGATAGAGAAGATCAAATTGGTGGAGGTGTTGCGCTCTATGTTAGAGAGGGCATTGAGTCACAAAGGATTAAAATTTTGCAGGAAACAAAATTCACTGTAGAATCTCTATGGATTGAAATTCCATGTAAAAAGGAGAAGGGGAAGGCGATGGCAGTGGGGGTGTACTGTCTACCGCCTGGCCAGAATGAACAAATGGATGATGAAATGCTCAAAGAAATCAGGGAAGCTAACAAAGGTTATAGCACAGTAATAATAATTGGTGATTTCAGTTACCCTGGTATTGACTGGGTCAGTGTCATGGCAGGACATGCTAGGGAGGAAAGGTTTCTAGATGAAATATATGACTGCTTCTTGGAGCAGCTGGTTCAAGAATCAGCAAGAGGGGAAGCCATTTTGGACCTAGTCCTTAGTGGAACACAAGATCTGGTGCAAGAGAAAAGGGCGTGGGGCCACTTGGCAATAGTGATCATAGCATTATCGCATTTGATTTCATAAATGAAGGAAGGACGGTAAGGAAATCCACAGTACTACCTTTTAACTTTCAAAAGGGAGACTATGATAAAATGAGGAAAATAGTTAAGAAAAAACTAAAAGGAGCAGTTGCAAAGGTTAAAGCTTGGGTGTTGTTTAAAAATACAATCTTAGAAGCCCAGACCAGCTGAATTCCACACTTTAAGAAAAGTGGAAGGAAGTCCAGAAAAACTGCCAGCATGGTTTAA
Source organism: Ichthyophis bannanicus (assembly GCA_033557465.1). Classification (NCBI taxonomy): domain Eukaryota; kingdom Metazoa; phylum Chordata; class Amphibia; order Gymnophiona; family Ichthyophiidae; genus Ichthyophis; species Ichthyophis bannanicus. The sequence continues at coordinate 21,695,663 of CM066045.1, read as the reverse complement.
AGGTGAGGTCTCAGAGGCTGCTGTTGCCAAAAAAGCATCTTTCAGGAAAAGGAGAAAGGAGCCAAACGACGAAAACTGAAAACAACACAAGCACTGGCAAGTTAAATGGAAGGCATTGATAAGGCAGGCAAAGAGAGAATTTGAGAAGAATCTTGCTGTGGAAGCAAAAAAACATAATAAAGACTTTTTCAAGTACATTCGTAGCAAAAAACCTGTGAGGGAGTCAGTTGGACCATTAGATGATAGAGGGGTAAAAGGGGCACTAAGAGGGGACAAGGCCATAGCGGAGAGACTAAATGAATTCTTTGCTTCGGTCTTTACTGAGGAAGATGTAGGAATGTACATGACTGAAATGGTATTTTTTTTATATTATATTTTTATTGAATTTGTCATGATTACAAAAGTAAACATTGGAAAAGAACATTCCCTTACATGAAACACAAAAGAAAATTACAGTTTTAAATGTTTTCAGAGGAACAATCTCAAGAAACCACATTAAATGAGAGACAGCTAGCTAAGCATACCAAACATCAAGTCCCCAATTTTCTTCCCAACGGTATTTAAAGGAGATGCTGCGGAAGAATTGAAAGAAATATCGATACACTGGGAAGTTGTATTCTTTCCTTCTCTGCTCTGAATACCATTACTCTACCTACAGTTATAACTTATCTAGATTTTTGTAATTCTATTTTTGCAGGTATCACTCATACTCAATTACACCGTCTTCAGCTTATACAAAATACTGCAGCTCAGATCATAACCCATTCCTCACGTAGAGATCACATTACCCCCCTACTTTTCCAACTGCACTGGCTTCCTGTAGAATACCATATCCAATATAAGATTCTCACCCTTGTGCACCAAGTTACTCACACCCACACGCCACAGTACCTAGTAGATCTGCTTCATTTCCATACTCCCTCTCACAGTCTCCATTCTCTTCATATAAATCGTCTTCACCTTCCCTCCCCCTCACGTGCTCATTTACAGTCTACCTGTCATTCTGCCTTTTTTCTTTCATGGCCCTGCCCTTTGGAACTCTCTACCCACTTCACTCCATCAGGAACAGACTTACTCCACGTTGAAACGTTGAAAGAACTGAAATATGAGATTTCAGACCTACTATTAGTAATCTGTGAACTATCATTAAAAATCATCTGTAATACCTGAAGATTGGAGGATGGCCAACGTAACACCAATTTTTAAAAAGGGTTCCAGGGGTGATCCGGGATACTACAGACCGGTGAGCCTTTGACACTGTTCCTCACAGGCAACTTATAAACAAACTGAGCACTCTAGGGATGGACCCTAAAGTTACTGCTTGGGATAGAAATTGGTTGGGTGGGAGGCGACAAAGAGTACAGGTAATGGAGCTCACTCTGAGGAGAAAGATGTTACCAGTGGTGTGCCCCAGGGATATGTCCTTGGTCCGATTCTTTTTAATAGCTTTGTTAGTGATATAGCGGAAGGGCTGTCGGGTAAGATTTGCCTCTTTGCGGATGATACCAAAATCTACAATAGAGTAGATACCCAGGAAGGTGTAGGTAACATGAAGAGGGATCTAGCTAAGCTTGAAGAATGGTCTAGAATTTGGCAGCTGGGATTTAATGTTAAAAAATGTAAGGTCATGCATTTGGGCTGCAGCAATCCAAGGGAGCAATATAGTTTCGGAGGTGAAGTACTTTTGTCCAGTAAAGAAGAGCGGGACCTAGGTGTGGTTTTGTCTGATGATCTTAAAGTAGCTAAACAGGTAGAAAAAGCAATGGCAAAAGCTAGAACGATGCTTGGGTGCATACGGAGAGGAATGTCTAGCAGAAAAAAGGAGGTGATAGTGCCTCTGTATAAGTCTTTGGTGTGACCTCATTTGGTGTATAGTGTGCAATTCTGGAGACCGCACATAAACAGGATGGAGTCAGTACAGAGGGTGGCTACTAAAATGGTTAGTGGTCTTCATTATAAAGCATATGAGAACAGAGTTAAGGATCTTAATATGTACACCTTAGAGGAAAGGCAGGATAGAGGTTATATGATTGAGATATTTAAATACCTCCGTGGTATAAATGTACAGAGAGAGAGCCTCTTTCGATTGAAAGCAAGCTCTGCTACGAGGGAACATGTGATGAGGGTGAAGGGGGATAAATTCAGGAGTGATATGCGGAAATATTTCTTTATGGAAAGAGTGGTGGATCCATGGAATTGTCTCCCAGTGGAGGTGGTAGAGATGAGGACAATATCTGAATTCAAAAAAGCATGGGACAAACACAGAGGATCTCTAAAGTTAAAAAGGGGACTGTTGTAGTTGTTGAGATGGAAGGACAGACTAAATAGGCCATGTGGTCTTTTCTGTCGTCATATTTCTATGTTTCTATGAGCCTGATGTCAATACCAGGAAAAATGGTGGAAACTCTCATAAAGAACAAAATTACTGAACATGTAGATAGTCATAGCTTAATGGGAGCAGCCAACATGGCTTTAGCCAAGGAAGGTCTTGTCTTACTAATCTATGTTTTTTTTGAAGGTGTGAATAAACAAGTAGACAAAGGTGAGTTAGTTGATATAGTGTATCTGGACTTTCAGAAAGCCTTTGATTTTACAAAGTCCCTCGTGAGAGTCTTTTGGCAAAAATAAAAAGTCATGAGATAGGAGGCAGTGCACTATTGTGGATCAGGAACTGGTTTAAAGATAGAAAGCAGAGGGTAGGGCTAAATGGCCAATTGTCACAATGGAGAAAGGTGAATAGTGGAGTACCCCAGGGATCTGTGCTGGTTCTGCTGCTTTTTAACATATTCATAAATGACCTCGAAATGGGAATAACGAGTGAGGTTATCAAATTTGCAGATGACACAAAACTATTCAAAGTTGTTAAAACCCATGAGGATTGTGGTAAATTGTAAGAGGATCTTGATAAATTGGAAGACTATGCATCCAAATGGCAGATGAAATTTAATGTGGACAAGTTCAAAGTTATGCACCTAAGAAAGGACAACCCAAACTATGGTTACACGATGCCAGGTTCCACATTAGGAACCACCACCCAGGAAAAAGATTTAGGCGTCATTGTGGATAACATGTTAAAACCCTCTGCCCAGTGTACAGCGGTGGCCAAGAGAGTAAATAGAATGCTAGGTATCATAAGGAAAGGAATGGAAAATAAAACAAAGGATATTATAATGCCTCTCTAATGTTCCATGGAGTGACTGCACCTTGAATATTGTGTGCAATTCTGGTCACCGTATCTTAAAAAGGATATAACATTATTAGAAAAGGTACAGAGAAGAGCCACCAAAATGGTAAAGGGGATGGAGGATACCCCCATGAAGAGAGGCTAAAAAGGTTAGGGCTCTTCATCCTTAAAAAAAGACAGCTGAGGGAGATATGATAGAGGTCTATAAATTAATGAATGAAGTGGAACAGGTAAACGTAGATCGATTGTTTACACCATCAAATTATAGAAAGACTAGGGGGCAAGACTAATAAGAGAAAATATTTTTTTCACTCAACGTGTAATCAAACTCTGGAATGTGCTGCTGGAGGATGTAGTAAAAGCTGTTAGTGTAGCTGGGTTTAAAAAAGGTTTGGACAAGTTTCTGGAGCAAAGGTCCATAAACCATTATTAAAGTGGACCCAGAATATCTACTGCTTGCCCCAATACAAGCGTTGTAGAGCTTGTGTCTTTTGGGGAAACTGCTACGTTCTTGTGACCTAGATTGGCCACTGTTGGATAGAGGATACTGGGCTTGATGTACCTTGGTCTATGCTAGTATGGCATATCTTATGTTCTTACCAAGAAATGCAGTCAGAGACCAAGAAAATGTGGCAGAAAGATGTAAAAATATTTCCTATCATATTGGGAGTCAGAGGCTTCATTAAGAAGAATTTCTAAGCAAATCTTGACAAACTTCCCATACATGCTACATCTTACAAACTCCAGAAGGAAACTGTCTTTGGCACGATACAAATACTATGCCGAACATTAGCAGTAAATTTGAGAGACTGAGATCATACTCCACATATCTTGGCTTGGAAGTGAGGTTCATGACTGTCAAGGTATGCGCAAAACTAACAAATAAGAAAAAAACTCCTTAGATTGATCCCAAAGTACTCTACCCAAATAATCGATAATTAAATTTGTTACAACACACTTCCACATTCCACAAAAAAGACTACAGCCATGTACATAAATGTCTTATCTAACAGGAGGAAAAAGACCTCAGGATGGCTGATAATCCCTCTATGTGGCAAGCTTAATTACTATATGGAAATGCAGATGGCTCACATCACCGGTCTCAAGAAAATTCCCTGATAACATCAAAGCTCAAACTGAGCTTATTGAAATTTAACATTTTTAATTGAATGTTTTTTTTTTAAATTTCAACCACCATCCTACATACCCCAAAGGGCTCACATCACCCTTTTTGTAGGTAAGGGACAGGTGCCACGGCCCCCATGAAGCAACCGCCATCCTTCTGGTATGCAACAGCCCGCCAGGGTTGGTGGGCCAGAGCCATGCCCGTGACTGGGGCAGTGGCAGACCAGCAGTAATGCTGTGGTTAGGTCTGGAAAACCCCAACTGTCACACACCACTGTCTGCCAGGCACCAGCAGACAGCACAGTCAGACTGCACCTTATAGGTGTTCCAACCACGCACAGTCTAACTGCAGACTCACCAGTCCATAGTGCATGCTCACAGAGAAACTATGTGCACCAAGCAAGCATCTCAATGATTGGGGCCCCGGCACTGGGAACACAACAGGATCACTGGAGACAGATAATGTACAGCGCTATGTGGGAACCTAGACATGCCATGGTCACTGATCGGTCAGAGTGAGTGCCCTCCCAGCATGCCATGCTGTGGCCACCCTGTCCATGCAGGAGGTGGTCGGGCACTACACTGTCCCAGCCATTGCCCCACACCCTGTGAAGATGCATCCTGGCCAATCCGCCCTGTCTGGGCCATACCCACAATACCTTGCTCCTCATTATGCATATATTCAGGCTAGCACTGGTAACAGTGGGACATTGTGGGCCCAGTGAGGTGTGGGCAGCCACAGAACAATAGATAGACATACACACACACACTCCCATTGCAGCATTGTGCAAAGATAGGGGTGGTTGGCAACCCTGCCCGCTACACTGGTTCTGATCACAGTGGCGACATTGATAAACTGTGCAGGAGGTAGTAGTAGTGCTCTATTGATAACTGCAGCTCAATGCTGGGGCCAACAGCCTGATTCTCCATGCATCTTTGGATTGTGGAGCCTGTGTGAGTGGGTGTTTGTACCCCTGTTCGCCGCTGCTTTGGGCTTTGCACATGTTTCTGTTGTATATGCATTGTAGGGTAAAATATAGGAACATGCTCTGCAGGATCCAAAGCTGGGACTTCAACCTGTGACCCTCTGCTTCTGGACATACTGGCTGGGTGTACTGCACCACACTGTTGCCACAGATGCATGGTAGTCCCTGGAGCTACTTGTACTTTTCCTCATCCAGACCTTTTATGTTGTACTGCACACCACGTACTGGTACAGGGCATGGCCTAGGTCCACTGCAGGCAGGTGCCCCCTCCAGCACAGGCACACCCCCCCCTGCCATACTGACATGACCATATGCTGTCAGTGCTGGTAGTGCGCAGTCCCAGGCCATCCACCGTGTGGGTAGGCGGTCACCTAGGGAATGGGGGGCATACATGAGTATCCTCACATTCCCCCCATCACTGCCTACCAATAGTATGCCCCTTCCGCTTGGGGGGAGGGTAGGCAGGGGGGATGTCAGGTCAGTGCCCTGGCAACTGTTAGCTTGGGTGGACCAGGTAGATGTCGGTGGATTGTGTTGCTGTCTTGCTGATGTCTGGTTTCTATATTCCTATGTGCCACCTAGGCTCCCGCCTGCAGCCCGCTATGTCCCATTTGCACCATCGCCATAGTGGTCTTTCATACTTGGGCACTATGCAGTTGCTGGAAATGGAGCACTACTATCACGGTTCTTGGGCTCCCTGTCTATGCTGTACATTGCTGACACTGAACTGGTTTCTCTCTCCTGCAAATGTGCATCTAAGGCCAGGTTTTCAGTCGCGGTACTTTTCAACCCTTCAGTTCACCGCGTTAGTGTAAAAGGAGCCTCTCCCCGCCCACTGACCCCCTTCTCTCTGCCCTCTCTCCATCCTCTGCGGTGTTTACCGCAGCTGGGAACGCTAACGCTCGTTAGGTAACGTTAACGCGCGTTAACATTACATAGCGAGCATTAATGTTACCTAACAAGCGTTAACGTAGCTGCTGCTACATTACTGCAGTTTAGTAAACATACCCCTTAATGGGGAGGACAGGATCTTTGGAGGAGAAAGAGAGGGCGCTGAATGGAAATGGGAGGGGGTGCATTCTCCAGGGAGGAAAAGTATTCACCAGGTACTTCCTCCCAGCAAAGAACAAATTATTGTGGCAGGAGAGGAGAGGGAGAAATACATGGTGTAGGTAATTTTATAAAGTCATTTTCATGTTTATGTGCCATATTTGCATGTAAATGGCCTCTTATAAAACACCCATGTTGGCATGAAGACGTGGGCATTGCTAGTAGGTGTAGATGGAAGCACATTCTGGCAGAGCAAGGATGGCATGCGTAAGTACACATGTTGATTATGAAATATCTTAATTTAGGTGTGTACTTGTGACCTTTTTGAGCTTTATTTACACCTGTTCACATCTGCATTTAAGGCACGATCTCTGCTTCTTATGTTGGTATTCTATAAGGACACATAGGCGCCTATGTGTCTTTACAAAATAGCACCTAAGTAGATGCCTACTTGCACTCTTAAACTAGGCCCCTATTAAAAAATGACCCCCAGTGTCTGCACTTCACCTCTGGCAGGTAAGTCATAAAGGAATTTTTCAAATCCTCCACATTGACCATTCTTTTTTTTTGTTTGGTGAACGAAGGGCCCTCTTACCTCTTTGCTTCCTAATGGACTTCCCTGTCATTGACTTGTGAGCTCTAAAAATTATGAGGAACAACTTACTAAGGATGAAACAACAGGGATGTTCTTTTGTTTGAATCAAAAGCCATTGACGTCACCATTTCCTGATTCCTCTTTCGCGAAAGTGTGCACTATTATGCTTGGTAAATAGCGTGTGCTATTGTGTAAGAGTAAGCACCCTCATGAAAGAGTGCGCACTATTGAGCAATAATGATACGAGATGAAACCAAATGATAAAAAAAAAACAAACATTTTTGGGATGCACATCCCGTATTGAACAGGATTAGTTAGTATAGCTCTCCATCCTGTCATGTCTTGCAGTTTCCTTTCTACAAATCTGTGTATTAGAACTGTGCACTGAACCTCAGGACATAGTTCCCTAATGCACATGTTAAAAAACATGTTTGCACTCAATGCTGTAACCAAATGCTGTAAACCAATCGTTAATTTGCATGCGAAAAAGTATGCAAACAGGGGACAGTGTGCCACTCACCATGGAATCATGTACACACAGGGGCATATTAGCAGCAGAATCAATATGTTGCACACAAATTTTATCGGCACCTGGAGAGATTCATGCGTATATATTGTACAGTTGTAGCACTTCACATTTGATGATACGACCATCTCAGCTTCTCATCCCCCTACTGTTTTTTTTCCAGTTTGTCCACCCATTCCCTTCAATATGAGAAAAAGAAAAAGTTGTGGTTAGTTCATGCTGGCACAAGAAAAACAAATGTCACTCGTTAATGCTAGCCACAGAAAAGTGAGCTAACCTTTTACTCCACTTCAAACTAGGTGCTAAATCCCAGTGTTAGCAAAACAGGTCCTAAGCCTTCTAGTCATGTGCACACTTCTACACAGCTAAATGTCTTCATTATTGCATTTAAATGAGCAAGGTGCTGATGTCTTTGCAGTCCTTTGCATGGTTTTCTCATGCAATAAATTGAGCATAAGGTGGCCATAATAGTGTAGAGAACTGTATGCAAAACCTGTGCTAAGCTGTGCGCAAAGCCTCCTGTGCTTTATTATGTTGGCCACTGAGTGCTGACCTGCTTGCATTTTCACCTAATTGTCAGATCTCCCTTGAAAGTTGGAGGAAGGGAGAAATGACATCCAGGTGGATCCCAGGAGTGCCTGTCTTCAAGGTTGTGAAACTACGAGTATTCCATCTACACCCTGCCAGAGGGAAAGAGAGAGTAACCCATCCCAGCAGATGGATCTCTCACTGGATGGACGCTTTTTTGCAGTGTTTATATTTTGTTATGAATTTACATCTTACAGCAGTGTGGTGTATGCAGCTGAGATGGAGAGTATTCCAAGGCCATATGAATCTTGATTTCTCAGTCTGCTAGTCTGTTATATTCAGACTAGCCTTGCCTAGATACTATTTCTGTACCAAATTTATATCCACAGTCTGTCCCAAAGCAACCATGAGTGGGATATGTTATTGAATGGGGAGTGGTATTATCATGAAGCCCACTGCATTTATACCAGCTATGGTCTCCTGTTTGTGACTGGAAATGGTGACTTTACTTCACCATCTTACTCAGTGATATTCACCACTATGACTGCACCTGCAATCCAGAACACTACCTTCCGTAGACAGAGTGTCTTTGATATAGGAAGCCCCATCTGGACTTGGCAGTGTCTTTTTCCTCGCAAAGCCCAAGAGTTAGGAGGAAGTATGCTTATTGCCAGCACACAGATTTCTGAATACCCTTGACAAGGAAGCACAGCTTGTGAGGATTCAAAACTTGGCACTGGAGCAGGGAGGAGATAAGCGAATCTTTAGAGGCGGAAAGGGCAGTGGCAGCTGTGCTCGGAGTGAGATATCTGTCCGACAGACAACAGCAAGTCAAGAACAGTACACCAAGGGATACTACAAGGCTCAGTTTTGTCCTCACTGCTCTTTAACCTCTACATACAACCTAAATGTAACATCATCAAAAATCACAATATCCAATACTGGCTCTATGCAGATGATATCATGATATTTGATCTAATCAACACTAACAAACCAGATGCCATGAAAATAACAAATTGCCTGGAAGACATGATCAACTGGCTCAACAACCATAATCTCAACTTAAACTACAAAAAACTGAGGCCCTATATATTACAAGAAACCAGACATTCAATCCTCCATGTTTGATAGACCTGCCAGACAAAAGCATAGCCGTAAAAAACAAAGTCTGATACCTTGGAGTAACACTGGACCAGAACATAAACATGCAGACCCACGTACACAAAACCACACAAAAGGCATACCATAAAATGAAAGTCATGTGGGGACTAAAACCATTGCTCAACCAGGAAAACTTCCAAACAGTAATCCAAGTAGTAGCCACGCTAATACTGGACTACTGCAATTCGATATATCAGAGTGTCCCAAAACACACCATCCATTCGCTTCAGATGGCACAGAACAATGTAGCTTGGATTATCAGTGGCACAGTAAAGTACGATCACATCGCACCAATACTGAAGCAATTACACTGGCTGCTTATTCACTCTCGCATCAAATTCAAGTCAATAACCAACATATTTAAAATACTAAACAACAACTCGGCAGACGCGCTACTGGAACATCACTAAAGACCTCAATATCCGACCAAAAAGGAACAACAACAGGAACAGGATACTAACTCCTAGCATCTACACGAAGTCCAAGGACGTCACAACCAGGAGAGTGCTCTCACTTGCAGCCCTTTCGCTATGGAACACACTACCCGAGGATGTAAAAGCCACGCAAGACATTAAAAAACTTCAGAAAAAAGTTGAAAACACACCTATTTGAAGAACACTTTGGAAGCATCATATAGTTCTCACTACAACTGGCACAAGATATACCACATAACGTTAAGATACTTAACACATATACAACCCAACTTGTAAATAAGTTAAAGTACCCCAACTGCTAAGTATCCCTATTTAGCTGTCAAAATGTTATATTGTTAACCTGTAAATTAATAACACTGTTACACTGTAAATTGTTGAGTTGTAATGTAAACCGCTTTGATGTAAGGATGAGGTGGTCTATAAAACCTGCTAAATAAATAAAATAAATAAATATCGGCAGGTGCTAGGGGAGGGGGACTTCTTATATCCGAATTCAGGGTTGGAGGAAGAAGGGTCTGGGAAGGCTCCCCTAATCAAATCTACTCTTGTAGGGTAGGAGGAAGCTGTCTTTCTTCAAAAGAGATCTACTCCTATAACCCACGTAATTAAATGGATATCTCCAAAGAGCAGGAAAAAAATTGGAGGGTGGGAGAGGGGGGAGGTGAAGGTGTACCCAGCAGTTTCTTCCTGCTCCTATGAGCTTTCAGCGCAGTATGAACTGAGACTGGGGTCTGATGCTAGGAGCTTTCATTTGCAACTCTCCAGGAATTTTTCCTCTATTTTATATCCCATCCTGACTTACTCAATTACTCCTGCTGGAATTCTGCAAAAAATTCAAAGTTTTGTGTGAAAAGGTCTGAATTATGCAATATTCTGCATGCTTTTTTGTCAGAATGACAAAGCATATTGTTTTTCAGTGATACTTAATTTAAAATACAATATAGAAATAATATATCACAAAAAAGTGCAACATGTTGAATTATTGAGGGGGATTTTAGAAAGGACTTTCAAGTTCAATCTGGGATATCTAAGTCAGAAAGTCTGGGAAAAAAAGCAGACATGTCCAGGTCCAAGCATGATTTCACAAACGTGGACATGCCAACATGGATGTCTGCAGGGGGGGGGGGGGAAGAGTGCATCTACATAGGCACCCCAGAATAGTATTTCCAAAAGAATCTTGATGTCTAGCAATAGCCTGATGGTTAGAGTGGATTAGGAACAAGGAAGCCAGGCTTCAGATCCCACTGCTCTGGTCACTGAAATTGTGTTGAGTAGTGGGGATGCTGAAGTGCTTTCTCCCTTACGCCCTCTGGATGTTTTTTAGCCAAAACAAGCACTTTTCCGAAGCTTGTTCGTGCTGGGGAGCAGATCTAAACTTAGACATGATTCTGGAAATTTCTGAGATCAGGTGGGGATGTCCAGGGTCCTGGAAATGCCTCCACTAGGCCCCCATTCATATGGGGATGTCCACAGACCTGGCTTCTAAAATGACTTTGGAGATGTCTCAATGCCCATTGTCGGATGTCCAAAGCATGAATAGGACTTCCGAAATGACACTCATTGGGTACAAAAATCCAGCAGGAGTACTTAATCCAGTACACAAGTTGTCTTTTCAAAGAATCTTCCACCATTGCAAGCAGCAATGTACTCTGGTTGTTTCATAGGGCAGCCTGGATTCTTAGTTATGCGATTTGTCTGCCATCGAGTTCTCTAAGGCCTATAAAATAAAACTCTGTGAAATCTTGAAATATTGTCCTAGGGGTTTTTATGGAGAAACTGTAAAAATCCTTTTTCTAGCATTATAAATGTAGGTGATTAGTGCATATGGTTGTCAGCTGCGGACACCTCATAGACAATGTAAGGGCTGCTGTATAGTGACACTTTGGCAAATATATATGATACCTGTATTTTGCATTGCTGGGGTTCTGAAGAGTTCACTTTATTTTTGTTGTATCCCTTCTTATATGCAGTGTGTAGCTTCTTTTATGTCTGCTGTGTCTAGAAAGGATCTATGGCCAAGACCTATGCCCTAGTGCTCTTTTGTAATTGTCTAGTCATGGGCTCAAAATCTAGTCATTAGGTGTCACTGTTGTGTGATGACATGAGTCCCTCCTACCAGGTAAACTAGAATGTGCTCTATGCAAATTGTGAAACAAGTGCCCACCACCCCAGCCATGCATGTTTCCAGTTTTCATCATTTGGCTCCTTTTTTCATTTCTTGACAATAACCTCTCTGACCTCACCTTTAAACCATGCTGGCAGTTTTTGGACTTTCTTCCATTTTTCTTAAAGCGTGGAATATAGCTGGTCTGGGCTTCCAAGATAGTATTTTTAAACAACACCCAAGCTTGATGTAAGTCTTTAACCTTTGCAACTGCTCCTTTTAGTTTTTTCTTAACAATTTTCCTCATTTTATCATAGACCCCCTTTTGAAAGTTAAAAGGTAGTACTGTGGATTTCCTTACCATCCCTCCTCCACTAATTAAATCAAACGCGATCATGCCATGATCACTATTGTCAAGTGGCCCCAACACCCTTATCTCTTGCACCAGATGTGGTGTTCCACTAAGGACTAGGTCTAATATGGCTTCCCCTCTGGTCGGTTCATGAACCAGCTGCTCCAAGAAGTAGTCATTTATTTCATCTAGAAACTTTATCTCCCTAGCATGTCCTGCCGTGACACTGACTCAGTCAATAACGAGGTAATTGAAATCACCCATTATTATTACTGTGCTATAACTTTTGTTAGCTTCCCTGATTTCTTTGCGCATTTCATCATCCATTTGTTCATTCTGGCCAGGCGGTCGATAATACACCCTTCCTGCCATTGCCTTCCCCTTTTTACATGGAATTTCAATCCATAGAGATTTTACAGTGTATTTTGTTTCCTGCAAAACTTTTATCCTTTCTGACTCAATGCCCTCTCTAAGATAGAGTGCAACCCCTCCACCAATTTGATCAGCTCTATCATTACGATATAGTTTGTACCCAGGTGTCACAGTGTCCCACTGGTTGTCTTTCTTCTACCATGTCTCTGAGATACCAATCAAATCTAACCTCTCATTTAGTGCTATATATTCTAATTCTCCCATCTTATTCTTTAGACTTCTAGCAATTGCATACAAGCATTTTAGAGCCTGTATTTTATTCATATTAATCTGCTTATCTGTAGGCAGGGGTAATTTGGAATCTTTAAATTCTGTCTGCTCTAAAATACACAGATTTATCAGCTTCCCCCCAAGAATTAGTTTATTCCAGAAGATTAATACTCACAAGTGTAGATCTCCTTCCAGTTGTAGCAGTCCCTTTTTCCTCAAGAGTTAGAGTTTGTTCCAGAAGATTAATACTCACAGGTATAGATCTCCTTCCAGTTGTAGCAGTCCCTTTTGGTAGTCCTTCAAGACTGAGCTTATGGCAACAGTACACATAGTTTGTATTCTGGAAACCGCTTGCCTTGTTCTGAAAAGGAAAAGTATCTGCAAGGAAAGCAGGTGTAAATCTTTGCAAATACTTTTTCCCTAGGCAACTTTCAAAGGGAAAAAGCACATGTACTTTCCCTTTGAGAAACTTTGCAAAGTCCATGGAGAAAAATATCTGTAGATTTCGCAACTACGGTAGACATCGAAAATTGTCCCAATAGGGGATAGTTTTCTAACAAGGCACCTGCGTCTAAGTTGGAAAAAGGCACCTGTTTTATAAAAGCATTATAGTAGCCTCTTTGCCTTTATAAAATAGGCACACAGAGCCAGCCCTGGTGCTACGCAATTCCCATGCACAAGTTTACCTCCACTCTGAAGCAGGTGTAAACGTGTGAGTGTGCTCGATGTGTGCACTCGCATATTTCATAAGATACGTGGGTGTATCCCAACTGCACCCCTGCTCCAAACCAAGCTATACCCTGGGACTGCCTATACATGGTCTGCATAAAGATAGGTGCTATCTTTTGGTGCACCTATTTTTTATGCACATATTTTTTATGCAGTTTAATAAGAGCCCTTTTCTATAATTTATATTTGAAAATGCATCACAAAATTACCCGCAGAATGCATACATGCATGTGAGTGATATGGCTAGGGACATCAGGACACATTTAACAGCACACAGGAACATTTACAACAAAACATTAGAGATCTTCACTGGTGGATCATGTTATAAACCAAACTTTGAGTTTGTGGGTAACTAATATTCTGGCAGGACCATGGAAGGGAACAATATTTGTTGATACTTGAAATCAAAGAGAACCATATAGGATTTATAGTTTGTGAACTAACAAATCTCAGGGATTCAACAATGCACTGAATTTCTCAGCATTGTTTGTGAAACTGGATAATTATTTGAATGGATGTTAGTCTACTCAGTAATCATTTTAATGCAAACAGTGGAGGGGACTACTCATGGCTTAGTGTTTTTCCTTTATAGTTAAGTATTGGCCAAAAGTTTAGCACAGACACAGAAGCAACACAAAATATGCAGTTTCATGTTATTTAATACTTGGTAGGTGCACCGTTTGATTTTATAATTGCTTGCAAACGAGTAGGCATGCTGTGAACAAGGTTTAGACATAGTTCATTTGTAATTTCTCATACAGTCTTAATAATAATGATCGAGACTTTTTGGGCATTTTTCTGCAATTTTCAGCTTCACGATCCTCCATATGTTTTCAATGGGGTTCAAATTAAGTGACTGTCCAGGCCACTCCAGAACAGTAATGTTGTTGTCCTCGAACCATTTTGTGACTTTTTTTGCAGCGTGACATGGAGCCCCATCTTGCTGGAACACTTCATAAGAACCAATAGCCAGGAACTGTGGCAGCTTCAACTCCAGCAATCCAATATAGGCATCAGCATTCATGGTGGTATTTCTTGGCAAAAACCACAAACCCCTACTATCCCTGCTGCCAAAACAACCCCATAAACATCAGTATGAATCATGGTCTAGAATTTGGCAAGAATGGTCTAGAATTTGGCAATGGGATTTAATGTTAAAAAATGTAAGGTCATGCATTTGGGCTGCAGCAATCCAAGGGAGCAATACAGTATAGGAGGTGAAGTACTTTTGTCCACTAAAGAAGAGCGGGACCTAGGCGTAGTTGTGTCCGATGATCTTAAAGTAGCTAAACAGGTAGAAAAGGCGACGGCAAAAGCTAGAAGGATGCTTGGGTGCATACGGAGAGGAATGGCTAGCAGAAAAAGGAGGTGATAATGCCTCTGTATAAGTCTTTGGTGCGACCTCATTTGGAGTATGGTGTGCAATTCTGGAGACCGCACCTTCAAAAGGATGTGAACAGGATGGAGTCGGTGCAGAGGGTTGCTACTAAGATGATTAGTGGTCTTCATTATAAAGCATATGAGGACAGACTTAAGGATCTTAATATGTACACCTTAGAGGAAAGGCGGGATAGAGGTGATATGATTGAGATGTTTAAATACCTTCGTGGCATAAATTTTCAGGGAGAGAGCCTCTTTCAATTGAAAGCAAGTTCTGCGACGAGGGGACATGGGATGAGGGTGAAGGGAGATAGATTCAGGAGTGATATGCGGAAATATTTCTTTACGGAAAGAGTAGTGGATCCGTGGAATAGTCTCCCAGTGGAGGTGGTAGAGATGAGGACAGTAACTGAATTCAAAAAAAGCATGGGACCAACACAGAGGATCTCTAAAGGTAAAAAGTGGACTGTTGTAGTTGTTATGGAAGGGCAGACTAGATGGGCCTTGTGGTCTTTTTCTGTCATCATGTTTCTATGTTTCTAAGGTTTTAAGGTTCCATTGATCAAATTTTGGCCTGAGGAAATAAAATAAACCTCCCAAAAATGCTATCAACATGTGTTCTTTCATTTATGCTCCTTTACTTTTATTCTATCTCACTGAGGTGGAAAATTCTACTTGTAGTCACCAACTTACCAAACCCATTGGTTCTTACCGAGCCCTAATGCTCAAACCCCACACAGATTTGAAATCTGGGGGTAGAAACACATAAAACAGAGATCAGTTGGGTTCAGCAGATGCAAATAATTGATCTACAACTCTTAACTGTTGAAGTAAATGCCAGAATAAGCTGTAATTGAGTCGTATTGAGTCATAACTTCACAGAGCTGGTATGATGTAAAATAGCGAAAAATCAGCAAAATTTACTGTATCCACTAAACTGTACGATTATGTAAACAAAAACGAACTATAAATAGCCCACCTCCAAAGATTATTGATTTCAATACTATATTCTGGTGTCTGGAGAAAAATAAGTAAGCAAACTACGTAAAAACTGGAGTTTTCCTTTCAAAATTATGCCAGTTCAGTGATATTCCTACCTATGCTAAACTTTTGGCCAATACTGTAGTTAGCAAGCACTAGGTCTAACCCTAGTAAGATTATTTATCTGTAAAGAAATGTTAAACTTTCAAGGGTAGGGGGGAATGTCTGGGCAAAATAAAGCACATCACACTCTCATAACACAAACTTTAATAGATATTCAGAATAAAAATGGAGATTTAAGCACTTACAACATTACATATATCACTATCCATCAAAGGAATATGGGTATTTTCAAGGACATTCCGAATAACCAGAACTTCCAAAACCTGCTGTTATCTCCTACTTCCCTCTAACTGTGGCCTCTCCTTTCTTTCCTCCCCAGTCCTGTGCTCTATTCAGGCGAATCCACAGTGAAGATGAATGGTGTTAGCTAATTCACTCTTTTGCTTCTAACTAGACAGGGTCACAAGATACAATCCCAGTGACCTATTCACCAGTGTCCTGAGGTTCAGTGGCCTGCTGCACAGAGCATTTAAGGGTTGCTATATACCCTACAGAGTGAAATACCTCTCTGAGAAACCTAGTGGCACCCATTCAGCATTCAAAATTTGTAACTATTTTCCTTCTTCCTCTACTCATATATCTTCATCATAGATGCAACCAAGTTTTGTCTTTTCATTTGAAACTCTGCCCACTTTTCATCTTCACTTTTGCATTTTAAAAAGGAGCTGATTCCTCCTATCTCTGCCTCCTGTCTACTTCTGCATCACTGACAAGGATAAAGAACAACACTAATTATAATGTACACGTATTTGCCTTTATTGCATCACTTCAGTTGGAAACATTAAAAAGGAACCTACTTGAAATGCTAATGTATGGATTATTCTTTGAGAAGGATTACTTGTAATGTTTCTTACAGAAGTAATGCATTAAAGTCTGACTCATCAGTGAGTATTGCTTTTTATGACTGACGAATATCTGGATAACGTTAACAATCCAGTTCAGCAGGAGACCAAAATATCTCAGCCTTGGAAGTGTCAGAGGAACATTCTGGGTCTCTGTTCCAAAGGAGTGCCCATCACAACTAAGAAGGGGTTGTCAAAGTTGGAGACAATCCAGCAGTAAGAGTTCCTAACTTTTGGAGAAAAATATAAGAGTGGATATTAGGGAGTGGCACAGGACTTCCACTTACAAGAAGGATGGGAACTGCTGCCTGCCTTCCCCACAGGAGACCAAAGATGTAGGAGGTGGAAGTCTGACCTTCCTCAAGGGTGGTCTGGGAGAGGGACTTTCCCAGTGTCCTACTAGAGAAAGGGAAGAGGTACAAACTCCTACCAACTTTTCCAAATAGGAGCATGGTGGGCTTGGAGAAAGTGAGTAGACAAGGGATCAGTGAGAGAGATCCCATAAAGAGGAGCTAACAGGTTCCAGCCCCAGCGAGCAAGGGGAGAGAAACTTAGAAGAGCTGAGGAGTAGAGGATTCCAAGGGCCTAGAAGGAGATAGGACCCAAGTCCTAAGTCATTCTGCTAAGTCGGAGCCAGCAGGAGGTCAACAAAGAGAAAAAGGACTGAGAAGAATTGAGTCCCAAAGAGAGACAAAGGGACAGTTGTCCAATGTGAGATGGACTGCGCTGGCAAAGAGAGGAACGGGGACCCTCCCCATACCCCTAATGTTGGTTACAAGGAGCAGAAAAGAACTGAGGAGGAGGAGAGGTGATCCACACAGGCACCTGACTAAATCAAGAATCCAGGAGAGAGGTGAAGTGAGGCGGGTACAGTACTCTTCCTACAAGGTCACAGCTTGAAAGAGATATCAGAGAGGGCAAGGGAGCAGTCACTGACTGAGAGCAAGCTTGAGACTGTGCTATCGTTTAACACTGTTTTGTGGACTATATGTCTGATTATTTTCATTGCCCTTCTTTTGTGTATTTCTGTTTGTCTGGAGAGTTACTCCCGTGTTATGTTTGCTTGCTTTTCCATGCCAAAAAGTGAGTGAAGGAGTTTTTGTGCTCCATCAAGATGCTATACTTGTGTGCTGTGCATTTGGGAGGTGAATTGTGGAGAAAAGTGTGACAGTTTGGCACAGACACCTGTAAGTTACTGTTCTGTACTGGCCTCAGGGGTCACCCTCAGTCCTGCTAAACCCTGGAGCTCTGACTTGTGCATCTGCATATCTCCCATCCCTGGTTCGAATATTCATCTGTATCTCTCCCACACATGCAACCTACTTCTGCATCTCAACTGGCAATTAACCCAGCCCAGCTCTACATCACAGATAAGGAGTGACTCAATTCCCCTCTGTATTTCTACTGTGAGCTCAGGCCTGCCTCTTTATCCTCAGCTGAGATACAGCCCTCCTCTGTATTTCTACTGTGAGCTCAGGCCTGCCTCTTTATCCTCAGCTGAGATACAGCCCTCCTCTGTATTTCTACTGTGAGCTCAGGCCTGCCTCTTTATCCTCAGCTGAGATACAGCCCTCCTCTGTATTTCTACTGTGAGCTCAGGCCTGCCTCTTTATCCTCAGCTGAGATACAGCCCTCCTCTGTAGTTCTACTGTGAGCTCAGGCCTGCCTCTTTATCCTCAGCTGAGATACAGCCCTCCTCTGTAGTTCTACTGTGAGCTCAGGCCTGCCTCTTTATCCTCAGCTGAGATACAGCCCTCCTCTGTAGTTCTACTGTGAGCTCAGGCCTGCCTCTTTATCCTCAGCTGAGATACAGCCCTCCTCTGTAGTTCTACTGTGAGCTCAGGCCTGCCTCTTTATCCTCAGCTGAGATACAGCCCTCCTCTGTATTTCTACTGTGAGTTCAGGCCTGCCTCTTTATCCTCAGCTGAGATACAGCCCTCCTCTGTATTTCTACTGTGAGCTCAGGCCTGCCTCTTTATCCTCAGCTGAGATACAGCCCTCCTCTGTATTTCTACTGTGAACTCAGGCCTGCCTCTTTATCCTCAGCTGAGATACAGCCCTCCTCTGTATTTCTACTGTGAACTCAGGCCTGCCTCTTTATCCTCAGCTGAGATACAGCCCTCCTCTGTATTTCTACTGTGAACTCAGGCCTGCCTCTTTATCCTCAGCTGAGATACAGCCCTCCTCTGTATTTCTACTGTGAACTCAGGCCTGCCTCTTTATCCTCAGCTGAGATACAGCCCTCCTCTGTATTTCTACTGTGAACTCAGGCCTGCCTCTTTATCCTCAGCTGAGATACAGCCCTCCTCTGTATTTCTACTGTGAACTCAGGCCTGCCTCTTTATCCTCAGCTGAGATACAGCCCTCCTCTGTATTTCTACTGTGAGCTCAGGCCTGCCTCTTTATCCTCAGCTGAGATACAGCCCTCCTCTGTATTTCTACTGTGAGCTCAGGCCTGCCTCTTTATCCTCAGCTGAGATACAGCCCTCCTCTGTATTTCTCACCATGGACTTGACCCAATTTTGCATCCTTCATCATCAAATTCACGCACCAGATTCAACCCTCCTTTATATCTTCCTCCAGAGGTCCAGCATTTATTGCAGATCTTGGAAACAATACTAAAGAATTTTTGTTCATCTAGTTTCTAATTCACCTATCAACCAAGGTCTGCTTACTATATCTGGTAATTGATGGACTTTGCTTAGCTTTGCTTCTTACCACTCACCAGGCAATGACATGTTCTCAACACTGACATGTGACATTGCTGCCCACTTCTTCCATTTGCTCATATCTCCCTGCTGGAGACCCTGGTGTAATAATTGTGTGCTCCCTCTGATTGTATAACTTTTGAACTTTGTAGTTTGGATAACCTTTGCTCTGGAGACCACTGAACCCAAGATTCACTTTGGGATTTATTAATATGGTTCTCGAAAACGGCATATCTCAAATTTAGGTTAAAATTATGATGAGATCAGACCCAAAGATGTCTCATATACTTATTAGCTCTGGTTTTGGAGATCCCTATGTCCCAGTTCTTCTTGCACACCTTTGCAAGCCCCCCACTGCTTTCCTCTTCCCAACAGTCTAATGCTTACAATTGCTGGCATACTTATGTTAGCCAGAAGGATAATAAGGTCCATCACTGTGGTAATGGTAGTCAGGACACACTTTCTGCACCAGCCTATAGTCAATGGTATAGAAGGAGATGTAAATGCAGATAATCGTGAACGGTTTGGAGCAGGTCCATGTGACATGGGTCTGTGTGTGCTCATGATAGCATATCTTGAATGGGTCATAAGTGCAAAGTCCTGTCTTAGTTGCTCGCTCTACCTTTTCATACTCCACTCGGCAGTTAAAAACTTTTGATTCCTTAGCCTCAATATATATTTGCTGCTCAAGGTCAAACTCCAACGTCTTGGTTGGCGGGACCAGGCTGACTGATACATTGCCCAGGCCGGTGGAGTTGTGCCGGAAGAATACACTGAAAGTGCCATTGCCATGATCAACCACCTTGCCTGTGATCAGCAAATTTAGTTTTACTGTCTTAATGTTGGAGTAAAAGTCTCCCCAGCCAAACATTTTCTTAAGCTTGGCAGTCTTTACAATAGGTCGCCGTCGAATCCTGGAATGTGGCACCTGATCCTGCTGAGCGAGGCTTCCCAGTACATCCCACAACTCTGGAGTGTTGGAGAGCAGCTCTAGGATAGTGGCATTCTGAAGTGCACTTTGGGTTGTCCTGGACTTACTGGAGGCTAATCCCTTCTTCTTCTGCATTCGAGGCCTTTGTTCAGCTTTGCTGTCTGAATGCTCTTCTTCCTCAGAAGTCTCCTCCTGTCCACATATTACCTGAAGTAAAGAAAGAGGAATAAAAATGTAGATCTAGTAATTGCCTCTACCCCTTAGTCATCTATAGCAGCATCCTCGCTCCCATCATATCCTGAAGACTTTTCCCTCTTGCTTATTCACTTTCCTGTTATCTCTTTTCTCCCATTTATCCAGGCAGTCTATCCTGTTTTATCACTCCAAGTAACCTCTTCAATTTGTCATAATAATTTCCTTTCCTTCTTATTTACATTATCTTATCCATTTATTCGTCCAGAGAACCTCCTCTTTACTCAGCTTGTGTACTCCTTACTTATCTCCCTACTGATCCTTATCTCCTAACTCACCCCAGTATCCTCCTTAGAGAGGATAGCTATTGTGAGGGTCCCACTACTTTTAGGTCATAATTTTCATGATTTAAAAATCAATCTACTCTTAGTAATTGTCTGTCCTCACCCAACCCAGTACTGTTATATCCTCTTAACTTACCTCTAATCTCCTGCATATTTTGCCTCCTTCCTCTGGTCTTTGTTTGTCCTTCTCAAAACAGGTTCACCTCAATCTCTTACTAACTGTCTCATTCTCTATTTTTATTCTGTCTCTCACTCACTGACTTTCTCTGAGGAGGAAACACAGGGTTCTCTTGATTTGCCTGTGTAATTACTTCTTGTTTTGTATCTCTTACTTCTGTTCTCTCTCGCTTCTTCTTCTAAACACCTTTCTCTTTCTCTCCTTGGCTTCTGCTGCCTCAAATAGCTGCACACTACGACAGATATAGTACCTCTAGAAAGTCTACACCAAATGTTCACCTTTTTCTGCCTTGCAATCTGGAAGTAGAAAGCATTAGAACAGTGTTTGTTGCATGTATCCCCACATCCTACCCTACAACAGTCAAGTGAAAATATATTGCAGAAATTCTCAGAAAATGAAATAGAAGAAAACTTGGAATAGCTTGGTTGCATAAATGTCTACGCCTTGTACTTCTCTAGCAATTCTTAATATTTAAAGCTCTGATGTAATTTTCAAAAGGATATAGCAAGGGAATTGGCTCCATTCTTCTTGAAATTGTATCGATGCACATGATGACAGAATAAATTCAGCAGTTCCTGTGGGTTCCTTCTGATGAGTAGTCCATTTCAAAGCAGAGACCCAACCAAGAGCTGGCAAAAATAAACCTCTGGGACAAAGTTCTGAAAAGGCACAGATCAGGAGATGGAAGTGGCATAAAGTCCCCTGAAGCAGCTCCTTCAGTGAAGGGGGTCCAGGCAGGACGAGGGCCCAGCAGCAGCAGTGAAGGCAGAGCAGTAAACTTGCTTTTAAAATGTTTGCCACACTGCTTCCCAGTCCTCTTCTCTCTCCCTTGAAAGGTTTTTAGGATTGGTAGCCATCATCTCCCCTTGCCAGGCCAATGTCTCACGATAACAGGCCCTGAACCCTGGATGTTAATGTAATGGAAGCTGATGGTTGTGGGACTGAAACTTCAGTGGAGAGAGAAGAGGACTGGGAGCCTGTGCTGCAAACATTTTAAAGTAACTTTGCCAGAGGGGAGGATGTCGCCCTCCCTCCCTATCCCCCTGCAGGTAATGGGAGACCCTCAGCAAAAGTTTCTCTGGGTCCCTCGTTACATTTTGTGTCACTGAGGGATGGGTATAATAGACTTTCAAAACCCTTGAATATCCCTCAGAGTACACTCAGGATGATTATTAAAACATATTGAGCAGCACCTACAATAGGCCACACCTCTAGAGAGGATGACTGATCAAGGAGTTAGATCAGGGAGGCAACCAAAAGGCCAGTGGCATCTTTGACCTAACTACAGGCACTAGAGGTATGTACATGTGAAAGCTTTTCAACTTGGTTGTAGACTTTTCTTTTTTTTAATTTTTGTAATATGTTTTATTAGGCACAAAAAGAAAAAATATCACACACATCACAGTTTACAGAAAGCAGTATGTGTTACATACTGAAAAACTGTCAGCAAGGAGGCCTTATTGTCAGATTTTTCAAACTTTTTCCCACTTTTCAGATTTTTTTTTTGGTTCATTTCACACATTCATTTTAGCCCTCACATTTAACGCAATAACTACTGAGCAACAAGTTTCCCTTTTTAATGTATTGATTCCTTATTCCCCTCAGAGTGTTGTGTTCTCAAAGTGATAAATTGCTGCTTATCTTACCCTCATCTAAAGCATATGTAGACACTACTTTTATTGTGCAGTTAGGATCAACAGCACCATCCAGTGTCAGAATTATTCAGGATAAGGACTGGTACTTTCTAGAATCCTGGGAGGTTCCTCTTGTCATTCACTTTAGAATGTGAGCGGACTCCTTTTAGAAGGGAAAGCCCCTTTGCCTTTAAAAAAAATCCCTTGCGCTATCTGCAAAGTCTGTGTGATAACTTTTGGGGACATGCCTATTATGTACCCTGAAGTTACTACACAGAGAAGACACTTGCCTCATGGTAATTGTATCAGTCGACAGTGTGATAAGTGTATCTGCACTATCTGCTGATGCAGGTACTGCAGCTTTGTGCATGAAAAGAACACAACACACAATGACCCTCCCTAATCTCCCCAAATAGTCTCAAGCCCCCAGTGATCATCATTCTGCCTCCCATCTCCCCCCCCTGATGATGATGCACCCTAAAGCAGACCCCAACCTTCCCCCATATATCCCTGGTACATATGAGGAGTTTCCTAGTGGTATAGTGGCAGAGCAAGAGTGATCTCCAGATACTCCTACCCCATTGCCATCCTGGGTTCAAAATGGCAGCTCTGAACCTGGTGGTAGACTTAACGCCTCCTCTTCTTGTGGTGATGGTTAACACACAGTAACTTCTCTACCACAAAAGATCAAATTTCTCATAAGGGCAGAGGCTGAGTGGTTGGGGGTTTGGAAGAGAGGGTTGGGTCCTCGAGGGGGGGGGGGGTGAGGGTAGGCTATTGGGGGCTTGATGCTACTTGGAGGAGGGGGAATCTGGGGGTATGGTCATCGAGAGGTTGTGCTACTCGGGGAGGGGACTGAGAGGTGATTATGATGTTTATTGGGAGGGGTCTGTAATGCTGATAGGGAGATTAAGCGGCCATGTTTACTGCTGCGGATAGTGTGGTGCACTTAACGCCTCCTCTTCTTGTGGTGATAGTTAACACACAGTAACTCTTCTACCTATAATTCAGTTGGTGTTGGATTTTTACTTCACTGGCTGTTTTTGAACACGCAGTAGCCATTACCGAGGGCCCATGGTATTGTTGAGTGTGTGTGAAATCCCATGCTAACTGCTTGGTGCATTTTAGTAAACATGCCCCTAAATATTTTAAGGCACAGTAACAAATTGAATGCGCTAACAAATGCCTATTCCTACACATTTGCATGGCCAAAATGTGCATCTGACAACAACGTCCTGAGCACGCCACAAATCTGGTCTATATGGTAGTGTGGCAAGACCATTACCCCAGAAAGCCCACCTAGAATCCCATTTGGCTTATGCTGAGAAACACTCGAGAGATATTGTAGCTATGTGACCAATGGGTTTATGGGCCAACAAAACTAAAATAGAACTTTTGGGCTGGAATACATGGCATTATGTTTGGTGCAATCCTATGCAACACATTACCCAAAGAAAACTATCCTAACTGTAAAGCATTGTAGTGGCAGCATGTTTCTCATTGGCAGGAACAATGAATCTGAGAAAAGTAAAGACAAATATTTGAGGAAAATCTACTGCTTCCTTCAAGAATGCTGAAACTGGGATGGAAGTTCACTCTTTGTTCTGCCTCATCCTTTGTGTTGCAGTTATTGCAAAAAGTTAAACATCTGGCTCGGTTTTAAATATTCAGGTGAGTCACTTAACTTCCTAAACAATTTCTTTATAGAGCAATTGAATAAACAATATATTGTAAGATGAAGTGGAATTAATTTAAGGTAGCTATAGAGAGCCTGGGCCCATACAACTATGATGAGTTTTTCTTTGGATACGTGATTGAATTTAGTGTGAAAAAAAATCATGTGTTCTTGTAGTCTAAGGAAGATGGTGGCTGCAGGGTCAGCTCGGAACCCTTTGGCTATAATGGAGACATTTGATTGAGAGAAACAACTACCCCAACATACCCTGCTTCTAGAGGATGACCAATTGGGATACAAAGATTACAGCCTGAATCAGGAAATGGACATAGGGAGCATCCAATGGGAGGAAGGAGAATTAACCATAAATGCTATTTCTGACCTATTGAATCAAAGGTCACAGAAGTTTCAGCTAGCTTGGTCAGCTCATACAATTGCATGCCACAGGATGGCAGCATAATGCAAATGTAGAGTTTATAAACTGAACGGACAGAATATCAGCATGACAACAACTCGAAGCACACAGCCAGAGCTACAGTGGAGAGGCTAAGGAACAAAAAGCTAAATGTCTTTGAGTGGCCCAGTCAGAGCCCCAAGTCAAGTTCAATCGAAAATCTTGGGTATGACTTGAAGGCTGCTGTCCATCAACACTCTCCAAGAGCTTCACAGATTTTGAACAGTCATGTAACGAAGAAAGTTCTAATATTATCAAATGTAAGTGTGCAAAGTTGGTAGAGACCAACAGACTTATAGCTGTTATTGCTGCCAAAGGTTCGTCCATCAAATGTCAAGCCAGGGAAGTGGCATTTTGGTTTTGATTTTGGGGTATATACTTTATCCCCCAGTAAAACGTTCCCCCTGAAAAGTGTAGAGTATAGTGTATTGATTAGTGGAAAAACTCAATATTTAAATGCATGTGAGTGTGACGCAACTGGCTCAACAAAATGTGAAAAAAGGGGTGCAGACTTTCCATAATGATGAGGCTGCAGGGCAGGGTCCCGGCGGCCGGTGGTAACCGGGCGTGAGGCCCGGCGCGGGGACCCTGGTCTCGGCAGCGCGTGTGGACACGTGTTCGAGGGAGGGAGGGAGGGCATTATTTAAAATCATTGGCTTGCCGTTGAGGGACAGCACGGCGAGCCAATGAGGGGTGCTGGTTCGGCAGGAGCTTTGGGAGACCGGCGGGGTGTTGCTCCTCTTCGTTCTGGGCGGCTGAAGGAGCAGGTCCTTTGCTGGGATTCGCAAATTCATCGTTGGCACCGTCGGTGATTTGCGTTGGGATCGGAGTCGCGGTGCACGGAGCTGCACTGCAAGGAGAGGCTTCGGGCCCTGTCGGGTTGCAGAGAAGGCTGGTGACGGGCGATAACATTTATCTGGGGCGTGTTCCATTAAATTGTATGCTCTCGGTTTCTGAATAATTTAGTTGTGCATAATTTTAGTTGGGGAGGCCTTCAATTTTTCCTAGTGCTTGGCTGGTTAATAATTTATTCCTTTAAGGATGCCGCTACGGCGGGGCCGGGGGGGCAGAGTTAGTGGGGTTGGACGGGGGGTGCGGGTGGCTGGGGGCAGAGGAGGGGGGCAAGTATCAATTCCTTCTTCAGAGCCTGGAAGGAGCAGTAGTGTGGCTGCAGAGAGCGGCGCGGTTAGGGAGGTAGCTCCAGGCGTTAGGGGCAGAGGAATTGTGCGTGGTAGGAGGGCCACAGGTGGACGGGGGTCAGTGGGGGTCCCGGTCAGTAGGGGGGCAGCTGGCTTATCTAAGCGGGGGTGCAGGGGGGATAGGATTGGTGGGGTGCAGCGGTGGCCTGCCTCTGGACCCTGATACTTCTAGGGCTGGGGGGTTTAGTGCGGGGGTTTCCGGCAATTTGGAGGGCGGGGGTGCGTCACAGGGGGGTGCCGGGGCCAGATTGGAAGGGGCTGTTGTGCAAGGTTTGGGGGGGCAGGGGTTAAGTGGGCTGGGGGGGGTCGGGGTTGAGGGGTGGACCCCGCGGTGGCATGGGGCTCATTCTGTTGGTTATGGTCCTCCTGTGCAGCTGGGTTGGCCTGGAGGTATGGTTGGAGTTGCGGGGCCCGGGGCTGCGACATCCGCTTGGGATCATTGGCAGAGTGGGGGGCAGGGCTCCTTGGGGGACGCTTGGTTGGCGGCTTGGCAGCCGGCCGGGTCCCCTCTTGTTCCCCCCTCTTCTTCCTTCCCTATTTTTTCTTCACAGGCAACAGCAATGTCGCAGGATGCTGGTGATAGTGCGGCGGTGCATCGTGTTGTTGTCAGTGGAGGGACTGGAGCAGCACCTGAGGGTCGGCAGCGGCTGCAGGCCAGCGTGGCGGATGGCAGTGTGACACAGCAGTTGGAGCAAGGGAGTCTGTCCGTGGAGGTTCCGCAGGCAGAGGTTCTGGATGGCGATGAGGCGGTGGCAGGTGAGTTTCCTGTGGTTGGGGGTGAGGGGTCTGAACAGCTGGGCGTGACAGTTGGGGGTGGTCGGAAGGCAAGGAAGAAGAGAAAGCATTCTAGGAGGTGTCGGCACAGGTCAGAGTCGTCTTCCTCATCCGTATCTTCCTCGTCGTCTTCGTCATCGGGAACTTCGCATTTGGCAACGGGGGTTGGTCAGGCGCATCCTGTTCCTTCTCCTGGGTTGGTCAAGCCTACGTTCGTATCATTCGCGGAGCTGTGGGAGGGGGTGCCCAGGAGTTTACGCCGGAAGATTTTGAAGAGGCGCTATATTGACATTTTCAGACTGCTGGAAGGCAGGAAGCGCTCGGGCGAGAGTAGAAAGAAGAGAAAGGAGGATGAGAGGGCGGGACAGCTAAAGAAGGTGTCGCGTAATGTCGTGAATTGGGTCAGAGCCTTTCTGCTGTTGGCGAGCGTTTGGGGTCATCAGTCTCCGGGGGATTATGGAATGTTGTTGGCGTATGCAGATTCCATTTTGGAAGCTGCGCAGATGCATGAAGGCTTCGCCTGGTTGAATTATGATGAGAAGTTTAGGGACAAGATGGAGGAGAGTAAGTGGTTGACCTGGGGCACCCAGGATATTAATTTATGGCTGACCCAAATGTCGGTCCGTGTGGGGGCTAGTGGGGGGACTGCGGCGAGAGCTTTGGTTGGTAGTGCTTTGGGTTCGAGTCGGCCCTTTCGTGCGGCGGGGGGGGGGGGGGTAACCCCCCACAGAAAGTTGGGAGCGGGTCTGGGGGACATTTATTATTTATTTATTTTATTTATTAACAATTCTTATATACCGCACTATTAGGCATCAGCGCGGTTTACATTGAACAGAAAACATCCGACAGTTTACACGTGTCTGGTCGTTACATTTAACAGGAAGTATAACTTGGCGAAATAGGGGAAACTAAATACAATGCAGGGTTATCTGATAAAGGATATCCTGGTTAACTATATACAACAGTGGTACAATAGTATATGGAACAACTTGCTATTTACATTGTGAAATTGGTCTGTTGGCATTTCAACAGGTCCATGTGCCCTTTTCCGGACTGTAAATTCCATCATGCCTGCTCGGCCTGTGGGGGCGGACATTCCGCCAGTAAATGTGTTAAAAAAGGTGGTGCAGGCCCACCCCCATCAGCTGCCAAGTAATTCGGACATACGTAGTATGGCCCCTACTCCGATTCGGAGGGAGATCTTGGTGGCATGGTTGCGGGGATACCCGCGGGGGCGGGATAGGGTGGTGTTGGAGCGTGGGTTCTAGGTCGGTTTCCGAATACCAGTTCATGGGACTTTTTCATGTTGACCAGCGCGCAACTCGCCTTCAGTAAGGCGTTTGGAGCTGGTAGTCCGTGACAAGTTGGCGGTTGAGCTATATTTGGGTAGAATTGCGGGTCCTTTTGCTGAGCAACCTTTGGGGAACCTTGTGGTTTCGCCGCTCGGGGTTGTTCTGAAGAAGGAGCCGGGGAGCTTTCGACTGATTCATAACTTGTCATTTCCGATTGGTGATTCCGTCAACGATCATATTCCGAGAGAGTTGTGTGCGGTTCATTACGCTTCTTTTGATGAGGCAGTTAAGCTGGTTAGACAGTGTGGCCCGGGAGCCTTAATGGCGAAGATGGATGTAGAGTCGGCGTTTAGGTTGCTGCCTGTTCATCCTGCGGATTTTTATCTGTTGGGTTTCTGCTTTGACAATATGTTCTATGTTGATAAGTGCATGCCTATGGGGTGTTCTGTCTCTTGTTCTTATTTTGAGACGTTTAGTTCCTTCTTGCATTGGAAATTGGTCCAGAGGGTCGGCTGCGGTAATGTCGTGCATTATCTAGATGATTTTTTCTTTGTGAGGGCGGGGCATTCGGCAGAGTGCCAACGGTTGTTATGTGGTTTTGTGGATATGGCTAGTGATTGCGGGCTTCCCTTGGCTGTTGGAAAAACGGAAGGCCCGGCTATGTGTATTACCTTTTTGGGGGTGGAATTGGATTTTGTGGAAATGGTGGCTTGTCTTCTGTGGGACAAGGTGGTGCGGTTGCGTGTCTTAGTAGCTAATGGGTTGGCGTCCTCTAAGTTATCGTTGAGGGAATTGCAGGTTTTGATTGGCTCTTTGAATTTCGCATGCCGGGTCATACCGATGGGCCGTGTTTTTCTGAGATCTTTAGCTGCAGCTACGGTGGGGGTTAGAAAGCCGCATCACAGGATCAGAATGTCCAGGG
The DNA here is from genome assembly GCA_033557465.1 of Ichthyophis bannanicus. Taxonomy (NCBI): domain Eukaryota; kingdom Metazoa; phylum Chordata; class Amphibia; order Gymnophiona; family Ichthyophiidae; genus Ichthyophis; species Ichthyophis bannanicus. The sequence goes on along the minus strand of CM066045.1, from coordinate 21,666,618 downwards.
TCATGAAGGCTGACTTGCGCGTCTGGGATGAGTTTTTGGAGGGTTTTAATGGGACCTCGGTTCTGATGGAAGTGGAGATCTCTAGTGCGGATTTGCAGTTGTATACGGATGCGGCAGGCAGTGCTGGATTGGGTATTTATTTCAGAGGGGAGTGGTGTGCGGCCAGTTGGCCCCAGGCGTGGCACTCAGCACGTTTAACTAGTAACATCACGTTTTTGGAAGTGTTTCCGTTATTGGTTGTCTTGCATTTGTGGCCGGACAAGTTGCGGAACCATAGAGTAGCTTGGTGGTGCGACAACGAGGCGGTGGTTGCCGTAATTAATCGATATACGTCGCGATGTACGCAGGTGGCTGGGTTGATGAGGGACATTATTTTGATTTGCTTGCGTTTGAATGTGTGTGTGAAGGCTCGGCATATTCCGGTTTGCACTAATAGAATTGCTGATGCTCTGTCTCGTTCCAAGTGGGAGCTGTTCCGGACCTTGGCACCAGAAGCGGAAGTCGAAGGGTTGGCGGTCCCAGAGAACTTATGGCAGATTGGTCAGTGGACTTGATTCAGTTGTTGAGGAACTCAGTGGCCCCTTCGACGTGGTCTGCATATCGGAGGGGATTCGACGTCGTGGCGGAATATTTGCAGTCACGGGGTTGGCAGCCGGGGATGTATGCGGATTCATTATTGGGGCATTATATAGTTCAAGCAAAGCGAGAGGGAGCTTCCAGGGCAGCCGTACGGAGTCGGTTGGCGGGCTTCACCTTTTTCGCTAGAGCAGCGGGTTGGGGCCACTCGGGCCTTGGGTTCTTGTCTCGGAAATTGTTGCACGGCTGGGAGCATGCTTGCCCGGCTCCTCGGGATTCGAGGTTGCCAGTTACACATGCATTGTTGGTGCGGCTTTGCGCGGTCTTGACGAGCGTGGCTCTGTCACGTTACGAGGCGGTCTTGTTTAAGGCAGTGTTTTGTGTGGCTTTCTTTGGAGCCTTTCGGATAGGGGAGTTAGTAGTGAGCTCCAGTAGGGATAATGCTGCCGGTGGCTTGTTGTTTGGACATGTGCAAGTTCGGGCGGGGCAGCTTTTGGTTAGGTTGGCAAGATCTAAGACAGACCAGTTGGGAAAGGGGTTGTGGGTGGTGCTTAATGAGGTCGTGTCGTTGCCCACGTGCCCGGTGTCAGCCGTGCGGGGCTACATGTTGGAGCGCCCGTCAGCGGGCTGGCTGTTTTTCCAGCATGAGGATTCTCGTGGGGTAACACGCTTCCAGGTAGCGGCTGTGCTGCGGCTCGTGTTGCAGCATCTGGGCCTGGATTCCCAGCGCTTTGCACCGCATTCATTTCGTATTGGAGCGGCCACCAGTGCGGCGGCGGCTGGGCTATCTGAGGCTGAGATTCAGAGCATTGGCAGATGGAGATCGCGGGCCTTTTTGGGTTATGTGCGGTTATAGGGAAGTGCGGTTTGGATGCCTGACTTTTCTTTTCTTTTTCAGATCCCGTGCGGCGCCGGATTGAATGCTGGATGATTGGGCATTCATTCGTGCATTGGGCGGGACTGCAGGCTGCCGAACCTCCCTTGGGGAGTAATTTGGGACTTGACCCGGATATGGTGTCCGTCAAATGGCTGGGTGAGCGTGGTCTTCAATGGCCGCAGTTTTTACCTTTGCTTTGGCATCATCGCCGGGTGCGGAGTGAGCTGTCAGCGATTCTACTGCACTTAGGGGGTAATGATTTGGCCGGATGGACCTGCAAGCAGTTAATCCGAGCAGCTAAGAGGGACCTGGCTGAAGTTCTTAGGATGTATCCGGAGGTTATTTTGTTGTGGTCGGATATCATTCCGAGGCCTTCCTGCCAGCAGCAGCGTCGCTGGTCGCGTGGGCTAGCAAAAATTAATCATCAGATTGGGTGGTGGGTTTGTGGCAATAGGGGATATCAGGTCTTGCATTCTTGGGTTGATGTCACATATGCAGGTTTATACCGTTTGGATGGGGTGCACTTATCCCCGGTGGGACTTGATTTGCTGCTCAATGACTGGCAGGAGGCCTTAGAGTGGGTCATGCAGTGGGAGGCTAAATGGTCGCAGCTTGGGGCTTTGGGGGGCGGCGTAGGGGTGCGAGCTACCACTACGCCGGGTGGCGGGATCCCGGAGGTTTCCGGGGTCTGGAGCCTTTAACTGGAATTGGGGCGGGGGCGGGTGCCCCCAACCCGGATGACCCCTTGCCGGTCTTTGCTAGTGATATGGCGAGGCCAGGGATAAGGGGGGCTGGCATTTGCCGCTGGCTCGGCCGCGGTGGGAGTGGAACGAGGTCATCTTGCTAGTGGTATGGCGGGTGATGGCTCGTGCCACTCGATGGGTTATTATTAAGGAATTGGTGTTTCAAGAATTGTTTGGAATTTTCCTAATTGTTAATAAAGCTGCGACCATATAAGCCCAATAAAAATGTGTGGTTTGTTTGTATTGGATGGTTGGGGGATGTAGGAGGTGTTGGGGGGGTGTATAGTTTAAAGGAATGGGGGAGGGGGTGTAAGAGCGGGTTAGCGCCGGGTTAGTGCCCCAACCACTAGGCCACTCCTCCACTCCATACACTATACACCTATACACTAAAAGTTCTAAGCAGGTTATAGGAACTTTGGAATAAAACTCCAGCACAGTGGCAGAATACAACAACCTGCTTCCGAACAGGTGTAAATGTGTGCGTCTGCATTTACACATTACGGGGGCTGGTTCTGGGAGCCTATTATATAAAGCCACATAAGTGCCTATATTGACTTTATAAAATAGGCTTCAAATAGGTGCCTATTTGGACTTCCCAACGCAGCATCCTGTTATAAAAGTAGGCCCGTATTGTGCAAAGAAAGCTTGCATCTCTAACCTAGGCATTGTCAATACAGATATTATACCACTCTGTCGCTGATACATAGAGCACACTGTTGGCGCAGAATTTAACTTAATGATTTTTAGATCCCCCATTCTGAGTTTACGTAACAACAATAAAAATATACAATTGTGGTTGCAGTTCAACACATTGATGTCCAATATTTCTTTAAAAAAAAGTGGCCAGTGATATGGCTTTGGACTATATATGCACACAAAATTGACACATAAAAGAATCAAATAAAACAAGACCAATTAAAAAAGGAAATAGTATAAAAACTGTGAAATTGCCAGGAGATGACTTTTCAAAGCAAAAACTTCATCCTACAACTAAACACAATTGGTGCTCCATACCTACTTCCACAGGGAGAATGAAAGATAAGTTATGTTTGTTGATTAATATCCACTGTTACTATGCTAGATTTTTGGCAAGTTGTGAAAAAAACACACAAATGCTGCAGGTTGTGTTAACAAGGTCTACAATATTGGATTTTGTGGAATTACATTGTTGCAATGAATGGAATACTGATAATTTTGTGACTTTTGAATGAGTTTTTTATAAAAGCCTGATGTGAGGGAGTTTTTTGGATCCTTGATGTACTTGATCTTGGTCCGAGGCTAGTGTTTTAGACCGGGATCTGACATGCTCATTGGTTCTGAGATCCTTTTTCTCCCTGTGAAAGTAGGTATGAAGCACAAATTGTGTTTAGTGGTAGGATGAAGTTTTTGCTTTGGATAATTCTCTGTTCTTCATTCTGACATTGGTACTCATATTTTTAGGACATGATTATTGGCACTCTTATAAACAATTCAAATCAGATTGAACAGAAGAACCACATTCCCATTGTAGTGATCAATTGTCAGTACTCATGTGACTTGAATCAATCAATGAATGATGGTTCTAATGTTTAAAATGGCCACATTCAGTCCCTGTTCCCTTTTCACAATGGTGACGACAAGAGAGCTGCCTGAGACCATCAGAACAGCCATTATCATCAAACTTCAAAGTGATATAAGGCCAAGACTTTGGGATTCCTGTGTCTACAGTTCACAATGTTATTAAAAAGTTTTCTGCTCATATAACTGTCAAGAACCTCCCAAAACATGGTGGGAAGAGGAAATTTAATCCAAGAAGTCTTCAAATGTTAGTGTGAACTGTTGGAAAAACACCACAAACAATATCCAAAGAGCTTAAGGCTGACCTGAAGCAATCTGGTGGTTTCAACCCGCACCAAATGCCATGCACTAAACAAAGAAGGACGTCATGGGTGAAGACCAAGGAAGACCCCACTGCTCAAAGACAGACCCAAACACACCTTAAGAAACCACAATCCTTCTGGGAAAATGTTCTGTGGACAGATGAAACCAAACGTGAGCTGTTTGGCAATGCAGACCAGCGATACATTTACAGGAAAAGAAATGAAGCTTATAAGAAAAAAACAAACACCCTTCTTACAATAAATATGGACAATAAATATGCCTCAGTTTCCTGAGGCAGCAAAACAGTCCCCATAATGTCGTGGGACTGTTTTGCTGCCTCAGGAACTGAAGGCCTGGAACTTATTAAAGGAATCATGAAATCAGAGGACTACCAAAGTATTTTGGAGCGAAAGCTAGGTCTGGGTTGAAAATCATGGGTCCTCTAGCAGGACAATGACCCAAAACATACATCTAAAAGTACAAAAGAATGGTTAAAAAGGAGCCAATGGACTGTTTTATACTGGCCAGCAATGAGTCCCGATCTCAATCCAATCAAGAACCTTTGGAAAGAATTGAAATCTGTCATTGGTAAAAGGAATCTTGGAAACATTCATGAGTTGGAACAAATCGCAGTTGAAGAGCGGAAGAAACTACCAGTAGATAGATACACAAAACTTATAGATGGCTACAGGAAACATTTGAAGGCTGTCATCACTGCCAAGGGTTGTGCAATCAAATATTAGTGAAGGGTGCCATTAATCTTACCAGGTCAGATTTTGTTTTCTTTCTCAAAAATTACTATGACTAAGCTGCACAGACATCTTTTTTTTGTTGTATACCTTTGGATATATACTATTAAAATATTATGATGACATACAGTTGGAATATTTCCAATTATTTCTCAAAATATTGTACACAACACACCTAAAATGCAAGGGTGCCAATAATGTTGACCACAACTATAGCGGTTATGAGCACTCTTAAACATCTTCCAGTCAATGTTTAGCCATAGTGATCAACATTTTTTTAAAACACTGGCCAAGAAGGCTAAATAAAAACCAGGTATGCAGCACAGGTATCTGGATAGTGGCTGGCTCTAGATATCTGATCACTGCTATCAAAGCCAGCACAATTTCTATAACAGCAGTTTTCAGTGCTGAGAAACAGATAGCGAGATGGATAGCCATTTAGGACAGCTTTTTGCAGTCCTAAGCTATCTTGCTAGCTTTCCGTATAGTGGCTCTGAAAATCTCCACTATACAGATAAATTACAGCTTTACCCTCACTCTGCCCTTGACCCCGCCTCAGAATTATCTGGATAGCGCCGAGGCAGTCAGAAAGAATATTCAGCGGCACTATCTGTATCTCTCAACCGTACTTATCTGGTTAGCAGGTTCTGCTCACTGGATGCTTTTCAATATTGCTCTCCTTACATTTATAACCAAGTCTGAACACGACAGATTATGATGGTAATTGTATAAGGGACTTGAGACTGCAGAACAATATTTTATATGCTCACGTGGGCTCTTAGTAAGTCACCATGGGACATGCATGTGTATAAGGTAGGTGCAAAGAAATGCAGCAGCGCCTGTGATATATCTGTACATGTTCCCAGGAATGGAGAATAGGGACTGGAAGTGGTACTTGCATTCGTATTTTATAAAAATGCACATACTTGTGTGCACCTACTTTCCACTTAGGTAATTTTACAAAGGCACCTATGTCATCCTTATAACATAAGTGTAATATACGTCTCTATTTAAGTGCCTTGATAGCCCAGATTGTTATAAAATTACCTTCCACAAAGATAACCCTCCCCAATAAATGAAATCAGACCCAACCTTAATTCCAACCATTACAAATCCTGCAGCGGGATAATAAACTATGGAGCTAATAGTTTGAAATAAAAATAACTCCAGCTTGCTCCTGAAGGTCAAATAATTCATCTCTAACTTCAGTCCGCTTGAAATGTTCTTTCATTAAGTGACCAACCACCTGCTTGTTCACACTCATGGCAATAAGAATGATTTCAACTTCTTTCTAAAGGTCATATCATTGTCTTCAACTTAAGTTCCTTTGGCATGTTATTCAGTAAAGTGGGATCTGCTATGGACAAAGTTGACATATAGACAGTACAGCAAGTAACGTCTCCTGTTTTCACCAAAGCTCCTGCCCTGGCAAATATAATTATGATTTTGAACCAAATGTGCTAGACCCTTCCCCTTTAACTCTGAAATGTTAGTATCAGAATCTTAAATTTTACGCTTGCTAACAAGGTAGCAATGGGATCACTCTTGTTCTGCAGAGTTTTGTCAGTGCAGGTGGGCAACAGACATTTGCTGATCTGCTTAAATCCTGGAATCAGCAGGAAAAAGGGAGGCAATGTTGTCTTTGTGAAGGTTGCTTGTGAGACTCCACTGTAAATACTGTGTTCAGCTCTGGAGGTTGTATGTGTGTAAGGACGTGAATGGAATAGGACTACTAGAAAGGTTTGAATGCAAACCCTACAAAGAGAGACTCAAAGTGTTCTTACTGGAGAAAACATGGGATTGAAGGCATATGATACAAATATTTGAAAGGCTTCTATAAATTGAGGGGAGGTGAACTTTTCCATAGAAAAGGAATTTCTGAGCATCCCTATGTTGAGTCCCTGTTCAATGTCTGTTTAGTCTATCTTTTCTCTTATTAGGTTTGCTATCTTTAGTTATTCATTCATATCGAGGGGAATTTTAGAAGATCTGACTAAGAGCAATCTGAGATGCCTGTGCCACAGTGTCTGAAGAAAATGCAGACATGATTTCACAAACATGGACATGCCTGATAGGGACAGCTGTCAGGCATCTATTTAGACATCCCTAGAACCGTACCACAGAGCCCCAATGGCTAGGATAGCATAATGGTTAGTGTTGTGGGTTAGGCGTAGGGTAGTTGAAATTGTACTGGAGTTGATAAGTGCTTCTTTTCTCACACTCTGGATGTTTTTCAGCTAAAACAAGCACTTTTAAGATGCAAGTTCATCACAAGTCCTGGGAACATCCCCACAACTGGCTTCTAAAATGGCTTTTGACATCTCTATGTCTATTTTTGGATATCCAAAGCACAAATAGGGCTTCTAAAATAACCCCCATTGTCATACTGCAGGTCTGATCTGCTCCTTACACTTTACAAACATGAAGAAAAATAAAATAAACAGAAAAGTCAAACTTTATAAAACCACATTTTTTAAAATAAAATTATAACAACCTTTACCACAGTTGTTGTTGTTATTAAGTGCTGTTGAGTCGGTGCCGACTCCTGGCGACCCTCTGGATAGTTGGCCTAAACTTCGTTCAGTCTTCAGCCAAGCATCCCATTGTTGATAGAGTGGTATTCATAGCTGCTGTTATTGTATCGATCCATCTCATTGCCGGCCTTCCTCTTTTACGGTGACATTCTACTATGCCAAGCATTATGTCTTTCTCCAATGATCTCTGTTTTTGCATGATTTGTACAGAGTATGAACGTCAAAGTCGTGTCATCTGAGCTTCTAAGGAAAGCTTAGGTTTGATCTCCACTACTGATTGGTTTGTTCTTTGGGCAGTCCATGATATACACAGTATTCGTTGCCAGCACCATAATTCAAAGGCATCAATTTTCTTTCTGTCTATCTTCTTCACTGTCCATTTTTCGCATCCATTTTATGTTATTGAAAATAACATGGCCTGGACAAGTCGAATCTTTGTATGGAGTGAGGCATCTCTGCTCTTGAGAATCTTGTCTAGATCCTTCATACCCATTCTACGAAGAGCAATATGTCATCGGATTTCTTGACTGCTAGTCCTTTCTTTATTGACCCAAGAATTTATTTATTTATTTATTACAGGCTCTTATATACCGCACTATTTAGCATCAGTGCGGTTTACATTATAACAATAGACCAGAACAACAAACTGTTTGGTTTTACAGAGAACAGGTACGACAACTTGGATAAACATAGGGGAATTGTTAGCTGAAACTATTTACATATGTATTTACATGTATATACAGTAGATTTTATGTTCTTAGTTTGAGTTGGGTCCTGTAACAGGTGGTCAAAGTGGGGATGGGTGGTCAGGTCGGTGTCTGGCTGGTCTGGTAGTAGTGGGGGAAAAGGTGAGAGTATGTTAGTATGGTAAGTATGTTAAAGGTAAGTATGTTAAAGCTGTCCACTATTCCAATTCCTTCTCCATCAACGATGAACTTATTGATTTTGCCAATTGTCAGGATCTTTGTCTTCTTAACGCTAAGGTGCAGACACATTTTAAGACTATATTCCTTGATCTTGAGAAGCAAATGTTTCAAATCGTCTTCACTTTCAGCCAGTAATGTGGTATTATCAGCATAGCAAAGGTTGTTGATGAATCTTCCATCAATCTTCACACCTCAGTTGTCTTCATACAGTTCTGCTTCTTTGATGATTTGTTCTGCATATAAATTAAAGAGACCTTTGCTGATTTTAAACCATTCTGTTTCTCCCTGCAATTGCCTCTTTCTCCTCTGACTTTAGCTTTTCTGCGTTTCTGGAGAATTTTCAGAGTTTCTTCAGTCATCCATTTTGGCAGTTTTTGCTTTTTCATCTTATGAAGAGACTTCTCACTTTCTCAACACAATCTTCTTTATGTCATCCCATAACATAGAAACATAGAAATATGATGACAGAAAAAGACCACATGGCCTATCTAGTCTGTCCTTCCATATCAACAACTACAACAGTCCCCTTTTTACCTTTAGAGATCCTCTGTGTTTGTCCCATGCTTTTTTGAATTCAGTTACTGTCCTCATCTCTACCACCTCCACTGGGAGACTATTCCATGGATCCACTACCTTTTCCGTAAAGAAATATTTCCGTATATCACTCCTGAATCTATCTCCCTTCACCCTCATCCCATGTCCCCTCATAGCAGAACTTGCTTTCAATTGATAGAGGCTCTCTCCCTGAACATTTATGCCACGGAGGTATTTAAACATCTCAATCATATCACCTCTATCCCGCCTTTCCTTTAAGGTGTACATATTAAGATCCTTCAGTCTGTCCTCATATGCTTTATAATGAAGACCACTAATCATTTTAATAGCCACCCTCTGCACCGACTCCATCCTGTTCACATCCTTTTGAAGGTGTGGTCTCCAGAATTGCACACTATACTCCAAATGAGGTCGCACCAAAGACTTATAGAGAGGCATAATCACCTCCTTTTTTTCTGCTAGCCATTCCTCTCCGTATGCACCCAAGCATCCTTCTAGCTTTTGCCGTCGCCTTTTCTAACTGTTTAGCTATTTTAAGATCATCAGACACAACCACGCCTAGGTCCCGCTCTTCTTTAGTGGACAAAAGTACTTCACCCCCTATACTATTTTGCTCCCTTGGATTGCTGCAGCCCAAATGCATGACCTTACATTTTTTAACATTAAATCCCAGCTGCCAAATTCTAGACCATTCTTCAAGCTTAGCTAGATCCCTCCTCATGTTATCTACACCTTCCTGGGTGTCTACTCTATTGCAGATTTTGGTATCATCCGCAAAGAGGCAAACCTTACCCGACAGCCCTTCCGCTATATCACTAACATATCTAACTCTTCTGGAACTACGTCATTTGTATCTAAAGCAGCAAATTGATTTTTCAGGCAGTCTTTAAATTCCAGTGGCATATTCTCAAGGTCATATTTTGCTGCATTCATGAGTGGCTTGCTCTTTTTCAATGTTAGCTTGAGTTTGCATATTAGTAGTTGGTGATCTGTATCACAGTCAGCTCCGGGTTTTGTCTTTGTTGATGTTACCAAGCTTTTTCGTTGTTGTCTTCCACAGATGTAGTCAGTTTGATTTCTGTTTAATCCATTGGGTGAAGTCCATGTGTACATTCGGCACTTGTGTTGCTGGAAGAAGGTATTTGAGATGAATAGATCATCTGTAATGCAGAATTCTATCAGTCCTTCTCCATCTTTGTTTTTGTTGCCATGTCCATATTTTCCAACCACTTTGCCTTCTTCTTTGTTGCCAACCTTTGCGTTCCAGTCACCCATGACTATCAGTATATCCTGCATGCATGTTCTGTCAATTTCAGCTTGTACTTGTGCATAGAACTCATCAACGTCTTCCTCTTCTGCAGCTGTTGTTGGGGCATATACCTGAATTATAGTTGTGTTGATGGGCTTTCCTCATAGACAAATAGAAATTAAGCGTTCACTGACTGCATTGTATTTCAATACAGTTCTTGTAAGTTTCTTCTTAATTATAAATGCAACACCATTTCTTCTTTTCTTTCATTTCCAGAATAGTAGACCATATGATCATCAGTTGCAAAGGGCCCTAAGTCAGTCCATTTCAGTTCACTGACACCCAACTGATCTAGTTGTACATGTTCCATTTCATTCTTGACCACCTCCAACTTCCTTTGGTTCATGTTTCGTACGTTCCGTGTCTCAATATGTAAGACATCTTTGCAACTTCTGACTTCCATTTTATGTAACATAGTAACATAGTAAATGACGGCAGATAAAGACCAGTATGGTCCATCTAGTCTGCCTAGCAAAATGATGTGCAGCTACATCAGCAGATCCAACCACATCATAAATGCTGACTTTACTCTGAGAAGTCTTCAGCTCATCCCCAGTTGAGTGCCTTCCAGCCTGGGAGTCTCATCTTCCAGCACTATAATGCAATTTGTTTTGTGACTATCCATTGGGTTTTCATGGCAAGATAGAGAAGTAGATTTACCAGACCTTTCTTTCGCACAGTTAATTCCATTGTTGTTGCATTTTTCACAGAAATATGATCCTCCACTTACAACACCATCCCATTCTGCTGCTGCCCAGATGGGTTGTTTGCCTTGGTCTGGCACCTCAGCTGAGACCTATCTTGGGAGACCCTGACAGTAGCTAAGCTACTGATAGCTTAGCTCTCAGCATCACTGATGCACACAAGCCCTCCCAGCATGACAAGCTGCAAACCAGTTACACTATGTAATTCAGACATTTGTGTGCTCAGAGATCAAATATATTGAATGTACATGATGATTTTGACTGATATCCTGAAGTCTCAGCATGCTTTAGCTGTTTATTGGATGCTCTGTTTCTGACCTGTCTGTTTGCTGGTAAAAAGATTGAAATAAAGAATTCTTGAGGACCAAAAAAAGAAAATGTGAAGAAAAGGAATTCCAAGGGCAAGAGATCATAGTATGAAATTTGAAAGAGAAAGTTCAGAGGAAACATGAAAAAATAATTCTTTACTGAGATTCTGGAGGATGTCTAGAATATCTTACTGCAGAGATGATGGAAAATTAGTACTGTGAAAGAATTCAATCATGGTAGGGTCAAGGTTGGGAGGCTGTACTATTGCAAAGAATCCACCTTTCACCCTTGAGTGCAGAGGTGATAAAGAGAAAATAAAAGGTAAATAAAGGAAAAAGGATCTAACAACACTGTAAGCCCAAAGAGTTGCCATACTGGATTTAATAGGCTATAACTCCTCTGAAAGTACCAACAGGGTTTATGCTGGTAAGTAGCTGGGTATCATCCGGCAAGGCCAAGGAGACCTCTGACCAGATGTTCGGGCAACTGTTTACATGATTGAAACGTTTGGTGGTAAAACAGGGGGATTAGTGTTGAATTAAGTATGATAAATTATATGCACTTTTACCCGGGATGGTAGAGAACCCAGGGGAAAGAAAACAAAAAGTGAGATGGGTAAACAGTAATATCCTACAAGTGGTGGAGTTTCTGAAGCTGGGATATATCTTTTGCACTGTGTCTCAAAATAACTGGGCAGATTGTATGCCCACCCCCTGCTCCTGCCACCACTGCTTCCACTGCTTTTCCTGTTCCAGTGGTGGGGCAGGAGGCTGGCATAAGCAGAGCATGGCTAGCCACAGGTGGCAGGTTTTTCTCGTTCAAAAAGTTGGCAACCCTAATCTGCTTGAGTGGAATATATGCTATTGTTCGCACGTGCACTCTTTAATTTTCAGACCCTTTTTTGTCTGAATCCCTTTCATTGTTACATGGTTCGTCTAGGCCTGGGTCCAGCACTGAGTACCAAAAGAGCTGCGTGGGATGACTAACTTGGTGATCTTTAGAAAACATTTAAAATAATTTTTATATCTTTGGAAGACAGGGAAGGGGGCTGGCTTTACGAGAGATGAAGGTGGATGATAATTGATTTATTTATTTGTTTATTGGGTATTTCTTATACCGCCATAGGTGTAATGATAACATCATGGTGGTTTATTATATTAGAGGTATTATTTTAGCAAGTCTGCAGACCATTTTGAATGACTTATTATCGAAAAAATGTTATAAATTAATAAATAAAATAAGAGAATGTTCTGGAGGCTGAGTTTAGGCTTCTAGATAGGAAATAAAGTCCTAGGTGCCTTGATAACCTAGGCACCTTGTTCAAAAAGTACCCTTCCATGAGGGCAATGTTTTAAAAGCCATTTATGTGAGCAGTCCATAAACTGTCCACCAACGCAGATAAGAATATACAAAATTCCACAAGGCGTATACTGTTAACCACATTAAGCAAAGGTGTTCCCAAAGTTAGGGTTAGAGCAGAGAATGCTACAATGGGGGTAATTTGAGAATGGGCCAACTAAGTTTAGAGGGCAAGCAGACACCTATTACTAGGTATTTTATAAAATACTAGGGGTATTTTATACCCCTCACTTGGTTTGCAGCTTGTCGTGCTGTATGCATCACTGATGCTGAGGGCTAAGATATCGATAGCTTAACTACTGGCAGGGTCACCCAAAATGGACAGGTCTCAGCTGAGGTGCCAGACCAAGACAAACTACCCATCTGGGCAGCAGCAGAATGGGTTGGAGCCAGAAGCTGTAAAGATGTCTTACATATTGGGACATGGAATGTATGAAGCATGAACCAAGGGAAGTTGGACATGGTCAAGAATGAAATGGAACATGTACAGCTCGATCTGTTGAATGTCAGCGAACTGAAATGGACTGGCATCAGGCAATTTGCATCTGATGATCACATGGTCTACTATGCTGAAAATGAAAGACAAAGAAGAAATGGTGTTGCATTTATAATGACAAAATCCACAATATTACCCTCCAATTCCCCACTTCCTCATCTACCTTCCATCCTCTCCAATTCTCCCCCACCATTCCTACTACCTCTGCTACCCTCTCCTCCTTCCCTGCGATCTCTGATCCTATCCCCACCCATCTCCTAAGCCCCATCTCCCCTACCATTGTCCCTTCCATCTCTCTTATTCTCAACCTTTCCCTCTCCACTGCAACTGTCCCTGCAAACTTCAAGCATGCTGTGATCACACATCTCCTCAAGAAACCCTCACTCGATCCCACCAGTCCCTCTAACTATCGACCCATCTCCCTCCTTCCCTTCATATCTAAACTACTTGAATGGGTAGTCCACCACCGCTGCCTCGACTTCCTCTCCTCTCAGGCCCTCCTGGACCCTCTACAGTCTGGCTTCCATCCCTTACACTCCTCTGAAACGGCTCTTACCAAAGTATCCAGTGACTTGTTCCTTGCTAAATCTAAGGGCCTCTACTCTATCCTCATACTTCTTGACCTCTCTGCTGCTTTTGACACCGTTGACCACAAACTTCTCCTTGATACCCTCTCCTCGCTTGGTTTTAAGGACTCCATACTATCCTGGTTCTCCTCCTACCTCTCCCATCGTTCTTTCAGTGTATGTTCTGGTGGCTCCTCCTCCTCTCCTACCCCACTCCCAGTTGGTGTACCCCAGGGATCCGTCCTGGGTCCACTCCTTTTCTCTCTATATACCCAATCCCTTGGTGCGTTTATCTCCTACCATGGCTTTCAGTACCATCTCTATGCCAACGACTCCCAAATCTACCTTTCTACGCCTATAATCTCTCCATCAATCCAGACCAAGATCTCCGCGTGCCTCTCTGACATCGCTGCCTGGATGTCTCACCGCCGCTTGAAATTGAACATGGCCAAGACTAAACTCCTTGTCTTTCCCCCAAAAACCTCCCCTCCTCTCCCTCCTTTCTCAGGCTGCGTGGATGGCTCTACGATCCTTCCTGTTCCCTTGGCCCACAATCCGTGGGTTATCTTTGACTCCTCTCTCTCCTTCTCCACACATATCCAGCTTGTTGCTAAGACCTGCCGTTTCTTTCTCTACAACATTAGCAAAATCGGCCCCTTTCTTTCTGAACACACTACTAAAATGCTTGTCCACTCCTTGGTCTCCTCTCGCCTCGACTACTGCAACCTACTCCTTGCTGGTCTCCCAGTGAGCCATCTCTTTCCCCTTCAATCTATTCAAAATTCTGCTGCTTGACTAATATTCCGCCAGCCTCTCCATGTCCACATTATTCCTCTTCTCAAGTCACTTCACTGGCTCCCTATCTGTTTCCACATCCAGTTCAAACTTCTCCTCCTGACCTATATATGCATTCATTCTACGGCCCCTCAATATCTTTCATCTCTTATCTCTCCTTACAACCCCTCTTGGGAACTTTGCTCTTCTAACAAACTACTATCTAGGCCCTCCACGTGCACCCCTAACTCCAGACTTCACTCCTTTCACCTTGCTGCACCTTACACCTGGAACAACCTACCTATGTCTATACGCCAGGCACCCTCCCTGGCCCTCTTCAAATCCACCTCTTTACTGTCACTGTCAGATCCTGACCTCTGTCCTTGCCTTGCCCGACGTCAGTCTTCTGTCCTAACTAAACTGTAAATGCCATATTTTTGTTTTTGCCCTGAATAGACTATTGCTCTGTGTTTTGTCTTGACTTGATTGTAAGCTCTGATGAGCAGAGACTGTCTCCTGCATGTATATCTATATATCTGTACAGCGCTGCGTGCAACTAGTAGTGCTATATAAATGCTCAATAGTAGTAGTAGTTGTAGTAGTAATTAAGAAGAAACTTGCAAGAACTATAATGAGATACAATGAAATCAATAAAAGGTTAATTTCTATACATCTACAAGGATTGCCCATCAAAACAACTATAATTCAAGTATATGCCCCAACAACAGCTGCAGAAGAGGATGAAGTTGATGAGTTTTACGAACAAGTAGAAGCTAAAATTGACAGAACATGCAAACAGGATATCCTGATAGTCATGGGTGACTGGAACGCAAACGTTGGCAACAAAGAAGAAGGCAAAGAGTTTGTAAAATATGGACTTGGCAACAGAAATGAAGCTGGAGAAAGACTGATAGAATTCTCCAAGACCAATGATCTATTCATCTCAAACACCTTCTTCCAGCAATACAAACAGCGACTGTACACATGGACTTCACCCAATGCATTCTATAAAATCAAATTGACTACATCTGTGGAAGTCAACAATGGAAAAGCTCTATAACATCAACAAAGACAAAACCTGGAGCTGACTGTAGTACAGTTCTCCAACTACTAGTATGCAAACTCAAGCTAAAATTGAAAAAGAGCAAGCCATTCATGAATTTAGCAAAATATGACCTTGAGAATATACCACCGGAAGACTGCCTGAAAAATGGATTTGCTGCTTTAGATACAAATGACAAAACTCCAGAAGAGTTATGGGATGACATCAAGAAGGTTGTGTTGGAAGAAAGTGAGAAGTCTCTACAAAAGGTGAAAAAGTAAAAATGGCCAAAATGGATGACCAAAGAAACTTTGAAAATTGCCCCGAAACACAGAGAAGCTAAAGCCAGAGGAGAAAGAGAGGCAATCACAGAACTCAAAGAGATTTCCAGCATGCAGCAAGTCAAGACAAAAAGAAGTACTACAATGATGCATGCAAGAAAATAGAAGCAGAAACTATTAGAGAAAGAATAAGATTGGCTTTCCTAAAGCTACGAGGGTTAAAGAAAAAATTCCAGCCTCAAATTGTAATGTAAACAATCTATCAATCAACTACAGCAAGACGGAGGCACTGATCATCACGCGAAACCCGGCCTTTATCCCTCTACCCGACATCAAGATAAGAGATGCACTCATACCCATAAAATCAGAAGTTAAGTACCTCGGAGTAATCCTGGACAAAGAACTTAACCTCCAAGCACACATAGGCAGAGCAACCAAAAGTGCATACCTAAGAATGCGACTCATCAGAAGACTCAAGCTCCTCCTCGACCCAGAGCACTTTCGCACCGTTTGCCAGGCGCTGATAACCCCTCTACTAGACTTCTGCAATCCAATATTCACCGGGCTACCAAAGCAGACCCTCAGACCACTACAACTGGCCCAAAACACAACTGCCCGCATAATAGCCGGTACTACAAGACACGATCACATCACACCCATACTGAAAGAACTGCACTGGCTCCCAATCATCTCACGCATCAAATACAAGACTATCATAAACATATTCAAGATCAAACAACACTCCTCCGCCATAAGCCTACACACACTCATACAACCCGACACAAGCACACGGCCAAGAAGAAGAGGCACCTCCAATCGGGTTAACACCCCAAAAGACTTCACCAAGACCCGCAAAGACACCGCACAACGAGCAATCTCCCTGGCTGCTCCATCCATATGGAACTCCCTCCCAGATGATCTGAGACTAACCACAGAAATCGAGGACTTCCGAAAACAGCTGAAGACAACCCTGTTCATCGATTACGATGGACATACCCCCTGAACCAGCATACAAGTCAGATCATCAACCCCCCCACCACCCCAAGACTGTATATAAGACTGTATAATAGCTCATGATGTATAATAGCGCACTATGTAGATAAACCAAATCTAATCACATCCCCGCCAACACATACACACCACTCTGTACACTGCATGAAAACATTTGCCCCCTTGATTGTTTGCCGTGGAAACCGCTTTGATTGAATGATAAGGCGGTATATAAATACCATTAAATAAAATAAATAAATAAAATAAATGTTACAAGATGCTCAAGGATCCATGTTGAATTATGCTGAGAAGATCAAGGAAAGGTGGAAAGAATATAAAGATCAAGTGGACCAACAGCCGTTTCAACCTTGTCACCACGTGGCCAGCCCTCCGCTTAGGGAGCAGAGGGTTGGTCTGCCATGATAATTTCTCTATGCAGAAAGTGAGACTACAGCTGTGGCTTTTGCAAGGCCTCTTGGGAATTGTAGTCCCTTTTAAAGCTCTCTGATAAAGAAGCAATTGTAGTCGAGTGTTTAAGGCAAATTGACAAGGATTTATTCCCCTTACAAATAGAACTTTGGTGCAGAACAAAAATAGGACGGGTTCCAGGAGATAAGCATGAGGATTATATACAATAACTAAGGTAATGGCTTCTTCACTCTCTGATCCCAAAACATGCAGTGCTCGTTACAAGTACAAAAAGAAAAACAAACAGCTTCTCGTAGCAAAGCAAAACAGTTCCTTTTTCTTTGCTGTGTCTCAGCACTTTTCACTTCAAGGTTTAACACAGTGACTCAATGTTGTCAGCCAAACAAAGCGTGCAATCCATCTGCATATCTGTTACATCATCAACATTAGAGTCTATTTGCATATCTTCTGCTTCGGGACTAACAACGTTTATCTGCAAACTGTTACTGTGGGATTTCAGATAACTTCCCTCTATAAGCTCAGGTGTTTTTCCTTTACACACCTCAAAACAGTAAGGGTTTAAAATACCTGTTACCCTGGAATTTCTTCTTTGGCTCTCCTCTAATCCTTGGCAGCTATAAGGAAATGTTTTTGTGCTGGGCTCCCACCTGTGCAAACTGTAAAGGCTTCCTTCTGACTGAAGGGTTCCCTGCTCTCTCCGTTCCAGCCAATTCCTGGTCACAGGGCGTGCCTTCCCTCCTCCTAGTCTGCTGGCTTTTCTCCCAGACCTGTAGGTAATTTCTTTACCCGGTATCCAACTCTCTGGAGCTTCTGAGCCTCTCCCAGCACGTCTTACAGGAGTTCTCTCCTCCCTTCTGTCTGCTGTCCAGGACTCCTCTTTCTCTGCTTTCATGGCTCCAACTGCCGTCCGAACTGCCATTACCTCTCCAGCCTGTACTCGAGCCTGCTTCTCCTTCTCCTCCAGCTCCAAATCCTAATCTCCTTCTCCATCTGCTCCTGGGAGCTAATGACGGGGTTTTATAATTCTGTTCCCCTGGGCTTGGCTCTGCCCTCAACCTGAACAGGTGTGATTGATCAAGCTCTAAGCTTTCTGCTGCGTCAGAGCTTGGGTGTGCCAGTTCAGCTCCTGACTTTTTCTGTTTAACTTTTCTTTGTAAACAGTGAGCCATGTGTTCTAGCTGCCTGTCAGTTTTTAAGGTGGAATCTTCCTTTCTCTCTATTTCCATGGGCTCCATAGGGGTCTCTACATCACAACCTGTACCTTATGATCAGGAACCATTGGTGATGAAAGAAGAAGTCGAAGTAGCATTGTAAGCCTTATCAAAGAACAAAGCACCGGGCATTGATGGCATTCCCATTAAAGTACTACAACAATTGGATGAAGCTACCATACTTAAAGACTCTGCCAGGAAATTTGGAAGACAAATTCATGGCCAACTCATTGGACAAGATCTGTGTTTATACCAATACTGAAGAAAGGTGAACTGATTGACTGTGGAAATTATCACACAATCGCTCTGATCTCACATTCCAGCAAGATTCTACTCGATTATTCAGCAGAGACTACAACCATACCTGGAACGAGAACTGCCTGAGTGCAAGCAGGGTTCGGGAAAGGATGAAAAACGAGAGACATCATTGCAGATGTGACCTGGATCTTTGAAAAGACTAAAGAATACCAAAAGGATGTCCATATGTGTTATATTGACTACAGCAAGGCTTTTGACTGTGTAAACCATGAGAAATTCTGGGCCACATTAAGAAGCATGGTTATACCAGAACACCTGATAGTTCTCTTGCACAACCTTTCATTGATCAAGAAGCAATAGTTCGAATGGAACTAGAAGAAACAGAATGGTTTAAAATAATCAAAGGTATACGACAAGGCTGCATACTTTCCCCTTACCTCTTTAATTTATATGCAGAACAAATCATCAGAAAAGCAGGACTGTATGAAAGCAACCGAGGTGTGAAAATTGGTGGTAAAGATTCATCAACAACGTTCGCTATGCTGATAATTCCACTTTACTTGCTGAAAGTGAAGATGATCTGAAACATTTGCTTTTCAAGATCAAGGAATATTGTCTTAAAATGGGCCTGCACCTTAATGTAAAGAAGACAAAGTTCCTTACAACTAGCAAAATCAATAAGTTCATCGTTGATGGAGAAGAAATCGAAACAGTGGACAACTTTAACCTACTTGGATCAACTATCAATAAAGAAACAACAAGCACTCAAGATATCTAATGACACATTGCTCATGGCAGAATGGCTATGAAGGACCTAGACAAGATTCTCAAGAGCAGAGATGTCTCTCTCTATACAAAGATTTGACTTGTTCAAGCCATGGTATTTTCAATAACGTCATATGGATGCGAAAGGTGGACAGTGAGAAAATATACAGGAAGAAAACTAATGCCTTTCAATTATGGTGCTGGCGAAGAATACTGTGTATACCATGGACTGCCCAAAGAACAAACCAGTCAGTACTAGAGAAAATCAAAGCTAAGCTTTCTTTAGAAGCTCAGATGACAAGACTTTGACTTTCATACTTTGGACACATCATGTGAAGAGAGATCATTAGAGAAAGACATCATGCTCGGCAAGGTTGAAGGTCAATGCAAAAGAGGAAGGCAAGCAATGAGATGGATCGATACAATAACAGCACTATGGGTGCCACTCTGTCAACAATGAGCTGGCTGACTGGAGACCGAACACAGTTTAGGACAACTAATCAAAGAGCCGCCATGAGTCAAGGCCAACGCGACGGCACTTAACCACAACAACAACAACCAGTAGTAATCACAGCTAGACTGAAGTTGAGGCAGGGCCAGTGCATGGAGATGAGTCACCTTAGGAGAACCTCATCTCTTCCACCCCCTCCACCGTGTGTCCCCGCCCATGGTGTCGATTGCCACTGCTGCCATCCCTCTCCGGGACCGACAGTGGTGGCTATAACCACAAACAGCCCCAGGGAGCTTACCTTCAAGCTACGGCATCTAGGGGCTGTTTGCTTCCATTGCTTTCCGATGCCGACCATGCAAACAGGAAGTCGACAACGACAGTCGGAAAGGGGCAGAAGCAAATAGCTCCGTGGCACCAAAGTTTGATGGTAAGCTCCACGGGGCTGTTTGCAGCTATTGCTTTTGCTGTTGGTCCCAGAGAGGGGTGACAGCGACAGCAATGGAGGGCTGGCGATGTAGATGACCACCTAGTTTGCCTAATGGTAGCTCCAGCTTTGAGCTGAGGACATTTATACCAGCTTGGGAGCTGGTATATATGTATGCATGTACTATCTGTACATCTGTGTATGTGACTCTGCCCATGCTCCACTCAAACTCCACCCCAGAATATACCTATGCTCATGGCATGTAAAATTATGCACCATCTTTGCACCACACATAGTTTTATTTCTGTAATGTCTGGCTTTATGTCTGGGGAAAAATGTATAAAAATTTACCCCCAAAGAAAGTGATTTTTTAACAGGTTGCCTATGTGTGAAAACCACATAAGCACCTATTTTTAGCATATTTCATAAGGCAGATAGGCGCCAATATGTTTTTATAATATATCAGCACAAATCTGGCAGAAATAGTGGATAGATTGAGGATGTGGATATTTATGTTGGCTCGGGAGCAGGTGTTAATGTTAGTGCATCAAGTATATGAAGATGCGCCTTTTATAAATATGCACGTTAATTGCAACTGCAGTCATACTGTACCCAAATTCCTCCCCTGAACATGCCTGCTCTAAAATTGCTTACAAGTACACACCTTTTATACATGATCTAATGTTATAAGAAGTCCTTAATAAATTACTACAGTGTAGCCTGGGGTTGACCTAGTAATTTTCCAGAACAGGGAAGATTACCTCCTGCCCAGTTACATCAAGCTGGCAGGAGACTTCTCTAGGAGGGAAAATCTCATTTCTATATAAGCCACCCCCAAAGGCTGTCTTTGGCAGCCAGCCACTGCCTCGTGAGGAGGGAATGAACCATCTGCCCTGGGGGGAAAGGGGCCACTGTTGGTGACTACTCTCTAGCTCTCATTCCATCCAGAGGAAGCTATAGGCCAAGCTGAAGTAGAGGAGAGAGCAGAGGGTTAGGAGAGTGACTTGGGTTCAAGGCTTACAGCTTGAATTCCTCACTGACTGTGCAAACTCTTCCAGCACCTGCACTTGCTCAGTAGTGGAGCCGCTGAGAAGTGCATTTCACATCTAGAGTGGAGGAGTAGCCCAATGTTTAGAGTAGCAGTCTGGTGACCAAACAGACCAAAGCTCAAATTCCACTGATACTTCTTGTGGCCTTGGGTAAGTCACTTAATCCTCCGTTGTATCCCCTATAAACTTAGATTGTAAGCCCTTTGGGGACAGGAAAATACTTTTATACCTGAATGTAACTTGCCTTGAACTATCACTGGAAAAGCAGGAGTTAAATGCTCTTAAATAAATAACATCTCAGCAACACCACAATCAGGAGTGCCTACAGAGCAGTATCAAGAACATGATGAGCAAAAAAATATTTTCTTTTATTAGTCTTAAATGGGTTACACTGTAGCTTCATTGTTGCATGTCCCCTAGTGTTTCTACTTTTTGATGGTGTAAACAATCGAGCTACCCATTCCACTCGATTCATTAATTTAGAGGCCTCTATCATATCTCTTCTCAGCCGCCTCTTTTCCAAGTTGAAGAACCCTTACCTTTTAAGCCTTTCCTCATAGGGGTATCAGTCCATCCCCTTTACCATTTTGGTGGCTCTTATCTGTTCCTTTTCCATTTCTGCTGTATCCTTTTTAAGATACGGTGACCAGAATTGCACACAATATTCAAGGTTCGGTCGCACCATGGAACAATACAGAGGCATTATAATATCTTCTGTTTTATTTTCCATTCCTTTCCTTATGATTCCTAGCATTCTATTTGCTTTCTTGGCCATCGCTGCACACTGGGCGGAGGGTTTGAATGTGTTATCCATGATGACACCTAAATCTTTTTCCTGGTTGATGGTTCCTAATGTGGAACCTTGCATCATGTAACCATAGTATGGGTTGTTCTTTCCTAGGTGCATAACTTTGCACTTGTCCACATTAAATGTCATCTGCCATTTCAATGTCCAATCTTCAAATTTCTCAAAATCCTCTTGCAATTTTTCATAATCTTCTTCTGTTTTAACAACTTTGAATAGTTTTGTGTCAACTGCAAATTTGATCACCTCACTCTTTGCCATTTATGAATATGTTAAAAAGCAGCGGACCCAGCACAGATCCCTAGGGTACTCCACTATTCACCTTTCTCTATTGAAATTCATCCCTACCCTCTACTTTCTATCTTTTAACCAATTCCTGTTCCACAATTTACACTGCCTCCTATCCCATGATTTGTTAATTTCACCAAGAGTCTCTCATGAGGGACCTTGTCAAAGGCTTTCTGAAAATCCAGATACACTATATCAACAGACTTACCTTTGACTAACTGTTTCTTCACATCTTTAAAATAACTTAACAGGTTAGTAAGACAAGACCTTCCTTGGCTAAAGCCATGTTGGCTGTCTCCCATTAAGCTATGACTGTCTACATGTTCGGTAATTTTGTTCTTTATAATGGTTTCTACCATTTTTCCTGGTACTGACGTCAGGCTCACCGGTCTGTAGTTTCCCGGATCACCCCTGGAACCTTTTCTAAAAATTGGCGTTGCATTGGCCATCCTCCAATCTTTAGGTATTACAGATGCTATTAATGATAGTTCACAGATTACTAATAGTACGTCTGCAATCTCATATTCCAGTTTTTTCAACACCCTCAGATGTATGCCATGTGGTCCAGGTGATTTGCTACTCTTCAGTTTATCAAATAGTTGCAATACATCTTCCCAGTTTATCAAAACCATTTGCTTGTAACATTTTTTGAGGACAAAGGAAAGTGAGTTCGCTGCTTATAATGGAGTTCTATTCTTGATGTTTTTGCTAGTGTATTTTTGCGGTTTTTGTTCAGGATACACATTCTGGCCTGGATGTAGTTATTTTGAGAAAAGAAGAGGAGTGAGTGGAAATATGTGCCATAGGCCTCCCAGCATATACGGGCCCTGTTCAAAGAACCCACTAATTTTTCTTCAAGAGTAGAGACTGAGAGACTGCATTGCTCTTGGGTGGTTGTAACCACTGCCTGCCATGCAGTGTAGGGCACTGCTCTTATGGTCGCACATAATCAGTGGGGATTACATATGGAAATGTTTTATAAAATTACCTTCAATGTGTGTACAGGAAAAATAGCCATAGAGAAACAAGCAATTTTTCTGTAGGAGTAGACTAGTGGTCAGAGGAGGGTAGTTTTATAAGTGATGCTTACGAAGGTGTTGCTTATAAAATTGCCCCATCAGATGCATGCATAAGAGTAGACACTAGGAGAACATAGGGCCTGATATTCAAAGTGATTAACGTGTTAATTGCTGTGAATGGGATATTCAGCGGCACCAGCACGGTTAGTGCTGCTGAATATCTGTGGCTTCTGGATCTATACACCCCGATGCTAACCACTTAGCAATGGAGCATGTAGGGGGCGTTCTGGAGTTGAGTGGAGGCAGCGCCAATTGGTAACCTGTCAGTGGCAATATTGAGCGGCTCTCCGGTTACTGATATGTGGTGAAAGCCAGGCGCAAGTAACCCTGACCTAACATTTGCCGCATATCATTAACCAGGCAATGGCTCAATATTGCTGCTGCCCAGTTACCGATATGTGGTGAAAGCCAGGCGCAGGTAACCCTGACCTAACATTCGCCGCACATCATTAACCAGGCAATGGCTCAATATTGCTGCTGTCCGGTTACCGATCGGCAAGAACGGCTAATCTGGATATGACCCCAGCATTGAACATCCGGGTTTACTCTTCAGTGCCAGCGGCTAGCTATGTTAGGCATTCCTGGGGGTTGAGAATGGGTGGAACGGAACAGGATTGACACTTACACATGAGTCTTACAATATGCACTCAGAAGCTCCAGTTACACGCACAAAGTTACTCCCGCCTGAGAGCTGCTGCGTTCTTACACATGAGTCTTACAGTATGCACTCAGAAGCTCCAGTTGTTACCAGTACATACACGCACAAAGTTACTCCCGCCTCAGCGCTGCTGCGTTCTTACACATGAGTCTTACAATATGCAATCAGAAGCTCCAGTTGTTACCAGTACATACACGCACAAAGTTACTCCCGCCTCAGCGCTGCTGCGTTCTTACACATGAGTCTTACAATATGCGCTCAGAAGCTCCAGTTACATGCACAAGTTACTCCCGCCTCAGAGCTGCTGCGTTCTTACACATGAGTCTTACAATATGCGCTCAGAAGCTCCAGTTGTTACCAATACATACACACACAAAGTTACTCCCGCCTCAGAGCTGCTGCATTCTTGAGCTTTTGGGGCTGAATGTATGCACTAAATGCCTTCATAGCATAGGTGCTCTGCTCATAACTCACTCTCTTTGATTATAAATCCACTTGGGCAAGGAAATAACTTGTGTTTCTGACTGTAACTTGCCTTAAGCTTAGATTTGGGAAAGGAGAGTAATTAAATCTAAAAAAACCCTCTAATCCAATCCAATTCTCAAAGGGCAAGTATATATTTGAAGGTTGCCAAACAGCGATTTTAATTAAGGAAGGCCAGTAGCTGGGAGAACCTTTAAAATGGTAATATAATTGTCAGGAATCTCCAGACCAGCTGCTCTCCTAGCAGTAGACATTCTGGACTCCCCTTCCGTTCGGCTCCAATCCCTCCTCTGGTTCCCTGTATCCACATCTTCAGACTTCTTGCTTGCTCAGGCTGCCTAATCTCATCTCTCCAAAGCAGCCTGGATAAGCTGCAGGAATTGATCTTCGTTGTAACAGCAAGGACTAAATGAGTAAACACTCCCAGCTCACACAGAGGCCTCTCTAGTTCTTGGGTTCAGTGCAGAAGGCAGGGGCATGTCAGCATTGAAATTTGAATTTACTTTTCCAAATACAAGTTCAGGGTGTGTTGCAAATTCAGGTACAGTTGGTAGGTCCCTTCCCTAGAGGCCATACAACCTAGATTTAGCAACGTGTGCAATGTCGTCAAGGTATGCTAATGCCATTAATGCATGTTATTACTGGCATGCTTCAGATGGGACCCACAGTAAATAACACACACTGGTGCAGCAGTGTTTTTTTAGTAAACCTAGCTTTAACTTTGTACCTGGGGCACTGGAGGATGCAAATGAATTGTCCAAGGACGATGAGTAGGAGATAAGGGATTTGAACTCTGGCTTCCTAGCTCTGGCTGCTGCTATAGTCGCTGGACTGCTCTTCTCTCCAAACAGAGCTTCAGTTTGCTTGATAGACTGTCTTTTGAGCTTACACAGTCACAACCTGATACTGCTGCAATACCAAGAATTAATTCCTGGGTTTTTTCCTAAGCCACTTCAGGAATGGGGGAGAAGCAGTAGCATAAATGAAAGATAGCTTAGTAGTTAGAGAAACAGGGAAATCATACTTCTCCCAGTGACACACTTTTTTGAAGTCATCTAGTCCTCCCTTGCCTCAGGTACAAAACTTACTGCTCACTATTCAAAAGGGCGATATTTAAACACTGTGACACTTAAATATATCCCAGATATTCAGTAGCAGTGCCTGCGGCTGACTATCTGGGTTGTATGGCCACTATCCGGATAAGAGCCAACCTGATCTGGATAGTGGCTACCTCCCCGAGCTCTATGGACTATTCCTGCACTAACCGGATGGTGCCTCTGGGCGGACTGTTGAGAGAGAGATTCGGTGGCGCCTATGGGCTATCCTGATAAAGGCTTTGGAAATTGGACTCTCAGATTTTAAAGCTTCTGGAGCAGGGATATAGCTACTCAACCTGCATATGACTCACTTTGAGCTCTGACCTGGAAAGATAAATAAACAAATTAAAAATCCAAATCCAAAATGAGTTAAGGACAGGAAAGGAACCAGAGAAAGAGTGAAAGTGGCTCTACAGGGGGGAGATAGGAAATGAATGGGGTCTCTGGTGAGAACCCCCTCCCCCAACTACTGAGATGTTCGCTCATAAATGCTCGCTCTATACGCAAGAAATGGCCCATTGTATCCCACCATGACCTCGACATACTCCTGGTCACAGAGACATGGCTCTCCAGTGACGATAATGTCCTCCTAAACCAACTCCTGCCTGCCAATTTCTCCATCCATACATGCCACAGGAATGGAAAAGGCGGAGGAGGAATACTTGCCATCACCAAAACAGACCTCCAGTTTCACCCATGCAACCCAACCAGCACATCTCTCCTCGACTCCCTCACAATAACAAACAAGCGTTGCTCTATCACCCTCCTATACAGGGCTCCATCAGCAGACCCAGATGCTCTATCAACAATAATTGACCTCGCCTCCAATACCCAAAACCCATACACACAAAACTGGGTTTTAGGAGATTTCAATCTACCCTCCCTTCAAGATTCTCACGCATCAGCTTTCCTTGACGCCCTTGATGAACTAGGATATAAACAACTGATTAAGGAACCGACCCATGACAAAGGAGGCATACTGGACCTGATATTTGCTCCCCAGACAACTGCCACCCCATCCAACACTACTGAGCTGTCCATTACGGCAGTCCCCTGGTCAGACCACAAGCTGATCACGTTCCAAATACCCTTGCCCAACGGCAATCAGAAGGAAGCAAGAAGACTGAGCATTCCCTCTAAAGCACCACCACGAAGATTCCAAGCCTTCAACAGAGACCTGATCCTTAGCACAACCCACCCACTACTCATCTTCTGCTCACGACCCTGAGGAGCTCGTTTCCAACTGGAATAAGACCCTCAGTTCAATCGCGCTCCTTCCATCACCAAATAAGCCTCCAGCAAAGCGAGCATCTACACTCTGGTACTCCGCAGAACTAAAAACTTTGCTCTCCCACCTAAGAAAGCTTGAACGATGATGGCGCCGCTCACACTCGGCAGACGATCAAAGAGCTTATAATGAGCACCTGGCAGTACATCATGAAGCAGTAACAACGAAAATGAGACAATTCCACACAGATCCGCTAAAACATTCACTGAACAAGCCGCACGACCTCTTCGCTCTCATTAACAACCTAACGAAGGAACCATCCGCAGTCCAACCGGTCGAGATCCACCCACAAGAATTTGCAGATTACTTACAGTCGAAGTTATGTAAGACTAGCAAGGTCTCATCACCGAGAGCCTCGCTCGAGCCCAGCCACAAGACACCACTCACCATTTTCTCCACACCAACCAAGCAGCATATTGAAGACACCATTGCTGCAATTAACATGACCACTGCTCAATCTGACCCCTGCCCTGCATACTGGATTAAAGAACTACGTTCCCACTGGAGCCCTTTCATAGCCAGGCTCATGGACCGATCTTTTGCAACAGGCACATTCCCGCAATCCCTCAAGCAGACATCCATAAGACCGCTGCTGAAGAGCAGCAAGCTGGACCCCCAGAAGGTCGACTCATACAGACCGATATCAAGCATACCCCTATTAGCGAAAGTAATAGAAAAGGAAGTTCAATGCCAAATTCAAGACCACATAGACACTTCCGCACCACTGGACCCATGTCAACACGGCTTCAGAGAGGCCCACGGCGTCGAAACACTACTCACCACACTCTTCAGCAGTATAATTGCAGGAATAGACAACATCCGGCAAGGATTTGCCCTCATCTTCTTGGACATTGCGGCAGCGTTCGATTCAGTAAGCCATGAGCTGCTCCTTGAGCGCCTTAAAGAGAAGGGGATCACAGACAAAGCACTAGACTGGTGCAAGTCCTACCTCTCTGACAGATGGCAGCATGTACGATCAGGGTCCACATCATCAGAGCCTTTCCACCTAAAGCAAGGTGTCCTGCAGGGATCCTCCCTCTCTGCCTTGATGTTTAACATCTACATGCAGCCCATCTGCAACCTGATTCATTCATTCGGTGTCAACTGCCTGATATATGCGGACGACGTACTGCTATACATGCCGTTCTCGACCGAAAACCCAGACCTCTCCCCGCTGACAAACTGCTTTAATGCAGTATCCAACTGGCTACAAACCCAAAACCTCCGAATTCAACATAAGAAAACAGAGGTCCTATTCATTACCAGGGATCAAAACTTCTCCACGCCACCCCCTCTAAAAGTTGACGAAGCGGAACTACAGTCCAAATCCACGATCAGGTACCTCGGAGTCACACTAGATCAGCGCCTCGACATGAAGACGCATATAGGCAACACGGTGAGAGTGGTGTATCACAAGATCCGTTCTCTCAGGCATCTAAGATCCTTGCTAACACCAGACGACTTCAGAACAGTCTATCAAGCACTAATCATACCGCATCTGGACTACGCAAACTCTATCCTGCAAGGACTTCCTCAAACCACACTGAACCCCCTACAACTGGCGATGAACGCTGCTGCAAGAGTCCTCCATGGAGCTTCCAGGAAAGACCATGTGACCCCCATCCTGAAGCACCTACACTGGCTCCCAATACGAGCCAGTCTCACTTACAAAATCTTACTGCTAACATTCAAGGCTGTCAACGGGCTCTCATCGACCTCACTATCAGAGCTGATCCAGCCCACACCCCTCAATAGGTCCAGAAGATCTACAGCACTTCATACACTGATGGTCCCTAAAGCAATAACCCAATGTACACGTTCAGCCATGAACAGGGCCTTCAAATTCTGCGCACCAAGATGCTGGAATGCCCTACCCCCCAGCATACGAGCGATCCCAAATCTCTCACAGTTCAGAATGTCTTTGAAGCACCATCTCTTCCTCCAGCATTACCCCCTAGACAGCACCTCAATAGCCTCACCCACCACTCAGCCGACTTAGTTTGGTAAGACCTACCTCACAACCAACCACGACTATATCCAGGGTGATGTCACCGATCTGCCACATAGATGTACATAGTTGTCCCCTTGTTATCCAAGTTTCTGCACCTTGTTCAATGTAAACACAAATCAGCTAATGAGATGTGTAAGTTGTTGTTTGTAAACCGCGCTGAAGCCGAATAGCGCGGTATAGAAGAAACTGTAATAAAATAAATTTTAAAAGGATGTGCTAAGGTTCCAATATATTGTTAATCCAGACCTGTGTCTTAGTAGTAAAGTCTATCCAGGGTAGATTATCAGCACTAAAGGGAGAGCAGGAGTAGGGGTGGAGAGGGCCTGGAGCCGGCACTAGGAGAAAAGCAGCTGTTGCCTCTGGCCCTGCAGAATAAGAGGAGTAAAGTATGTCTGTGTGAGTCATAAATACTTCCATGCCTGGTGAACTGACCATGGGAGGTGGAGGGGAAGGAGGTGGGTGGGAGGGAGGGGGGAAGGAGGTGGAAGCCTGGGAGGGATCTCTTTTAGAAAGTTGTGGTAGGGAGGTCTTTAAATCTGCTGTGGCTATTTAGTGAGGACTGAAGAACAGCAGGTGTCAAATGAGCTGCTGTAACCAAACCCAGTGGGGCTTAAATGTTCTGTTTAGAGAAAAGCAAACCACTAAACACTGGAGGGAACAAGGCAGAGAATCATTGCAGTCATATACACAAGGCTAAGAAACAAGAGCTCTCATCACACACACAGCAGGGCACACAAGCAAGTTCTATAATCTTAGGCTGTGAGTGATGCGAGCCGGCTACACTCATATCAATGCACAGCCAGCAGAATCATCCATTTTCAGAAGGGAGATTTTCTAACCAGTTCTGATTTTAAATTTACATCCTGAAGCAGTGGGATATGTGTAAGCTACAGATCCCATCATGCACCAAAATAGGGTTGTCAGAAATTCAGGACTGGTCTGAAATCTCCCTCTTGGAACTGGATAATTTGGCAGATCTGAGCCAGTGAGGTAGGGATATAGTAATTGTAATTCTGTCTGAGCTTCTCATAAAGCGGTGATGTGACGAAATGCCCTTGTTGATCAAGCACAGAAGGGGGGGATGAGCTGAGTTATCTGGTCGTGCAGAAAGAAACACAGTGAGAACCTGATGCTGTTGGACTTCATATACACCAACTACTAGTCAATCAGTCTAACCAACTAGGAGCATTCCAATGACTTTGGATCTTGCTAGACCTTTAAAACAAATCTGTACGCACTATATCTTGCTTATCCGTATGAAGATTAGGGATATGTGATCTTCTTTACTACAAAACTGAGCAAGCTGAATTTCAGCCTGGGTTTGTTTCAGCCAATACAGGAAACAACAACCCATCTGATCTTGTTTTATCTTTTAAAAGGGATGTAAGATGTGCAGCTGGCTCTTGCCACAGCTGTTCCATTAAAAAAATGAAGGTTTTCAGATAAAAATGAGGATAACAGATACATCTTTCTGCAAATCTCCCTTTTCCTGAGAATGGAACATCCTTACTAAAAAGTGTGGCCGCCAATTAGTGAGAACTATCCTGCATAAGTTAAAAAAAAATACTACTGCAATCTCATATTTACAGTTCTTTCGGAAGATCCCCTGAAAAATTTCCCTTTGAAACATAAGGACATAAGATTTACTATACTGGGTTAGACCAAAGGTCTATCACAGTGATTCCCAAACTTGGGGTCAGGAGCCCAAAAGGGGTCACATCATACGTGAATGGCGGTCACAGAAACATGGCCATTTCCCCTTCTTTCTGGACTTTCATTGTGACCTATGCCAAATAGTGTCAGTCTCCAGTCAGCTTGTGGCCTGTGAACCAGTGAACATTCACAGGCCTGTGTCCTCTCCTGGGTACGCTTCCTGTTAGACTGGGAACCCCTGCTGAGTACTGGGATCTGTAAGCACACGCTGCACGCTGACTCAAGGGACCCTGTGCTGACTGCTTTAGATGAGTAGAGGGAGGGGAAGGAAGATGGAAATCTGCCAGTTTGATTTCATCATGTGGGGGTCACGTGAATCCTTTATTAACTACCCCAACATGGCCGCGTTATGGTAACATCTTCATCAGGGAGCTACCTCAAAGAGAACTATACAATGAAAACATTAAAAATAAATACAAAAAATAGTGAATGTTTTGCAAATATGCAAAAATCAATAAATAAACAAAATTGCAAACAATATTATGAATTAAAACCATATAAAAGAAAAGATTTATTTATTTTTATTTATTTATTTAGCATTTCCCTGTAAAATAGTTATCTCCAAGTTATAATGCCCTGTTCAATGTAATTTCAGTTTGTTCAATGTAAACCGCACTGATGCAGAATAGCGCGGTATATAAGAGAATGTAAAATAAATAAATAATAAATAAATAAATAAATTTCTTTTATACCGCGCTATTATCATCAGTGCGGTGTACATCAAAACGGAACATATGCATTCAGGGTTACTGAAAATGCATTTACATTTGAACAGGGATTGGAACTTGGATAACAGGGTAATTAACAGCAGTTATACAATATAGTATCTACAATTATATACATGGTGAGTGTAATTCCCTATCGGGGCTACACCGGAAAGTATCTGGTGAATAAGTGGTGTTTTAGGGCCTTCCTGAGTTGTGTTAGGATACGAGATAAGACTCAATCTTAAGATAAGACTCAATCACTAAATCATAAAAGGCTAATAAAACAAAGTTAAAAAAGGAACAGAAAACAGGTCAATATTTAAGTGACAATCAATAAATAATAAATAAAAATCTGGTGACAAGCAATGTATAAGAAATCAAATATATAAACATACGAATGTACAGATAGACCAGGCAAGAAACATTCAAAATAGAAATGATATGTATAAATATCTATAGTGGCCCAAAAAAAGTGAGAACATCTCGTAAATAAATAAAAAAAAAAAAAAAAAAAATAAATATATATATATATATATATATATATACACACGTCTTTCCACTGTTTGGTCCTTTTAAAAACTACTTACCACATAATTCTTAATTAATTTCTTTACCTGAAACTCATAACTACATGTACAGACCCATTGCTCTCACTATCTTTCATCCTGAGAGTTTTTTAGAGCATCTTTCTGTAATGTGTTTTTTGGAGCAGTTTTTAAATGAATACAATTTGCATCACTTGGTCATGCACTCCTAGCTCCATGTAGCATGCCAATTATTATCAATGGTGGTTGGTCAATTGTCTTTTCAATCATGATTTATTTAGTCTGGGTGCATGTTTTAATCTTTTTATTTTTTTGTCTGGTCTTCTTAAATATTATTTATAGTTCTAATTTGACAGTGAGCAGCATTTCATTGTGTTACACTGGAGTGTGCCCTGCTTCATTGAAAGCCTATTAATTGCAAGTAAGTTATTGGTTCTCGTGTTTAATGAATTTCTCCTCCTCCCTTGTTATATATGTGTTTACATGGGATGGTATTTCTATTTTGAATGTTTCTCACCTGGCCTATTTGTACATTTGTATGTTTTACTGGTAATTTGATTATTAGGAATGTAGCTAGGTAGACTGCTGGTGGCCAAGAGCTCTGTCTGGACCTCGCTTGTCACTTGGATAGGATTTAGAGTGCTGGGGAAGAGCAGGCTCTCAAGGTACAATACATGTGGGAACTAATGGCATAGACTCTTGGCAATGCCAGATTAACTTTTTAGTATCACCCACCCCATCCCCCCATCCCTTTCCAGGTCCTCTCTCTCTTTCCTGCAGTATAGCTGCTCCAAGGTCCTCATCCTAACTCTCCACCATTCCCATGTCTGCCTTGTGTGGCCATTGACCAGGTCCCCTATCTCATCTTCAACTTTCCCTTCTCCGTGCTTCTTCTGGATGATCCAGGGCAGCAAGAGAGTTGGTACAAGGCCTCCCATTCACCCTTTACATGAGTTTCCTTGGTGGGAGGAGGGAATGCGTACTTTGATAGGTCTTGCATTGCCTTTCTCTTCTATACCTGCCAACGGCAATCAGTAGTCCCAAGGTAGTGGGTGTCTGGGTCTCCTCCCTCTTGGAGCTATCTGTATTGTCTACTTGAACGCACTTTAAGTGACTGCGTATGTTTATGTTTATTGAGATTTTTGATATACCGCACCTTCGTGACATCAGGGCAGTGTACAATTCAAAAGTATAGAAAATGGCCAAGGCTGGAGAAAAGGAAAAGAACTACAATTTTAGAAAGGAAGGAAAGAACTCAATCAATCAAGACAGAAGAAACAGACAACATAAATAAAGTCAAACAATAGATGGTGGGACATCAAAAGCAGAGGAAAACAGGTGGGTTTTTAGAAGGGACTTGAATTTAGAGTAGGTCTGTTCCAATCGGAGCGTGGTGGGGAGGGAATTCCATAAAGGTGGACCCAGAAAGAAGAAAGCAGAGTGGCGAGTTGAATGTAGATGGGCACTGGATGGTGATGGGAGATGAAGGCGGTTAATGTATACTGAGCGGAGACTGTGTGTAGAGGTGTGGAATTAAAGAAGATCTGCCAAATATTGCGGGATATGAGTACAGATGGCTTGATGGACCAGAATAAGAATTTTCGGACCCTTTTTTTGTCTGAATTTCTTTCGTTGCCAAATGGTTTGCCTAAGCCTGTGTCACGCAATGCATAGATTCGCGCAAGAGAGTTAAGCCAGAGTCGATTTAAAGCTTCTAGGTAGCAGATAGAACTCCCGATCCTCCAGGGCAACATTCTCAGATTTGTTCCCAGTTCCATGTGTAGGACCCCAGAGAATACAGGTCTAGGGAGGAGGGCTTCAGATTCATGAAGAACTGGGAAATTTGTTGGGGAGGGAGAAGCCTAAACTGATGACACGGGCTTCACTTTAACCAGAACAGAACCTGGTTGCCGATGCTAATAAATAACAATATTGGAAAGGTGTACTGCAAGTAGGACACACAATTTCCAAGGACGTCTATTACTTCCAGCACTTACTACTACTATTTATCATTTGTGTACTGCTACACAGTGTATACAGTGCTTACAGACACATTGAAGCTTGCGTGGGTGGCAGGCATAGGCAGCAGAATTGGGGAGTGGGGGGGGGGGGGGGGGTACTACTGGGGCCATGGTCCGGCCAACATTTTTCCCCATACAATATCAGAAACTAGGAACTTGGGGATCAGGGATGGAGGATGATTTATTTGGCCCCACCAACCACAAAGCTGTTCCGCTGCCCATAGTGTCAGGGATACACGGTAAATGCAGTTCTTTCCCGGAGAGTGTGCACCCTCAGCCCCACCCCAATGCAGCTTTTTCATCTCTCCCTCTCTTCTCCTCTATACCCCACCCTATAGAACTTCACTCATAAACCCTCCTCCCCTTCCCCACGCTCAACCCTGTCAGTCTTCTGCTGTGGTGCTCTCTATCCTCCCAGTCCAATGCAGAATAAAGTTCTGACCTCTTCCTGCCGGGTCAGTGGTTGTCTTTGACTCTCATGGGAGGGAGTTAGGTTGAAATAGGTAGCTGAAAATCTTTTGCACATGGGCAGATAAAAAATTAGATACACAAATCATAACGTTCCTTCCTGCAGTACTTACTGTAAAAAGTGACTGAAAAAGAGATAAAAGAGTTTAAAACTAGATCCTGGACGAACATTGACAGTTGCTGGGGAACATATATATGGTTTGGAACAAAGTATCTTCAAATGATATCATTAAAACAGGCAAATTAGAATATTCTGATAGAGAGGATTTAGAAGATGACAAAGGAGCTCAGATGTATGTAAATGCAGAACAGACTAACTTAAACGATTCTAAGGTTTCTGAATCAATTGCTGATAAGGAGTAGCTTATGAAAAGGAATAACAATATATTTTGATGTTTATATGTAAATATCAAAAGCCTAAAAACAAGATTGGAAGATTACACTGTATGGTACTAAGGACCTGATCTATTAAAAGATTTTTCCTATGTTCTGTCTGTTGAGATATACAGTAGCCACAAATTAAAGCCTATTGAAGAATATGCAATCTATTGTAAGGCCACCAGGTGGCACTTCTAGTTTAAGGATTCAAGTGAGAGGGGAAAAGCATTTCTTGTTGTCTCTTCTTTGTGTTATGTCATTATTTTTTTTTCAGTTACTGCTCTTACTGATATTTTTCTGAGGAGATTCTGCTCATTTCCTGTCTGAAGCTTTAACAAGATGTAAATCTGTTCTTGAGTATGTTAAACCAGCTTACTCTGTAACAGTGTCTATGGTAAAAATGCTTAATATGTAGACTCCTAAATGCTGATATAGATTTAACAGGCATCTCAGAGACCTGCTTGGAAAGAAGATAAACAGTGGTACACTGTAATACCAGGGTGTAAAATATTATAATAGAAACATAGAAATATGATGGCAGATAAAGACCATTATGGCCTATCCAGTCTGCCCTTCCATATGAACCATTAAGATCTATAGTTCCTTTTTTTCTTTTAGAGAGCCTCTGTGTTTGACGCAGATCAAACTGATGGTGGGACAATAATATATATAAAATTATACTAACCTGAAGGGCTAAAATTCTTCAGTAATCAGACCA
The DNA here is from genome assembly GCA_033557465.1 of Ichthyophis bannanicus. NCBI lineage: Eukaryota > Metazoa > Chordata > Amphibia > Gymnophiona > Ichthyophiidae > Ichthyophis > Ichthyophis bannanicus. Next base: position 21,631,122 of record CM066045.1, on the reverse strand, counting down.
CTCTCAGAAATCTATATGGATAGAAATTTCAAGCATAACAGGAAACATAAAGATGTTGGGGTATACTGTTGTCCCCTGACTGGGATAGTGAAAGTCTGTGAAATGCTAACAGTAATTAGACAGCCTATTGAAGTCAGAAACATAATAAAAATGTGAGATTTTAATTACTCTAATATCAACTGGGTGAATGTCTCCTCAGGGCATGCTATGGAAGTAAAGTTTCAAGTGGAAAAGCTAAATGAAATGAAATGAAGCTTTAAATATAGTTCTCAGAGGAACACTGGATCTGGTGCAAGGTAAAATGATGGTTGGAGTTAGTGGGTAATAATGATCATAATGTAATCAAGTTTGACATAATTACTGGATGGAGAATGATTAATACAAGTAGCATGGTAAGATATACCTTTAAAAAGGGAGATTATGATAAAATGAAGAAATTAATAATAAGAAAGAAACTAAAAGGAGTAGTTTTGAGGACTGCATGGGACGTGGATTTTTTAAAAATACTATCTTGGAAGTCCAGATAAAATGTATTCCATATATTTACAAAGTTAGAAAGAAAATGAACAACTGCTACCATGGCTAAATGGTGTTGTGAAAGAGGGCTATTGAAGCCAAAAAGGTGTCCTTGAAAAAAGGTGTTCTTTAAAAATAGAAAGCCAGATTTAATGAGGAAAATAAGAAAACAAATGAGAAGGAAAACCTTACTAAGAAGCCAATAGAGATTGAGGCAGGATTTGCCAAAGAGACAAAATGTAATAAAATACTTTTTCAAGTATATCAAAAGCAAGAAGTCTAGGAGGGAATCAGTTAGGCCTTTAGATGACTGGGATAAAAGAAGAATCAGAGAAAGACAAGACCATCACAGAAACTCTATATATATTTGTTGCCATTTGTCTTTACTAGAGACGGGGGGATAATGATGCCAGACCCATTCTTTTTATGTGAAGACATGAAGGAACTGATGCAATCGATGTGAATTTGGAAAAGGTACTAAAGCAAATTGACAAGGTAAATGATAGCAAATCATTGGGACCAGATGGTATTAATCCCAGAATTCTGAACAAATTCAAACATGAAATCTCAGATTTGCTACTTATTGGTAATATGTGACCTATAATTCAATTTCTATCCATACTGTTTTCCAGTGTAATGTCAATTTCTCAAAAGGGGTCCAGAAGTGATCCATGAAACTATAAGCCATAGAAATTGACACTGGTTCAAGGCAAAATGTGGAAAAGATGGTTAGAACAGGATTCAACAAATCTCAGGCACCAGGTCACCACGACACTTAGAAATTGCACTCTGTTGCCAGGGATTTCTTGCTCCTGACCTTTAATCACCCTTCAGCCATCATCTAGTGTCTTTCTCATTGCTCCCACCCACCCCACCAAGCTATTACCTGATGTCACTCACCATAGCTGTATTCAAAAAGGCCATGATTGCTGGTGCTGCCTCACTCCTCAAAGCTTGAAAGCTTGACTCTGCATGTAGGTTGAGCCAATTGCAGTGGAGGAAGTTTGCTGACCTCTTGAGACTTGAAACCTGCAAGATCAGCTGAAATTTCCTCAACTGTGTGGTTCAACCTTCATGCAAAGTGCCACATGATGGAGGAGTGAGGCAGCACTGGTGATCATGGTCTTTTCCATAGCAACAGTGAGTGATACTGGGTGATGGCTGAGAGGGGTGACAATGAAAGAGAGACCCAGGGTCATGGCTGGGGGGCGGTAATGATAGAAAGACACCGGGTGATATCTGGGGGGGAGGAGGCAATGGATGAGAGAGAGAGTCCAGGTGATGACTGGGGGGAGGGGCAATGAAAGAGAGAGAAATGCTGTGTGATGATTGAGGGGGGGACCAATGAGAGAGAGACACTGGGTGGTGGCTGGGAGGTAGCAGTGAGAGAGAGAGAGACACTGGGTGATGGCTGGGAGGTAGCAATGAGAGAGAGAGAGAGACACTGGGTGATAGCTGGGAGGTAGCAATGAGAGAGAGAGAGAGAGAGAGACACTGGGTGATGGCTGGTAGGTAGCAATGAGAGAGACACACACACTGGGTGATGGCTGGGAGCACTGTTCCCTCTAAGCTGTGCGCATGTGCGCGCGCACACACCTCGCCGAGTGAGCGCACATACTTTACAACAGAGCGCACAAAAATTACGGTTCTGATTCTGACAGAAAACACAGACATTCTTAAAATTGAAAAGTTGTTGTGTATTTACTGTTTTCACAAGATCTACAATATTTTCTAGTGCAATCAATGTGGTGTACATACTGTATTCTGACATGTAGTCAAATTTTAAAGTATATAACTCCGAGTGTCGTTATGTGGCGCACAAAAATTTAACCTTCCTTCAAAAGCTGCACAGCTGATATTTTATGCACACACAGCCTACAAAAAATTAGAGGGAACATTGGCTGGGAGGTAGCAATGAGAGAGAGAGAGAGAGAGAGAGAGAGAGAGAGAGACTGGGTGATGGCTGGGAGGTAGCAATGAGAGAGAGAGAGAGAGAGAGAGAGAGACACTGGGTGATAGCTGGGAGGTAGCAATGAGAGAGAGAGAGAGACACTGGGTGATGGCTGGGAGGTAGCAATGAGAGAGAGAGAGAGACACTGGGTGATGGCTGGGAGGTAGCAATAAGAAAGAGAGACACACACAGGGTGATGGCTGAGAGGTAGCAATGAGAGAGAGAGACACACACACACACTGGGTGATGGCTGGGAGGTAGCAATGAGAGAGAGAGAGAGACACTGGGTGATGGCTGGGAGGTAGCAATGAGAGAGAGAGAGACACTGGGTGATGGCTGGGAGGTAGCAATGAGAGAGAGAGAGACACACACTGGGTGATGGCTGGGAGGTAGCAATGAGAGAGAGAGAGACACACTGGGTGATGGCTGGGAGGTAGCAATGAGAGAGAGAGAGAGACACACTGGGTGAAGGCTGGGAGGTAGCAATGAGAGAGAGATACTGGGTGATGGCTGGGAGGTAGCAATGAGAGAGAGAGAGAGAGAGAGACTGAGTGATGGCTGGGAGGTAGCAATGAGAGAGAGAGAGACTGGGTGATGGCTGGGAGGTAGCAATGAGAGAGAGAGAGACACTGGGTAATGGCTGGGAGGTAGCAATGAGAGAGAGAGAGAGACACTGGGTGATGGCTGGGAGGTAGCAATGAGAGAGAGAGAGAGAGACACTGGGTGATGGCTGGGAGGCAGCAATGAGAGAGAGAGAGAGAGACACTGGGTGATGGCTGGGAGGCAGCAATGAGAGAGAGAGAGAGACACTGGGTGATGGCTGGGAGGTAGCAGTGAGAGAGAGAGAGACTGGGTGATGGCTGGGAGGTAGCATTGAGAGAGAGAGAGAAACACTGGGTGATGGCTGGGAGGTAGCAATGAGAGAGAGAGAGAGACACTGGGTGATGGCTGGGAGGCAGCAATGAGAGAGAGAGAGAGACACTGGGTGATGGCTGGGAGGTAGCAATGAGAGAGAGAGACACTGGGTGATGGCTGGGAGGTAGCAATGAGAGAGAGAGAGAGACACTGGGTGATGGCTGGGAGGTAGCAATGAGAGAGAGAGAGAGACACTGGGTGATGGCTGGGAGGTAGCAATGAGAGAGAGAGAGAGAGACACTGGGTGATGGCTGGGAGGTAGCAATGAGAGAGAGAGAGAGACACTGGTTGATGGCTGGGAGTTAGCAATGAGAGACAACTACTACCACTATTACTGATCATTTGTATAGTGCTACAAGATGTACACAGTGCTGTACAGACACATAGAAGACAGTCCCTGCTCATCAGAGCTTACAATCTAGTCAAGACAGACAACAGCTGAGGACAAGAATATATCTACGGGAATGGTAAAGAAGCACATTGGAGACTAAAAGGATTAGGATACAAAAGCAGCCTCGAAGAGGTGAGTTTCAGCCTGGATTTGAAAAGGGCCAGAGATGTAGCCTGACGCACAGACGCAGGTAGTTTCTTCCAGGCATAAGGGGCAGCAAGGTGAAAGGAATGAAGTTTGGAGTTAGCAGTAGAAGAGAAGGGCGCAGATAGAAGCACTCTGCCAGAAAAGTGGAGTTCCCGAGGAGGGGTATAGGGAGAGATAAGAGAAGAAAGGTAGTGAGGAGCAGCAGAATGAGTGTACTTATAGGCCAGTAGGAAAAGTTTGAACTGGATATGGAAATGGATAGGGAGCCAGTGAAGTGACTTGAGAAGAGGGGTTATATGAGCATATCAAGACTGGTGAAAGATTATCCATTCAGCTGAGTTTTGAACAGATTGAAGGGGAGACACTAGGTGATGGTGGGAGGGGGCACTGAGAGAGAAAGAGACACTGGGTGATGGCTGGGAGATGCATTGAGAGAGACACCAGATGATGGCCTGGGAGTGGGGGCTATGAGAGAGAGAGAGAGAGAGAGACACTGGGTAATGGCTGGGGGGGCATTGAGATGGAGAAACACCACATGATGATTGGGGGGCCAACTGAGAGAGAGAGAGAAAGAGAGACACCAGCTGATGGCTGTGAGGGAGGGCATTGAAAGAGAGAGAAAGATCATGTGATGGCTGGGAGATGCATTAAAAGAGAGAGAGAGACCCACACACACACACATACACCAGAGATGGCTGGAGGGGGGTGGGTGCTATGACAAAGAGAAAGACACTGGGTGATGGCTGGTGGGGGCTTTGAGATAGAGAAACATCAGGTGATGACTGGGAGGCACACTGAGAGAGAGAGAGGCACCAGGTGATGGCTGGTGGGGAGGCTGTGAAAGAATGAAAAAGACATCAGATGATGGCTGGTGGGGGATACATTGAGAGAGAGAGAAAGAGAGAGACATGGTGATGGCTGGGGTGCGGGGGGGGGGGGGGCCCTGAGATTGAGAAATACCAAGTTATGACTGGAGGGCACATTGAGAGAGAGAGAGAAAGAGACACCAGGTGATGGCTGGTGTGGGGACGTATTGAGAGAGAGAGAGTGAGAGAGAGAGACACTGGGGGATGGCTGGGGGTGGGCAAAGAGATAGAGAGTTTGGTTGATGGTGAGGGGTGGGGATGGGGATATGAGAGATCTTTTTTTTTGCTTCACATTATTACCAGGCCATGATGATATGTGAAGCAAAAAAGAGGAATTGCCTCAGGTGGAGCTATGAAGGGTGATCAATATGCTGCTGACAACTTACTTATTGGGTTTGATAGGGGGGAGAGGAGAAGGGTCGCTGTTGTGTGTTGGCACTGTTTAGTGGCACTTTAAGGACCTGGTCCTGATTTATTAAGCTTGTTCTCCCATAGAAAATGGGAAAACAGTAAATTGGGCCTTTGAAAAAGGAGCTACAGTACACCTTTTGGAGGTATCTGTAGTTAACTGGTAGCATTTATACATGTAGGTTTGCAAAATGACCAACATACACATGTAAGTTGTGAAATACCAATACTGACTTCTTTGTGTAAGAGGGGTAACTAGGCGTGGAAGAGGGGGGTACCTAGACGTGGAAGAGGGGGCACCTAGGCGTGGAAGAGGGGGTACCTAGGCGTGTAAGAGGGGCACCTAGGCGTGGAAGAGGGGGCACCTAGGCGTGGAAGAGGGGGTACCTAGGCGTGTAAGAGGGGCACCTAGGCGTGTAAGAGGGGCACCTAGGCATGTAAGAGGGGTACCTAGGCGTGGAAGTGGCCGAGTTTGCCCTGTTGATTTTTTCCCATGTGTGCATGTGCAAAATGGGTCCTCCAGCAATGTGTCAGCACCTGCACGTGTACTCCTGCATCTCCTTATTTGTATTTACTGCCCAAATTTTGTACATCACGACCTCAACGTCTCATTTCCAATCTCCACATACTAAAATGTGCTTTTATGTGCTGGGAATTATACAAAGTGGAAAGGGAATGTTCGGAGGACAATGCTATTTATATGCATACTCTCTAAATATAGGAGCCAATATTCTGACGCTATTTGCATAGAATATGGCCCTCGTTTTCAAACGCAGGTTGCAGGGTTGCACGTCCCGAAAGCCGCCTGTAGATCTGGTGGGGGGTGGAGGGGGGTGGGATTGGAGCAGAGCAGGGGCAGGCCAGCCTGGCAGCATGTACAGGGCCGATTCAGGTCATGGCCCTGTACGTGCTGCTGGGCCTGCTGAGATGTGCTACTTATATCACCTCAGAGATGGTATAACCAGCACAATTTGCCAGATCGGGGCAGGGGTGCCACTCCTGGGGCCGGGTAAGAGAGGGTTCCCGCTGCCCGATCCAGGCCGCAGGAGGCCAGCTGTGGGGATTTGGGTGGCGGGGATTTGGGAGACCGCGGATGCTTGGGTTGTCTGCGGGGAGGATGTCCCCACAGGCAAAGGGGGCATGCTGGGCCATCCTCGGGCCCGATTCTGGCTCCATTTTGTTCCTATGGATCAGAATCGGGGCTGTCTTCAGCGAGGGTGTCTGGACGGCCCGGACGGCCCTGTCCAAGAATGGGGCTCCATGTGTCTCAATGTGATGCTTGAAAAACAGGTGGCTTGGTGTAGCATGTGGAGGGTAATATTATAAACCATTTCTCAGGCTTATAAAATTAGGTCATGCTTAAAGGTATGATGGTGCAAGCTGGTGCATATTCATGCAGTGGGCATGCCTAGGGGTGGGGTTTGTGTGGAGTGTGGACAGAGTCACAATTTGCGTGCATATTATAGAAAATACATGCATTAATGCATACTTTTAGGCATATTCTACAAAGAATATCCAAGTGCCATCTGGGACATCAAAGCCAGAACGTCTGAACCAAAAGCAGGCACATTCAAGTTCATGCATGATTTCAGAAATGTGGATGGGCCCGGTACGAGCGTCTATGGAGACATCTACATAGATGTCCCCAGAATAGCATCTCAGAGCATGGATGTCTCATAGCCTAATGGTTAAAGTACTGGGTTTAGGAGCAAGGTAGTCAAGATTCAAATCCCAGTGTGGACCTTTGTGATTTCAGGCTAGTCACTTAATTCTCCATCTTCTCTACACCCTTTGGATGTTTTAAGGCCATAACAAGCACTTTCCTGATGCCTATTTGTGCCTGGAGCAGGTCTAAACATGGATGTACCCGCAGACGTCCCCCGCGTTTCTGAAATCAAATGGAGATGTTTAAGTTCATTGCATCTCCCCAGACACGCCTCCGCCATGCCCCCTATCTCCTTGTATGTCCCCGCAGCGGCAACGTCATTTGTAAAATGACTCCGGAGACATCTCCATGATTTTGGCGTCCAAGGGCACAGTTTCAGACATCCAAAGCAGGACTAAGACTTTTAAAATGACCTCCTTTATGTGCTAATGTTTATGCCTGCTCTGGAACAAACGTAATATCCATGCCCTCAATCTAAATACAATTTCTGCAAGATTTGCACTAGTATTTTACACAAAAGCACCTGCATGCCTTACTAAAATAAGCTAAAAATAGGTGCCTTCCTGCCCTATTAATATACGGTCTTTAGCAATTATACATATGCTAATAAATTCCCTTAACTGCAACTGCTGTTTGCCACCCCACAGAGGCTACCTCCATTGGTGGCCATCTACTTTACCTAATGGTTAAGTTGACTATGACCCCAAGGAACTGTAGTGTGGCCAGTATTGATTAACATGTTCATTAATAATATGGGAGCAATGAATGAGGTGATCGTATTCGTAGATAACATAAAGTTACTTAAAGTAGTTAAAGCACAGACTAAAAAATTGCATGAAAACCTTTCAGAACTGGGGAACAAGGCATTTATGTAAATAGCAGATGAAATTTAATATGGACAAGTGTAATGCAGATAGGGAAAAATAATCCTACTTTATGTGTGCAATGAAGAGTTCTAGATTTAGGGGAAAGTGTTAAAAGTCTATGGTGCTTTTCGATTGCAGGCACGTTATATTCGCAAGCCTACTAGCTCATTTTCAAAGGGAAGCAGTCCCTTTGAAAATACAGGCCAGTGTGCACGCTGCAGAAGAGGAGCAATAACAACATACTGAGTTGCAGGGAAGCCAGTGTTCAGATCCCTCCACTACACCCTTGAGATCTTGGACAAGTCACTTAATCCTTCACTACCTCCGATACAAACTTGGATTGTAAGCCCTCCAGGGATAGGAAAATTCACTGTACCTGAATGTAACTCATTTGAGCTGCTACTGAAAAAGGTGTGAGCCAAATACAGGAACAAAGTTGTTGTAACTTTGAGCAAGTGCAAAGTTCTGCTGTTAATTGTTTAACAAGGCTCCTATAAAAATATGCCTAGTTTTAAAGGCTACTCCAATTTAATGAATGGAAACACCTCACTTGTAGGTATAACATGGATGGAGTGGAGGAGTGGCCTACTGGTTGGGACAAGGTACTTCAGGCCAGAAGGTCAGGGGTTCAAATCCCACTAGAGGACAGCAACCTTGGGCCAGAAGGTGCTCCTTGTGGTCTTGGGCAAGCCACTTAACCCTCCATAGCCCATGTTCCCTGTAAAATAGTTATCTCCAAGTTATAATGCCCTGTTCAATGTAATTTCAGTTTGTTCAATGTAAACTGCACTGATGCAGAATAGCGCGGTATATAAGAGAATGTAAATAAATAAATGACAGAGGCACCTGCATGGGGCAAACATCCACTTAGCTTAACCACCTTTCTTGCCGGATTTCATCATTTGCCTCTGGGATTTTCTGTCTTTTTAAATATATTTTTGTAGAGCCTTGTCTGCTGCAGTCTCATTGTGACCACTTATATCTTAACATAGTAACAATGCTGTTTCCCACTCAAGCAACATACACTATTCTTTCTTAAAAGCTTTTACACTTATCTTAACAAACGTCCATTTGTAACTCTCCCAGTCTTCTGAACCGTGTTCATAACCAGAGCCGGCCCGTCCATTATGCGGGAATGTTGACTGCACATGGCCCTGCACCTCGGGGGTCCCCGTGCCTGACCTGCTGCAGGGGGAGCCGGGGAGGCCCAAAGTCCTGGCTGACCTCTGAACCGCTGTGGGAGTAAATAGCAGTGTTTGCCTTCTCTCCCACAGCAGTGATAAAATGGAACCCGCTGGCACACTATTTGCTGGGAGGTTAAAGGGGGCACCATGTAACCTCCTGACACTCAGTGCGCCGGCAGGTTCCTTTTTAATACAGCCACGGGAGAGAAGGAAAACACCGCTATTTACTCCCGCAGCTGTTCAGAGGTGACTCGAGCCGGGGCCTCAGGCCTCCCCGGCTCCCTTGAAGCCGATCAGGTGCTGAGCCCCTTTTAATGTGTGGCTGGGGGGGGGGGGAACAGGGGGCTAGAATGGGAATGGAGGAGGACTGGGGGCTAGAACCAGAATGGTGGGACTAGGGTCTAGAAAGGGAAAGGGGGGGGAATGACTGGAAACGGGCTGATGTTGGGGGATGGGGGACTGAGACTAGAAGGGAGCAGATGCTGGGAGGGACTGCAAGAGAACTGATACTGGGGAGTTAGGACTGGAAATGGCCTGGGGATGGGGGACTAGGACTGGAAGGGAACTGATAAGAGGCGACAAGGCGATAGCGGAGAGACTGAATGAATTCTTTGCTTCGGTCTTTACTGAGGAAGATGTAGGGATGTTACCCATGACTGAAGTGGTATTTAAAGGTGCAGAAGAATTGAAGGAAATATCGATACATCGGGAAGATGTATTACAACTATTAGATAAACTGAAGAGTAGCAAATCACCTGGACCAGATGGTATACATCCAAGGGTGTTGAAAGAACTGAAATATGAGATTGCAGACCTGCTATTAGTAATCTGTGAACTATCATTAAAATCATCTCTAATACCTGAAGATTGGAGGATCGCCAATGTAACACCAATTTTTAAAAAGGGTTCCAGGGGTGATCCGGGAAACTACAGACTGGTGAGCCTGATGTCAGTACCGGGAAAAATGGTAGAAACCATCATAAAGAATAAAATTACTCAGCATGTAGATAGTCATGGCCTAATGGGAGACAGCCAACATGGCTTTAGACAAGGAAGATCTTGTCTTACTAATCTGTTATGTTTTTTTGAAAGTGTGAATAAACAGGTGGACAAAGGTGAGTCGGTTGATATTGTGTATCTGGACTTTCAGAAAGCCTTTGACATCAGAGACTTTTGACAAAACTAGAGTCATGGGATAGGAGGTAGTATACTACTGTGGATCAAGAACTGGTTAAAACATAGAAAGCAGAGGGTTGGGCTAAATGGCCAATTTTCCCAATGAAGAAAGGTGAATAGTGGTGTACCCCAGGGATCTGGGCTGGGTCCGCTGCTTTTTGACATATTCATAAATGACCTGGAAAGTGGAATAACGAGTGAGGTTATCAAATTTGCAGATGACACAAAACTATTTAAAGTTGTTAAAACCCAAGAGGATTGTGGAAAATTGCAAGAGGATCTTGATAAATTGGAAGACTGGGCATCAAAATGGCAGATGAAATTTAATGTGGACAAGTGCAAAGTTATGCACCTAGGGAAGAACAACCCAAACTATGGTTACACAATGCAAGGTTCCACATTAGGAACCACCACCCAGGAAAAAGATTTAGGCGTCATTGTGGATAACATGTTAAAACCCTCGGCCCAGTGTGCAGCGGTAGCCAAGATAGCAAATAGAATGCTAGGTATCATAAGGAAAGGAATGGAAAATAAAACAAAAGATATTATAATGCCTCTATATCGTTCCATGGTGAGACCGCACCTTGAATATTGTGTGCAATTCTGGTCGCCGTATCTTAAAAAGGATATAGAGTTATTAGAAAAGGTTCAGTGAAGAGCCACCAAAATGGTAAAGGGGATGGAAGGATACTCCTATGAAGAAAGGCTAAAAAGGTTAGGGCTCTTTAACCTGGAAAAGAGACGGCTGAGGGGAGATATGATAGAAGTCTATAAATTAATGAATGGAGTGGAACGGGTAAACGTAGATCGATTGTTTACGTTATCAGAATATAGAAAGACTAGGGGACATGCAATGAAGCTACAGGGTAAACTATTTAAGACTAATAAAAGAAAATATTTTTCACTCAACGTGTAATCAAACTCTGGAATTTGTTACCTGAGGATGTAGTAAAGGCTGTTGGTGTAGCTGGGTTTAAAAAAGGTTTGGACAAGTTCCTGGAGGAAAGGTCCATAAACCATTATTAAGAAGGGACCCAGGATATCAATGCTTGACCCAGTACAAGCATTGCGGAACCTGCGTCTTTTGGGGAAACTGCTAGGTACGTACGACCTAGACTGGCCACTGTTGGAAACAGGATACTGGGCTTGATGGACCTTGGTCTGACCCAGTATGGCATATCTTATGTTCTTATGATACTGGGGGGTTAAGACTAGAAATTGGCTAATGCTGGGGGACCTGAAGGTAGCTGATGCTGGGTGGGACTGGAGGAGGACTGATACTGGGGGTTAGGACTGGAAATGGGCTGATGCTGGCGACTGGAGGACTGGGACTGGAAGGGAGTGGATGCTGGGAGAAACTGGAGGAGGACTGATACTGGGGGACTAGGACTGGAAATGGGCTGATGCGGGGGATGGGTGAATGGGACTGGAAGGGAGTGGATGCTGGGAGGGGCTGGAACTAGAAGTGAGCCGATGCTGGGGGAGAACCAGAAGGGGGTGGGGCTGGAACTGGCAGGAGAAAAATAGAAGCTGGGGAGTGAGGATGGAGAGGAGAACAAATCTTTTGTGTTGGGAGGGAAGAAAAATCTATGATTGGCCGGGTATTTGGAGACTAAGTGGGGATTGAGGATGAAAGGGTGAAATTTGTGTGGATGAAAAAGGAATAAAGAAAGAAATGGAGGAAAGAGCAAAAGGGGAACGATCAGTATGTTAGGGGCAGATGTAGAGAGAGAATGGAAAAAAACTAGAAGAGAGACAAAAAGGACAAATGGACAGCAGACAATGGAGAGTTAGCAGAAGACACGAAGAAACCAGAAGAAAGCAACTGGGGCAATTGCAACTGAAAAATAAAATTTCCAAACAACAAAAGGTAGAAAAAAATATTTTATTTTGAGTTTATTAACTGCAATATGTCAGCTCTGGGAAATGTGCATCACTAATGTTTTGCATTTTCTCTAGTACCTGAGGAAATTAATTTATAGTTTTATTTCTCCAGTGGTGTTGTACATTCCAAGTTTGGTTTTTGGGGTTCCCAGTTTAATTATTGTCTTCCTTGGGGGGGATCCAAGATGGCATTTGGTCGGGTGTGCTGATCGGCACGGCGTTTCTTATGGGGAAGAAGTGAAAGGCTAGAGGGGCAAAACAGCCTGCAGTCCCTCTAGCCTCGTCGTTATTACCTTCTGCTGTGGTTGGTCCACTTGATTCCTTTTTCTCTCCGATGCCGCGACAGTGGTCTGAAGGGGAGAAAAGCCCGGTTGTGCAGAGTTTGGAGGAGGTGTCCTTGTCGTCTGCTTCGGGCGTTGATCTTTCGTCCCCGAGCTCTATTTGGGCCTTGAAGGTGCCTCGACAGAACAGTGGCATCCTGGGAAGCCAGTTGGTGAGCGTTGAGTCGTCGGACTCCGCCGGAAGACAGAGCTTGGGCGCGGAGCGTAGCCTAAACTCTGGAGCTCCCTGTGGTCAGCAGCAGAGGGCAGAGGCTCTGACGAGAATGGCAGATGGTGGTGTAGGCTTCAGTCCTAGCCTATCAGCCCCCAGTTCATTGAGGGCTGAGGCTTTGTTGTCTGTTCTTGTGTCGGAGGTGGCCTCGTCAGTGTCTATGGCTCTCCCAGAGGTGGTAACATTGGAGGCGATCTGGGCAGCGATAATGCAACTTCGAGAGGAGTTGGCCCCGCGGATGACATCTTTGGCTTCACAGGTTTCTCTTAATACTGAAGATCTTAAGGAAGCTGTGATTAAAATAACTGCCTTACAGTCTGAGGTTTCTCCATATCAGGCTAAAGTTGTGACTGTTGAAAATGAAGTAGAATTGCTTAAAAACATTTCCCTACCTATTCAGTCTAAGTTGGAAATGTTGGAAAATGCAGTTTGTATGACAAATATTCGCTTGGTTAATTTTCCTAAAGTGCCATTAATATCTGCAAGGGATATGTTTCGGAATTATATGATTGAGATTTTAGGTATTCCTCCTGAATCCCATCCCCCAGTAGTTAAAATGTATTATTTGCCAACTGGGAAAAAAGTGTGTGTGTGGGGGGGGGGGGGGCAGGGAGTAGTTAGAGGATTATCTAATGTGGATGTTTTAAATATTACTGATATTTTGGAGTCCTCACAAGAAGAGCAGGTTACATCTTCTACTTTATTGGTTACTTTAGCACTATTATCAGATAAAGAATGGCTTATGAAGTTATTTTTTTCAAAACGTCATGCGTTGTTTAAGGGTTTGACTGTCCGAATGTTTCCTGATTTATCCAGGGAGACCCAGAAGAGACGACGAGATTTCCTCCTATTACATCCGGGGATTCAGCAATTGGGAGGGCTGTTTTTTTTTAATTCCCTTGTAAATGTTTGATCAAGTATCAATCAAATTCGTATATATTTTATGAGCCCTCCCAACTGCTGTATTTCATTAATGCTCAACTCTCTGAAGGGGGTGCTGATCCTCTGACTGTTCCAGTTTGAGCTTATGTCTGTGCCACTGTTTAGCCTACCTGAATTTCTTTCAATATTGGTTGTTATAAATTTCTAATCATTGTATCGCCTCTATTTGAGGGCTAGAGTGGGTTGGATATATAAGATTGTTTCCTGTGATATATTTGGGATTAATGTTGTATATTGTTTTCATGGTATTCACCCAATTACCGATTCAAGATTTATTCTTGATATGCAAGTATAAATTCAGAAAAAAAATAATTATTGTCTTCCTATTTCTAAATTGTGATCCCTTGTTCTATGTTTGGTGATGGTGTATGTTTTGCATGTCTAACCGAGCTGAGGTATTCTGTTCATGTAGTTTCTGTGAGACAATCCCATTTGTTCTCTTTCCCCAGTTGGAGATGTATTGGTATTCTCTGAGATGTATTAATTTAATATTTGCAATGTTGCCTTTTGATAGGTAGAGTTTGGTGCTTTTGTGAGTCCTGGTAGTGCTGTTAGGATACGGAGGGTTTGCTATGGGTTCTAAATGGGCAGTGTTTGTGGTACTTCCTAATGTGCCTGGCAGTTGGCACTGGAGTATAGTAATGTAGAAATCTGGTAGAATTTCTTTATCCTCACTGACCATGCGAATGATATTTAGACAGTCATGAAGAGGCATGTCTACTAAAAGTTAATGCACATTCACAGATGTTAATGTGTGCTAAGTGCAGCAACACCTATTTATTTCTATTGGCACAGTGGCACTTAACGCACAGTAATATTTAGTAAACATGCCCCAAAGCCATTGCCAGGACAAAAAAGAGGCTTGTGAAGAGCTCCTTTGAAAGACGCCTAAAATTGTAGATGGACAAAATATGCATTTTAAAATAACATAAATTATATGTATGCAAATGAGGTTCAGTGGTTATGGCCCTGATTCTATAAGGCGGATAGCAGGGCTGCACATCCCGCAGGGACATAGAGTCCCACTATTCGCCTTTGCTGTTTGCTGCCTCCCATTCCCCTGCACACACAGAGCCGCTGTGCGTGCTGTGGGGGATGGGGGTGGCGAGTGGGAGGAGCATGGGCAGAACTGCCACCAGGATGTATAGAGCCAATTCCGCTCATGGCCCTGTACATCCTGGGGGCACTGGGGGGATGGTCAGACTATTCCACCTCGGAGGTGGAATAAACGCTGGTTGCCCCCGGATTGGAGGGCTAGACCCTCCATGGGTGCTTTGAAGCAGCAGGTGGGTCCCCGGACCTGGGCGTTATTATTTCTGATGATCTTAAAGAGGTAGAAAAAGTGATAGAAAAAGCCACAAGGATGCATAAGGAGAGGAATAGCGAGGAGGAAAAAGAAGGTAATAGTGCCTTTGTGCAGGTCTCTAGTGAGACCTCATTTGGAGTACTGTGTGCAGTTCTGGAGACTACACCTTCAAAATAATATAAACAGGATTTAGTCAGTCCAGAGGGTGGATACTAAAATGGTCAGTGGTCTTCATCATAAAGGATATAGTAACATAGTAACATAGTAAATGACGGCAGATTGGACGCACCTTTGAAGAATTGTGATTTATACGTTCAGTGAAAGACCTAATTTAAGTTGGCAGATAAAGACCAGCATGGTCCATCCAGTCTGCCCAGCAATACGGCAAGAGTAGGTGCACCTGTCGCTCTGTGCAGGCCACACCTCCCCATGTCTTTGTTTAGGGGTGGACCCACCACTCCCTGTAGGACACCCCTATTTGTTGAGAAGTTAGATGGTTCAGTTTATTTTATTTTTATCCTGTTGCTATAAAGACATCCGCTGTGCTTGTCCCATGCTGTTTGCTGTTTTGAATTCCGTCACCGTGTTTGCCCCCACCACTTCCATCGGGAGAGTATTCCAAGCATCCACCACCCTTTCAGTGAAAAAATATTTCCTGATATTGCCTTTCAATTTTCCACCTTGCAGCTTCATGTTATGCCCTCTAGTTTTGCAGCTTCCCCGTCTTTGGAAGAGGTTTGTTTGTTCATCGTTCCTCTTTAAGTATTTAAAGGTCTGAATCATATCTCCCCTGTCCCTCCTCTCCTCCAAAGTGTACATATTTAGGTCTTCAAGTCTCTTCTCATAAGGTTTCTTACGCAGGTTCCAAATAATTTTGGTCGCCTTCCTCTGAACAGTTTCCAGTTTTTTACATCTTTTGCAAGATATGGTCTCCAAAACTGAACACAGTATTCCAAGTGAGGCCTCACCAGTGACCTGTACAGTGGCATAAGTACCTCTTCCTTTCTGCTGGTAATCCCTCTTTGTATGCAGCCCAACATCCTCCTGGCTTTTGCCACTACCTTGTCGCACTGTTTTGTCACCTTGAGATCATCAGAGATAATCACACCAAGGTCTTTCTCCTGAACCATGCACACCAACCTCTCGCCCCCTATTGCGTACATTTCCCTTGGATTTCTGCTACCTAAGTGCATGACACTGCACTTTTTCGCATTAAATCGTAAGTGCCAAGCATTAGACCATTCTTCCAGCTTTTGTAGATCTTTCCTCATGTTATCCACTCCCCCAGGGGAGTCCACTCTGTTGCAAAGTTTTGTGTCATCTGCAAAAAGACAGACTTTTCCATTCAGTCCTTCAGCAATATCACTCACAAATACATTGAACAGTGCCGGGCCCAAGACCGAACCCTGGGGCACCCCGCTAATCACCTTCCTTTCATCCAAGTGAGCTCCATGTACCATCACCTTCTGTCGTCTGTCAGTCAACCAATTTCTAATCCAGTTTACCATCTTGGGACCCATCCCCAATCTACTGAGTTTATTGACAAGCCTCCTATGAGGAACAGTATCAAAGGCTTTGCTGAAATCCAAGTAGATGACATCCATCGCATGCTCCTGATCTAGTTCCTTGGTCACCCAGTCAAAGAACTCAATCAGATTTGTTTGGCAAGACCATCCTTCAGTAAAACCATGTTGCCTCGGATCTTACAACCTGTTAGTTTTGAGAAAGTTCACTATTCGCTCTTTCAGGAGCGCCTCCATTACTTTTCCCGCCACAGACGTAAGGCTCACGGGTCTGTAGTTTGACACTTCTTCCCTGTCACCACTTTTGTGTAGAGGTACGACATCAGCCATTCTCCAATCCTGAGGAACCTCTCCTGTTTCCAAGGATCTGTTGAATACATCCTTTAACAGCCCTGCAAGAACCTCTCAGAGCTCTTTCAGTATCCTGGGATGTATCCCATCCGGTCCCATGGCTTTGTCCACTTTCAGTTTAGCAAGTTGTTCCAACACCTCATCTTCTGTGAATGGTGTGGTATCCACTTCATTCCCATTTTTATATTTGGGAGTCACAGCTGGTCCATCTCCAGGATTTTCTTTAGTAAAAACAGAGCAGAAGTATTTGTTTAGCAATTTCGCTTTTTCTATGTCACGTTCCACGAGTCCTTTCCCAGCACTTCTGAGTCCTGCAATTCCAACTCTGATCTTCTTCCTTTCCCGAATATACCTGAAGAAAGTTTTGTCGCCATCCTTAACATCTTTAGCCATCTTTTCCTCTGCCTTTGATTTTGCTATCCTTATTTCTCTTTTTGACTCTTTGAGTTTGATCCTGTATTCATTTCTGTGTTCTTCTGTTTGCAAGTTTTTGAATTTTGCGAAAGCTGTGTTTTTTGCCTTTATTTGAGCAGCCACTTCTTTGGAAAACCAAATAGGTTTCCTTCTCCTCTTGTTTTTATTTACTTTTTTTACATTTTTATCTGTTGCCCCTTTTATTGCCACCTTTAGTTTAGCCCATTGCAATTCCATTTCCCTTATCTCCTTCCACCCTGTCATCTCCTCCTTTAAGTACTCGGCCATTTTTTTGAAGTCAGTGTTTTTGAAGTTTAGGACTTTGAGCTTGCTATGTTTGGCCTGTACCTTGGCTTTTATCTCAAACCACACCGTGTGATGATCGCTGTTGCTCACAGGGGCACGCACGCAGACATTTGACACACTATCACCGTTGTTGAGCACTAAATCCAGCGTTGAGCTTTCCCTGTATGGTTCCATGACCATTTGTCTAAGTGATGCATCTTGGAGAGCATCTACAATTTTTTTGCTTCTTTCCAGATGTGCAGAAGGAGTAATCCAATCCACATCAGGTAGATTAAAGTCACCCAAAATGATTGCTTCCCCCTTTGTGGCTATCTTGGCAATATCTATAATCAATTCGTTATCTATCTCTTCAGTTTGAGTCAGAGGTCTGTAGACTACAGCAGTATGGATGACAGTGCCATCTCCTCTTTCCAACGCGCGTCTTCTTTTCCCCATGTCCCCTGCATTTCAGTAGCTTTAATATTGCTTTTGACATACAAGGCTACTCCTCCTCCTTTTCCATTTTCTCTGTCTCTTCTGAATAGATTATAGCCAGCTATGGCTATATCCCAATCATGAGATTCATTAAACCATGTTTCTGTAATGGCCACGATGTCCAAATCCATTTCCACCATTAGGGCTTCCAGGTCCGGAACTTTGTTGGGTAAGCTTCAAGCACTTGTGCTCATTGCTTTCCAGCATTTACCTGGCTTGTGTGTATTTCGCATTGATTTTGTTCTGCCCACATCTTCCCACTTGTTTTTGATGTGTGGTTTAAAAGTGTGACTGTTTCTGATGTGATTCTACTTTTGCAGGGGGTGGCGTGCAGGTCTTGACCTTCCACATCCATCACCCCCTTTTCCTAGTTTAAATGCATATCCACATACTGCCTGAATTTTTCACTTAAGATTCTTTTCCCTGTGACAGAGAGATGTAGTCCATCAGCACAGTATAGTCTCTTGTTGGTCCATCTGTTTCCCCAGTCGCCAATAAATCTGAATCCTTCTTGTTTGCACCAGGTCTGGAGCCATGTATTAAAGCTGTTAATGCGATGCAGTCTTTTTGTCCCCTTACCAAAAACAGGCAAAACCTCTGAGAATGCAACAGTGTTAACAATGGACTTGAGTTTCTCTCCCAGAGATTGGAAGTCCTTTTGGACCGCAGAGGCACTGTTTCTAGCCAGGGGGATAGGCTTAAGGATCTCAGTATGCATATTTTGGAGGAAAGAATGCAGATGGGTAATATGACAGAGACATTTAAATACCTCTGTGGAATAAATGCACAAGAATTGGTCCTCTTCCAGTTCAAAGAAAGTTCTGGAATGAGGAATCATAAGATAAACATTAAAGGACACAGATCAGGAGTAATCTGAAGAAATATTTCTTTACAGAAAGGGTTGTAGAAGCGTGGAACAGCATCCCAATGGAGATGGTGGAGATGAGAACTGTATCTGAATTCAAAGAAGCATGGCAGGAATGCAGAGGATCTCTGAGGGAGAGGGTTGGGATTGTAGAAATTTATAGTGTTTATGGATGAGCAGAGTGGATAGGCATAGTACAGCCGAGGTAACTCTTTTTCAGTGCCATCATCCTGGGAGGAGACTCCTCTGGGAGGGAAAATTCAACTCCTATAAAATGTCACCCAGAGGTTGACCTCTGTGCTTGGCTGCTCTAGTCATAATACTATCAAGATGAATCCATCTGGAGGAAGCAGTGGGATTGGAGGGTAACTCAGGTTGCTTAGGCCTTGCACCCAATATTCATTATGTCCTGGTGAACATTTTATTTATTTAGTTGTATTTATATCCTGCTTTTCACTGGGTCAAAGCAGTCAATTAGGGGATACATTTAACATGAGGGGATATGAGACATGTGCTAATACATACAGGGAACATGGGCAATGGAGGGTTAAGTGGCTTGCCCAAGACCACAAGGAGTGCCTATAGGACAAGAAATCCCAGTCCCTCCGGCCTGAGATTGCTGTCCCCAGGTGGGACTTGAACCCCCAGCCCTCCGGCCTGAAATACCTTGTCCTAACCACTAGACCACTCCTCCCACTACCAGCATGCTTCCTTCTTAAGAGCAGAATCGGTAGTTCTACTAGTAGAGGGGAGAAAGAGTAAAGCAACAGAACATCTGGGCGCTTCTGGTCCAGAGGAAACAGAAAAGGATCCAGAGGAGCACCCCTGAAATGATGTGACACCTAGAACTAGGAGCTTCCAAGGTGCAGCACCAGAGACCTCATCTACGGCAGCCTCCAGCTCAGAAGACAGGGAGAAGGGGTTCCCCAAACAAGACAGGGAGAAGGGGTTCCCCAAACAGGACAGGGAGAAGGGGTTCCCCAAACAAGACAGGGAGAAGGGGTTCCGCAAACAAGACAGGGAGAAGGGGTTCCCCAAACAAGGCAGGGAGAAGGGGTTCCGCAAACAGGACAGGGAGAAGGGGTTCCCCAAACAAGACAGGGAGAAGGGGTTCCCCAAACAGGGACAGCCACAAAATCAGGAGATCTGAATGATATCACTTGTTGGATATTTTTCTAACCCTGCCAGCACTTATTTTGTTATTATCATTGTTAGTGACCCTTAAATCATTTTGAGTAAACCCTTGGTTCAGAACACCAAATTCGGGCCTGGACTCTGTGACTAAGAGAAAGGGAATTGGAGTGAGTGGAATGAAAGTGCCAAAGGCCTCCCAGTATTTACTGGTCCCGTTCCAAGAACCCTAATAATCCTCAAGAATTGAGCCTTAGAGAACCATATTTCCTCTTGGACGTTGTGCCCCCAGTCTGTCAGCCAGTGTATTTAGCCACTGAAAGGGACTCCCAAACTGGCAGAGGTGCAGTAAGGTTTTAATTTTGTTATTTAAACATTACATGGACTTGCTCTGGCAAACCTTCAGTTGGAGATAATGCTTTATGAGGCTAATTTCATATAATGATTTTCATTGTGGTGTCTTCTGACTTGTTCCCTCCCAAAAGATATATCTAAATCTTGAGCAAGAAGAGGAGCTTTTGCAATTACCGACCCACATCTTTGGAACACCCTGCTGTGCTTTTCAAATCTGATTACCTGAAATTTTGTAAAGGTGTTAACATTTTTTTGTGGAAATGATTTTATTAAGTTCATGAAAATGTATTATGTTTGTGTGTGATTAAACTGATGTCAGATGTTTCATTGTTATCCGCTCAGAAAAGTTTGATGAGCGGGATATAAATGTGTTTTAAATAAATAAATAAATAGACAACATACTTTTGCACTTACTGTTCATACATGTATACCCCTGCACAATTTATAGTGGTTTTTCATATGTACGTTTGGATTACTGGTGCATACAATTTTAACAACTAGACCCCTGACACAGACGTGTTTGCTGAAACACCGGCCAAGGCGGATCCCATAATAATACATTTTGACTAAAGAACATTTGTGTGTCTATAGCTGTTGTCTGTCCAGTCCCCTCTTTTTCTTTTTGTATATTGACTTGCTAACGGAAATTCCCTTTTCCTTTTTCCTTTCGGCAATTTTATAATAACCAATTTCCACATGTAAAACATGATTTATATGCAAAAGATGCTTTATAAAATCACTCCCCTTGAGGGGGAAGTTTTCAGAACCACCTGCAGGGATTCTTTGCTCCATGGACCCTGCACTAGTTCTGAACGGGAAAGTAAATGACAAAATATTTTAATTTCTTTTAGCTATGGATATTTTTTCCAACCAGAACAACTCAGGTGGCCTTATCACACCTTGCGAAAGCCTCCATTAATATGCAGGGGGAAGGATGTGAGCTGAGGAACAACAGATTTTCTTTTACTCCCACATGGGCTGGGCAGTTTTCAAAAAGCCCCTTTACCTTGCTATGTGGCCATTACCCAACTAAAGGGCACCTCAACCTTGCCCTCTAAAGTACTCAAGGATTTCAAAATGAAATTCGCATGCCTGCATTCCCTCCCCTGGCCTAAACTCTTCCCTTTTTTCCAAATGACCGTTTCACACTGGTACATAAGAACTGCTATACTGGGTCAGACCCAAGCCCAGTGTCCTGTTTCCAGCAGTGACAATACAAAGACGTAGGCAGGTGTGAGTGCTCACCACAACTTTATTGATCCATATATGTTAAGGGAGATCTGACCCGACACAAGCCGTGTTTCGAAAAACTCTTCTTCAGGGGTTGGCTCACCTTATACTAAAAACATATTATAAATGTATTAAAATACAAATGTAAAAACCATATGCAATCATAAAAATGAATACATAATTTAAAAGCAAAATACATAAAAACAAATACATAATTTAAAAGAAACCATAAGAACACAATATTGAATTGGGTGTACCTAAGAAAACTCACCAATAATATTCATAAAACATATAATGAAAACATATTGAGATATATATTTTTTATTTACATGTATGGTTTTTTGCATCCGCGGCATCATTCCTCATGGAGGTACACACTAAATGTTTTTGGTAGGGCAGTCCAGTACAGTATGGGTTCTCGGTTTTAGCGAGAGAATACATTCACATAGTGATGTCGTACCCCATTTTTTAAATAAAATCATTTGATTTATATAATGTGATACAATTCACTTTGCAAACAGCCTGTGCTCCTGTATAATTCAGCCCGTGCAACGATTAGGTATCGGTCATTTAAATGACAATTTCACAGAAGCGGCCACACACACAAAGTTTTCTCTGTTTAAGTTTTAATAACATTGCCTTTTGGGTTCGAATAGTTTTTAGCTCCCACGTGTGATTAATGTATAGAGGCAATTTTATCCTTTACACCGGAGTGCCTTTCTTTTATTTCAACACGGTTTTCTATGCTCCGGCTGGTCTATGGTTAGGCAGCCTCGCAAAGTTTTTTAACCTATTAGTGATTTTAAGGTTTGCAGAGACCTCATATGTTTACAATAAGTTTTAACATATTTATTTTTTTAAATGTTTAATTCATTTTCTTTTATGTGTTTTACAGTTTTGGAAGGTCGTTTCATTTTTAGGGCAGTAATCACACTTACTGACACAATCCCCACACGATCTCAAGGTATTAGCCCTGTTTTTCACTCCTGCTCCTGTTCTTATTTAGGTGTCCTCTCCTCCATCTCTTTTGAGTTTCTCTCCATCTTAACTAGAGATATTTAATTTATGGATTCTTTTGTTTTACTAATGTCTTTTAAGATATGTTTATTTATTTATTATCTATATCTCTCTTTTCATCCAAGTTCTGCATGTTGCTAATGTCACACAAATACAGTATGTTCATTTATTTGTTCTACGATGTTCTTTCTTAATACAATTCATTATGTTTTTTAGTTTCACATATTTTAATGTGTATTCCATCTTAATATGTTTTCATTATATGTTTTATGAATATTATTGGTGAGTTTTCTTAGGTACACCCAATTCAATATTGTGTTCTTATGGTTTCTTTTAAATTATGTATTTGTTTTTATGTATTTTGCTTTTAAATTATGTATTCATTTTTATGATTGCATATGGTTTTTACATTTGTATTTTAATATATTTATAATATGTTTTTAGTATAAGGTGAGCCAACCCCTGAAGAAGAGTTTTTCGAAACACGGCCTGTGTCGGGTCAGGTCTCCCTTAACATATATGGATCAATAAAGTTGTGGTGAGCACTCACACCTGCCTACGTCTTTGTATTGTTGCTGGTTGTCTACGTGGCAGTGGGCTGTTTTGCCTTGGTGACCCTGTTTCCAGCAGTGGCCAATCCAGGTCACATATACCTGACATATCCAAAGAAGGAAAAGATCCCCAATAGCAAAGTGATATAAAATATTTTGCCGGATTAAAAATCTGAAAGATCATCCAATAAAGGTATGATCTACCCAATTTAGTTTATTTTACTTTTATGTGAATAATAAAACTGAAATCTAATATAGCACAATATGCTCAAAGAGACGTACATGTATAGAAAAAATGCCGACACAGAGCCTGTGTTTCAAACCTCTTAAAACAGTTCTGCTTAGTACTTATCAAAGTACTTATCTAAATACAATCCATAGTTGCAGCCAAACGTTAAACGCACAATTTCTGTAGTGATGAAAAATTAGCTAGTTCCATGATGTGTATCCCCAGGGATACGCCGTTGTTTTCCCCAGGTCTACCTTAATAATGGTTTATGGTCTTTTCCTCCAGGAATTTCGACAAACGTTTTTTAAACACTAGTATGCTAACTGCTTTTACCAATCCTCCAGAAATGAGTTCCAAAGCTTAATTATGCATTGAGAGTAAAATATTTTCTCCTATTTGTTTACCCATCTAAAAAATGTTGAAATTCCCTTCTAAGAATCATCACTCAGGTAAAAAAGGACTTTGAAGTCACTGGGGACAATATGTTGACATTCTCAACTTGGTGTACAGTAGTGGTCACAAAAGCAGAAGGCATCTTAGGAATTACTACAAAAGGAATAAAAAACATAATGGGAAACAAAAAATCTTTCTAGTTACTCCACCTCAATACAGCTATAGCAGAGCTGGAAAAGGTTCAGAAAAGAGCAACAAAAATGATAGCGTTCTTCCGCTTGCAGAGCAGACAATTCAGAGGGGGTAAATCCATGAACTGTGCAGGTCAAGTAAATATGGAATAGTAATTTAACTTTTTAAATAGTACAGTACTAGGGGACAATTCATAAAAATAAGTGGTAGTAGATTGAAAACAAATTTAAGAAAGTAATTTTTCAGGCAAGTTACAGTTAAGCTGTGGAATTCTTATGGGAGGATTATGGTCAAGGGTAGTACTATAACTGGGCTTGAGAAAGGTTGGGCAAGTTTCTGGGTGACAAGTTCATTAACAATTATTAATCAGTTAAGCTTGGGGAAGGCAGCTTCTTCCTGCCAGGAACTGGGCACTTTTGAAATCGCACCATTGGCTTCTTGTAGCCTCCCAAATCAAAATAAAGGTTTTGCTCCTACCCCACAAAGCCTTTTATATTGGTCTTCCATTTTATCTTTCTGACTCTCTTATACCTTATATTACCCTATCAAGACATTACGATCTCAGCACCACAAAAGGCGTGTGTAGTTCCTCCCAACAGCTGTGCCCGACATGAATCTACTCGGCAAGCAGCCTTCTTTTTCCTGGTCCCGGCTCTATGGACCTCAATTCCTCTTTACATCAGACAAGACGCTTTATTAAAATTCTTTAAGAAAAACCTCAAAGCCGATTTCTTGGAACAAGCGTAAGGAGGTATCTGAGTGGGAGGTGGGGGGCGACTGACAGGACACTAGTCTGTACCGAATGACTATCTTCTCCCCTCCCTATGCTCTCCCCTAATCTATGCTAACCTCTTACGCTCTTCTCTGTCTCTGCTAGTTTTGTAACTTCTGTTTTTAAAAGTTTGCAAACCACTATCAGACCTATAAATAAACCATAAACCTAGTACAGCATTTGTTTCATTTTTAAAATGGTGACTTATTAAACTCCACCGAGTGGGAAGGGACAGGGAGACCTGTAATCATTTACACTCATCTTAAGCATTAAAGAAATGGCAGTAAGGTCCCAGCCTCTGGTCTTCAGCATTCGCCTGAGCACATACTGGTACTTGCCAGTCCTCTACGTACTGTTTTCCCACCTACTGCTTCCTCCTCAATGTGAGCTTCATTGTGATCCTTCATTCAGAACTACCCTAAGGCTTCCTCCTTTATTCTCCCTCTCTCCTCCACTGCAGCACTTATTTGTGGCCATCCGATTCCTCTGATATTTGGCATGCATGCTTCTTGAGTGTGGCCACCAGGTGTTGCAGATACAAGGGTCTACGAATGCAGTAGCTGCAGCCCCAGTCGACCTGAGGGGCAGACGTCTGACTTGGAAGTTCAGTCTCCTGAGGGCAGCACATGGCTCCAGCCCTGGCTGTGACTTTAAAACACCCAGCTGGGATTTAGAAGCAGAAACTAAAGGCAGTCAGTAGCATTTTAGGCATGGAGGACTAGCTAGAGATTACAGCAGTGGGCTGAGACCAGCAAAGCCCGAGTCCCAATCCGACTGATGGGCAAATCACTTAACTCTATTGCATCAGGTACAAACTTAGATTGTAAGCCTTCTGGGAATAGGAAAATATCTACTATATATATGAATGTAGATGGCCTTCAGCTACTGCTGAAAGAGGCAGGAACTAAATCTACATTTTCTTGAGGGGGACAGGAATGGTGTTTTCCCCCCAAAAGGGTATCAAACAGGTTAGCTTAGTACATCAGTTAAGATTGTGCTATTCTTTTACAGCAAATTGTAAATTTTGCTGGTAATAAGAAGCATTGGTATACAGAGTTTGGGCTCCTTTTCCTAACACTTAGCTGGAGCTATCTGCTGCATGGCCCATTCTGTTCCAAAGGGCTCGAGCTAAGTGTTAGTAAAAGGCGCCCTTTGTGTCTGTTCTTAACCTTAAAAAACATTCTTTCCCTTTAATTAGGGTCATGTGTATTATGGAGATTATTTCCTTTCTATCATAAAAACGTCTGCTTTGGATAGAGAAATCAAGGCCCAGGCACCAGTGAGCCTTCCCCTGGGCTCTATCTGAGGGCTCTGTTCAGGCCTCCTACAGCTCCTTTGCAAATCAATGGTCTGAGCTGCTTCCTGTGGTTCTAACATTATTTTTGGGTTAGACCCAGCCTTAAGAGGGTTCAAAAACGTTATTGATTTCTGTATTTTTGAAACTTAAGCCCACAAACTTCAACTTTTAGGGTCTACTCATACCTGATATTTTGCCTTCTGCACCACCCAGTCCCTGATTCAGGCATGTCTCATGTTGTCATCCACATTCCCGAAACCCTCACATATACACCAGTAGCCCTTATAATCCCCAATCCATGCAGCCCAAAATTCCTGCCATCTGTATTTCTCAGTTCCTGATCTGTGCATCTCCCAGACCCTGAATTCCCGATTCATATTTCGTCTTCTTTTCAGTCCCTTACCTACACATTTCACCTATTCACCTGTCCTCATTTTTGCTGAAAGAATAGTGGCACAATTAAAGAACCTAGCTTCTACCTGCAAGTTACCTCCCTGAAATGTGAAGTTCAGTAGCATGAGATTTATATTTTTCTTATGAACCTGCAGTCAGTGACTTATGGAGATCATTCCTCACACTCTATTCATGCAACCCGTTCGCAACCCTTTCTCCTTCTCTAGTTTAATTCAGCCACTTAAACCATGAGAGCTGAATCTTCTGCAGAAGTTCGGTTTAATTTGGGATATTTTCCTACAGCTTCTTAAACTTCCCCCATATATTTAGGGAGATGCTGTTTATTCTGTTCGTCTGGATTCCACAAACCTCCTGCGATCTGCCGGTTTTCCTCTTAAATTGACTCACCAGATAGATGCTGCCCTGGATGAGGAAGACGAAGCAGCAGTGAGTCAGCTGCATGGTCCCTGCTCTCTGGTCTCCTCCTCCTCCTCTTTCGATGCCTGGGTACCGACGCTGGACGCTTGGCTGCTGATGCTGCTGGTGGCTCACACGCTCCTTCTCTGCATCCTCAAACTCCTCCAAGCAATCATTTGTTGGCTGCTGGGGCTGCAGACGGGTGCAGGAGGGTCAGTTGCCAGAAACTGGGAGAGGGGAGACAGGACGTGCACCACTCGGGTGCCGGTCCCCTCAGCAGCACTCCTTGGTGTTTGCAGAAGAAACTGAAGAGGATGTCCCTGCTGCACAGTCAGCTCCTCTCCCTCTGATCTCTCCCCTCTCCCCCCCCCCCCCTATCAGGCAGCAGCAGGTAGGTGTTCCTAGATGTTTACAGATTACCTCTGCTTTTAACGCTTTCCTGTCACCGAAGAGCAAAAGGCTTATGGCAGAGCTGCTGCTCTTCTCCCTCTGGAGGGGAGGGGCAGTGAATACCTCACCAGCTGCTGCTTGGTGCATACAGGCTGTCTAACATCAGTCCCTTGCCGGCCGCGGGCTCACTGAGTGACATGCCACAGTGTTAGAACATAACACTGGGTCAGACCAAAGGTGCAGCTTGCCACTGTCCTGGCTCTGACAGTACGGTGACATCCCTGACATTTCTTTTCGATAACTTGCCACTGATATGTCTTCCATAAGTTTGTCTAATTCCTTTTCTTGGAGTTATTGATGGGGGCAATTTTTTAAGTATCTGTCTGCCTGCAGGCTAATGTTCAAAGTGAAACTCACTGTGGAGTTTTCCTATGAAAACCTGGGCTAGCAGGGGAAGATGGTTACTTTGGATTTTACACCTGTGTGCATGAGAATTTCCAAATGAAATCTCTGCTCAATCTTCCCCCTTCGGCCAATCCTACCCTTTATTCCCACAGGTAAAATTATGCAAACTGTGAAGAGCCTGTGGACTTTTACTTGCTCTTGGGGAGGGGTGATAATTTTCAAAGACATCACGAAAAGAGTTCTAAATATTACCCTCTACATTATTTGCTCCTACAGTGTCCTGTGACAGCGAGTCCCACAGATTAATTCTGTTACATGAAGGTGTCTATCCTTCACTTCCTTTCCATACATTATTAGCTGCATGTTAATTCTTGTAATATGACACCAATGACCACTGGGAAAGTGTTATTTTAAAAATCTTACTTGCGATTTCCACATACAAAATTAGGCATATCCACATGGAAATGGTGATTTTAGAAAGGACTCCATTTACACATGGATGTCCTTACTAGAGAGAAATTGCAAGGGGTCATGTTGGGAGCATGGATAGAGGGTGGCCGGAGCTGTTCAAAAATATATGTATTTTTCCTCCATTTCTTACAGGGAATACACGTGTATGACTGCAGTTGTCTACATCAGGATTTATACCTGCTCCCTGACACATTTGGGTTTTACTAACGTGCTCGATTTGGCTAGCCCTTTACAGGAAAGATTAAGGGGGCTATCCTTCTCAATCCTCTATTGTTTACTTCCCCCTCAAAAGCTAAATTAAATAGGGATAGAGACATCTCTTGTTAATTGGTGGCATTTATAGGTGTAAGATTGCAAGATAGCCCCATACACATGGAAATGTTGGCACTTACCACGCTCATTTTTCCTATGTGTGCATTCGCAAAATGGCTCTTCCGGCTGCATGGATCAACAGATAGCACATGTACTCCTACACCTCCTTGTTCTGTATTTTAGGAAAGGCTCCACATTCAGCAGAGCCTTTTCTAAAATACCACTGGAACTGTGAACGGCGCATCATTGGCATCTCTGTTCTGATGTCCATATTTTTTCTAAAATGTGTGCTAGTTTCTTATTTATTTTCAGCACAGCCTTTCTGATTTTGTATGTCTCTGTCATCTTTTCCCTCGGTCGTCTCTATTCCAGCCTGAAGATTCCCAGTTGGTTGAGTTTCTTCTCATACAAATATTGCTCCAGACCCCTAAACATCTCTTTCAGTCTTTCCTCACCTTTCCTTAAGGGGACTTTGGCCTTTTTTGGATGGAATGACCAGCGCTGCACACAGGTTCCATGGTGTAGATGCCCACACTATTGGTTTGTATAACATTTTCAATTTTGTATCTTAATCCTAACATGCTCTGTATCTGGCGTTTGGGTTGGCAAAGCACATTGGACCGGTTTTTATCGAGAACTATGCAGAGCGACTCTCCTCTGGGTTGTAATGGCCAGAATAGTGCCTTTAATCTGAATGAAAACTTAAGTGTTTCTCTTGGGGGCAATGTCTCCAAATGGGTTAGTTTTGTCGATTCCAAAAAACAGGAGAGGCAACATCCACTGCAGAAATATGTCAGGAAGGGAGGATGGGGGTGAGGGGAGGGAAAGAGATGTAGGATTTTGACATTGCTTTATATAAGTTGTGGATATCAGTAAAAGCATTTTTGGTGTCCTTAAGGTCCACAGACCCTCTACATTCTATGAAGGTAATTTTGTAACAAATAGGTGCCAGAAAGATGAGTGGTATGAGGACACAGGCGCAGAGCTTGGGTGCTAAGTACTAAATGCTATTCAATGAAGAGTGAGTATGTGTGTCGATGACCAATGGTGCCCAAAAGTATGCATGCGTAAAAGGGGTGTGTTTGGGGTGGAGAATAGGTACGTGTGGATGATGTATTCTGTAAACGTTGGACATGCTTACGTCAGCAAAACTCAGTGTCTACATTTACACCTGCTGTATATACTCGTCAGAAGCAGAGAAAGGCGTCTTTCAAGGAGGTGAAGTTCACCAGGAGAGAAATTAGTTCTGTGCCGGCTTGAAGCCATTGTGAATGGAGCAGGTAGGGAGGATGCGCCTAGGCACCTGTTTTATAAGGTCACACATATGCATGCACATGTTTGCAACGAATCCATGCCCATTTTTCCAGGCACGCATATTATAAAATTAGCACTTAAGATGGGCACCGCACCTTAACATGCCTTTTTCTGCAAATTGTAGGTGTCCATTTCCCTTTCTTTCCAAAATAGTGCTTCTGAGGCACAGGTGACAAAGAAACTCTCTGATGTTAATTGCCTTGGCCATATATTGGCTGTATGATGTGCACATGCTGATAGAGCTTCCTTATCATCTGACCCACCTACCCTTTTATATAGAGTTTGTGGCTGGGTTGTAGTCCCTTCTTTTTTGCCCACAAGAAGAACCAGCCATTGTGTTGTCACTGGGGTGTTTATGCTGCCTACTTTGATGAAGCTGTCTTCTGAATAGCTAAGTTGAATTTCCTCTCTGGTTATGGAAATCACAGCTCTGCCTTCAACAATCCAGCCTTCTGTGCAGGTTCCAAATTTCTACCTTGTTTTTTTATTGTGTGTGCTACAGTGACTTTGTCTGCTGCAGTTGTGTGCCTTGCACTGTCCAGTGTGCTTTGTGACTGCAATGCCGCCCTACAGGC
This sequence comes from Ichthyophis bannanicus, assembly GCA_033557465.1. Lineage (NCBI taxonomy): Eukaryota > Metazoa > Chordata > Amphibia > Gymnophiona > Ichthyophiidae > Ichthyophis > Ichthyophis bannanicus. The sequence goes on along the minus strand of CM066045.1, from coordinate 21,600,976 downwards.
CAGCCAGATGATGTGAATGAATGCATACCAGATTCCCGACGCTGGATTCCACTGACTGATGCCGCCCTACAGGCCAGCCAGATGATGTGAATGAATGCATACCAGATTCCCGACGCTGCATTCCACTGACTGATGGCTTCTAGATGGTGCTATGCATTGACGGGTTCTCTGGGGGTAAGGGCCTTTGCCTCTGGCAAATCTGTGATCTGCATGTTGTGTCCAGTACTAGCACACACATAGCTCGGGAGGCTCAACAATTGGGATAGACCAGGAATGAAAGATGTCTGCTAGGGCAGGTTCTGGGCAAAGCTAAGCAAATCTCTTTACAAGTGGCATCTCTTCTTTACATGAGGATCTTGTTGAACCAAGGCATTGCTTTGATATGGTCTTCTGGAGGTGCTTCTATCAATACAGATACTTGTGAACCAGGATGTAGGAAAGTGGTTTGACAAAGGTGGGGGGGGGGGGGGAAGGATTACGTATGGGACATGTAATATGTTAGACGTTTGTAATGTTGCCGCCCCGTGTTAGTCCTATGCTTTCTCTGTATGTAGCAACATACCCATGGACACAACGCTTTATCTGTATTTCTCAGTAAACACACTCTTACTGGAAGATGTTTCTGTTCTGTGTCATTTTTTCAGGAGAGGAGAAGCCTCAGTGACTGAGTGTAGTTTGACTATGACACCTGACACAGATGGCCATATGGAGGCAAAGGAATGAGGTGCGTTCATAGTTTTTAGAAGGGTGCAAGCAGCCAGGGTCTACAGAGCATGTAGTGGTCACACAGAGATCTACATATCTCACTGCAGGTTGTGCCATATTTACTGTAGGCTGTCAGCAGACACACCTGAAACCTCCATTTCCTGGCAGCTGCTGGCCTCTTACCACGCACAAGGGGACAGCAGCACAGAATGATAGCAAGGAGTGTGTCACTAGAGCACATCTGATGGCAGGGGGAAGCTGCCAGCGACCTCCACCATCTCCAAAATAATGACAACCTTCTGACTGTCATCATCCTTCTGGGATGACATGTGGGATGGAACAATTTGGAGAGCGACAGTGGGCCCAAGAGGCCTCTCTTTAGCTATCAGCTGATGCAACATCTCTTCCCTCCTCTTCTGGATATGATGATAAGGCCAGGCCTACACCTGCTTCATGCTGAGGTCCTGAAGGAGGCCTGTCAGCATCTTCCTGCTGGACTGTTGGAAAAACAGAAAGCAGATCATTGCATGGTAATGAATTACATAGAGCAGGCCTTCTTCCCATTATTGTTTAACCATTAATTGGGTTGTATATGTGTCACCTTAGCACTGTTTCTCAACCAACATTTTAACATTGCAGTTCATTTTAATTTGGCCTACCCTTGCAGCAGCCCAAACCCATAGTTAATGGATCCTCACTCCCAGCCCCTCCTACTAGCAGAGGAAGAGTACTGCTTTTCACCTGTGCGTGTCTCCTTCTCCCATGCAAACATTAGAGGTCAGTCCCTCAACTGCCAGACTGAGGCCTGCAAAAGATGTTCATAGGATAAATGTGATGCCTTTATCCGACCAGGGGAGGGAAGAAGGGGAATTAGGCAATCTGTTCTCTACTGGGTGAATCTGGGGCACTTCTCTGTAATGCAGTCACTGAGCAGGTATTCCTGTTTAAAGGGGGGGGGGGGAGAGAGCTAAGTGGATTGTGCCATGACCTAATTTCCGCATGTAAAACAGCATTTTGTCTACAGAAAAAGTTTATAAAAATGATCTTCTTAAAGTTTAGTTAGGTAGTACGATATTCAGTGCTGCTTGGCTAAATCTTTATGGACAACTCCTTCTCTACTGATGCCTACCTTAAATACTACTACTACTGAGCATTTGTATAGCGCTACAAGTCTACGCAGCGCTGCAAAAAGACAGTCCCTGCTCATCAGAGCTTACAATCTAGTCGACAACACAGAAGGTGTAGGCTGGGATAAAACAAGGGGGAAGGGAAAAGAAAAAGGAGATCAGGTGAGTCAAGATCTAAAAGCAGCAGCGAAGAGGTGAGTTTTCAGCCTGGATTTGAAGAGGGTCAGAGAAGGTGCCTGGCGTACAGACACAGGTAGTTTGTTCCAGGCGTAAGGTGCAGCAAGGTGAAAGGAGCGAAGTCTGGAGTTAGCAATAGAAGAGAAGGGCACAGATAGAAGCAGTTTGCCAGAAGAGCAGAGTTCTCGAGGGGGGTTGTAAGGAGAGTTAAGAGAAGAAAGGTAGTGAGGAGCCGCAGAGTGAATGCATTTATAGGTCAGTAGGAGAAGTTTGAACTGGATGCGGAAATGGATAGGGAGCCAGTGAAGTGACTTAAGAAGAGGAGTAATATGAGCATGACGAGGCTGGTGGAAGATTAGCCGCGCAGCAGAGTGTTGAACAGATTGAAGGGGAGAGAGATGATTCAAAGGGAGACCAGAAAGGAGTAGGTTACAGTAGTCAAGACGGGAGATGATTAAGGAGTGGGTAAGCGTCTTAGTAATGTGTTCAGAAAGGAAAGGACGGATTTTGCTGATGTTATAGAGAAAGAAACGGCAGGTCTTAGCTATCAGATGAATGTGTGTGGAGAAGGAGAGAGACGAGTCAAAGACAACACCAAGATTGCGAGCCGAGGAAATAGGAAGGAGTACAGAGTTATCCACAGAGACTGAGAAAGGAGGAAGAGGAGGGGAGGTTTTAGGGGGAAAGATAAGAAGTTCAGTCTTGGCCATGCTCAATTTCAAGTGGCAGTGAGACATCCAGGCCGCAATGTCAGAAAGGCAGGCAGAGATCCGGGTCTGGATAGCTGGAGAGATTTCAGGCGTAGAGATGTAGATCTGGGAGCCATCAGCATAAAGATGGTACTGAAAACCATGGGAAGAGATAAGCGCACCAAGGGACTGGGTATAGAGAGAGAAAAGGAGCGGACCCAAGACAGATCCTTGGGGTGCACCAACTGGGAGTGAGTTAGCAGAGGAGGAGGAGCCACCAGAACACACACTGAAAGAGCGATGGGAGAGATAGGAGGATAACCAGGATAGTACAGAGCCCTTAAAACCAAGCGAGGACAGGGTATTGAGGAGAAGGTTGTGGTCAACAGTATCAAAAGCAGCAGAGAGGTCAAGAAGGATGAGGACAGAGTAAAGGCCCTTGGATTTTGCCAGAAACAAGTCACTGGAAACTTTGGCAAGAGCCGTTTCAGTAGAGTGTAAAGGACGAAAGCTAGACTAAAGGATCCAGGAGGGCATGAGAGGAGAGGAAGTCGAGGCAGAGGTGGTGAACAGCATGCTCAAGTAGTTTAGAAACGAAAGGAAGGAGGGAGATGGGTCGATAATTAGAAGGTCTGGTGGGATCAAGTGAGGGTTTCTTGAGGAGAGGTGTGACCAGTGCATGCTTGAAGGCTGCAGGGACAGTTGCAGTGAAGAACGAAAGGTTGAGAATATGAGAGATGGAAGGGACAACAGTGGGTGAGATGGGGCTTAGGAAGCGGGTGGGGATAGGATCAGAGGAGCATGTGGTGAGTTTGGAGGAAGAAAGAAGGTGGGCAGTTTCCTCTTCAGAGATCACAGGAAAGGAAGAGGGGATAGCAGAGGTAGGGGAGGAAAGTTGGGAGTGAAGAGGGGGAGGAGGAGAAGTAGCTGACTTTGTGGGGAATTGGAGGGTGATCTTGTGGATTTTGTCATGGAAATAGTCAGCCAGGGTTTAGGCAGAAAGGGAGAGAGGAATCAGAGGCGGAGGCACTTTGAGGAGAGAGCTGAGAGTAGTAAAGAGACGGCGAGGGTCTGAAGTAAGAGAGTTGGTCAGATGGACATAATAGTCTTGTTTGGCAAGAGCTATGGCTGACTGGAAAGAGACAAGCATGAATTTGAAGTGTAGAAAGTCAGCAAAGGAGCGGGATTTGAGCCAAGCACGCTCAGCAGAGCGAGCACAGGAACGTAGATAGCAGATGAAAGCCAGGGCAGCTGTATAATTTATACCCCACCCCTCCTCCCCTCTACCCACCCACCCCGCGGCTCACTGTCTCTTATTGCTGTCATCTGCTCATTACCTACCTCGTACCCAGGTGCTGCCAATATCTTTGACTCTCCCACCTTCTATATCCTCTTGCCTTTGTTTTCCTCTCTATTCCTCCTCTATGGCTCCTCATCACATTGCCTTTTTCTTCTTTATACTCCCTAACTGTCTCCCCTCCCACCAGCACCTTCACTCCTCCCCTCCTTTTCTCCCATTTACCATCCTCACTTCCCCCTCCATTCTGTCTTCTACCCTATCATCGGCTCTTGAGCTGCATCGCTTTCTCCCTCTAATTCATCCATCTCCCCTCTCTCTCTAAGGCAGCCTCACCCTCGTTTCCGCCGTACTGTCTCCTCTCTGCCCTGTATTCTGCTACTCCTTCTCCTTCTCTCATCTGGAGATATCAACCCCAACCCTGGCCCCCCTAGACTTCTGTCACACTCTGAGAAGAGATCTTCACGCAACACATCTAATCTTATTCATATCCTTCTCCTTTCCCCTTCCACTCTCCCCTTCTCATGTGCCTTGTGGAACGCACACTCCATCTCTAATAAACTTGCTTTTACTCATGATCTCTTTATCTCTAATGCTCTTCATCTTCTTGCTCTGAGACCTGGCTCTTCCCAGATGATACTGCATCTACTGCTGCTCTCTGTCATGGAGGTTATCAGTTCTCCCACTCGCCTCATCCCACTGGCCATGGTGGTGGTGTTGGGCTTCTACTTTCTCCCTCCTGCCAATTCCAACCCCTCTTGCTGCCTCAGTCTCACTCCTTTCCCTCTTTTGAAGTTCACTCCATCTGCCTTTTCACTCCACGTCCTCTCCAGGTAGCTGTTATTTATCGACCTCCTGACAAGTCTGCTTCTACCTTTCTCTCTGACTTTGACACGTGGCTTTCCTTCTTTCTGGCTTCCTCTTCCCCCACTCTTATTCTTGGGGATTTTAACATTCATGCCGATAACCCCTCTGATCCCTATGCTTTAAAGCTCCTCTCCCTTACCTCCTCATTTGACCTCCAGCTTTGCTCCACTGCTCCCATTCACCAGCATGGCCATTACCTTGACCTGGTATTTTTCTCTAGTTGCTTACCCTCCAACCTCTGTAGCTCAGTTCTTCCCTTATCTGACCATCATCTTTTAAGCTTCAAACTTCATCACCCCCTGCCTCAACCTTAAATCTATCTGTACAAAATTTGTGTTAGTGGATTTATCGGGGTATTCCATGACACTTGGACAGGGCCGGATTTACCTTGAGTGAGGCCCTACGCCAACAAAAATTGTGGGCCCCCAGCAGGGGCGGCCCAAGGGGGGTGCGGGGCCTCATTTGCATAAGGGGCCTCATTTGCATAAATATTTGCATAATGTTACCATATACTAACTTTTAGTAAACGTGCCTCTTAATGAGTGTATGGATAAAGAAAGACTAAAAGATTTCTACATTACTATAATCCAGTGCCAACTGCCAGACACATTAGGAACTACTACAAACACTGCCCATAGTAAACCCGCCGTATCCTAACAGCACTACCAGGACTCACAAAGCACCATACTCTACCAATCAAAAGGCAACACTGCAAATATTAAACCAATACATTTCAGAGAACAACAATACATGACCTACTGGGGAAAGAGAACAAGTGGCAATGTCAAATAGGAATTATATAAACAGAACACCTCAGCTCAGTTACACATGCAGAACATAGACCATCACCAAACAAGTAATCACAATTTAGAAACAGGAAGACAATAATTAAACTGGGAATCCCAAAAGCCAAACTTGGAATGTACAACACTGTAGAAATAAAACTATACATTAATTTGCTCTTGTACTAAACAAAGCGCAGACGTTAATGATGCACATTTACCAGAGCTGACATATTCCAATTAATAAATTCAAAATAAAGAGATATTTTTCTACCTTTTGTGCATTTTTTCAGCTGCAATTGCTCCAGCCACTTTCTTCTGGTTTCTTCGTGTCTTCTGCTAACTCTCCATCATCTGCTGTCCATTTGTCCTTTCTTCTCTCTTCTAGATTTTTTTCCATTCTCTCTCTACATCTGCTTTAACATACTAATCTTTCTCCTTTTGCTCTTTCCTCAGTCCTATTTCATCCACTCAAATTTTACCCCTCCATCCTCAATCCCCACTTACTCTCCCAATACCCGGCCAATTGTAGATTTTTTATCCCTCCCACACAAAATATTTTTCCCTTCTCCATTTTACTCTTCCAGCCCCATCCCATTCTAATCCTCCCCCAACATCAGCTCCCTTCTAGTTCCAGCCTCACCCAGCATCCATTCCCTTCTAGTCCCTGCATCAGCCCATTTCCAGTCCTAGCAACCCCCCAACCCAATACCAGTCCTAGCCCCCCATCAACCCACTTACAGTCCTTAACCCCCCATCACCCCATTTTCAGTTTAAGCCCCCCCTATAACCCATTACCAGTCCTAACCCCCATCAGCCCACTTCCAGTCCTAACCCCATCAACCCATTTCCAGTCAGCCCCCCATAGCCCATTGCCAGTCCTACCCCCCCATCAGCCCACAGCCCATTACCAGTCCTAACCCCATCAGCCCACCTCCAGTTTTAACCCCCCAGCCCATTTCCAGTCCTAGCCCCCCCATAGCCCATTACCAGACAACCCTCATCAGCCCACAGCCCATTACCAGTCTTAACCCCCCCCAAAGCCCATTACCAGTTCTAAACCCCCCCACCAGCCCATTACCAGTCCTACCCCCATCAGCCCACCTCCTGTCTTTAGCCCGCATTCCTGTTTCCAGTCCTAGCCCACCAGAGCCCATTACCAGACAGCCCCCATCAGCCCACAGCCCATTACCAGTCTTAACCCCCCAAAGCCCATTGCCAGTTCTAAGCCCCCCCAACAGCCCACAGTCCATTACCAGTCCTAACCCCATCAGCCCACCTCTAGCCTTAAGCCCCCCAGCCCATTTCCAGCCCCAGCCCCCCCAATAGCCCATTACCAGTCCTAGCCCCCCCCCCCCCCGTCGGCCTAAAGTAAAATTTAATTTTAAAAAAAAACCTGCTGCCTGCCGCTGCGGGGCCCCCTCTGCTGCCGCGGCAGCACGGACTGACCCGCGGGGGCCCCCTCTGCAAGCTGACTCCGTCGGTCCGTCGATCCCTCCCTCCCTCCGTGCACACTGTGAGAGGCGCGAAGGGAGAGTGTCTCCTCGCGTCTCTGTTAAGCCCCCAGGGGCTGATGGGAAATTTCCCATCAGCCCCTCCGGGCTTAACAGAGACGCGAGGAGACACTCTCCTTTCGCGTCTCTCACAGCCTGCAGCCTGCACCCTGCATGGAGGGAGGGAGGGAGGAACGAACTGACGGCTTCAGCTTGTAGAGGGGGCCCCCGCGGGTCAGTCGGTGCTGCCGCGGCAGCAGAGGGGGCCCCGCGGCGGCAGCCAGCAGGTTTTTTTTAAATTTTATTTAAAAAAATTAACTTGTTCTTTTTTTGTGGGCCCCTGCCGGCTGTGGGCCCTACGCCATGGCGTACATGGCGTATAGGTAAATCCGGCCCTGCACTTGGAGCTGAGAACTGCTGCTGAATAGCTGGAAAAAGATAAGTGGATAAATCTACCAAGACAGTTATCTTATCCACCAAGCAAGCTTTATAATGTTGACCTTTATATTGATTGGATTACCGTTTTCCAAATATTTATTTACACTTTCAAAAGATTGTAGTAGATTGGTAAAACATGACTTCCCTTGGCTAAATCTGTGTTGGCTCCTTCACATTAAGCCATGTGTAGCCATATGTTCAGTAATTCTGTCTTAGCAATAGCGTCTACCATTTTGCCAGGCTAACTAGTCTATTGTTTCCTGATCATCTCTGGAGTATTTATATTCAATCCAACCCAACGGAAGTTGGAAAAAATTATATAAAAAGGGTCAACTCTCCAGAAATTTAATGGAATGGGATGAAACCTGGCACAAGGGAAAAACTGATAGAAAGACACATCGGATTTGAAAATGGGCCAAATTGGACTGAGGGTTACAGAGAAATAAGCCTTCCCCCCCCCCCCCAAATAAACCCTATGTATTTCTGTGGGAGAAGGAGTTTCAACTTCTGTAACATAGAAACTTACATGCAGTGAAACACAGCAATCAGGAAATTTCTCCGGTGAGATTCCCTCACCCTGTTCTCTACCTCCTAACCCCCGAACCTGCCCCACCACAATAAATGCATCCTCCCCCACAATTGTCCCACCACCCTGCACACTGCCCTCACCAACAAAAAATATTCCCTCACAGCTGCCTTACCAACCATCAAGTGCTGCTACTTATGTGTCTTTAAAAAATACCAACAAAAAAGCAGCCAAAATCGTGGCTTGGGAGCTCATGGAAATGAATGCGGCGAAGTATGCGTAGACATGTGCATTTCATAACCTATGCATACTGTATATTTTGTGTCTCCACCCATGATCTTCCCAAACTCCTCCCCCAAGTACACTTACACCCGGATTGAGTACTTGTTTGTGTGGGGTAATTTTATAAGAGGCACTTTAGGCATGCATGCAGTCATATATGTACAAAAGCCTCTTTATTAAACTACCCCTTTTAAGTGTATGGTAGCTATTCTGCAAGCCTACATGCATGAATGCTGCCAATTAAGAAGAGATGCTGCTATCTCTATCTAATTTATCTTTTGAGGAGGAAATAAACAACAGGGGATTAAGTAGGGTAGCCCCTCTTAATTCCTCCTGTACAGAGCTAGCTAAACTGAGCACTTTTGTAAATCCCAAACAAGCCCTGGCCATGTAAATCCCAATGTGGAGAATTGCAGTCATAAACGTGTATTTCCTATATGCATTGTATATTTCTGACCCACCCATGTGGAAATCATGAATGAGGCTTCTAAAATAATCCTCTAAATCACTCCTGTTTTATACACTGGCTCCCATGCTTTACAGCACATGCTGCACTTTAAGCAAGAAACATACCTTCATTCTCCTTGGACAAGGTCAGAGTCTCCCTGCCGCTCCTGAAGATATGACCATCCCTACAACTATGAGTGAGCAGCTGGGGGCCTCTGTCATGGAGGAAACTCGATCGCATTCAGGACTTGGAATCAGTCTTCACATATCTCCTCCATTCCTGCACTTGCAAAAGCCTGCCTTCCCAACTCTACCCCCTGAGAAAGAGGATACAGCAACAGCCCCATCAATCAACTTTCAGGGTCTTTCCCTGATAAATATCAAAAGCCCATGTAGTTGTCGTCATAATGTCCCAAATGCTGTAGGCACTTAGCTTGTACTGTATAGGAGGACACTGGGCAGCTTGCCACCCTATCAACCCAGTACTGGTAATATCCCGTTCTAGGCCTGACTCAGCATACTGTCTTCATACCTAAGGGAAAAATAAGATCACCGTGGTCAGAACGCTAGTAGCCTCTGGTTTGCAATCTCCCCAAAACAGAACTCAAATTAAAAAACCAAGACAGTGTTCCTGCATCACTATAAACTTCAGGTCTTCATCAGACCGACAAACAGTACAGAAGGTCCCTCATTCTGCTGAGAACCTTCTACGTGTCTCTGAAGCCAGCATAACAACCTTACGAGTGTGGGCACACGGAGGCTCTCATTCATCTCTTTCATCTGTGCGGCTTGGCAGGGGCCGGATGCTGGGCGTTTCCTTATTCAGTAAGACCTAAGTAGAGAAGCATGTTGCCCTAATCATACAGGTGATGGAAATGAAGTCTAAGGATTAGATGCCAGACCATGAAAGGCTCGCCCTTGCCCTTGCCCTCGCCCCATGAAAGGCTCACCCTCCTCTCTCTTACTTGAGTAAGACCAGTGACTAACAGCATAACATAATCGTCAGCTAAGTTTGCATGTATAATGGACCTAATGTCATCTGAATGTAACTTGTCTTGAGCTACCACTGGAAAGTGTGAGCTAAATCTAAATATACTTAATATATTAACATGTCCACTTCACATAGGAGGATGCATACCTGCAGAGAGCAGGCATTCCTGAGGCCTGAGCTCTGCACAATGCGTTCCAGAAAATGGCTCCTGTTGTGTAAGCCAAATTTACTAAGATGTGTAGGTGGTTCACCTCAGAGATGTGTAGGCACAAGAAGACATTGCTTAAGGAAAGCTCCCAACAATACAGTGCTTCTCAGTAGAAGAAAATTTGGCAGGTAATTACTCTGAAAGTGGAGGATGAGGTGAAAAGAGCGAGTTTCGGAAGCTTCCTATGCTGCAGTGATTTTTTGCTTTGGTTACTTTCTTTTTCTTTGGCAATTCAGTTTTTGAAATGCCGAAGAGTAAGGCCAAGCTTTGGGACGTTCCCCTCAATCCCTTCCTGTAAGCTACGGCCTTGACGATCAAGCATTTTGGCCCTTCTCGAGTTTACCGCTGGTGATTTGTTTAGGGAGTCCATGGTTCCGGGTGCAGAAGAGGCCTTGCTGTGTGGGACTTGGTGTCTCTCTGCCTATATGATAAGATCTGTTTTCAGCTGCTGCAAGGCAGTGATGAGGATGATGTGCTCATTGCTTTGCCTGACCACGAAAAGACTGAGGATGAAGCACCCCACAGGACAGAGTCTTAGTGGAGGCTGCCATGGTAACTGTGGAAAATATCTTGTGGAGGAAAGGGGCAGAGCAAGCTATTCTACCAAGTGTCACTCTGGCTTCAGCTAAAGCAAAAGGAAGGAATCTGATTGCTGCAAGATACTAGAGATGGGATATGTCCTGAATTTAAAGATAAAGTTGGCAGTATGCTGGACTCCATTAAGAAGATAAGGACATAAGAAATGCCATACTGGGTCAGACCAAGGTCCATCAAACCCAGTGTCCTGTTTCCAGCAGCAGCCAAACCATGTCACAAAAACCTGCCTGCAGGGCTGGTGCTACCATTAGGCAAACTAGGCAGCTGCCTAGAGCACTGGCCCTCCGGGACCACTTCTACGCCCATTGCCGCCGCTGACACCCTTCTCTGGGGCCAACAGCAGTGGCAAGTACTCTTGAAACCATGACGCAACACTTACCCTCTGTCTCTGGAGCTGTGTTGCACTTTCATTCTATTCAATCTGCCTAAATCCATAATACTAAATCATCCCACCCAATATCAGACTGTCAGAAACATTACACGCAAACATCATTAATTAGGGGAGAAAACGAATCTCAGCACCATTGGGTCAATTGACCCTGGCTAGTAGATCTTGGCAATGGATCGACACCATAACATCAATGATCCAAAAAACTCTCACAGATATCACAACTATATAGTAATCCTTTATAATCCACACATTGCTGGCAACCTTATATTTTTTCAATTTACTAAAACATTTAGGGCCTGATTCTGTTCCAGACGTAGATCCTCTCTCTGCGTCCAGTCTGAACCGGATGCACAGAGGGCATCGCAATTCTGATCCTGCAGGGCACATCTAGCCCTGCGGGATCAGAGTTATGAAAAGTCCTGCACATGCAGGCCGGGACTGCAATTCTGTCCGGTCTGTAAGCGCAGGACTGCACCCGGCTAACTCAGGCAAGGCTCTTTAAAGGAGCCGCAATGCCATGGCGTCATATTGCCATGGCACAGCGGCTCCATTGCAGAGCCGCAATTCTGGCCGCCAGAGAATAAAGTAAATTCCCCGCAGCCCGACCCCTGATCTAGCCTCCTAAGGCCAGGATCGGGCTGCGGGGAATGTTCTCTAGCTCCCCTGCCCCATCCGTGCCCTGGCAGCAAAAAAAAAAAATACGTCCAGGGAAGCTATAAGCTATTCCACCTTGGAGGTGGAATAACTTCCCTGCCCATGTCGCCGGCCCCGGACGTACAGGGCCGACATTAGAATCGGCCCTATATGTCCAGGGCCGGCGACCACCCAAATTCCGCCTCCGGGCTGCCCCGCACAACCGGTGGGGAAGTTAGTCGGGGGCAGGAGCCAGCACAAATTGTGAGGATGGTGGTCCCGTTGGGATGTCCACGCAGAATAACCTCCTTACTATCCCAACAAATAGCAATAGCCACAACCTATAACATATAATATTTGCTGTTTAACAGAGCACTGATCCTCCCAGTTTGTAATTAATGATGTTTGAGTGTAATGTTTCTGACAGTCTGATATTAGATGGAAATGATTTAGACTATTTCCTTCATCCTGATACTACTGAACTGCTCTGGGTAAGTCCATAACACTGGCTGCAAAGAGACAAGGGGAGCTGAGGAGGAAGAGGAGAGGTGACCCCCACAGGCCCCTTTTGCCATCATAGCACTTTATTTTTGTTGGCTGTATGCCTGATCATTTTCATTATCCTTCCTTTACATATTGTTTGTTTAGGAAGTGTCCATTAAGCCAGAAGCTTTACTCCAAGTTCCTTTTTCGATCCCGAGTTCTGTTTTACTGCCTGGTTGTTTTCTTTGTCTCTGAGGGGGTTAGCTACTGAGCTGCAGTAAAATTTATCATTTTATGACAGCTTAATTTATCATGGGAGTTACTAACCTGATGGAATTAAATACGGCAGGTTAGTAACTCGTGTGGTAAATGAATAACACAGCTTGACCCCTAGATGCACAGGAGGAGAGCATATTTCATTTGAAAGAGAGCTCGGCAACAAGAGGGTATAGGATGAAGGTGAAAGGGGATGGATGAAGGTGAAAGGGGATAGATTCAGGAGTAATATGCGGAAATACGTTTTTTTACAGAAAGAGTGATTTATGCATGGAATAGTCTCCCAGTGGAGGTAGTAGAGACGAGGACAGTAACTGAATTCAAGAAAGCGTAGGTCAAATACAGAGGATCTCTAAAGCAAAAGAAGGGACTGTAGTAGTTGGTATGGAAGGGCAGACTGAAAAGGCTGTATGCTTTAACTGCTGTCATGTTTCTATGTTTCTAGCAGTGTTACTATAAGACTACTACTAGGGGTCATGGGTGCCACTTTGAACCCAGCACCGGCAGGGACAGAAGCAAGAGGGAATTGCTCTTGTCTGGTACCACTAGACCACCAGAGAATGGTTGAGTAAGGCCTGGGGAGCCTCTGTGTGGGGGACATGGAACTGAAGCTGTAACATATGTCTTTGGGGCAGGGCTGTACCAAGGGAAGATCGCGCCCTATGCGACTTGCACATCGGGCATGTGCCTCCCCCCCCCCGTGGCGGGAGAGAAGAGGTGCGCCCGATGTGCAAATTGCCAGATGTGCAAGAGCAAATTGCCAGATGTGCAAGGCAAATTGCCAGATGGATGTGCAAGAGCAGGGAGGGAAAGATCTGCTTAGCATGCTGGCGGAAGACTTAAGGGGCGCATTTTAGCTTTCTTCCATTGCCTGCCGCCGCTGAGAGAAGAAAAAGTGGTGGCGGCAGGCAACGGAAGAAAGCTAAAATGCGCCCCTTAAGTCTTTGCGCCCTATGCAGCTGCACCACTCGCACAGGGCTAGGTACAGGCCTGCTTTGGGGTAAAAAGAGTCTGTGTGTAGAGGAGGTTGTCTTCAGGGAGGGAGTCTTTGTTGGGCAGGTAGGGGGAGGGGGGACTCCCAGACCATAGTTCTTTTTCTACTATACAGATCCCTTTAAGATGGCCCAATGCTCCTGGACCGGAAAAATACCCCCAGCTTTAAATAGGTATTTTTCATGAAATAATGCAACTTGCACAGTTCAACATAAGCTGGTGTTATTTGATTTCTGATATAATGAGGTGGTTTGCATGCGTTGCATCTTACTATGGAACATGCCTTGCGGTAAACATTCATTAACATAAAATAATGCACGATTTTGCCATTTAAGGCATGTTAAGAGGCATAAATCCTGCATCGTTCCCTTGACCCCCATTAGTGACTACCCCCCCCCCCCCCTGCGTGCATGAAGAAGTGGTCTTGCATATCCCTAGGATTTTCCCTGACCTGTGTGGAGCTTTGCAGGACTGGTATTTAAAAGTTATTGCTATGCAGCAAGAGGCTCGTCTTGCCTGCTAAAATTTCCCTGCAAATGTATACTTCAAATGGCCAGTGTTAAGTATGGGTTTGAGCCGTCACAGCTGCAGAGTTTTCCTGATACTTGTGTGTTTTGGGGCCGAGTGGTAGAGGAGATAGATTTAGTTCTGGTGGGTATAAATAGATCATTTTCCTTGGTGTTTTCTCATGGTTTGTCTCCTAGGCTTTCTTTTCTTGGATCCTCCTATTGTCAGGGACTACGATATTGTGTATTTGCTTTTTTTCAGTTGTGCAGAATTGATTGAATTGCTTGTTGATTTTTGCTGGATTTCTGTGTCAAGGTTATGCTGGATTACATATGTTAAATCTCAATAAATAAAAAGTTGTTTTAAAAAAAGTGGAAAGACCTCAGATGAAGAACTAAGCAGGCTGTAAATCTTCACTGCAATTCATCGAGGCAGATGCACTGTGGCTAAGATCAGCAAGTCCCACACACTTTGAATACTGTGGCTATGTGAGGGCAACCTTGAACATCAGCACTTGCCAGAGGTGAAACTACTATACTGCTTTTATATCTACTATCCATCCCTCTTGTAGACCTGCAGGATGACATGCTTCCCCAAGTCTCTTGGCAGACTGGGTAGGTCATATGGTCTTTCTCTGCCACTATTTTCTATGGGTCCGATTTAGCGATTGTGGCTAACGTTACTACAGGGGCTAGCCACCACCGCAGAACATTAGACCCAGATATTCATTGCTGGGGCTACATTCGGCTCCTGGTATTGAATATTGGGGTTGCCCATAAAGCAATGAAGCTAACTGGGCTGCGGTGATATTCAGCTGCTGCCCGTTAGCTTCTGCGGTGAAAGTTAGGCCTGCCTTTGCTGCATCTGACTTTGGCCGCTTTGTGATAACCTGGCAGCGGCTGAATATCACTGCTGCCCGGATATCATTGGGTGCCATTCCCAAAATACCCTGATGTCAACCCTATGTTTCTAAAAGAAGATCTCTAAGGGACAGCAAGGGATTATACAGCTTAGTCACTGAAATAGATGGGCAGACTGGATAGGCTATATGGGCTTGATCTGCCATTATTTTTTGTTTAGATGCGTTTATTACCTCCTGCTTTCTATTTATTTGCCTGGGATCTTTTACATAGGATATTCTCTTCCTGTGCTGGAGATCTTCCTCCTCCACCATGTCCCTCCTCCAATGGTCCACCACAACTTCAGGCACATAAGCACTTACAGTATTTGCGTAAAGAAAGTCTAACAGGAATCTTTTTTCCCTTCATGAGATGGTAGGGATGACAGCCAATGGGACCTTTGAGGCAGCAGGTCAGAGAAGGCGTATCCAGAGTATCAGCCAAGATGACGCTCCCATCTTAGTGATTTCTTGCATTTGCATAGAAACCTATAAATCAATGTTTTTGCTACTAGAGTGAGGAGTACCCTAGTGGTAGAGTACTAGCTTCATAATCAAGAGACCAGGCTTCAATTCCCACTAGCACTCCTTGTGGCCTTGGGCAAGTCACAACCCTCCATTGTCTCAGAAGAAAGGCCTGGCAATATAATTCTGGTCATACTGCCAAGAAAACTCAGGTGCTACTGGGTTGCCAGGAGTTGGCATAACTTGAAGGCACACATTGTTGCTCTTACTAATCTCTTGCATATAGTTAGAAGTTGATTCCGTTCATTTGGAAGCTTTTATATTAATCTGTTCTTCAGCTGAATTCCTTTGAGCTACCTCAACTTTGATCTTGTCTTTCCTGTCGGGATAGTCTATCTTCTTTGATTGAACAATATCCTTATGTAACAGGACCCTATTATGAGGGTAATTTTATAAAGGTCGCTTAGCTTAATGCATTTGTCAAGTGCATCTTTTGTATCTATATTATAAAGTAAAGCAAGAATGTACTTTACTTTATAAAATAGGGGCATAAGTGGTAAGATATGCACACCAACACCAACTCCCTAGACTTGTGTGTAAATGCCCAAGGGAGAGGAAGTATAAGTAGCAGACTGGCTAACCTACTGAAGAGGGCTTTAAACTAGATTCATTGGGTATGGGTGAAGAAAGCCCCCAGGTAAGTAAAACATTAAATACCTTTATGAAAATGGGTAAAAGGTGCAACATATGGAAAGCAGTGTGTATAAATGCCCGTAGCATGGGAAAATAAGATTCCAGATGTTGAGGCTTTAATGGGAGAGGCTGACTTGAATTTAGTGGTGGTTAAAGAGACATGGTTCATGGACAGCCATGACCAGGATGTAACTATACCAGGCTATACTTTATTCAGAAAGGACAGGGTAGGAAGAAGGGGAGGAGGAGTGGCACTATAAGTAAAAAATAATATTAAAGCTATGGAACTACAGGGCTTAAAAGGGAGAGAGGAGGCACTGTGAGTTGAATTAGAAAAAGGGAAAGAGAAATCTATTTGCATTGGCGTGATATACAGACCTCCTTCACAGAAGAGGTGGATGGAGATTTAATAGAACACATACTCAGCTTTGCCAGGAAAGGGGAAGTGCTACTGATAAGGGATTTCAATATGCCAGATGTTGATTGGCACATCCCTACTGCAGTATCATCTAGAAGTAAAGAGATCCTGGATTCTCTACAGGGAGAACTATTCAGGCAACTGGTAACAGAACCCACACGTGAAGGGGCCATACTGGACTTGGTGCTTACCAATGGTGAAAGTGTTTCTGATGTTATAGTGGGAGATCATCTTGCATCCAGTGATCACCAGTATTAGGAATAGGGCTGATAAAATCCATTCAAAAGCGAAGGTCTTAGACTTTAGGAAAACTAACTTTACCAAGATGGGCCAATATCTCAAGGAGTCATTAGAGGGATGGGAACAGTTGGGGGATGTTGAAAAACTAGGCAAAACTGAAAGAGGATATTTTAAGGGCAACTAACCTTTTTATTAAAATGGTAAATAAAGGTAAAAGGAAAAGGAGACCACTATGGTTTTCGAAAGAAGTAGCTGAAAAGGTGAAGAATAAGAGGGAGGCCTTCATGAAATACAAGAGATCACAGAGAAAGGAAGACAGGCATCTGTATTTGGAAAAACTTAAAGCTAGCAAAGTAGTCAGGAAAGCAAAGATTCAAAAAGAGGAGGAAATAGCCAATGCAATAAAATGGGATTTCGGATATATTAGTGAGAAGAGTAGTATTGTCAGACTCGAGAGTGAAGGGGAGGAAGGGAAGTGATGAGGATAAAGCGGAATTGCTTAACAAATATTTATGTTCTGTATTCACAGATGAAGAACCAGGAGCAGGACCTCAGAAAACACCCACAAACAGTAACAGAAGTGAGAGGCATCTTGAACGATTTTCAGAAGACTGTGTTCATGAGGAACTAGCTAAACGTAAAGTAGACAAAGTGATGGGATCAAATGGGATACATCTAAGAATACTGAGGGAACTTGGGGACATTCTAGCAACTCCACTGACTGACCTTTTCAATGTCTCTTTGGAGTCGGGAGTGGTGCCAGAGGACTGGAGAGATTCATTTGCGGTCTCTTTACACAAAAGCGAAAGTAAGGATGTGCTGAAAACTAAAGGCCGGTTAGTCTAATCTGTGTGGTGAATAAATTCCAAAAGACAGTGGATAACACCATCAAATTATTAAACACCTCAACTTCACCACTAGACCCATGTCCAGCATCATTTAATCAGTTCTTCATTAGAGTAAGGGTACATAGACATGGAATTAAAAATCACATCTATCCACCCTTTCTTTAAAGGCAAAGATCTGGATAAAGCCGACCCAAGCTCCTATAGACCAATTTTGAGCTTACCCTTTATGGCAAAAATCTTAGAAAAATCAGAAAAACTTCACTTACAGGACCACGCTGATGGCTTTGCTCCACTCGACCCAGAGCAACATGGGTTCAGAGTAGGACACAGAGTGGAAACTCTCCTCTTAACACTAACAGACAGACTATTAAAAGGAACGGAAAAACAGAGATCAGGATTCATTCTAATATTCTTAGATATAATAGCAGCTTATGACTCCATAATTCATAAACACCTCCTAATCAGACTGCAAGAAATAGAAAAAATGTTAATATGGTTCAACTCTTATTCAATCAAACCCAGCAAGTGAAAACTGGTAACAGCACATCTACCCCATTCAGCCAAAGGCTAGGTATCCCTCAAGGTTCAGCACAATCATCTCTATTATTCAATTTATATATTTAGCCTATATGCAAAATAATCCAGGGTCATACCTTTCACTACCATTTGTATGCGGATGATATCATGTTGTATACGTAAATCGATACTAAACAACCAGTTCTCACAAAAATAGAAGAATACTTCATCAACATTGTCACATGGCTAGACGACCATCACCTATGGATTAATTACAAGAAGACGGAAATCATGTTTATTACAAGAGAAAACTCCTTCATCCCACCGGAAACTATAAAAATAAATGAAGCAATCCTTCAGGTAAAAAATGAAGTGAGATACTTGGGTGTCACTCTAGATCAGCACCTTAACTTCTCTAAACACATAAGCAATATAACAAGGGCCATATACTCAAAACTGAAGATGCTTCAACATCTAAGACCCCTCCTATCAGCAAGTGACTTCAGAACAACAGCCCAAGCAATGATCTTCCCACACTTAGATTTCTGTAACGGTATACTAATGGGTCTCCCTAAACAAAACCATTCACCATCTTCAGTTGGCCCAAAACACAGCTGCTAGAGTCATTTCACAAGTGCTAATCAAGGAACACATTACCCCGATATTAAAACAGCTACATTGGTTACCAATAGACAGCAGAATAAAGTTCAAAGCAATTCACACAATATTCAAAACTCTATAAAATGAATCAACCTCAAGCTTGAGATCAATCATACAAACCATCCCGGAAATTAGACTACAAAGAAGTGGCGGTAAAACTTTATTGGTAGTTCTGTTGGACTTCAGGAATAGTAATGCTTCAACATGCAAGAGAGCATTCTCCCTATACATACCAACTCTGTGGAGCTCGCTCCCCGATATCATAAGAGATATTAAAGAACCAAATGCTTTCCATAAACTCCTAAGAACCTTTCTGTTCAGAGATAATTTCTGAGAGTTAGTTACTTGACACAAGTTATACTAGGTCACCCACCAGTTTTCAGTGTTCACCGTAAACCTAGTGTTTCTCAGTGCTTCATTTTAAACATAGCGCTTAGGGCAATACCATCATGAAAATAGTTTACAAAATTAATCTTAAGCTGAAGGATAACATATTAAGTTCAGAACTATCCATATTCACATATGAATGGAAAATGTAAATAGGTTTAAGAATCTTTTGTTAAACTTTATGTTAAAGCTATTATGTTCATTTAATTCTCTGGTGCACTTTGTAATGTTTGTTGAATGTAATACTGTTATTAAGTTCATTGTAAACCACTTTGATTCCGGAAAGGCTATTAAAAGGCTTACAAGGTATATAAGTGCACATAAATAAATAAATAAGATAAATAAATAGATTATTGGAAACGCTACTGAAAGAGAAAACAGTGAGGTTTATGGAGTCGGATAGATTACTGGATCCAAGGCAGCATGGATTCACCTGAGGCAGGTCTTGTCAGACAAATCTGACTGATTTCTTTGACTGGGTGACCAGGGAGTTGGACCAAGGGAGAGCCCTAGATGTGGTGTATTTAGATTTCAGTAAAGCCTTTGACACCATTCCGCACAGGTGACTTATAAACAAACTGAGCACCCTAGGGATGGACTATAAAGTTACTGACTGGCTTAGAAATTGGTTGAAGGGGAGACGACAAATGGTACAGGTAAATAGATCTTACTCTGAAGAGAAGGAGGTTACCAGTGATGTGCCCCAGGGATCTGTCCTTGGTCCGATTCTTTTGAACATCTGTGTTAGTGATATTGTGGAAAGCTGTCAGGTAAGGTTTGCCTCTTTGTGGATGATACCAAAATCTGCAATAGAGTAGACACCCAGGAAGGTGTAGATAAAATGAGGAGGCATGTAGCTAAGCTTGAAAAATGGTCTAGAATTTGGAAGTTGAGATTTAATCTTAAAAAATGCAAGGTCATGCATTTGGGCTGCAGCAATCCAAAAGAAGAGCGGGACCTCGGTGTGATTGTGTCTGATGATCTTAAAATAACTAAACAGGTAGAAAAGGCAATGGCGAAAGCTAGAAGGATGCTTGGGTGCATAGGGAGAGGAATGGTCAGAAGAAGAAAGGAGGTGATAGTGCCCCTGTATAAGTCTTTGTTGCAACCTCATTTGGATTATTGTGTGCAATTCTGGAGGCCGCACCTTCAAAAGGATATAAACAGATTGGAGTTGGTGCAGAGGGTTGCTACTAAAATGGTTAGTGGTCTTCATTAAAAAGCATATGAGGACAGACTTAAGTATCTTAATATGTATACGTTAGAGGAAAGGCGTGATAGAGGAGATATGATTGAGACGTTTAAATACTTCTGTGGCACAAATGCACAGGAGGAGAGCCTCTTTTGATTGAAAGAAAGCTCTGCTATGAGGGGATATAGGATGAGGGTGAAAGGGGATAGACTTAGGAGTAATATGCGAAAATATTTCTTTACGGAAAGAGTGGTAGATGCGTGGAATAGTCTCCCAATGGAGGTGGTAGAGATGAAAACAGCATCTGAATTCAAAAAAGCATGGGACAAACACAGAAGATCTCTAAAGGAAAAATGGGACTGTTGTAGTGATTGATATGGAAGGGCAGACTACATAGGCTATGTGGTCTTTTTCTGCCATCATGTTTCTATGTAAGTCATAATATTTTATGATATACTTGTGTAAATTTAGACTCTACCCCAACTCTGCCCCTCTACTTACCCACTCTGAAAGTACACGCCTACTTACAGAATAGCACCCACCTACAATACGTGCTTAAGTGCCCATCCCCATGCATAAGTTATTGAAAATAGGTGACTTATGCACATTGATGGTGTGAAACTTTACATGGCTCATTAGGAAATTACCTCCTATGTGCCCTCTGTATTTTGAACAAGGAACATTCTAGAATTTCTGCTCTTAAGAAAAATGTCTATGGACAGGATTATGTAAGGGGGGATGACTTCCTTGTCAGTCATAGGACAGGAAGGGTCACCATTTCTTTTCGAGGGAAGTATAAAGGGCCTGAACAGCTAGTGCCCAGTGTCTTCCTACACAGAGGTCCAGATAACGAGGAGGGTTTCCTTTACAGGAGTCCTGGGAGTGAGGCTGACTGTGCATACCAGCTGGAGCCCAACATAGCTTCGGTGCTGCTGCCTATGGTACTCACCTGGCTACTAACTACTACTATTAATCTTTTATGTAGTGATACAAGCCTTACACAGTGCTGTACATATATATGTAAAAAGATGGTCCCTGCTAGAAAAGCTTACAATCTAAACAAGACAGACAAGACAGTAGGAGAAAAGAGGTACAAATAGGGAAGGGTAAGGGATCAGGATCCAAAAGCAGCCTCAAAGAGGTAAGCTTTCAGCATGGAGTTTAAAATGGGCAGAGATGGAGCCTGGCGTACAGACTCAGGTAGTTTGTTTCAGGCATAAAGAGCAGCAAGGTGAAAGGATCGAAGTCTGAAGTTGGCAGTGGAAGAAAAGGGCAAAGAGAGAAGTAAGCTAGAGGAACAGCGGAGCTCATGAGGAGGGGCATAGGGAGAGAGGAGAGAGAAAAGGTAGTGAGGAGCAGCAGAATGAATGCATTGTAGCCAAAGGAAAAGTTTGAATAAGATACAGAAACAGAAGGGGAGCCAAAGAAGTGACTTGAGAATAAGGGTTATATGAGTATAGTGGGGTTGGCAGAAGGAGACCAGCAAAGAGGAGGTTACAATAGTCGAGACTGGAGGTGACTAAAGAGTGGATACGTGTTTTAGTAGTGTGTTAAGAAAGGAAGGAGCAAATTTTGTTAATGTTAAAGAGAAAGAAATGACAAGTTTTAGTTATCTGCTGGATATGTGTAGAGAAGGAGAGGCAGGAGTCAAAGATGACCTCAAAGTTGCGGGCTGAGGAAACAGGAATATAAGAGTGTTATCAACAGAGATAGAGAAAGGAGGAAGGGGGAGGAGGGCTTAGGGGGAAAAATTAGAAGTTCAGTGTTGGCCATGTTCAATTTCAAGCGGCAGTGAGACAACCAGGCAGTGATGTCATATAGGCAGGCAGAGATTCGGGCTTGGAATGTCTGAGAAGTATCAGGTGTAGAGAGATAGATTTGAGAGTCATCAGCATAAAAATGATACTAAAAGCCATGGGAAGAAATGAGAGCACCAAGGGACTGGACATAGAGAGAGAAAAGAAAAGGGCCCAGATAGGGTTGCCAACATTTTGAAGGAGAAAAACCCGCCACCTGTGGCTAGTCACGCTCCGCCCATGCCCACCCCAACTTCACCCTTTCCTGCCCCTGCCCCGCCCCCTGGTCCACCCCCATCCCACCCTTGCTCCACCCCCTGTCCCCAAAAAAATTGCAGAGAGGGCAATGTGCAAACTGAACGAGCAAGATTTCTACACATTCTTAAACAGAAATTCTATACTGATAGATTACGCAGCATTGGTTGTTCACACACACACAATACAGACAAGTCTTCATCAATAAATGAGCACAAAACAAAAAGAGAAATATATAGACAAAAATTAAACTGAAACCCCAAGAAGACAGACTCTGCATGCAGTGCAACATCAGATAAATAAGAGATGCAGTTCCCCATACTGTGTAAAATATAAAGGTAGTACAAAGTCCAATTATTAAATTGAAAATAAAAAAATGTTTCTACCTTTGTTGTATGACCATTTTATTCTCTGATCTGAGGCTTCCATTTTCCCGTCTTCTCTTAGCTTGTTTTCTATGGTCTATAATCCATCTGCCATTTCTTGTCTCTTCTTTTCTTCACTTCCTTCCATTAGCCTATTTCCAATCCCAGTAACCCTCCATCAGCCCCCTTTTCAGTCCTCCCCTCCCATTACATTCCAATGCCAATCCCCTTGTGTTCCCAGTGGTGTCCAGTCCCTTCTAGTCCCCCTCCTTCCTCACTGTCCAGCCCCTTGTAGTCCAAACACCATCCCAGGTATCAGCTCACTTTCACTCCCAGTGCCTTCCCCGTGTCAGCTCCCTTCCAGTCACCCTACCCTCTGTCCATCCCCCTTCCAGTGCCATCCCCACGTTTCTGCTCCCTTCCAGTCCCAGTGCCCCCCTCCCTTCCAGCCTCCTCCCCATTACCCAGTCACTTACTAGTACCATTCCCAGATGTCAGCTCTCTTTGAGCCCCCTCCTTACCCCCTCAGTCAGCTCCCTTCCAGCCACCTCCTCCCCACCTTTCAGCTCTCTTCCAGCCCTCACCTTCCACCTGTCAGTCCCTTCTGCCACCTCTTTCCTCTTGCAGTCGCTGCTTCTACTTCTTACAGGGGAGCAGCTGCAATAAAGTTAAGTTAAAAATAAATTTAAACCTGTGTGGAGCCTTCTGGCCCCCCAGTACAGCTTCACCCCCCCCCCCCCAGTGCAGCTTCACCTTCCCTCCCCAGTGCAGCTTCACCCCCCAGTACAGCTTCACCTCCCCCCAGTGCAGCTTAACGCCCCTCCTCAATGCAGCTTAACACCCCTCCTCAGTGAAGCTTAACCCCCCCATGCAGCTTAAACTCCCCCATGCAGCTTAACACCCCCCATGCAGCTTAAGCCCCCTCATGCAGCTTAACCCCCCTCCTCCCTGTGCAGCTTACCCCCCCGTGCAGCTTAACTCCCTCCCCGTGCAGCCGCTGCTCCTGCTTCTTACTGAGCAGCGGCTGCAATAAAGTTAATTTAAAAGTAAGGAAACCTGTGAGAAGCCCTCCGGTCCTATGAAACTCCTTCTGCAGGGTCCCTGGCTGAAAAGGAAGTGACATCAGAGGGGCGGGTGCTGCAGAAGGAGTTTGCTCTGGCTCCCGATCTCACGGCCAGAGCAAAAAACTGGCTTTTCAAGAGGCGGTTTTGGTTCTCTGCCGACAGCCAGCCTAGCCACGGGAAAATCAGCCAGGCCGGCTGAAAACCGGTAGGTTGGCAACCCTAGGCCCAGAACAGGCCCTTGAGGTACACCAACTGAGAGTGGGATAGCAGTAGAGGAGAAGCCATCAGAACAAACACTGAAAGAGTGATAGAAGAGATAAGAAGAGAACCAGGACAGCACAGAGCCCCTAAAACTAAGTAAGAACAATCTGTCAAGGGTCAACGGTGTCAAAAGCAGAAGAATGGTCAAGGAGAATGAGGACTGAATAAAGGCCTTTGGATTTGACCAGGAACAAGTCACTGGAGACTTTGGCAAGAGTCGTTTCAGTAGAATGTAAGGGATGAAAGCCAGATTGTAGTGGATCTAGAAGGACTTGAGGAGAGAAATTCAAGGCAATGGCAGAGAACTGCATGTTCAAGAAGTTTAGAAATGAAGGGAAGAAGGGGGATGGGATGCTAATTGGATGGACAAGTATGGTCAAGTGAAGGGATTTTGAGGAGAGGTGTGACCACAGCATGGATAGTTGCAGTGGAGAGAGAGAGATTGAGAATATGAGAATGGAAGGGATGATGGAGGAGGAGATTGAGTTAAAGAGACGGGTGGGGATAGGATCTGAGGAACAGGTAGTGAGTTTTCTAACTCGGCTTCTTTCCTCTTCTAGAGTAGTTTCCTCGTCAGAGATCTTTGAAATGGATGAGAGGGTAGCAGAGATTGAGGGGAAGAGCTGATATTGAAGAGGGGGAAGAGGGGATGAAGCTGATCTTGTGGGGAATTGGAGTGTAATCTTGTAGACTTTGTTGTGGAAATAGTTGGCTAGGGTTTGGGCAGAATGGAAAGGAGGGGGTCGGGGAGGAGGCACTTTGACGAGAGAGTTGAGATTTGAAAAGAGATGGCGAGGGTAAGAGGCAAGAGAATTAATCAGATGGATATAGTAGTTTTGCTTGACCAGTGCAATGGCTGATTGAAAGGAGGTAAGCATGAATTTGAAGTGAAGAAAGTCAGAAAGGGTATGGGATTTGAGCCAGATAAGTTCAGCTGAGCAGGCACAAGAGCGTAGATGATGGGTAGTTGAAGACAGCCAATGCTGAGGTATAGTGCGCCTCAAAGGGACATGGCATGGGCAGAGCAAGAGCATCCAGAGCAGAGGAGAGAACAGTATTATAGGAAACTACAGTCTCATCAATAGAAGACAAGGTGGAGGAAAGAAGTGATGAGACAATAGTGGAGAGAGCCGATGGATTGATAGCATGAAGATTTCTAAAAAGGTAGGAGGAGACAGGGTGAGATTGAGGCTGGGAGTATCGAAGAGTGAAGCTTAGCAGGTGATGTATCAGATAAGATAAGGACTGTGGAATGGAAATTAGAGGGTAAGCAACTGCAGAAGAAAATACAGTTAAGACAGTGACCGTGCTGATGAGTGGGGGCAGAAGAGCAAAGCTGGAAGTTGAATGAGGAAAGGATCTCAGAAGGGTTATTAAAGGCACAAAGAATAAGGGAGGGGGAGGATGAATCCAGAAAGAAGGAAAGCCATGAGTCAAAGTCAGTGAGAAAGGTAGAGGTGAATTTTCTTCCCAAGCCAGCCAGGCTTTAGCAGCAGAGACCTGCACTAAGGGAAAAGAAGCACACAAACAAGGGAGTGGCTGTGAAAGAGCAACAGAGGGATCAAGATAACCACCTCGATATCTATTGGAAAAAAGAGACGGTATCTTAAAGCAGTAGGAAGGGACCTGATACACAGGTGCAAACTGTTCTACCCTTGAAGACTCAAACACTGTTGTCGGAAATATAGAACATAAGATATGCCATACTGGGTCATACCAAGGTCCATCAAGCCCAGTATCCTTTTTCCAACAGTGGCCAATCTAGGTCACAAGTACCTAGCAGTTTCCCTAAAAGACACAGGTTCCACAATGCTTGTATTGGGACAAGCAGTGGATTATGGACCTTTCCTCCAGGAACTTGTTCAAACCTTTTTTAAACCTGGCTACACTAACAGCTTTTACTAAATCTTCTGGTAACAAATTCCAGATTTTGATTACACATTGAGTGAAAAAATATTTTCTCTTATAGGTTACCCTATAGCTTCATTGCATGTCCCCTAGTCTTTCTATATTTTGATGGCGTAAACAATCGATCTACATTTACCCGTTCCACTCTATTCATTAATTTATAAATCTCTATCATATCTCCCCGCAGACGTCTTTTTTCCAGGTTGAAGAGCCAAGAAGAGCCTATGTTCTTCTTCTTTGTAAGACTAGATATAGGGAATATACCAGAGCTATTATTAATGTTAAAAAATCTTATTACTCTTCTCTTATCTCTTCTAACACTTTGAAGTTTAGTAAACTTTTTTAGATTTTTGCTTTCATTGCTAAGGATCATAATTCTATTTATACCTCCATCACTCTAGTCTTTCACCTAACTCATTAGCTTCTGCCTTTATGACCAAGGTTATCGATCTTAGATCTTCTCTTCCAACTGTAATATCTCCTACCCCCTCCTCACCTTCCATTGGCCCTTGCCTGCCATCTTTAGCACATAATTGACTGTCTTTTCATTCTGCCACTAGCTTTTCCCTGTTTAAAATTAATTCTTCTATGAAATCCTCCTATACTTTGGCTGACTCATTTCCCCCTTGCTTACTCAAGAAACAAGAATCTGGCCTTCTTCCATTCCTCCTACTAACAATTAATTACAGTCTCTATTCAGGAATTTTCCCTGATAACTGGATCATGCTATTATTCATTCTCTTCTTAAGCAAGTCACTTTAGATCCCTCAGTAGCTGGAAATTACAGGCTTATGTTTCATCTTCCTTTCCCTTCCAAATTTTTGGAAAGAGTTGTACATGCTCAGCTTGTCTCTTTTCTGGTTAATACAAACACTCAGCATCCCTCCGCTGAAGGAGCACGCCCAAGGAGCAGGTTCTGTTCCTTGGGCGAGCTCCTTGGGGCAGCTCTGGCTGCGGAGGCGGTGGCGATCTACACCCCTCTAGAACAGTTTCAGTGTACCACAGCAGGCAGTCACCTGGTGCACAGCAACAGATCATGTTGGGTAAGACTCCTTCATTGCTCTCCTACACAAGTACTTCGCTTTTGAGTATCCTCGTACTTGCAGCAATGGCTGTCTTACCTGTTCACTGCGGCTGGCGCCCTCCGTCCTCTCTGGTATCACTACCTGGTCATTTAGCACATACTTTAGCTAATCTCCTGCTTTGTCCATTTACTCCTGTCTCAAACGCCAAATATCCGTTGGCCTTTTCCTACCTCTTTCTCAGTTTAACTCTCCTCAACTGTAGGTCCCTTCGCACCAAAGCCCCTCTCATTCAGGACCTACTTGTCTAACATTCCCTGGATGCCCTGTTTCTAACAGAAACCTGGCTCCAAGATGGC
The DNA here is from genome assembly GCA_033557465.1 of Ichthyophis bannanicus. Taxonomy (NCBI): domain Eukaryota; kingdom Metazoa; phylum Chordata; class Amphibia; order Gymnophiona; family Ichthyophiidae; genus Ichthyophis; species Ichthyophis bannanicus. The sequence goes on along the minus strand of CM066045.1, from coordinate 21,573,720 downwards.
AAAGAGCCCCTTCTCCACTAGTATCTTCCCCCAGGCTTTTATGCTTTCGAAAGTCCTGCTGAGGCCAGAGCAGGGGCTGTGGGGCCGTTCTTTACCACTCTTCCCTTTCTTTCACTGAGGTTCATACCCCTCTTCATTACCCAGAAACCCTCATCCTCCGTCTGGATACCACCCCACCAATCCATTTTCTTCTCCCATATGCCCCACCTTCCCTCTGCCCAGACCTCCGGGATGCTCTTCTTTTATCTCTTTCCGAGACATCTCTCTCCTCTCCCCTTTCTTGATCCTCGGGAACTTTAATTCCCACTTTGATTCTCTTTCATGACCCTGCGATAGAGCCCTTTTCACCCTTTTTGATGATCTATCCCTCTACCAGCATGTTGGCTGTTCCATTCACGCAGCGGGCCATACTCTGGACCTAATCCTCACTCCGCTCAACTCTCCATTTGCACCTCCAGCCATCTTTGTCCTCTCTCTTCTCTGGTCAGACTATCTTTGTCTACTTTTTTCTTTGCCTCTGCCTCCTCCTCCTCCCCCTACCTCCTGCAATAAAACCACCTCTGCCACCACAGCTCAGCCCCCTCTTTGGCTGTCATGCCATATCACACCATCTGCATTCCAATCATTTCCTGAAGCTTTGCTTCCCTTCAGGTGGATGCACAAGCCCAGACCTGGGACTCCACACTATCCACCACAATGGACAAACTGGCTCCACTTTGTCCTGTTCCATTCTCCCATCCAGCTTTCCATCATCCCTGGTACCACACCGGCCTCTACCTTCAATACACCTATCTCCGTCACAGAGAATGTCATTAGTACAAACACCCCTTATCAGAATCTCTTTCCTCTTTTTGACTCTGTTACCGCTTCTATCATGACATGATTCATTGCGCCAAACATTCTTACTACTCCAACCTTATTGCTTCCTCTCAACAACTCTATCTGACCCTCCGCTCCCTTTCAGTGCCTCATACTTCCTCAGCAGCATCTGCTTCTTCCTCTCCTTCTTCCTCTTCTATCCCAGACCCTGTTCACCTTACCACTTTTCCCGCCTGCCCCATCCCCTTTCCCCATGCCTCCTTCCCCCCCCCCCCACTTCCCCTTCCTGCTCGCAACCTTCTTTAGGTCCTTGCCTAATGCACAACTGGAGCTGCTTTCATCCTGCCACTGCCATTGAGCTTTCCAGGGCACTCAGCTCATCCCATAAGACTACTTGCCCACTGGGCCCAATCCCCTCTCACTGGCTGTCAGAACCCTCTCTTGCCCTTCTTCCTCACATATTCTGCATGATCAACTCAAATCTCTGCTCAGATTCATTCCCAGCTGTTTGGAAGCATACAATCGTTCATCGCATTCTTAAGAAACCTTCCCTGGATCTCTCTCTACCTGAAAACTGGCATCCTGTATCAAACCTTCCTTTCTTGTCTAAGATTCTGGAGAAACTGTTTTTTTCACAGTTATCCACACATCTCGATACCACTTCTGCCCTTCACCAACACCATCCTGGATTTAGACCTGATCATAATACAGAAACCAATTATCCTCTCCTTTTTGAATGAGATCCATCTGGCACATGAACAAGGTGATTTCTCTCTTGCATCAGCTTTCAATCTGGTTGATCATTCCATGCTCCTTTCCCGCCTTCACGACTACGGGGTATGCAGGACTGTTCACTACTGGTTCAGGTCTTTCCTCTCCTCCCGTTCCTTTTCTGTCCAGGTCAGCTCTTCCACATTTTCAGCTACCTCCCTTCCATGCGAGGTCCCCCAGGGTTCTGTACTGGCACCCCTTCTCTTCAATCTCTTCAACGTACTATTATGCTGATGACATCATTATTCTGTTCCGTACCAGTCCCTTCCTCCCTAATCTCACTCCTGTCTTTCCCATGTTTCTTCATGGTTGGCCTCAAACTATTTTTACCTTAACCCCTCGAAATAAGAACATAAGATATGCCATACTGGGTCAGACCAAGGTCCATCAAGCCCAGTATCCTGTTTCCAGCAGTGGCCAATCTAGGTCATACATACCTAGCAGTTTTCCCAAAAGACACAGGTTCCACAATGCTTTTATTGGGTCAAGCATTGATATCCTGGGCCCCTTCTTAATAATGGTTTATGGCCCTTTCCTCCAGGAACTTGTCCAAACCTTTTTTAAACCCAGCTACACTAACAGCCTTTACTACATCCTCTGGTAACAAATTCCAGAGTTTGATTACACGTTGAGTGAAAAAATATTTTCTTTTATTAGTCTTAAATAGTTTACCCTGTAGCTTCATTGCATGTCCTCTAGACTTTCTATATTCTGATAACGTAAACAATCGATCTACGTTTACCCGTTCCACTCCATTCATTAATTTATAGACTTCTATCATATCTCCCCTCAGCCGTCTCTTTTCCAGGTTAAAGAGCCCTAACCTTTTTAGCCTTTCTTCATAGGAGTATCCTTCCATCCCCTTTACCATTTTGGTGGCTCTTCTCTGAACCTTTTCTAATAACGCTATATCCTTTTTAAGATACGGCGACCAGAATTGCACACAATATTCAAGGTGCGGTCTCACCATGGAACGATATAGAGGCATTATAATATCTTTTTTTTATTATTATTATTATTATTGTCTTACTAATCTGTTATGTTTTTTTGAAGGAGTGAATAATCAGGTGGACAAAGGTGAGTCAGTTGATATTGTGTATCTGTTCTTTCAGAAAGCCTTTGACAAGATCCCTCATGAGAGACTTTTGGCAAAACTAAAGAGTCATGGGATAGGAGGCAGTGTACTATTGTGGATCAGGAACTGGTTAAAAGATAGAAAGCAGAGGGTAGGGCTAAATGGCCAATTTTCCCAATGGAGAAAGGTGAATAGTTGTGTACCCAAGGGATCTGTGCTGGGTCCGCTGCTTTTTGACATATTCATAAATGACCTGGAAAGTGGAATAACGAGTGAGGTTATCAAATTTGCAGATGACACAAAACTATTTAAAGTTGTTAAAACCCAAGAGGATTGTGGAAAATTGCAAGAGGATCTTGATAAATTGGAAGACTGGGCATCAAAATGGCAGATGAAATTTAATGTGGACAAGTGCAAGGTTATGCACCTAGGGAAGAACAACCCAAACTATGGTTACACGATGCAAGGTTCCACATTAGGAACTACCGCCCAGGAAAAAGATTTAGGCGTCATTGTGGATACCATGTTAAAACCCTCGGCCCAGTGTGCAGCAGCGGCCAAGAGAGCAAATAGAATGCTAGGTATGATAAGGAAAGGAATGGAAAATAAAATAAAAGATATTATAATGCCTCTATATCGTTCCATGGTGAGACCGCACCTTGAATATTGTGTGCAATTCTGGTCGCCGTATCTTAAAAAGGATATAGCGATTTTAGAAAAGGTTCAGAGAAGAGCCACCAAAATGGTAAAGGGGATGGAAGGATACTCCTATGAAGAAAGGCTAAAAAGGTTAGGGCTCTTTAACCTGGAAAAGAGACGGCTGAGGGGAGATATGATAGAAGTCTATAAATTAATGAACGGAGTGGAACGGGTAAACGTAGGTCGATTGTATACCTTATCAGAATATAAAAAGACTAGGGGACATGCAATGAAGCTACAGGGTAAACTATTTAAGACTAATAAAAGAAAATATTTTTTCACTCAATGTGTAATCAAACTCTGGAATTTGTTACCGGAGGATGTAGTAAAGGCTGTTAGTGTAGCTGGGTTTAAAAAAGGTTTGGACAAGTTCCTGGAGGAAAGGTCCATTAACCATTATTAAGAAGGGACCCAGGATATCAATGCTTGAACCAATACAAACATTGTGGAACCTGTGTCCCTTGGGGAAACTGCTAGGTACGTATGACCTAGATTGGCCACAGTTGGAAACAGAATACTGGGCTTGATGGACCTTGGTCTGACCCAGTATGGCATATCTTATGTTCTTATGGTTATGAGGTGGTTATCACTCCTTTTTTCTTTGTTTATTGAAATTTGCAGCTTCTCTCCCTTGATGAGGGCTTATATTTGTGGGTTTGTTGTATTCTTGAATTTGATGTATGCTTTATATATATTACTTTCTAATGTGTATTTTTTCAAGTAACTCTTATAAATAAAGAATTACATTTTTTTAAAAAAAGGACCCGGGATATCCACTGCTTGTCCCAATACAGGCATTGTGGAACCTGTGTCTTTTTTGTGGAAACTACTGGGTACTTGTGAACTAGATTGGCCACTGTTGGAAACAGGATACTGGGCTTGATGGACCTTATCTTATGTTTTTCTGTTCTTCTGTTCTTACGTTGCTGTCCTTCACCAACACTCCTCCTATAGCCTGCACCAGATTCACTTTAGCTTCAATAACTTCCATTCTCCTAGATAGAATCCAACGCATTGGCATGATCAACCACACCTTGGGAAACAACAGTCAAATCACTCACCATCTGACTGGATAAGAATTGGAGAGAGGAATTCCCTGAATAACCTCTCACAGCAACTCCATAGTCACAGCGTGTGGTCTCTGCACCTCACCAAACACAGTCCCCAAAGGCATCTCACCCCTCTTCACAATGCCCTCCATTGCTGATCCTGCCAGAGCGGGGGATTAGGCAGCCACCAGTGTTCCTCCTGACACGGGCGCCATGCTAACCACTTCAGTCCGTTGAGACCCGTAGCACCAGCAGCAAAAGCACTTCTGCAGTTAAAAGGCGGCATCCGCATTATGGAGCTCAGAGCCACCCCTTTGCTTCTGCTGAGGCAGTTCCTCCCAGCAGACCCAGAGAAGACTGAGCCGGTGAGACTGGGGTCACGCTGAAATCCACCATCGTCATCTTGCGCAAGGGGCCGAAAGAGGTGCTCTCCGGGAGGGTAAGCTTTCCCCTTCCCTTCCTCTTGCCCATTGCTGTGGCTATCCTGTCACAGCTCAGCAGAGTCAGAGAGAGAAAACGGTGTGTCCTCCAGCACCACCTTGGATCCCCCTTGCAGTAGATTTTTAAGGGGGAGGTCTTTATGAACTACAAGAGATCACAGAGAGAGGAAGACAGGCATCTATATTGGAAAATCTTAGAGAAGCTTTCAAAGTAGTCAGGAAACAAAGATACAAAAAGAAGAAGAAATAGCCAATGCAATAAAATGGGGGGATAAGACATTTTTCAGATGTTAGTGAGAGGAGGAAGGGCAAAAGCGGTATTGTCAGACTCAGGGGTAAAGAGAAAGAATAAGTGTAGAAGCTCCCTCACTTGGTTTGCAGTTTGTCGTGCTGTGAGGGCTTGTGTGCATCAGTGATGCTGAGAGCTAAACTATCGGTAGTTTAACTACTGGCAGGGTCTCCCAAGATGAACAGGTCTCAGCTGAGGTGCCAGACCAAGACAAACCATCCATCTGGGCAGCAGCAGAATGGGATAGTGTTGACAGCAGAGGATCACATTTCTGTGACAACGGCAACAACACCAAACTTAAACTGTGCGGAAGAAAGGCCCGGCAATCTACTTCTGTATCTTGCCATGAAAACCCAATGGATAGTTACAACAAAACAAATTGTGCTATAGTGCTGGAAGATGAGACCCCCAGGTCGGAAGGCACTCAACTAGCTTCTGGGGAAGAGCTGAAGACTTTTCAGAGTAAAGCCAGCATTTATGATGTGGTTGGATCAAAGCCCTCGGGACGTCTGACTGCTGATGTAGCTGCACATGAAATAAGAGTCAGAAGCTATAAAGATGTCTTACACATTGGAACATGGAACGTACGAAGCATGAACCAATGGAAGTTGGAGATGGTCAAGAATGAAATGGAACGTGTACAACTTGATCTGTTGGGTGTCAGCGAACTGAAATAGAATGACATCGGGTACTTTGCATCAGATGATCACATGGTCTACTATGCTGGAAATGAAAGACAAAGAAGAAATGGTGTTGCATTTATAATAAAGAAGAAACTTGCAAGAACTGTAATGAAATACAATGCAGTCAGCGAACGCTTAATCTCTATTCGTCTACGAGGAATGCCTATCAACACAACTATAATTCAAGTATATGCCCCAACAACAGCTGCAGAAGAGAATGAAATTGAAGAGTTCTATGAACAAGTACAAGCTGAAATTGACAGAACATGCAAACAGGATATCCTGATAGTCATGGGTGACTGGAACGCAAAAGTTGGCAACAAAGAAGAAGGCAAAGTAGTTGGAAAATATAGACTTGGCAACAGAAATGAAGCTGGAGAAAGACTGATAGAATTCTGCAAGACCAACGATCTATTCATCTTAAACACCTTCTTCCATCAACACAAGCGGCGACTGTACACATGGACTTCACCCAATGGATTGTATAAAAATCAAATTGACTACATCTGTGGACGTCAACGATGGAAAAGTTCTATAACATCAACAATAACAAAACCTGGAGCTGACTGTGGTACAGATCATCAACTACTAGTATGCAAACTCAAGCTAAAGTTGAAAAAGAGCAAACCACTCATGAATGCAGCAAAATATGACCTTGAGAATATACCACTGGAATTTAAAGACTGCCTGCAAAATCGATTCAAATTCAAATGACAAGATTTTAACTTTCATACTTTGGACACATTATGTAAAGAGAAAGATCATTAGAGGAAGACATCATGCTTGGCAGGTCAGCGCAAAAGAGGAAGACCAATCATACGATGGATCAATATAATAACAGCAGCTATGGATGCCACTCTCTCAACAATTAGCTGCCTGACTGAAGACCGAATACAGTTTAGGACAGCTATTCAGAGGATCACCATGAGTCAACATCAACTCGACGGCACTTAACAACAACATTGTTAGTTTGGTTCTTATGGTTCACTTCATGTGACCCTCAACAGCCGCAATCCTTACAGTATAGACTCTATAACTTTTTTGTACCAGAAAAACACTAGAATCACAACACTGATAGTATTGTTGAGAATGAAGAAGTTGTAATCATCTGGGACATTCCTATTCCTATCAATAAAAAGCTTGAAGCAAGAAACCTGGATATTGTAATAAAGCACAAAAATGGCACTACTAGAACAGGTGACTGTTCTACATATGTGTGGAGAAAGAAATACCAACAAATGCAATCAGAGATCAAGAAAATGTTGTAGAAGGATCAGAAATTGTCCACAATTTTATTGAGCACAACCAACCTGATTAAGAAGAATGTCCAAGTGCACCTTGGTATATTGCCTGTATACCTTATGAACTGCAGAAGGAAACATAGAAACATAGAAACATAGAAATATGACGACAGAAAAAGACCACATGGCCTATCTAGTCTGTCCTTCCATAACAACTACAACAGTCCCACTTTTTGCCTTTAGAGATCCTCTGTGTTGGTCCCATGCTTTCTTGAATTCAGTTACTGTCCTCATCTCTACCACCTCCACTGGGAGACTATTCCACGGATCCACTACTCTTTCCGTAAAGAAATATTTCCGCATATCACTCCTGAATCTATCTCCCTTCACCCTCATCCCATGTCCCCTCATAGCAGAACTTGCTTTCAATTGAAAGAGGCTCTCTCCCTGAACATTTATGCCACGGAGGTATTTAAACATCTCAATCATATCACCTCTATCCCGCCTTTCCTCTAAGGTGTACATATTAAGATCCTTAAGTCTGTCCTCATATGCTTTATAATGAAGCCCATTAATCATTTTGGTAGCAACCCTCTGCACCGACTCCATCCTGTTCACATCCTTTTGAAGGTGCGGTCTCCAGAATTGCACACCATACTCCAAATGAGGTCGCACCAAAGACTTATACAGAGGCATTATCACCTCCTTTTTTCTGCTAGCCATTCCTCTCCGTATGCACCCAAGCATCCTTCTAGCTTTTGCTGTCGCCTTTTCCACCTGTTTAGCTACTTTAAGATCATCAGACACAACCACGCCTAGGTCCCGCTCTTCTTTAGTGGACAAAAGTACTTCACCTCCTATACTGTATTGCTCCCTTGGATTGCTGCAGCCCAAATGCATGACCTTACATTTTTTAACATTAAATCCCAGCTGCCAAATTCTAGACCATTCTTCAAGCTTAGCTAGATCCCTCCTCATGTTATCTACCCCTTCCTGGGTGTCTACTCTATTGCAGATTTTGGTATCATCCGCAAAGAGGCAAACCTTACCCGACAGCCCTTCCGCTATATCACTAACAAAGATGTTAAAAAGAATCGGACCAAGGACAGATCCCTGGGGCACACCACTGGTAACATCCTTCTCCTCAGAGTGAGCTCCATTTACTTGTACTCTTTGTCGCCTCCCACCCAACCAATTTCTAACCCAAGCAGTAACTTTAGGGTCCATCCCTAGGGTGCTCAGTTTGTTTATAAGTCGCCTGTGAGGAACAGTGTCAAAGGCTTTACGGAAATCTAAATACACCACATCTAGAGCTCTCCCTCGGTCCAACTCCCTGGTCACCCAGTCAAAAAAATCAATCAGATTTGTCTGACAAGACCTGCCTCTGGTGAATCCATGCTGCCTCGGATCCTGTAATCCGCTGGACTCCAGAAACCTCACTATTTTCTCTTTCAGCAGCGTTTCCAATAATTTACTCACCACCGAAGTTAAACTAACCGGCCTGTAGTTTTCAACCACATCCTTACTTCCGCTTTTGTGTAAAGGCACCACATGAGCCTCTCTCCAGTCCTTTGGCACCACTCCTGACTCCAACGAGGCATTGAAAAGGTCAGTCAGTGGAGCTGCTAGAACGTCCCCAAGTTCCCTCAGTATTCTAGGGTGTATCCCATCCGGTCCCATCGCTTTGTCTACTTTAAGTTGAGCACTAGCACTAGCAGTACATTTTAAAGACTAAAATCATCTCTAACATATTCTAGTTTAGGAGTGAGGTCAATTCCTGTCATGGTATATGCAGAACTTAACCTGAGAGGGATCTTTTGTTTCAGAAGCTTCATCACGTTAAGAGGGAGAGGATGAAGAACTGCTGAAAGGAAGGTTTTTTCAGCAAGATCTAAGAACATAAGATGGCAGCCAGTACTAACAACTGTAGTGAATGTGAGGATAGCCATAGGATTAGCAGTAGTTGTCCCATGGCCAAGATCTAGTATCGTTTTTTTAGAAAGAGAAATCAGCTAGACATGGAGGGTTGACTGAAAAGCAGCTACCTGCTTTCATTTCTACTAATGAAAGGCTGCGGGGCAGGGTCCCGGCGGCCGCGTGTAACCGGGTGTTCGGCCGGTGCGAGGACCCTGGCCCGCGGCCGTCGTCAGAAGGGGGCGGAGGCACAATGACAAGGGGCTCCGATGATGGGGTGATTGGCTCCACCCATGTGCAGGAGCGCGGTGGAGCCTGGGAGCTGGAGGCGGGCGGCAGTGAAGGGGAGGTACCAGGAGTCGGCAGCGGTTGCCTGTACTCAGGCGTCTCCTCGTGGTCTGCGCCTGCTTTCCGGGTCACTGGTAAGGCCTCGCTTGGACTATTTTTGTTCAGTTTTGGAGACCGTGTCTCGCGGAGGTCATGGGGGGACGGGAGGTGGTTCGGAGGAGGGCGCCCAGGGTGGGTTGGAGCCTGTGCCGGGGGGAATGTGGGGGGAGACTTTGAGGCCTGCATGTGTGTGCGCGGGAGTGGAGGGGGGACAGGGGAGATGTGATGCAGCCCTTTAGGTGCTTGCGATTGTGGATGAACAGACGAGCCTTTTCCAGGGAGGGGAGGCCGGTGGTGCTGGAGAGCATGGCATGAGGCTGAGGGGGGTTGAGCTGGGGGGCAACGTCGGGAGGTACTTTTTCGCTGGGGGGTGGTGGATGCTTGCAATGCCCTGCCATTGGGGGTGGGGGGTGCGGCTGCGGTGGCAGTGTTCAAGATGTCATGGGAGAAACACGGTGGCTCCCTTTATAGCCACAGGATAAAATCAAACTAAACTTCACTACAGTGTCTTATGTGTCGCGGGAGGTGGGGGTGACCCGTTGTGGTGGGTGCAGCCTTCGGCGGGGACGTGGGGAGGGGTGGCCTGCATGGAGCGGCGGGAGTGCCTGCTCTTGCTGCCTTTGCTGGGTGGTCCGGATGGACCGTGCCGGTCTTTATCTGCCGTCATATAGTATGTTGCTGTCTTCCTTTGTTAGGATTACCAGCAGGGCCTGGGCTTTCTCGGGATTGGGAGTGGGGAAGGGAGGTGTGGAGGATTTCCTGCTGTCTGGTTGTGCTTTGTTCAGAATACAGGCTGGCTTTGTGAAATTGCGCTGCTTCATTAATGCATGCTAATGCTGTTAGCGTTTGCTGTGTCCCATCACCTAGAATGGGACCTGCAGTGGATGGCGTGCAATACCACAGCAGCGCCTTTTGGTAAATACAGCCTCAACTGCTGCCTATGTGTATCTCATTGCCAGGCCTCTTTCTCATGGGTTGTTGCATTATGCATGTGCATTGTTCGAGGGGACAGTGCCCAGGGATTTGCTCTTGTCCTGAGTGAGTGTGCATGTGCCATAGCCTTGACTAATGTCTGTGCTTCTCACATGTACACACTGACTTTGTTATAAAGACAACACATGGTTTGGAATGGGAAAGAGGAACAGATGCTTCTGTGGTGCTTATATTTTAATACTTTATTTTACCCATGTAATCTCTCTGCTCCTCCTCATCCAGTGGAAGGAATAAAGGGAGCACGGAGAACTATCTGGAGGGACTCCAGGGGGGAACAACCTATGCAGCTCCTGATTGCTAGCGGTAGCAGCAGCAGTACTAACAGCATGCAATTCTCACATCTATGGGGTTACTTTGTTCAAAAAGGCTGATTCAAACAATGCGAAACCACTTTGGATACAATGCACAAAGACAATGGGTGCAGAATGGTGCAGAAAAATACTGAAATGAACTGTTTCATGTTTCGAGTATCGACTGTTCCTAGTTTCTCGTACATGAAAGGGTATGACTTAGTAGTGGATGTTTTACCAGCCTGTAATTTTACGATGGTACTATTATGTATTTCCCCCCGGGGGCGTTGGACTGTGGGCCTTCGCTTGGAGGGAGGTGTCAAGGCTTGGGGGGGTGGGGGTAAGTTGGTGCAGGGTTCTCCCGGGGGGCTGGCCACAGTCCAGGAGTCTATTAACCAGTTGGAGGCTTTGTTGACGGGAGAGATGACTTGGTGGTGGGCCACGGTTCATGCGGGGCAGAATGGTTGCAGGCGGGGGGGGAGGCTCCCCACCTTGGTTTTCTTCTGTTGTTCTCTTTGTTTCCACAGGTGCGATGGGAACTCGGCACACTGGCAGGTGCAGTGGAGGTGGCCAACGGCAGGCTGAGTGCACAGGACCGGCTGCATCAGATGACCGAGGATGGCGGACGCTTGAGGCTTCAGCCATCGGCAGCAAGGTGGCCGAGACTGGGGCAGCAGGTGAGTTGCAGGCAGACCGGGGGGCTGGGTCGGTGGCGGAGATCGTGGGGAGGCACAAGGGTAATACGCGTGTGAAAAACGGGGCAGTGGTGTTGGGGCGGCACCTCTGTGTGGAGTCATTCCCCGCGGTGTTCACCAATTATTCGACCACGTCGTTGCGGGGCGGATGTTTCTGCGCAAGGGGCGGGAAGCCGTGTTTCGAGGAGAAGGGGCTCTGGGATAGGGTCTGCGGACTCTGGCCAGAGGATTTGGCAACGGCGATATGTAGAGCTTTCCGCCTTCTAGAGGGCAGTAGTTGGGTAAGCTGGAGTCAGTAAAAAAAAAAAAAAACCCAGAGAGAGTGGCGGTGAGGCAGCAGTTAGGAGGCAGTGGGGCTGGCGAGTGGCACGGGAGGTCCAAAGTCTTTTGCCCGTTTGTGGCTGCGAATAACGTCATGTGGACTCAGTCTTTAGGGGCCGATGCGCGGCAGGAAAGGTGGAAACGGGGCCCGTTAGACCTCCGTGCCGGCCCCTCGAGCATTCAGCGGGGGTTGCCGGCCCACTGCACTAATTCGGGGTATGGTCTTGCTACTTGTGGATCGGACGGTTGCAGTGGTTGGCCATTTTAGTCTTGGGGCGTGGGGGCACAGGGGTTACGGAATCAGTTTGCATTTGTGGACAGTACACCTGTCGATGTCAATGGCGTGGTTTCTGCGGTGACGATGGAGGTTAGTGTGAAGATTCCTGACGATGGGCTGTGCAGTTGCGGTTGCCTACTTGCGGTTTTAGTACTTGTGGGAGCGGAAGGTAGGTTGGGCAAATGGATTGGCAGCCCGAACAGTGTAAGACAGAAGGCCCGGTGCAGAGGAGTGCCGGTTATGCGGGGATTCGGATGTCGGGGAGTTGGCGGGTCCTCTCCTTCTTGATAAGACGTCGATACGGCAGGTGTTCGTGGTGACCGGGTCGGCTGCATTGTAATTAGCGTTGAAGGAAACACAGGCTCCCTGATGCAGGGTTGCTGCGGCAGTGGGTGGCGGCAGCTTCGGGAATGCTTGTACTGCACCACAGGATTTGGGAATCCGAGCTCTGCGGGCAGCTTGGGCTGCAGGCCTGAGGGACATGCTATGCTGGGATTGCCAGTTTATGGGTGCGGGAATTTTTCCAAGGGAGCGTGGGCGTGTTGTCAGCTCTTAGCAGGCTGGGCGTGACTCCTGCCTATCTAGCAATAGCATTCCAGGAATTGGTCTTCCAGTTAGGGGCAGGAGGGCTGTTGCTTGAGCAGCGCGCAACCGCAGGTTACTGGAGTGGGGCGACACTGTCGCAGTGGTCGGAGCAGGGCAGTGGTATTGGCATGTTGCATCAGCGAGCGGGGGATTTATCTCGGCATGTCCCTGCAGGCTCAAAGGGGCTGGTGGATGGGTTTGCCCCTACCGCAGGGGTACGGTGGGAGACTGAAAGGGCCTGGAAAGGGGCTGGGTCCCGTGGAAGGGATGGAACATGGGCCGGGGGGGATGTGGGGTGTACGATTAGCTGCAGGGGTTCGAGTGTTCATGGTCAATGCCTCTTGACGCTGGGGGGGCCTATTACACAAGGGCTGATGGGGGAAGCGCTGCTCTGCCTTACCATTGGGGGCAGGATTACAGTATGACGCCTCCCTATTCCGGGCGTTGATGCCGGGTAATTTCGGTGTGGTCCATATGGGTGGGTTTGTAGCAAATTCCGGCAAGGCGGGGGTGTGGGGGGCTATACCGCGACAGCGGGTACGGGCAGGACCGGGGCTGTTGCGGGTCCTCCTAGCGCAATCTGAAATGGACTGCAAGGGACGGGATTTTGGAGGTACGCTGGGCTAGTGTTCAGCCCATTGGGACACCTTGTGGACCCCTTGTGGTGTTGGTGGCGTTCATGCCCGCACGGGGGCGAATCTTCAGGTATGAGGATTCAGGGCGTCGGAAGCGTTGTCAGGCAGCTGGGCTGAGGATGCGGCGGCAGAACATAGGGCTAGACGCTGTGGTAAGTTCCGCGGTGCTGAGGATGGTGTGTCCGCATGTCTGAGATGGCAAGGGGCGGTTTGCAGCCAGCTTGTGCGATTTTGGGGGCAGTGACCGGGGGGGGTTGTGGTGGGGGTGCCGGATTAACAGCTACAGGCATCGGCAGGGGGGACTGGGGCTTGCGGGCTGGTTTTGGCTTCGGGGAGGCGAACGGGCACGCAATTGTTGGCGGCTAACCGGTTGAGGTTTTGTTCTAACCGGTTGCAGTTCAGTTGCACGGGAAAGGCCTAGGGTAGGTTGGCTGATGGCTGTCCCATTGTGGTGGGGGATGGTGAGCGAGAATCGGTAACCGGTGTGGACTCAGGTGGTCAGGTGCCGGCTAGGGTGTCGTTATGGCTGGGGGAGCGCGGTCGCATTTGGTCCGCTCCTCATGCCTTTGATCGGTCACCCTTGGGATCGAGGACCACGCCGGCATGGATCGAGTTACATTTGCAGAAGGGCAATGATTGGGTCGGGGGGCGGATGGTGAGTGCTACGAGTGGTGTCAAAGGATCTTGCTGTACTTCGGTGCAGGTTTCCCAGTGGGGTCTCTGGGGCGAACTTAATGTCCTGGCCGGCTGGCTGACTTTATAAAAAAAAAGAAAAAAAAGGGGGAGGGGGGAATCGGCTGGGTGCCCGTCGGGGTCCGTGTACAAGGCAGCTAGCTAATCTGACATTTGTGCGTGGAGAGTGCGGGGGCATGGTTGTTAAGGGGACGGTGAGCGCGTATCCCCTAGTGAAATGTGTGCTTCGGTGGGGGGCTCACCGGTCGCAGCTTGTGTGGGGGGGGGGGCGGCTTCAGGACATTGATGTCACCGGTGCCGGTAGAGGGATCCCGGAGGTCCGGGGTCCGGAGCCCTAGGCGATACTGGGGTCGAGGGCGGGGTTCCCTCGACCTGACATCAATGTCCTCTGTGCCGGTGGCGGGATCCCGGAGGTCCGGGGTCCAGAGCCTTGGGCTGGAGGCGGGGTGCCCCTGACCCGGACAACCCCTGGCTGACTTTTGCTAATTACATGGCGAGGTCGGGGAAAGGGGATTAGGAAGACTGCCGCTGGCATGACCGCGGCAGAAGCGGAGGCAGGGTCACCTTGCTAATAGCATGGCTGGTGAGGCATTGCTCCGCTGTTTGGATTGTTAACAGAATTATTCTTGGATTGTAATGTTCGGTATGTTATAAAGATTAATAAAGCTGCGACCGGTTATTTCCCAAGAGCGGTTGTCTATGTGCGTTTGTGGGCAAAGAGGGGGAACTAAAGGTGGGGCGAGGGGTGGTTGGTTAGAGGGGCCCGGAGCACCATGTCCGAACTACCTCGGTTACTGTTATGATGCAGGGCTAAGATGAAACCCAGGTGTGGAAGGAGGGAATGGGCATGAGGACGGCAGCTGAAGGCAAAGCAGCCCTCTCTCTTTCATTCTAACCAGAGTCTAAAGCACATCGTTCAAGAACCTACTGATTCAGAAGTGTCATGTTTGCTACTTGAAGATTTAGAGGAAGGGGCTGTTAAAAGTCGAGTAACTGCAGAAGCTGATTAGTAGCGTGATATCCATTGATTTGCCAAGTCATGGAGACTACCCAAGAAAGTATCCATTTTAATAAACCAGGCTGGAAAAGGATATGAGGGGGAAATGGATAAATTTAACTTACTAAATACCCCAGCAACTTCATTCTTACCCATCCTTTTGAAAGAGGTCCACTTTGACACCTGCAGTGAGTGACCCACCAATCCTCCTGAACTTAAAGAAGCAGAAGGGAATGAGCTGTCTACCTCAGGCATCACCTGCATTGAGGAACCTGTGGTGTCATGCCATAGGAGTGCAACGTCTTAAACCTGGAAGTGGCAACCATTGATGACATCAGCCAAGGAAATAGAGTTCACCATCCTTCAGCTGAGTAAAGTGGTTAGGTCTGTTCAAATTTAATATGAGTGTATCAGAATACTTTTATGGATTTAAAAAAACAGTGTTCCAGTGGGGTGGCGTCAAACGTTTGCATGCATATTTTTCATTTGATAAAGTACGTGTGCAGATATAGAAGTACAGTTATAGCCTGAAATGAGCAGATATCATTTTGTGCTCTGATATTTGTGCAGGTTTTTTAGGCATATTTTATAGGGGAAAGTATATATATGTGATTTAAGGCTCAGACTTTGCACCTTCCATAACAATACCTGTTGCTTTGGGATCTTGTGGTTAAATTGTAAAATCCACCCTTTAAAATCTGTTAACAGTGACATCTAATGGTTAGATATATTAAGCACATTAGATTTCATTTTATTATATTATTCCCAAAGCAAAAGAATGTTTAAGATTCATTCCTTACCTATCTTGACTAATTTTCAGGCGTGAATACTATTTCTCAGGTCCTGGATATATTCAGTGGATATGGGAATTATCAATGAATCCCAGAATGGAACAATAATACAGACTTCATTAGAAAGGGATCTTATATAGTCGGAGAACATTATTCATTGTTCACTTATAAACAGAACTATTCAGGTCATGGGGAGAGCCTCTGTGCTGCTGCGATGGGAAAGAGTAGCTGGGCTATGGATGCAGAGGGTTTTGATGAGATTATCCCTGGTATGTTGCTGAATCTCTGATACAGACCAACAATTTATAGTCTCCTTGATGCTCGTGTTACTTAGAGAGCAGCTGTGAAGTTACCTTATTATAAAGTGAAGGCTGCCTCTCAGGAGACTGAGAGTCTCCAGACTCAGTGCTTGTTTTTACGAGATTGGAAATCCCACGGAGGGAGGATCAAGTTATGGAAAATATCAAACGCTTTCTCCTTTGTATTTGGCACAATTAATTCCCTCTTTGAGCAATGCCAGATCCAGAGTGTATTTATATGTCCCTTACATAGCTACTGACACATGGGTGATGCTTGTATTTCTCATCACTGGATGGAAATTTCAAACCCACATATATATATATTATATATAGTTTATGGCTATCCTTACTGCTGGCTACTTCCAATTGTATTAGTTAGGACTATTAAAGAAGTACATTAGCGCACAGAAAATTAATTTAGGGGGCTAGTTACTAAGGTGTGCGGTGTATTTATTCACTTTTAATATTGGTTATTAGTAACTAGGTCCCATTGAACAATATGGGGCCTGCACTAAAATAACGCCCATGTTAACATTAGCGCAGCTTAGGAACTATGCCCCTTAAGAGGATAATTTTATAACAGGTCACCTACGTTTGAAGCTCTATTTTATAAGGACATCTAGGGACCGGCTTACTAAGCCCCATGCGGGTTTAGGCAACATTACTAGTGCAGGGCACTGCTCTAGATGCAGGGGGTGGGGACAGCCATTGCCCTGAATTTAGCACAGCTTGCCATGTTACTACTGCCATCCATTGTCCCCACCAAGTACTGGCAGTATGAACCTCCAAGGCTTGCGCTACTGACACCGCAGTGGGAACACCCATGCCCCATCCAGGCTCCACCCAAATGCATGCTGCCCGGGTACCACAGGTGTTTGCGTGCAGGGCCCTGTGCTACTTTGTAGCGCACTGCCAAAAAAGCACACTACCTCCCTGCTACCCGGTAGCACGCTTTAGTAAACTGGCCCCATAGATGCTGATATCTTTATAAAATATTAGGGCAAAAGCAGAAGAAATAATGCCTGGATTGAACCCTAGACTAACAGCAGGGGGAAATGTTTGTGTCTACAACTCTGCCTAGGCTCCATTCAAACTCTTCCCCAGAAGCTGCCTACGTGCAACTATGAGCCTTCTTGGCACTCTGCATGCTTTCACACACTTAATCCCTGGAGTCATTTTATTATAGGCCTCTTACATACAAAAAATCCTTTATAAAATGACCCCCTAAGAGGGAAATTTTCAAAATGCTCTCTCCTGCACTGTTTCATAGACTGGGCCACAAAGGGGCAGAGCTGTCAGACAACATGGTGGGCTTTCATTTTTAAAATACCCACATGTGCTTTATGGCTCAGACTTTGCATTTTCTGTAAAATTCTGGCCCTTGACGTTTCCAAAGAGAAACTCTTGGGAGAGCTTTCCTTTCAAAAATTACGGTTAGTGGAGTACTAAGGGGGAGTCGGGAGGGCGCAAGCTTAAAGGGCCAGATGGAAGAGAAGCTGTAAGATATAAAAAATAAAGCAAGCATGTGGAATGTGTGTTGGGGGGGGGGGGGTTGCACAAATTTAACCATTGGCCCCCACGCACTGGATACTTATGGTATGTCAGTGATTAGAGTACACAATAGAAAGGACCTGGGTAAGAAATTGGTTGGTTGAGTGGGAGGCCTCAGAGGGTAGCGGTAAATGAAGTTCACTCTGAAGACAGGGACGTTACCAGTGACATGCCTCAGGGATCGGTCCTTGTTACTGTTCTTTTTAACATTTTTGTAAGCATAGCACAGAAACTCTCCTAGTGGCCATGTATAACGACATCCTCATCCATCTGGATGGTGGAAAACAAGTCCTCTTACTCCAACTCGACCTATCTGCAGCTTTCGACTGGTAAATCATTCATTTTTGCTTTCTAGACTAGAGAAGATTGGCCTGGCCGGCATCGCTCTAGACTGGTTCCATTCATACTTCACTGGTCGCTCATTTATGGTGATGATGCAAGATAGCTTCTCCCACACCTCTCCCCTTTCCTGTGGTGTTCCATAGGACTTCATTTTGTCCCCTACCCTTTTCAATATCTTTATTGCCACTCTAGCAACACTAATTTAGGGCTTGGGCTATGGTGTTCACATGTATGCAGATGACATTCAGACTGTTATCCCCCCTACCTCCTGGAATTTGCTGTTCTGGTTCAGTCTGCTGGCTCACCTCAATACCATTGCATTCTGGTTTCAGCAACATCAGCTTGTTCTTAATACTACTAAATGTATAAAATAAATCCTGGTTTGATAGAGTATATTAAGTTCACCATGACAATGTGGCAAAAACAACACACTCTTTTTGAAACATGAAGATGGTCAGTACATCATTCCTAACATTAAGATCCAGCGAGGAATATTTCAGGGAGATTCCCTGTCACCCCTTCTGTTTTGTGTAGCCTTAATTCAATGAGTATTCTATCAACTCTTTTGGATACGGATTTAGCCTGAATCCTAAAGAAGGTAACAACCCTGAAACAACATCCCATTTATTTGTAGATGGTCTGAAGCTCTACAGTTCCAGCGACCAACAGAAGAGCAACTCCTTGTGATGAAAAGCTTTGCTGATAACATCAGGATGACCTTTCGTCTTGACAAATTTGTTAAGGCAACTTTCTTAGAAGAAAACTGAGCAAAATGGGGGCTGTGACATCAAGGACCTTGAACAGGAAGGCATATATACTGTAAGTACCTCGGAGTAGAGGAAGGAGCAACACTCAAGCAGAAATTAGTGAGAGAAAAGATCAATAAAGAATACTGTTGTTGTTAAGTGCCGTCGAGTTGGTGTCGACTCCTGGCAACCCTCTGGATAGTTGACCTAAACTTTGTTTGGTCTTCAGCCAAGCAGCTCATTGTTGATAAAGTGGTGTCCATAGCTGCTGTTATTGTATCGATCCATCTCATTGCTGGCCTTTTACCGTGCCAAGCATTATGTCTTTCTCCAATGATCTTTCTCTTCTCATGATATGTCCACAGTATGAAAGTCAAAGTCTTGTCATCTGAGCTTCTAAGGAAAGCTTAGGTTTGATCTCCTCTAGTACTAACTGGTTGGTTCTTGGGCAGTCCATGGTATACACAGTATTTGTCGCAGCAACATAATTAAAAGGCATCAATTTTCTTCCCCTCTATCTTTTTCACTGTCCAACTTTCGCATCCATATGACGTTACTGAAAATACTATGGCCTGGACAAGTTGAATCTTTGTATGGAGAGAGGCATCTCTGCTCTTGAGGATCTTACCTAGGTCCTTCATAGCTATTCTATCAGGAGCAATACATCACTGGATTTCTTGACTGCTAGTCCTTTCTTTATTGATTGTTGATCCAAGTAAGTTAAAGCTGTCGACTATTTCAATTTCTTCTCCATCAATGTGAACTTGTTGATTTTGTCAGTTGTCAGGATCTTTGTCTTTTTAACGTTAAGGTGCAGACCCACTTTAAGATTATATTTTTTGATCCTGAGAAGCAAATGTTTCAAATCAACTTCACTTTCAGCCAGTAATGTGGTGGTATCAGCATAGTGAAGGTTGTCTTCACACCTCGGTTGTCTTCATACAGTCCTGCTTCTCTGATGATTTCTTCTGCATATAAATTAAAGAGGTTGGGGGAAAGTATGCAGCCTTGTCATACACCTTTGCTGATTTTAAACCATTGTTTTTCCTAGTTCTGTTCAAACTGTTGCTTCTTGATCAATGTAAAGTTTGTGCTAAAGAATGATCAGGTGTTCTGGTAAACCCATGCTTCTTAATGTGGCCAAACATTTCTCATGGTTTACACAGTCAATAAAACACAGTAGTCAATAAAACACATATGGATATCCTTTTGGTATTCTTTTGTCTTTTCAAGGATCCATCTCACATCCGCGATAATGTCTCTTGTTCCTCGCCCTTTCCTGAACTCTGCTTGCACTTCAGGCAGTTCTCATTCCAGGTATGGTTGTAGTCTCTGCTGAATGATCTTGAGTAGAATCTTGCTGGCATATGGGGTCAGAGCGATTGTGCGATAATTTCCCCAGTCAGTCAGTATTGGTATAAACCAGGGGTCTGCAACCATTAAGACGTAAAGAGCCACTTGGACCCGTTTCCGAAGGGAAAAAAAAAACTGGGAGCCGCAAAACCATTGCGACATTTAAAACAAATCTAACACTGCATATATTGTTTCTTACCTTAATGCTATATACGACCCCCTACTTTTCCTGTTAAAATATAGGTGTTTGGCCTATACTCGCTGTATAAGACTACCCCTCTTCCTTCACACACCAAAAAAAAAAACGCCAGAAAATATCACAACAACAAGTAACAATATTTGATTTCAAAATTATGATGATTTTGTAGTCAAATCACTAATATGAAATAAAATTATTTTTTCTACCTTTGTTGTCTGACCAATTTATTCTTTGATCATGCTGGTCCCGATCTGAGGCTTCTGCTTTCCTGTCTTCTCTTAGCTCTCTTTCTGTGGTCTATGGTCCATCTGCCATTTCTTATTTCTTCTTTCGTTTTCTTCACTTCTTTCCATCAGCCTATTTCCAGTCCCAGTAACCCTCCCCAATATCAGCCCCTTTCCAGTCCTCACTCCCAGTACCTTCCAGTGCTAATCCCCCCTCAACCCCATTACCAGTGCTAGCCTCCCCTAATCAGCCCAATACCAGTCCTACCCCCCCATCAGCTCATTACCAGTCCTAGCCTCCCCTAATCAGCTCATTTCCAGTGCTCGTCCCCTCAACCCCATTACCAGTGCTCCATCCCTCCATGTCAGCCCCCTCCCTCCCTCCATCCATATCAGCTCCCTCCCTCCATGTCCGCCACCTCCATACCTCCATGTCACCCCCCCTCCCTCCATCCATCTCAGCTCCCTCCCTCCATGTCAGCCCCCTCCATCCCTCCATGTCAGCCCCCCTCCCTCCATCCATATCAGCTCCCTCCCTCCATGTCAGCCCCCCTCCCTCCATCCATCCATATCAGCTCCCTCCCTCCATGTCAGCCCCCCTCCCTCCATGTCAGCCCCCTCCATCCCTCCATGTCAGCCCCCCTCCCTCCATCCATCCATATCAGCTCCCTCCCTCCATATCTGCTCCCTCCCTCCATGTCAGCCCCCCTCCCTCCATGTCAGCCCCTCCCTCCATCCATATCAGCTCCCTCCCTCCATGTCAGCCCCCCTCCCTCCATCCATCCATATCTGCTCCCTCCCTCCATGTCAGCCCCCCTCCCTCCATGTCAGCCCCCCTCCCTCCATCCATCCATATCTGCTCCCTCCCTCCATGTCAGCCCCCCTCCCTCCATCCATCCATATCTGCTCCCTCCCTCCATGTCAGCCCCCCTCCCTCCATCCATATCAGCTCCCTCCCTCCATGTCAGCCCCCCTCCCACCATCCATCCATCCATATCAGCTCCCGCCCTCCAAGTCCGCCCCCTCCATCCCTCCATGTCAGCCCCCCCCTCCTCCATCCATCCATATCTGCTCCCTCCCTCCATGTCAGCCCCCCTCCCTCCATCCATCCATATCTGCTCCCTCCCTCCATGTCAGCCCCCCTCCCTCCATGTCAGCCCCCCTCCCTCCATCCATCCATATCTGCTCCCTCCCTCCATGTCAGCCCCCCTCCCTCCATCCATATCAGCTCCCTCCCTCCATGTCAGCCCCCCTCCCTCCCTCCATCCCTCCATCCATCCATATCAGCTCCCTCCCTCCATGTCAGCCCCCTCCATCCATCCATATCTGCTCCCTCCCTGTCAGCTCCCTCCCTTCTTCTGCAGCCGCGGCTCTCTGCCTCTTAGGGAACCGCGGCTGTGCTTTTAAAATCATCTCGGAGCCCTTCCTGTCTTGACGGGCTCCGTGCAGCATTGTCCCGCCTCCAAAGGAAGTGGTAAACAACTTCCTTTAGAGGCGGGACAATGCTGCACGGAGCCCGTCAAGACAGGAAGGGCTCCGAGATGATTTTAAAAGCACAGCCGCGGTTCCCTAAGAGGCAGGGAACCGCGGCTGCAGAAGAAGGGAGGGAGCCCATAACGCCATAAATACCGGGCGGGCAGTGTGCTCTGGAGCCGCGGCAAAGGTGAGAAAGAGCCGCATGCGGCTCCGGAGCCGCGGGTTGCCGACCCCTGGTATAAACGCAGATCTTTTCCAGTCAGTTGGCCATGAATTTGTCTTCCAAATTTCCTGGCAGAGTCTTTTAAGTATGGTAACAGTTTCATCTGATTGCTGTAATACTTCAATGAGAATGCCATCAATGCCCAGTGTTTTGTTCTTTGATAAGGTTTTCAATGCTGCTTCGACTTCTTTCATCACCAGTGGTTCCTGATCATAAGATACAGGTTGAAATGGCTGTTGGTCCACTTTATGGTATGATGACTCTGTATATACTTTCCACCTTTTCTTGATCTTCTCAGCATCATTCAATATGGATCCTTGAGCATCTTGTAGCATTCTAATTCGAAGGTGGAATGTTTTCTTTAACTCTCGTAGCTTTAGAAAAACTGATCTTGTTCTTCCTCTAATAGCTTCTGATTCTATTTCCTTGCATGTGTTCTTGTAGTACTTCTCCTTGTCTTGTCTTGCTGCATATTGGAAATCTGTTGAGTTCTGTGATTGCTTCTCTTTCTCCTCTGGCTTTAGCTTCTCTGCGGTTCTGGACAATTTTCAGAGTTTCTTCAGTCATCCATTTTGGCTGTTTTTGCTTATTCACCTTACGCAGAGACTTCTCGCTTTCTTCCAACATAACCTTCTTTATGTCATCCCATAACCTCTTCTTGAACTCTGTCATTTGTATCTAAAGCAGCAAATCAATTTTTCAGGCAGTCTTTAAATTCTAGTGGTATATTTTCAAGGTCATATTTTGCTACATTTATGAGTGGCTTTTTATTCTTTATCTTTATTCATGCACTTGATATACCGCCCAGGCACGGGCATCAGAGCGGTGTACCAAAATATCAAACAGGCTGCAAGTGAAAACAAAAGAGAGAAAAGAACGCCAATGTATGACAGGAAAGAGAAAGGCAAAGAGCAGAAAGAGCGACAGGCATAGGCTCCAGGTGTACGAAGGGGGAAAGGTCTAAGTCAGAGGAGGGCTCAGGCCGAAGGAGGAGGGGGCAGGGGAGTCAGGGAGGGGAAGGTCAAAAGCTTGGTGAAAAAGATGTGTTTTGAGCATGCCTTTGAACCTGGAAAAAGACAGCTTGTTACGGAGGGAGTTCCAGAGAGCAGGGCCTAAGAAGAAAAAAGTGGAGTGGCGGGTAAGTTCAAGGTGAGCATGTGTATGGGAGGGAAGGAATTGACGATTATTGTGGGCTGAACGTAGGAGGCGTGGGGAGGGTTGGCTTGCTCTTTTTCAACTTTAGCTTGAGTTTGCATACTAGTAGTTGGTGATCTGTACCTAAGTCAGCTCCAGGTTTTGTCTTTGTTGATGTTATCAAGCTTTTCCATCGATGTCTTCCACAGATGTGGTCAATTTGATTTCTGTACAATCCATTGGAAGAAGTCCACATGTACAGTCGGCGCTTGTGTTGCTGGAAGAAGGTGTTTGAGATGAATAGATCACTGGCCTTGCAGAATTCTATCAGTCTTTCTCCAGCTTCATTTCTGTTGCCGTCCACATTTTCCAATCACTTTGCCTTCTTCTTTGCAAACTTTTGCGTTCCAGTCACCCATGGCTATCAGCAATTTCAGCTTGTACTTGTTCATAGAACTCATCAGCGTCTTCCTCTTCTGCAGCTGTTGTTGGTGCATACACTACTACTACTGAGCATTTATATAGCGCTACAAGTCATACGCAGCACTGCACAGACATGTAAGAGACAGTCCCTGCTCGTCAGAGCTTACAATCTAGTCAAGACAAACACAGAAGGTGTAGGCAGGGATAAAGCAAGGGGAAAGAAAAAGGAGACCAGGTGAGTCAAGATCCAAAAGCAGCAGCGAAGAGGTGAGTTTTCAGCCTGGATTTGAAGAGGGTCAGAGAAGATGCCTGGCGTACAGACACAGGTAGTTTGTTCCAGGCGTAAGGCGCAGCAAGGTGAAAGGAGCGAAGTCTGGAGTTAGCAGTAGAAGAGAAGAGCACAGATAGAAGCAGTTTGCAAGAATTATAGTCGTGTTGATGGACTTTCCTCGTAGATGAATAAAAATTAAGCTTCTCCATTCCTTTCCTTATGATTCCTAGCAGTCTATTTGCTTTCTTGACCGCCGCTGCACACTGGGCAGAGGGTTTCAACATAACAATGTCGCCTAAATCCCTTTCCTGCATGGTGGTTCCTAATTGGTTCCTTGCATCTTGTAACTATAGTTTGAGTTGTTTTTTCCTAAGTGCATAACTTTGCACTTGTTCACATTAAATTTCATCTGCCATTTGGATGTCCAGACTTCGAGCTTATCAAGGTCCTCTTGCAATTTTTCACAGTCTTCTTGTGTTTTAATAACTTTGAATAATTTTTGTGTCATCTGCAAATTTGATCACCTTACTCATTATTCCCATTTCCAGGACATTTATGAAGCAGCGGGCCCAGCACAGATCCCTGGGGTACTCCACTATTCACCTTTCTTCATTGAAAAAATTGACCATTTAAACCTACTATCTGCTTTCTATCTTTTAACCAATTCCTGATCCACAATAGTATACTGCCTCCTATCCCGTGATTTTTTAATTTTGCCAAGAATCTCTCATGAGGGACCTTGTCAAAGGCTTTCTGAAAATCCATATACGCTATATCAACCAACTCACCTTTCTCTATCTATTTATTCACACATTCAAAAAAATATAACAGATTAGTAAGACTACACCTTCCTTGGCTAAAGCCATATTGACTTTCTCCTATTACACCATGACTATCTACACGCTCTGTAATTTTGTTCTTTATAATGGTTTCTACCATTTTGCCTGGTACTGACGTCACTCAAACCAAAAATACCATATTCCCGGTACCATATTGGCCCATTTTAGGTCTGCACCCCTGTTTTCGCAAGAGATTACGGGTTGCATACTCTCGGCAATCAAACTTGCGGGATAAGCTCGTGCATACGACGGCGGCTTTGGATCGCCCATTGTCTTTTCATGAAGATGCGGGACACTTCCCTTGTGGTAATTGTGCCTATTGTTCCAACACCATTTCTGGTCGTTTTTGGCAAGATGACCATACTTGTTTTGTTCATTATGCTCGCTGGCATACCTGTTGTACCACATCTTATGTGGTTTATCTCATCGTTTGCCCGTGTGGTCTCTATTATGTTGGACGAACTTCTCGACCATTCAAAATTCGTCTGAGTGAACATGCATCAAGATTACGCACGAAGACATTTTCGGCGCCAATAGTGGAACATTGCATTGCCAATTCCCATACTTTTGATTTGCTCACCTGGCGAATTTTGGATTTTATACCTCCGAATCCGCGCGGAGGTAACCGTTTGCAAATCCTACAATATCGTGAACAACGATGGATTTACCGTTTGAATTCTGTTTCACCTCATGGTCTAAACCTACAACAGGACTGGTATACGATTATTTGATATTCAATTTTTAATAATACACTTTCAGTTTGTTGCCATTTTCAGACTTAGGGGCTGGTCTTTGTATTGTGACCCCTCCCCTTTTTAGTTCTGATTGGCTCTTTGTTTGAAGTTCCTTACGGCTTGACGCAACCAGCTGGACCTACGCTGCCATTAGCCATGATTTAAACCGGCTTTCCGAAGCAATGTTATACAACGTATAAGTTCACCGAGCAATGTTTCTGACCTGAAGCAGGGGTACTCATTGTTTTTACCCCGAAACGTGCCACGTCGTATTTGCCACATTGCTGACTGGATATGATGAACTGCTACTACTTCAGTTAAGTGGTTACTGATTTTTATTGAAATGCTTTATTAAAAAGGAAGTTGCCACAGCGGTATGAGGATTTCTTCCTCTATACTGGGGTGGCGTATTCCAACAAAAATAAGTTTGCTTCACTTACCGGTGTTTGATTTCCGGGTTTTGGTTTTTGTGGTACTGACGTCAGGCTCACTGGTCTGTAGTTTCCCGGATCACCCCTGGAAGTCTTTTTAAAAATTGGCATTAGATTAGCCATTCGCCAATCTTCAAGTATTACTGATGATTTTAATGAAAGTTCATAGATTGCTAATAGTAGGGGGGATTGTTGGGGAGAAGGGGGGAGGTGAGGGGAGGAGAGGAGAGGGGAGCTGAGGGGGGGGGGGAGGATGGGCATTCCAGTGTGTGTATATGTAGGGGGAGGGGTTCCACAGTAGGGGGGGGGGAGAGAGTGTGGGTGAGTCAGACAGATCCATACAGTCATGCCTTTACCAGAACCTCCCAATATCCCCCATCTAACCGGCAGCCCATACCCCTTGCTTTGTTCATTTGGGAAATAAACCATTTAGTCCTATTCTGTTTTCTATTTATTAGTCCATTTTCAATCCACAATAGAACATGGCCTCACTTGGATTTAGGGGTTCTTTCCTGTCCTGGTTTTGATCCTGTCTCTCCCACCGCACTTTTAGTGTATATTAGGAGTGGAGGAGTGGCCTAGTGGTTGGGACAAGGTACTTCAGGCCGGAAGGACGGGGGTTCAAATCCCACTAGAGGACAGCAACCTTGGGCCAGAAGGATTGGGGTTTCTAGTCCCAAAGATGCTCCTTGTGGTCTTGGGCAAGCCACTTAACCCTCCATAGCCCATGTTCCCTGTAAAATAGTTATCTCCAAGTTATAATGCCCTGTTCAATGTAATTTCAGTTTGTTCAATGTAAACCGCACTGATGCAAAATAGCGCGGTATATAAGAGAATGTAAATAAATAAAATAAAATATTCTGACAGATCCTCCTCTACTGTTATCCTGCTTTTAGTCGGTGCACCCCAGGGTTGTCTTGAAACTTCTCCTTTTCTCTCTCTACACGCAGTCCCTTGGTGCACTCATCTCCTCCCATGGTTTTCAGCACCATCTCTATATTGATGATTCCCAGATCTACAGCTCTGCACCTGAAATCTCTCTAGGAATCCAGGCCCGGATCTCTGCCTGCTTACCTGACATTGCTGCCTAGATGTCTCACTGCCATCTGAACTTGAACATGGCCAAAACTGAGCTCCTTATCTTTCTTCCTAAACCCATCTACCCCCTTACTTCCTTCTCTCTTTCTGTGCATAACACTAAACTTCTCCTTGTTTCCTCAGCTCGCAAACCTGGGGTCATCTTTGACTCTACTCTCTCTTTCTCTGCACACAACCAACAAATAGCTAAAACCTGCCACTTCTTTCTCTATAACACTGGCAAAATTCATCCCTTCCTTTCTGAACACACTACAAAGACCCTCATCCATTCTCTAGTCACCTCCCGTCTAGACTATTGCAGCCTCCTCTTCGCTGGTCTTCCTCTGAATCATCTCTCCCCACTTCAATCTGCTCAAAACTCAGCTGCGCGGCTGATCTTCCACCAGTGTCGCTATGCTCATGTCACCCCTCTTCTCAAGTCACTTCACTGGCTTCCTTTCTGAACACACTACTAAGACCCTCATCCATTCTCTAGTCACCTCCCATCTAGACTATTGCAACCTCCTCTTCGCTGGTCTTCCTCTGAAGCATCTCTCCCCATTTCAGTTTGCTCAAAACTCAGCTGCGCGGCTGATCTTCCACCAGTGTCGCTATGCTCATGTCACCCCTCTTCTCAAGTCACTTCACTGGCTTCCTTTCTGAACACACTACTAAGACCCTCATCCATTCTCTAGTCACCACCTGTCTAGACTATTGCAACCTCCTCTTTCTGAACACACTACTAAGACCCTCATCCATTCTCTAGTCACCTCCCATCTAGACTATTGCAACCTCCTCTTTCTGAACACACTACAAAGACCCTCATCCATTCTCTAGTCACCACCTGTCTAGACTATTGCAGCCTCCTCTTCACTGGTCTTCCTCTGAATCATCTCTCCCCACTTCAGTCTGCTCAAAACTCAGCTGCACTGCTGATCTTCCGCCAGTGGCGCTATGCTCATGTCACCCCTCTTCTCAAGTCACTTCATTGGCTTCCTTTCTGAACACACTACTAAGACCCTCATCCATTCTCTAGTCACCACCCATCTAGACTATTGCAGCCTCCTCTTCACTGGTCTTCCTCTGAATCATCTCTCCCCACTTCAGTCTGTTCCAAACTCAGCTGCACGGCTGATCTTCCACCAGTGGCGCTATGCTCATGTCACCCCTCTTCTCAAGTCACTTCACTGGCTTCCTTTCTGAACACACTACTAAGACCCTCATCCATTCTCTAGTCACCTCCTGTCTAGACTATTGCAGCCTCCTCTTCACTGGACTTCCTCTGAATCATCTCTCCCCACTTCAGTCTGTTGAAAACTCAGCTGCGCGGCTGATCTTCCGCCAGTGGCGCTATGCTCATGTCACCCCTCTTCTCAAGTCACTTCACTGGCTTCCTTTCAGAACACACTACTAAGATCCTCATCCATTCTCTAGTCACCTCCTGTCTAGACTATTGCAGCCTCCTCTTCGCTGGTCTTCCTCTGAATCATCTCTCCCCACTTCAATCTGTTCCAAACTCAGCTGCGCGGCTGATCTTCCACCAGTGTCACTATGCTCATGTCACCCCTCTTCTCAAGTCACTTCACTGGCTTCCTTTCTGAACACACTACTAAGACCCTCATCCATTCTCTAGTCACCTCCCGTCTGGACTATTGCAGCCTCCTCTTTCTGAACACACTACTAAGACCCTCATCCATTCTCTAGTCACCACCTGTCTAGACTATTGCAGCCTCCTCTTCACTGGTCTTCCTCTGAATCATCTCTCTCCACTTCAGTCTGCTCAAAACTCAGCTGCGCGGCTGATCTTCCGCCAGTGGCGCTATGCTCATGTCACCCCTCTTCTCAAGTCACTTCATTGGCTTCCTTTCTGAACACACTACTAAGACCCTCATCCATTCTCTAGTCACCTCCCATCTAGACTATTGCAGCCTCCTCTTCACTGGTCTTCCTCTGAATCATCTCTCCCCACTTCAGTCTGCTCAAAATTCAGCTGCGCGGCTGATCTTCCGCCAGTGGCGCTATGCTCATGTCACCCCTCTTCTCAAGTCACTTCACTGGCTTCCTTTCTGAACACACTTCTAAGACCCTCATCCATTCTCTAGTCACCTCCCATCTGGACTATTGCAGCCTCCTCTTTCTGAACACACTAGTAAGACCCTCATCCATTCTCTAGTCACCTCCTGTCTAGACTATTGCAGCCTCCTCTTCGCTGGTCTTCCTCTGAATCATCTCTCCCCACTTCAGTCTGCTCAAAACTCAGCTGCGCGGCTGATCTTCCACCAGTGGCGCTATGCTCATGTCACCCCTCTTCTCAAGTCACTTCATTGGCTTCCTTTCTGAACACACTACTAAGACCCTCATCCATTCTCTAGTCACCTCCCATCTAGACTATTGCAGTCTCCTCTTCGCTGGTCTTCCTCTGAATCATCTCTCCCCACTTCAGTCTGTTCCAAACTCAGCTGCGCGGCTGATCTTCCACCAGTGGCGCTATGCTCATGTCACCCCTCTTCTCAAGTCACTTCATTGGCTTCCTTTCTAAACACACTACTAAGACCCTCATCCATTCTCTAGTCACCTCCCGTCTAGACTATTGCAGCCTCCTCTTCACTGGTCTTCCTCTGAATCATCTCTCCCCACTTCAGTCTGCTCAAAACTCAGCTGCGCGGCTGATATTCCACCAGTGGCGCTATGCTCATGTCACCCCTCTTCTCAAGTCACTTCACTGGCTTCCTTTCTGAACACACTACTAAGACCCTCATCCATTCTCTAGTCACTACCTGTCTAGACTATTGCAGCCTCCTCTTCACTGGACTTCCTCTGAATCATCTCTCCCCACTTCAATCTGTTCCAAACTCAGCTGCGCGGCTGATCTTCCACCAGTGGCGCTATGCTCATGTCACCCCTCTTCTCAAGTCATTTCACTGGCTTCCTTTCTGAACACACTACTAAGACCCTCATCCATTCTCTAGTCACCTCCTGTCTAGACTATTGCAGCCTCCTCTTCGCTGGTCTTCCTCTGAATCATCTCTCCCCACTTCAGTCTGTTCCAAACTCAGCTGCGCGGCTGATCTTCCGCCAGTGTCACTCTGCTCATGTCACCCCTCTTCTCAAGTCACTTCATTGGCTTCCTTTCTGTTTCTGCATCCAGTTCAAATTTCTACTGACCTAGAAGTGCCTTCACTCAGCTGCGCGGCTGACCTTCCACCAGTGTCACTATGCTCATGTCATCCCTCTTCTCAAGTCACTTCATTGGCTTCCTTTCTGTTTCTGCATCCAGTTCAAATTTCTACTGACCTAGAAGTGCCTTCACTCAGCTGCGCGGCTGATCTTCCGCCAGTGGCGCTATGCTCATGTCACCCCTCTTCTCAAGTTACTTCATTGGCTTCCTTTCTGTTTCTGCATCCAGTTCAAACTTCTACTGACCTAGAAGTGCCTTCACTCAGCTGCTCCTCACTAGCTTTCCTCTCTTATCTCTCCCTACACCCTTGCTGGTGAACTCCGCTCTTCTGGCAGATCCCTTCTATCTGTGCCCTGCCAACTCCAGACTTCGATCTTTCTACCTTGCTGCTCCTTATGCCTGGAACAATCTACCTGAGTCAGTGCATCAGGCTTCATCTGTGGCCCTGTTCAAATCCAGGCTAAAAACTCACTTCTTCGAGACTGCTTTTGGCTCCTGATCCCCTTAGTCTCCTGTTTACCTCCAATGTGTTTCCTTGCCATTCTCCTAGATATATCCTAGTCCCAGGTTGTTGTGTTGTCTGTCTTGACTCTACTGTGAGCTCTTATAAGCAGGGACTGTCTATAATACCTATATGTACAGCAGTGCGTATTCCTTGTAGCACTATAGAAATGCTAAGTAGTAGTAGTGGCCTATCCTATGACTTTGTAATTTCCTGGGAGTCTCTCATGAGGAACTTTGTCAAAACCAAATACATGTGAGAGTAATTTTATAACAGGATGAAGCAAGAAGTTCAAAGACACCTATTGTAAACCTACTTTCTAAAGGCAGCATAGGTTCCTCTGTGCCAGAAGCAGCCCGAGAGCAGGCACATGCCCACACGTTACGCCTGCTGCAAAGATGGCATAAATATGCGCATGTATCCTGGGCATAGTTTATAAAGTACTCTTATGCACTGCAGCTCTGCCCCTGTTTTACCCATATTATGAGCTCTGTGAACACCTCTGCAGAGACAGCATAAAACAGGCCTGCACGCTCCATTCGTCTACTCTTGTACTATTATACGAGCCCTTTTGTGTGAGTTAAACACAAGGGGAGAAACTTTATAAAATGACTCCCTGCGAACCCAGTTTTGTCTAGGTTAGAAAAGGGACGTGCACATCGGTCCTGTAAAACACATCTGAGGCCATGGGAAAGCCGTAGGGGTCTATTCAGCGGCCGCA
Source organism: Ichthyophis bannanicus (assembly GCA_033557465.1). NCBI lineage: Eukaryota > Metazoa > Chordata > Amphibia > Gymnophiona > Ichthyophiidae > Ichthyophis > Ichthyophis bannanicus. The sequence continues at coordinate 21,542,353 of CM066045.1, read as the reverse complement.
GCAGCTAACCATTGCAATGCGGCTAGCCGTTTCCACTGATACTCAATGACAGGCTCATATCCAGCCCTGGCACTGAATATCCAGATTGACAGGAAGCTAACCGAGCGGCACGCATATTCAGCTGCTTCCTGGTTAGCTTCTGCTGTGAAGTGTACGCCAGCCTTTGCTGTGCCTCACTTTCGCCACCTTGCCATAACCGAGCAGCAGCTCAATATTGCCACTGCCTGGTGATGGCCAGACATTGCCCCCAGAATGTCCCAGTTCTAATCAGTTAGCAATGGGGCATGCAGCTGTGGCAGCTAGAGATATTTAGCGGCACTAACACTCTCTGCTAACCCCATTAACCCCTTGGAATATTCCCCCAGGTATATTTGGCGGCATTTACAGTAGAAAAGCCATCTTACAAAAAAAAAAAATTAAAGTGGCATTACTTGGGATATTGTACATGTACTGTAAGCAGCAACATTCATACTTGTGAGCATAGGCATCGGATGTGGGCCTCATGGGCCCTTGCCCCAATGAAATTTTGGCTGCCAGCAGGGCAGGCCCCTCCATTTTGAAAGCAGTGGCTTTCTGCTACTGCTTTCAAAATGGAGTTGGGCCTCCCGAATCCATCTCTCTCATCTTGCAGAAGTGGTGGCAGCAGCGCCCCGATTCCTTCTTGAAAGCGACAGTGGCTCAAAACGGAGTTTGGCTGCTGATGCAAGACGAGAAGATGGATTTGGGGGCAGTGACAGCAGGGGGAGGGTGTCAGTGGAGGACTGGCGGTGGGCAGGGCCGACCCCTCCATTGTGCGAGAATGTTGTTTGCACAGGGCCCCGCGCAAACTTCATACTCACACAAGGAACAGCTTCAGAGGGAGCCAGAGAAGCTCATGCAAGGCCCCGGCCCCAGCCTTGGCTACAGCTCCAGCCCTGGCTCCAGCTCCCTCTGCACAGCCGCCAGCGTGAAGAGTGTTTTTCCTCACGCTAGCGGCTGTTTCAGTGAAGCACATGAGTGCCGGGAAATGACCTTTAACCTTTCCTGGCATTTAGCACATTTCACTGAAACAGCCACCAGCATGAGAGAAAACACTTTTCACGCTGGCGGCTGTGCAGACAGAGCCTGGGCCTCGCGCGGGCTTCCCCAGCTCCCTCTGAAACCTCTTAGATGACTGTGGGGCTCTTCAGCAGGCTGGTGGGGGAGGGTGGCATGCGAAATAGAAACCTACACAGTAGTGAATAGGGCGGAGATCACCCCTCAAAAAACAATAAGTATAGAAAGCGTGAAAATTCAACGGAAAAAATCACTGTAATCAATATCAGTGCTAATTAATGGAATCCAAGATATTTACCAGCAAAGGACATACGTGATTTTTTCCGTTGAATTTTCACACTTTCTATACTTATTGTTTTTTGAGGGGTGATCTCCGCCCTATTCACTACTGTGTAGGTTTCTATTTCGCATGCCATTGATCTCACGCAGGGGAGTATGCGCTTTTTTCTGGTTTCATGTACTGATATGCTAACAGGATATTGTCTTTGTCTGAGGTTGATTATTTTTGCTGGTCTTTGGTTCTTCGTATTGGATGTTGTCTATTGAAGATACTATCTGGTTTAAATACGGTGTCTATTGTTTATTTGGCTCATTCACTTGGTCTGCTTAATCACGCATCCAGTAGATAGGTTTTCATCAGATATTATTCTCACTCTTTTTACCTCTTTTTTGCTTTTCAGTGCTTTCTGGTAGTTTGGTTTACTACTCCAATAGTGCAATAACTTACAGATACTCATGAGGTTTTGTCTCTACAGTATTGGCTTTCCAGATATACAATTTTCTTCTGTGAGAACATTATCAACGTATGTATTATGAGATTTATGGAGTCTGTTCCTTTTATACGTTTTATCAGAATTTATTTACTTTACGTTTGGGCATCCTTCTTCTAATGGATGTCGGTATGGTGTTTTTCTTTTTCTTTTATAAACATATGAGGGCACAATTTTGTGCTGCATTGTCTGTGTTGTGTATAAAACGATTAATTTACATTTGTTTTTTGTCATGCCCATGTTCCTGCGCCTGTATAATTGTTTTTTGTGCTTTTTAATTGTGTTTTTTTATTATATAATTTGAATGTTTTATGCTCTTCTTCACCATGTAATATTTATCTTTTTAGTGCTATGTATTATTATTTATGTTTTTAATATTTCCTTTGGGGTTTTTTGTGTATTCAATTGATTATTAAATTGTATTTTATTGTTTTATATGTTTTTAGCTGTATACCCTCTGAAGAAGGCGGATACGCCGAAACGCATTGGGGTGGGTCAATAAACAGTGTTTATCATCCTTGACGACCCGTCTCTTGCTCTTTGTGTACCTTCACATCCTTGGGCCACCCTTGGCGGTGGAAAGAGGGATGCTGGCAGCTGGGGGAGAGGTGTGGTGGCGGAAAGAGGGGCAGCATTGTGGGTGCTTCTGCTTGGAGTGGCAGAAACACTCGGACTGCCCCTGCCTGTCAGGTGCCAGCCACAAACTGCATGGGGGTCGTGATGATGGCCTTCCCTTCCTGTTCTACCCACAAGGATCTCATCTCCTGTGGACAGAAGAGAAGAGAACAGCCATGATCACGGCAAAGACTCTTTTATCTACCTGTGGGAGATTGGGGCAGATAGGAGTCTTTGCTGCGATCCTCCTTCTCTTCTCCCTATGGGAAATGGGATCTCCATGGGCAGAACAGGAGAAGAAGGATGCAGTGCTAGGGGTGGAGTTTGGGCACCCCCAATCCTATAGACATTTCATTGCCTCTGCATGTAAGCACCAAATTTTGCTACCTACTGTGACGAGGAGAACTCTGCTGAGCACATGGAAATAGAGGAAAATTGTAAATATACCTTTAAGGAGAGAGACAGGCAGGGAGTTCACAGCTTTCAGAGTGCAGGTAAAGGAAGAAAACACGCAGTCACTGACGTCAGGCCACACCCAAGCTCTGCTAACCTAAGTACAGACTTGGGGAGTAATGAAAAACACCTGAGTAGGAAGCAGTGTACGCTAGTTAAGAAACAGCCTTATAAACCCAGGGCAGAGAAAGGAAAGGGGCCAGCACCTAGGAGTAGAAAGGAGATCACCGGGGAGGAGAACAGTGAAGATTCAGCAGTGAAAGTAGCAGCCATAAACAAAACCAGGCTTGCAGGAGGAGTGCTGTTAGTCCTGAAGCCAGCCGAGGTGTGGCTAGGAGAATTGCTGACGAGGGTCAGGCTGCAGTTCAAACGCTTCGTAGTCCAGCTCAAAGAGTTCTAGCTACCAAAAGGTGGGTGGACAAACTCACAGCTAGAAGGGACCAGAAGCCAGCTGGGTGGAAAGAACCAGGGCTGAACAAGTTAGAGGAACTGAGGCAGTTGATCCAGAGAAGGAATCCTCACATTCCAGGTACAAACATTCCTTATTGTGGAGAGCACCTGTGGAGAGATGTCCAGGAGCTTTTACAAAGCATTAAGCCAGAAACAGTTCATGAAAGCTCAGAGTCAGACGTACATGCTGAAGAGCAGGAAGAGATGCAGGTAGACTCTTCTGAGCAGGATTCTATTGCTGCAGCAAAGTGCAATCAATGAATAAATCCAGGAGTCAATTGACAGGGTCCAAGCCAGTTTATTGTGCACAGGCCCAGTCAGTCAAAGCTTCAAAAGGAACTGAGCAAAGTTTTTACAGAGACATAACCATTTATACCTCTTTTTCAGTTTGATACATGAGAACTTTCTATTGGTTCTAACTCGATACATGCAAACTTCTCATTGGTTCCACGCTCCCTGCACCTGTCCAATCAGAAATCCCTCCGGGGCCTAGCAACCAGCCCCCTCCCTTAGGATTGTTCTAACAATGGTGCAGTTCTTGATTTTGATACTTCTCTACTGCAAGGTTATCCCTAGCTTCAGGAATGCATGTATTGAAACATTTCTTTCTTTTGCACATAAGGGAATAATGAAAGACTTATGAATTCATGTAAAACTTCTTATTAAGCAGTTTAAAACAGTTTTCTCATTTTTCACAGATTTTTGGTTCTTTTCTAGCTATAATGAGAGTTAGGATTCAGGCCTAACTTACAGGCCTTTCATAATAGCAGGCCATGCTAGGCCATAGCCTGCCACATTCCCCCTTTGATTATTCTCACCCACAAGTGAGAAAGGGTGAGAATTAAATCACTCATTAGTCATTTAACATTTTATACTGGTGTAATAGCATCATCGTGGGGTATAGGGTAATATTGCCACATAGCTAATACCTTCGCAGCTGCCTTCCGCTCTATAGTGTTATCAATTACTGAAGTTACCATGCGTAAGCAAAGGGGTAGGAGACAAGGGAGCAATAAGCACATAGCTAACATGAATAATACAATAAACATAAGGGCTTTTAAACCACCAATCCATGAAAATAGTGAACCAAACCACCCATCCAGCTTCAAACTGTGCCAGGTCTGAACAGGCACAAATGTCTGCTCTCTCATCTGGGTGGCTAGATCTTCAACTACATGCCCATTATTATCAATCTGTAAACAACAATTGCTTAAGTTCAACTTTCCACATACCCCACCTTCAGCTGCTAACAAATAATCTAAAACTAATCGATTTTGATAAATGGCTGTGCGCATTTGCGTACTTTGCTTTGCCAAAAGGGTTAGTGCTTTACTAGTTTCATTAGTTATTATTTCAACAACAGCTTGTAAACGTATTATTCGATTAATCATATAAACAGAGGTACGATATCCCCATGTCCCATCCTGCTCCCAAGTAGCAGGTCCATAGTATGAGATAATCCTCTCAGGTTGCCATTCTTCAGATGTTGCATCCCATTTGTCCCATTGGCCTATTTTCAAGGCCTCCTTTAGCTGCCGACTTCTGTACACAGGATATCCCAGTTGTTCTCCCTGGGATGTAGGCAAAAGGAAAAAGGAAGGTCGTATGGTTCCCAATACACATGCGCCTCCCCAGTAATGAGGGAGCCTAGCATATGCTCGGGTTCCGCAAATCCAGTACAGTCCAGGTGGTGCTTGCCAGGAATTATATGCTGCTAAGTTAGTCCAGATACTGGCAAGTTTGGGGAAACGAACTAGAGGATTGGAAGGTTCTGTAGCGTTGACTCCTGACCACCATGACGTCTTCTTAGTGGTACTGTTGTAGAACTTTTGATTGCGACAGACCAGCTGCCCCACTTCCATATTAAACTGTGGTCCATACCGAGCAAAGCATAAGTTACCCACAATGGAGTGGGCCAATACCCATTCACTTGTGGTATTATGTATATCAGTCTGATTATATGGAACAGAATAGTTTAGTTCTTGTGCCTCCCAAGGCCATTGGTCTCCCATCTTAGTTCCTCCACAAAATAAACAGTCTGAAATGTGGAGACTAGATGCTACTGCTCCTGCTAGCTCAAGGAACAAGTTCTGGGAGGTAGGAGGAATCTCAAACTCAGCTTTCATGGCCTCATAGGAGGAGTGATGTATACGATAGGGTGAGGATACATGGGCCTTGGTGTTCAATTGTAGATACAGGATAGTCCCAGGATCAACACCTCCTCCTGCTATACGCAATCCAAATTTGTATCCTTGCTTCCATTGGCTAGGGTTAATTATGAGAAGTTGCAGAGGATTACAAGCACCTTTCTGACATTTCTTGGGCTCAGGTAAGCTGATCTTCGTCAGACTACCCTTGCGATTATCACCATCTCGTCCTACAGGTGCATTCTTCCACGTAGCAAAGTATGCGCAGTCCCATTTTGGGCAGAAGTAATCATGTTTAGAGGCAGTGGTGTAAGTGGTGGTTGGAGAGTTCTTTCCTGTACACCGTCCCCATCCATAGGCTCCTTCTGGACACATATATTTATCATGGTAGTATGCTCGTTCCCATGACCCACATCTGTGGTAAGCATTTCTTTTAATTGCATCACAGGCATCAAAGTTCAGGATAATGGATTTTGTGGGGTCTGCAAGAGGCTTTGTCGCATTTATGATGGCTCCATCTTCATCATTCCAACGGATTTCAAATGTATAATATGAAGGATTTTGTCGGGGGTTATAACAAGTCTTGCTTTTCCCCTTTGTACAAATATTCAGTTCGGTGCCATTATAAATACACCGGATGACTGTACCAGTGCAAGTATAGTAGGAATGATAGAGTAAACAGTAACAGTTGTATATAAGTAACAGTTGTATATAACTCTATGTAAATTTTATGTGTATATATCTTATAAATAGTTTCCCTGTTATTCTCCCCTTATGACTGTACCCCTGTTCTATGTAAGCACATTGTGTTATGTAAAAACATTGTTGCATTGTTCAGTTGTAATGTAAACCGCACTGATCTTAATAGCGCGGTATATAAGAAAAACAAATAAATAAAATAAATAAAAAGTAGTCTGAGTAATCTTTTGTCCCGTTCGGGTAGTGGTTATGCAGGCTGCACAATGGGGTAAGGCAAAAGTCTTTTCCAGGAATCCCAGGATCACCACTCCCACAAAGCAATAGTGGAAGAACATTGTGATTACAGTCTTTGGAGGTCAACTGGAAAGTTGGGTATGATGAACTTGTTGAGTCTTCTTCTGTTTCTGCTGTGATGGTCACCCTCGCGTGACGAAGATAGATTCTGAAGATTCTCTATAGTGCTGGCTGTCTCCGCAATGTAAGTCGCAACGGAGTCTCGGGATCATTCACTGACGTCCATTGGTCAGGATCAGGAGCAGCTGCCGGCTTTACTCGGCTGTGGTGGATCCAGGGTTCAAATTCTGCCACTTTTACTGCAGTGGGGGTTGACAGAATGACGACGTATGGTCCCTTCCAATGCGGCGCCAGCGGGGTCTTTCTCCACTCTTTCACCCAAACGGACGTTCCTGGCTTGAAGGGATGCAGAGGCTTGGTCAGGTTGATGGGCAGTCGATCTTGCACCCACGTCTGAAGATTCTGAAAAACAGAACCTAAAGCCAATAGTTCTTGTCTAGTTATTTCAGATCTTATCTGTCTCATGTCTCCCTTTATTCCCTGCACAAGGGGTGGAGGTCGCCCATACAAAATCTCAAAAGGGGAGACTCCTAGGGACTTGGTGGGAGCTGAACGTATCCTAAGGGCTATAGGGAGAACTTGGAGCCACTTTAGGTGTGTTTCTTGACAAAGCTTGGACAACTGAGTTTTCAAGGTTCTATTCATACGTTCCACTTTTCCTGAACTCTGGGGTCTGTAAGCAGTGTGTAACTTCCATTGTATTTGCAAAGCTCGAGCTAACTGTTGGGTCACTTGGGATACAAATGATGGGCCATTATCTGACCCTATAGTCAATGGTATTCCGAATTGAGGAATGATCTCATGAAGCAATACCCTAGTGACTTCTCGGGCTTTCTCAGTTCGGGTGGGATAGGCTTCCACCCATCCCAAAAATGTACAGACTAGAACTAACATATAGTGATATCCATTTGTATGGGGCATTTCAGCAAAGTCTACCTGTATATCACTCATTGGGGTCACCCCTACTGACTGAACTCTTGGGGGTGGAATGGGACCTTGCTTAGCATTATTCTTGGCACATATCAGGCATTGCTGGGCCACCGAGGCAGTCAGGGATCCTAGTAGTGAAATGCAGAAATGGGGTCTTAGAGCTTTTTCCATAGCTGTTTTCCCATAATGTGTGGCTTGGTGGAAAGCTTGAACAAAGGCTGGCCCTAATGCTTCAGGGATGACTGTAGGACCTGGAGGTGGACTACCTTCTGGGGGTGGCAACACTATCCAACCTTGTTCTGTCAAGATTCCTCCCTCCTTTTCACAATAATAGTCTAACTCTCTCGCAGTGTATCGGGGTGCCCAGGAACTAAGGGGCACAGGGAATAGGGCTGCTTGCATTACAGTATCTTGGGTCCTAACTTGTCCTGTGGTGGCTGCCTTCCGGGCTGTGGCATCTGCAAATCTATTTCCTCGGGTGACTTCTCCTGTTCCTGCCTGATTACCTCGGCAGTGCATGACTGCTACTTGTTTGGGGGCCCACACAGCATCTAATAACATCAATATCTCGGGCCCATACCTAATGGCCTTACCCCCTGAGGTGATCAACCCTCGCTCTTTATACAAGGCTCCATGTGCGTGCAAAGTGGTGAAAGCATATTTGGAATCAGTGTACACATTTAAGCGGAGTCCTTCTCCTAATGTCAAGGCTCTGGTGAGACTAAATAGGTAGAGGTAGGTATTTTTCGTGAATGATTTATATAAAATAGGAAAACTTCATTCAACTCTTAAACAGTGCTATCAGAATCAATAATCCTAAAAATTAATCTCAGCACAGCCTCAGAAACAACCTTAGACACTTGATTTATTCTGGGTTAAATGTAATCCCAGACTTGTGCCGGTGTTTACATCAATGGCTGAATGTCCTTATTAGTAGAGCATGTCATCAATTTTAATATTTGAGCTATGATATCGAAAATAGCAAAAGAATTAGAATACTTAGCTCTTCTGAAGCCGTGAGACTGTGCTGGTTTTTCTTCTCATTATTAGTAAAACTTATTCTTCTTTTTATTTCATTTATCGTTTTTTACTTCTTATGTAACTTTCTTCCACAAATAAATGCTGTTGAAAGCCGTGTCCCAACGCCAATTAATAAAGGCGCCCATGCGTTTCGCCAAATGGGTTTTTCAAGGGACTTATTTCATGACGTGGAATGTTTCTGTGAAAGAAGATGTTAAAAATGATTGATCTGTGCAAAAACAATTCAATCTAAGTATAACAGAGAGTATTGCATTTGATACATTTCAATGAAGGATTCAAAAACCTTATGAAGGTGAGCGGCTCTGTAACTCAAAAATTCGGTCTTCTCCCGATAAACCTGGAAAACTCAATAGACGCCGCGCATGCGAATTAGCAACAATATCGTCACTGTTTAAATGACCCAATGTGAAACACACCATTGGTTGATCAAAAGGTACACGCCGCCCAATCAATGCTCTGATTCAAGCCAGAGGGTTGTACTGTGGCTAATGTGTAGATCCATTTCTGTTCTTTGTATAAAAGTCGCTGATCTAGGGTTTTGCCTAAAGCAGGTCCAGCCAACATTTCTGGTGAGGGCTATCAATTCAGCTATCTGTGCAGAAGTTCCTGGGGTCAGGGCTGAGGACTCAACTACCAGATCAAGGGTCAACATTGATGATCAAACTGCTTCCATCCACAAAGAAAGTCCGTTCAGGGTCCTCTAGAGGGACATCGGTCAAATCAGGGCGACTTGAAAATACAGTGTCCATGGTTTCTAAACAGTTATGATCAGGGGACCCAGGACCAATTGGGAACAATGTAGCAGGGTTCAAAGCTTGACTGACTTTTAACTGTATCTGGGGGTTTTCACACAGCATGCTCTGATATTTCAACATTCGTGAATTGGTCAGCCAGAAGTTTCCTTTGTGTTCCATGAGAGTCAGAACAGAGTGTGGTATGGTGACTTGAAGAGTTTGCCCCAGTGTGAGCTTATCTGCTTTGCCCACTAGGAGGGCTGTTGCTGCAACAGCTCTCAAACAAGGGGGCCATCCTTTTGCAACTACATCAAATTGTTTTGACAGATAGGCTATTGGTCATTGCCAAGATCCAAGAGATTGAGTCAGTACTCCCAACGCATTTCCTTGTGGCTCATGGACAAAAAGATGGAAAGGCTTCTGAACATCTGGAAGACCTAAAGCTGGAGATGACATCAGAGCATTTTTCAGAGACTGGAATGCTGCATCTTGTTCAGGTCCCCATTCTAGTGGAGACTTTTCCATTCCCTTGGTGACTTGGTACAATGGTTTTGCTATCAGCGCAAAATTGGGGATCCATATGCGACAGTACCCCGCGGCCCCCAGGAAGGCTCTTACTTGCCTCCTGGTGGTTGGAATAGGGATACTACATACAGCTTCTTTGCGTTCTTGTCCCAGGCGTTGGATCCCACTGGACAACTGGAATCCTAGATACTTGACTTCAGTTCGGCATAGTTGGGCTTTGGCTCTTGAGACTTTGTATCCAGCCTCTTTGAGAAGGTACAAGAGTTCACTAGTAGCTTGTAGGCATTCACTTTCTGAGTTGGTGGCTATGAGAAAATCATCTACATACTGAAGAAGAACCCTCTGTCCTGGGTTCACTGGGTAACTTGAAAGATCTTGATTCAGGGCAGCACTGAAGAGAGTAGGTGAATTCTTGAATCCTTGGGGTAATCTGGTCCAGGTGAGCTGGCCCCGCCTTCCTGTTGTGGGGTCTTGCCATTCAAAAGCGAACAAAAGTTGACTAGTGGGAGCTAGGCGTACACAGAAAAAGGCATCTTTCAGGTCCAGGACGGTGAAGTGAGTAGCCTCAGCGGGGATTAGTCCCAAGAGAGTATAAGGGTTTGGTACTACAGGGTGTATAGTATCAACTGCATCATTCACTCGCCTTAGGTCTTGTAATGGGCGGTAGTCCCCTGTCCCAGGTTTCTTAACTGGGAGAAGGGGGGTGTTCCAAGGTGACTGGCATTCCTTGAGAAGTCCATACTTCAGTAGTTTCATGAAATGGCAGTGGATACCTTCAATGGCTGGTCGGGGAAGAGGATACTGCTTCACATGCACTGGTTCCACTCCTGGCTTGAGGGTGACAATGACAGGGGCTATGTTCTTCGCTAGGCCAGGTGGATTATCTTCTGCCCATACTTCAGGTGGGGCTATGAGGTTGGTAGGTATACAGGGACTAGTTGACTTTATTGGAGGTGCACTATAGAACCACCACTCTTCTTCTCGGGGAACAGTGAGCACCATTAATCCAGCAGGCTTTGGGTTCACAGTCATTTTCATTTCTCCCCCTTCAGCAAAAGATATCTGTGCCTGAAGTTTAGCAAGCATGTCTCGGCCCAGTAGTGGAATAGGGCACTCGGGCATATACAAGAACTGGTGCGTTATTTTCTGTCCCCCTAATTCACACATGCGGTTCTGTAAGAATGACTTTGTGGCTTTATTTCCAGTGGCTCCCACAATGGTAACAGATCGAGAGGAAAGAGGAGCTACTGGCTTGGCTACTACTGAATGTTCTGCTCCTGTATCTACCATAAACTCCATGTATTGGTCCCCTATCTTTAAACTGACCATAGGCTCCTGGGGACCCAGGGTGAACTTGGAGCCCAGTCTGGCCTAGTCTTCATCCACGTCATCCAGGTCATAGCCCGTTGCTACTGCCACTCCCTCAATGGCTTCCTCCCTCTCTTGCTGGAACTGTGCTCGATTCATTCCTCCCCTCCTTCGAAATCGTCCTGCTGGCCTCCAGGGACTCCCTCCTCCCCTCGCGGGGGTGGAGTCCAGATGCGGGCATTCATTTCTCCAATGTCCTTCTTCCTTGCAGTAGGCGCACTGATTCGCACCCAATTGAGGCCTTTCGCTTCCGCGGCCTCTTCCACGTTCTCTGGTCCTTTGATTAGGAAAACCTCCTCCACGTCATTCGGTTATAGCAGCAGCAAGAAGATCTGCCTTCTTCTTCATCTTTCGTTCACTTTCTCTGTCTCGTTCCTTTTCACGATTCACAAATACTTTCTGAGCGACTTCCATTAACTGTGCTGTATTCATGCCCGCAAATCCGTCCAATTTTTGCAATTTTTGTTTTATGTCTCTCTGGGACTGACTAACAAAGACCGCATTTACCATGCGTAAATTTTCCTGAGCGGCGGGATCATAGGGGGTATATAATCTATAAGCTTCAGACAACCACTCATAAAAGGCCGCTGGGCTCTCATCTGGACTCTGGAGAACTTCCGATACCTTCCCGATATTCATGGCCCTCTGGCCTCCCTTTTTCAGGCCCTGCAATAAGGCCTGGCGAAATCTGGTTAGGGCCGCCGCCCCCCTTTCATCATTCAGGTCCCACCCGGGATCTTCATTTGGATATTCTGCAGCAGCTGCTTGTGGGGGGTTTATTCCTCCCCCTTCTACAGGGTTCTTTTCTAACCAACGGAGGGCTGCTTGCCCGATTCGCCCTTGCTCCTCAGTAGTAAAGAGGGTGGACAGGAGCTGGCGACAATCGGCCCAAGTAGGCTGATGGGTTTGCATAATGCTAGACATTAATTCTGTTAATTCCTGAGGCTTGGCTGTATAGGATTCATAATGCGTTTTCCAGTTTAATAAATCAGTGGTGGAAAAGGGTACGTAAACTAAGCTGGTTGGTCCTGGCGCCATCTGGCCCTGATCATTTAAAACAGGTATTCCAGGCACTTGGCGTAATGGCATTAGGTGCCCTGCTTTCTCCTTTTTCTTCTTGGGAGTTATGCTTCTTAAATCATAAGGCTCCCGGGCACAAATCTCCTTGGTGGGTGACCCTGAACTGGCAGGAGAGCCTCCGCTTTCTACCTCGTCAGAGGACTCGAGTCCCCCCGACATGCTTAGGCCGGACTCGGGACTATCACTCGGGGTAGGGAGCTTCTTAGGCTGCTGCAGCGGCATTTTCTGGGGCTCCTCATCTGGCTCCACTTCAGGCCGGGGTGCTGGGGGAACTAACTTCTGTGGGTACTGGGGTAACCTAGCCAGGATATCTGGGGACTCCAGGGAAGAATACACAGGCGGCTTCTCCTCCTTAACCTTTCTGGTTCCCCTAGTGGTAGCTACAAATATTCTACAGCGTTCCTCATAGCAGCGCTTCATCCATGAGGGTTGCTGTTCACAAGCGCTTAACCAGGAGTCTATATAGGGGAACTGGTCAGGGTACACTCTTTGTACAAGCTGATGAACTCGAAAAACTGTTTCTAAATCAAAGGTGCCCCCACGGGGCCATGAAGCAGCTAACGCGGACCACTCCCTTTCACATAACATTTTAAATCTAGACGGAGTCATTTTCATACCATAATCACCCGAAAATCCTTTACGGAAATTCTTGATCATGCATTCCAACGGAGTTTGCGTAGACTCTGGCCCTCCCATAATCTAAACGTACCTACGTACACTACGTACACGTAATGACGTACAAGACAACGAACAATAAGGATAGGTAGTATGGCTGTAGGTAAGGGGTCCGTACAGCCCACAGAACACTGGGGGGGACAAACACCACTCGCTTCCTCCTTTTCGCGACCTGGGCACGGTCGCCCGGCCATGAACTGCGCTACTCAGGAGTCCGCTCTCACTCGGTCTGTATTTCAAGACCTCTCAATCACACCAGCAATCATATTTCAACAAGAAATCATTTTTCAAGTGCCCAGGTTTTCTGACTAACTGACTATTTCAAACAAGAAGGGTCGATGGCTTCGGCTTCCGCTTTCTCTTACGCGGAGCTTACTAGGACCGTCCTTATGGGAGGTGATCAGGCTCCCTTTTCGCGCATACACTCATGCGAGATTTTCCCAGTTAGTCTATACCAAAGATACCAAATCAGTCCTGCGCATGCAAGACGTTGTCCCAGGCTGTACTCTCCGACTATCGAATCACAGAAATGTCTACTCACCGGATCCGGTTCCCGATACCACACCAGCTCCTGGGTTGGATCCTGGACTCCCCCCGGGTCGGAGGTGTTGGCCAGCTGGACCCGATGGCCCGCTGAGGCAGGCGGAACCCACTCCAGCACAAAGGGGCTGGCGGCGCCTGAGGTCTCCCCCGCGGTCGGACAGACACGGGTCCAACCGGGCCAAACCTTGAGGCGAATTTTGTAGATTATTCACTTGAATACCATTTACTACTCGCACTTCCCGGCCAATGCACCAAGAATATGCTGCAGTAAAGTGCAATCAATGAATAAATCCAGGAGTCAATTGACAGGGTCCAAGCCAGTTTATTGTGCACAGGCCCAGTCAGTCAAAGCTTCAAAAGGAACTGAGCAAAGCTTTTACAGAGACATAACCATTTATACCTCTTTTTCAGTTTGATACATGAGAACCTTCTATTGGTTCTAGCTCGATACATGCAAACTTCTCATTGGTTCCACGCTCCCTGCACCTGTCCAATCAGAAATCCCTCCGGGGCCTAGCAACCAGCCCCCTCCCTTAGGATTGTTCTAACAATGGTGCAGTTCTTGATTTTGATACTTCTCTACTGCAAGGTTATCCCTAGCTTCAGGAATGCATGTATTGAAACATTTCTTTCTTTTGCACATAAGTGAATAATGAAAGACTTATGAATTCATGTAAAAGTTCTTATTAAGCAGTTTAAAACAAACAGTTTTCTCATTTTTCACAGATTTTTGGTTCTTTTCTAGCTATAAGGAGAGTTAGGATCCAGGCCTAATTTACAGGCCTTTCATAATAGCAGGCCATGCTAGGCCATAGCCTGCCACACTATAACTGAGGAATTAGCAATGGACTGTTCATGGTGCCAGAAGGCAGATTGAAAGCTTTCTGATAAAAAGTCTTTAACCAAGAAAGCACTGAAGAAACAGGGTGAGTTAACCCATCTGTGTTAATGCTAGGAACCGCTTCTAATGAAAAGAATATATGCATAACTTGTATTTGAATTACTAAAGAAGCAGAAGATAAAAATGGACATTTTGCTTTGCTTGAAGGAAGAAGCTATGTTTTGCTTGCTGAACGTTTGATGAAAACAGCTACACATGTTAAAAGGCTTATGAAGCAGTTTCAGTTCTAGTTTGTGTATAATTTCCTGATGTTATTGCTTGGAGAAGAATCCTAACGTTTGTGTTGAGCCTTAGTGCTTTGGGGAAGATAAATAAATTTCTTGTTTGCCTTTAAATACCATCAGTTTCACACTACTGTCTTTAGATAAGGAGAAACAACTACAAGTCCCAGAAGTCCAAGCTGTGGACAAGAATAGTATAATTCTTTATTTAAGGACTAACATTGGCAACCCTGCACCTTTAGGCCTTTGGCCCAGGCTAAGGTGACGACACTACACATGTAATCACTATTACTTGGGGACAGCTTATGCAATGCAAAGCACAGTGGAAAGTGGGCCAGAGACAGGCTGTGAGTGCATGCTGGCCCACAGTGGCCTATGTCTGTCACATACACAAATACACAGCTTTTGGCAGTGAGCATTGAACATAGTGCCATGCTTGTATTCCCATATAATGTCATGTCCTTAGTCATGGACACTGCAAAACTGGCCAGTGTAGCACATGCACTTTCCCACGCTGCAGATGCAGTGCCCCTCCGAAGAGTGCATGGAAGCATGGTAGGTTGGACATGGGGTTGGATGTTGGTACAGTTGCTGGCTATACATCTGCCACCATTCCCTGTCTCTTTGTACTCTAACAACATCCTTGTGACTGTCACACTCGGTGCCCATGGGGAGTGAGTGAGGCTGTCATACAAGCCCTCTGATGTAACACATGCAGATATTGAGTAGGCCTGCATAGATTCTGGGCATGTGAACATAGGCTTTGGCCAGCAATGCCACCTATGAAGGGCACATTCTAAACATGTATGGTACTGTTCCCTCCACCCTACCCCTATCCCAACATTCACCTCCAGCCAATGCCTTCCCATATGATGGCAGGCGCTACATGACATCCTGTGGCTCATTCCACCTGCTGGAGTTGTGCACGCACCATTCAGAGGTCAGTGTTCCACTGAAACAATCAGGCAAGAAGTGCATTTTGACTCTTTTGGAGTAATAGGTAATGTACTGCTGAATGCTTTGGTCAATGATAAGTAGACATTGTTGAGATGGTGTTTATTGTGTGCAAATTTGCCTGATATGAACCTGCCTGTATGTGCATACTGTGCACGGAGCAAAGAGTCCCCTGGATTGCACTCTGCGACTGCAGCCTAGGACAAGGGCAATATGCATGCAGGTAAATCATAGAATCTTTCCAGTGTCACCAACTAAGTGACTGACGTGGACATTCACAGAGGCCAGCCCTCCACGAGCCTAGTTCCCTATAGGCTGCAGCTGCAGCAAGCGGGTTGACAGTGTTGCCATGGATACAGCTATAATGGCAGTTAGCATTAATCAGGCCTCTCACCTGTGCAAATTGGTGTGTCCTGAAGCCTGGAGGCTCAGTCACACATGTGCCCCCCTCCCTCTTCCTGCTCACTTAGTCAAACCAGCAGGTAATATGAGAGCTGAACAGCACTGCCATGTTGGGAGGTAAGTGTAGGGGAATGCTGTGTGGATTGGCCTTGATGATGGTATTGCTGCAGCGAAGTGCAAACACTGAACAAATCCAGGAGTCAATTTACAGGGTCCAAACCAATTTATTGTGCACAAGGCCCAGTTAGTCAAAGCTTCAAAAAGGACTGAGCAAAGTTTTTACAGAAACATTCATTTATACATTTTTCTTCAGTTTGATACATGCAAACTTTCTATTGGTTCCAACGACCCCTGCATTTGTCCAATCGGAGATCCCTCCTGGGCCTAGCACCCAGCTCCCTCCCTTAGGACTGTTCTAACAATGGTTCAGTTTCTAGGTTTTGATACTTCTCTACAGCAAGGTCGTTTCTGGCTCTAGGAATGCAAGTATTGAAACATTTTCATCTTCAGAACACAAGAGAATAATGAAAGACTTATGAATTCATGTAACACTTCTTATTAAGCAGTTTAAAACAGTTTTCTCATTTTCCACAGATTTTTGGTTCTTTCTAGCTATGATGGGGGCTAGAATCAGGGCCTAGCTTACAGGCCTTTCATATTTGCAGACTATTATAGGCCATAGCCTGCCACAGTATAACTGGGAATACATTACAGGTTGCAACTACTTACTGGAAACTAACCTTGTGCTTGTAAATGATATCTCACACAGCATGTGGAGTTGCTGAATAGTGTGGGCGGGCACCCATACTAGGCGGTAGCCTAGTGGGGGTGGCGGGCCATATTAACTTGTGTCTTGCTTCAGCCTAGTAGCTGAGGCCCTTAATTGTGTAGTTGTGGGACAATAAAGCAGTCCAAGTGGAAATAGGCTAACACAGGAAAATTTATTTTTAAATTTTGCTTTAATCATCAAGTTTGCAATTGGACCTTGGCAGAAGGCTCCAAACCATGAACAGAAAGTGAGGATATTTTCTCCAACAAAAAGCTTCTTTATAAAGGTATTTCAGCAGTGCTATGACAAAGCAGTTTCCTTCAGTCTTTGCAACAAACATAAGTTTCCTTTTTAGCCAAACAAAACACAGTTGAAAGTCACTGTTGTAAGCAAAGTCCAGCTAACCTTGTTAGCTTCTCCCAGCTGTTTCAGGTAAGCTTAAAACATTCTCTGCTTCTCAGTATAGGAACTAAACTGCTGTTTAAAACATTTTCATAGCAGAAATACTACTGCAGCTTTAAAAGATGAGACTTCTGTCTTTCCAGCACTTCTCAGTAGCAATTACTCAGAATAACTACTTCTTGGGCTTTCTTCACACTATCTCTTTAAGGGCTACAGATCTCCTTCCCTTTAGTGAAGCATTTTAAAGGTACTGTCTGCTTTACCTTGTTTTGTAGACTTCCTAGCAGGCTTTTATAACAGGCACCGTTCCTTACTTAGAACCCAGGCTGCTTGCCTTTGAGTCAGAGTCAGGGCCGGATTTACCTATACGCCAACTATGCCGTGGCGTAGGGCCCACAGCTGACAAGGGCCCACAAAAATTGAAAAAATTGTTAGCCGCCTTAAAATTAAATAAAAAAAAAAACGCTGGCTGCCGCCGCGGCAGCATGAACTGTCCCGCGGGGCCCCCTCTGCTGCCGCGGCAGCATGGACTGTCCCGCGGGGCTCCCTCTGCCCGGCTGAATCCATCCGTCCGTCCCTCCCTCCATGCCGGCTTTGGGAGGCGCGAAGGGAGAGTGTCTCCCTCGCGTCTCTGTTAAGCCCGCAGGGGCTGATGGGAAATATCCCATCAGCCCCTGCGGGCTTAACAGAGACGCGAGGGAGACACTCTCCCTTCACGCCTCTCAAAGCCTGCACGGAGGGGCTCAGCCGTCGCGGAGGGAGGGAGGGAGGGATTCAGCCAGGCAGAGGGGGCCCCGCTGGTCATTCCATGCTGCCGCGGCGGCAGCGGTAGCAGCCAGCGTTTTATTTTTTTTATTAAATTTTACTTTAGGCCGATGGGGGGGGGGAGGGTAGGACTGGTAATGGGCTATTGGGGGGGCTGGGACTGGAAATGGGCTGGGGGGGGTTAAGACTGGAGGTGGGCTGATGGGGTTAGGACTGGTAATGGGCTGTGGGCTGATGGGGGGGTTAGAACTGGTAATGGGCTATGGGGGGCTGACTGGAAATGGGTTGATGGGGTTAGGACTGGAAGTGGGCTGTGGGCTGATGGGGGGGGTTAGGACTGGCAATGGGCTATGGGGGGCTGACTGGAAATGGGTTGATGGGATTAGGACTTGAGGTGGGCTGATGGGGTTAGGACTGGTAATGGGCTGTGGGCTGGTGGGGGGGGGGGTTAGGACTGGCAATGGGCTATGGGGGGCTGACTGGAAATGGGTTGATGGGGTAGGACTGGAAGTGGGCTGATGGGGAGTTAGGACTGGTAATGGGTTATAGGGGGGGCTTAAACTGAAAATGGGGTGATTTATTTATTTTATTTATTTTACAGTTTTTATATACCGCGCTCTTTGGTATCAGTGCGGTTTACAGATAACAAATTTCGCATTAGAACAGTCCTTTGCTTACATTATAACAGGGTCTTTTGCTTACATTATAACAGGGTCAGTAACTTGGAGACAACATGGTAAACTATATACAAGCTATATACAGAAAGATATATTACCTCTGGAAATTTACAGTTAAAGTGGGTCGTAACTTTGGGTGTGCAGAGCGTCTAGGTCGTGTTCTGTTATGACTATGTTGTTGGAATGTCAGAGGCTGTGAGAATGATTTGTGAGATGGGGGGAGGAGGTGTAGGGTTAGGGCATAAAAGATGATGACAGAATAGGTAGTGTTTGAGGGCTTTTCTGAATTGAGAGAGGTCCTTTATTGATCGGATATGAGGAGGGAGATTATTCCAGCAAGTTGGAGCGAATAAGGTGAAAGCCCTGTCTCTGGTTGTTTGGTTACATTTAGTGTACTCCTTTGGTACGACAAGAGTATTGGCGGCTGCGGATCTTCTCAGTCTGTTCGTGGGGGTGTTGATAATAAGTGATGAGAGGGAGGGTGGGGCTATTTGATTAATTGCTTTAAAGGATAGCAGGAGTGCTTTGTAAGTTATCCTGGCTTGTAGGGGTAACCAGTGAAGCTCTGTTAGTATGGGGGTGATGTGGTCTCTACTGGAAGTGCCGCAGAGGATGCGGGCTGCTGAGTTCATCGCCAATTGGAGTGGGTTGAGGGTGCTCTTGGGTAGACCATGCAGGATGATATTAGCATAGTCAAAATGAGGTGTTATAAGGGCTTGGAAGACGGTTCGGAAGTTATTGGAGGCGAGTAGTGGTCTTAAGGGTTTCAGCGTTCTTAATTTGTAGTAAATGGATTTAACGGTCTGCTTTATGTGATCTTTGAAGGTCAGTTCTTGGTCGATGGTTACTCCCAGGTAGCGAATTGATGATTTACATGGTAGTTCCGCATCTCTCACCTTCAAAGTTGCGGGGGGGGGGGGGGGAGAATTTCTTATTCCTGGTTACGAATAGGACTTCCGTTTTCTTGAAGTTTATTCGCAGGTTCTGGGATAGGAGCCAATCTGTAATCGTGTTGAAGCAGGCGATAATTGGGGAAAAGTCAGGGGCATTAATTTTTATTGGCGTGAATATTAGTACGTCATCTGCATAGATCAAGCTGGAGGCGTTAAAAGTTTTGATGATTTCACAGATTGGTTGGATATATATGTTAAATAGAAGAGCTGATAAAGAGGATCCCTGGGGTACACCCTGTTGTTGCTGGAAAGGATCGGAGGTTGAAGATCCTATCCGCACCTGTTGCCAGCGGTTGTTTAGGTAGGATCTACACCATTCCCAAGCTGATCCCTGGACTCCTTTTTCTTTAAGACGGTGAAGAAGTTGTACATGGTTAACTGAGTCGAACGCTGCTGAGATGTCAAGGAAGATGAGGATGGACCCATTTTCAATTTTGTCAATCCCTCTTGATAAGGTGTTGATGAGTAGTGTGAGAAGGGTCTCTATGCCATGTGATTCTTGGAATCCGTGTTGGCAGGGATCGAGAGGAGCTGAAGTATCTATATGCTGTTGCAATTGGATTTGTACCACCTTCTCGATGATTTTGGCTAGAAGGGGTATACTTGAAATTGGACGATATGAATCAGTTTTTGCTGGGTCGAGTTTAATGTTCTTTAGGAGAGGGCGTATTGAAGTTTGCTTGAGAGATGATGGGAATGATCCGGTGGTGAAGGAAAGTTGCATGATAAGGGCAAGTATGGGGCTCAGTTCAGCACGCATTGTTCTGATCCAGTAGGCAGGGCATGGATCGTTTGGGGCTGTGGTAGTATTCAAGGTGGCAATAAGGTCAGTGATGGATTTCACTGTGGGAGCGACAAAATTTTTTAGAGGCTGAGTAATTGAGACGGGGTTAGGTATACAACTTGATGTGGAGTTTGTGTTAATGGATTTAGATTGAAGATAGTCGGCAAAATCCTGAGGTTGAATTGATATTGTTTGGTTGGAGGATGGTGCCTTTGTTAAGGATTTAGTGATATTAAAGAGGTCTCGTGGTTTGTTCAGTGATCGGAGGAGGGTTTCTGTATGGTGTTCCCTCATTTTTTCAGCTATTTTCTCCCGGTGTTTCTTTAGGGCATTTTCGTAATCCATTTGGTCAATTGGAGCACGTGATCTGCGCCATTTTCTCTCTTGTTTTCTTAGATTCTGGAGGGATAGTCGTAGTTCAGTGGAGAACCATGGTTTTGGGTTTCTACTTTTTAGTGCTGTGCTGGATGCTGGTGGTCTTACTGAGGAAGGTAGATGTGAAGAGGAGTTCAGGGTGTTGTACCAATTGTTGATCAGTTCATCAAGGTTATTGGTTGGTAGACGAAGGGTTGGAAGAGTCTGGCTGATGAAGTCATCCTTGTTGAGCGTTTTGAAGCGGGCTGTTGGTCCTGATGATATTAAATTTGTATGTCTTGCTGGGATACTGTTTTGCTGATATGGGACTTGGAAGGATAATAAATCATGATCAGACCATGGGACAGGGGTATGAGATAGCTTAAAGTTTGAGTTCGCTGTAGCCTGAGGTGCAAAAATGAGGTCAAGGGTGTTACCCTTGAGGTGTGTAGGGGAGCTAACTAGCTGCGAGTAGTTGAGGTCAGTCATGGCATCAAGGAATGTGGTAGAATGGCTATGGTGAAGTGAGGAGAGGTTAAAGTCGCCCATTAACCAGTTGGATTTGCGTGGGCTTTCTGGGTTGCAGGCAAGCTCTATTATATTAGATAGATCTTCTGGTGGTGAGGATGGGGCTCTATATATGAGATTTAGGATGATATGTTGTTAGCTATAGTAACTAGGTCCATGTGTGTGGTACTCCTGGTGGAAAGTAATCTAAATTGAAGGTTAGTTCGTGAAAGAATGAGAACACCACCTCCTCTTCGGTCTGCTCTGTGGCATGTGTGTATTGAGTATTCAGGGGGAATGAGTTGGTTTATAAGGACATTGTCTGTGTCCGCTAGCCATGATTCTGTGACCAGGAGGATGTCTAGTTTCAGCTTTGTGATGAGATCTGTAATGACTGGCCACTTTTTACGTACTGAGCGGGCGTTGATGAGTGCACAGTTTAAGTTAGCATGTGAGGGAACAGGATTGGGTTTAGAACTACTAACAGTGTTAAGGGAGATATATAGTAGATGAGAGTGCCTAACATGGTGTGGTTGTGGAGCTGAGTGATGATAGGAAGAATGATATTTTCTTCCTAGTCCATGCAATATGGGGATCTTGTGTGAGGTGGTAGGGAATGCTGCTGTGTTTTGGGTGGTGTGTGTTAACAGATAGAGGCTAACTAATGCAAATAGAGAGAGAGCCATGGTTACAGCAATGGGAGGATACAATGTAGGTAATACGGGTCTTTAGAAACAGTAAATGCAGATTAACTAGTTAGGTACAGAGCAGTGGAATAGGTAACAATTGTATCAAAGCAGGTCTATCAAGTAGGAACAATGTATTCTGTTAACTAGATACAGTAGCAAATCTTATTTTAAGGGAGGTCTGTTTGTAACAGAGTAACAAGGAGTGAACTTCTCTAGTATATTAGGTCTGCTGTTACCTTATAGATGGGGTAGAGGTAGGTTACCTAGGTGAGTTGTTGGGGTATATCAGAGTCTCAGGTTATTATCCTGATGTTTTCTTGGCGCAGGAGTCAGATTCTGTTGCATGTGAGAGTTCTGGCTTCATTCGTAGTGTTGCTGACGTGCCACTGCCTAAGGGCCACGCCAAAGGGCCCTCTGGCGAGGCCCTCAGGCGCGGGCCCGCAAGGCGCGGGTGCGCTTGCCGGCGGCACTCTTTATAGAGGCTGCTGGGACCTCCCACAACCCGGATTGGGCTGGAGTGCAGGAGCGGGAAACCGAAGCTCCCCCTGTGCTCTACCCCGACCGGGGAGCTCTGCAAATGGCTGCTTGTTGCTCGTGAAGCTCTCTCCTGCCCGCGGCACTTTCAGCTAAGCTGCCGGGACCTCCCACAACCCGGATTGGGCTGGAGTGCAGGAGCGGGAAACCGAAGCTCCCCCTGTGCTCTACCCCGACCGGGGAGCTCTGCAAATGGCTGCTTGTTGCTCGTGAAGCTCTCTCCTGCCCGCGGCACTTTCAGCTAAGCCGCCGGGACCTCCCACAACCCGGATTGGGCTGGAGTGCAGGAGCGGGAAACCGAAGCTCCCCCTGTGCTCTACCCCGACCGGGGAGCTCTGCAAATGGCTGCTTGTTGCTCGTGAAGCTCTCTCCTGCCCGCGGCACTTTTAGCTAAGCCGCCGGGACCTCCCACAACCCGGATTGGGCTGGAGTGCAGGAGCGGGAAACCGAAGCTCCCCCTGTGCTCTACCCCAACCGGGGAGCTCTGCAAATGGCTGCTTGTTGCTCGTGAAGCTCTCTCCTGCCCGCGGCACTTTCAGCTAAGCCGCCGGGACCTCCCACAACCCGGATTGGGCTGGAGTGCAGGAGCGGGAAACCGAAGCTCCCCCTGTGCTCTACCCCGACCGGGGAGCTCTGCAAATGGCTGCTTGTTGCTCGTGAAGCTCTCTCCTGCCCGCGGCACTTTCAGCTAAGCCGCCGGGACCTCCCACAACCCGGATTGGGCTGGAGTGCAGGAGCGGGAAACCGAAGCTCCCCCTGTGCTCTACCCCGACCGGGGAGCTCTGCAAATGGCTGCTTGTTGCTCGTGAAGCTCTCTCCTGCCCGCGGCACTTTCAGCTAAGCCGCCGGGACCTCCCACAACCCGGATTGGGCTGGAGTGCAGGAGCGGGAAACCGAAGCTCCCCCTGTGCTCTACCCCGACCGGGGAGCTCTGCAAATGGCTGCTTGTTGCTCGTGAAGCTCTCTCCTGCCCGCGGCACTTTCAGCTAAGCCGCCGGGACCTCCCACAACCCGGATTGGGCTGGAGTACAGGAGCGGGAAACCGAAGCTCCCCCTGTGCTCTACCCCGACCGGGGAGCTCTGCAAATGGCTGCTTGTTGCTCGTGAAGCTCTCTCCTGCCCGCGGCACTTTCAGCTAAGCCGCCGGGACCTCCCACAACCCGGATTGGGCTGGAGTGCAGGAGCGGGAAACCGAAGCTCCCCCTGTGCTCTACCCCAACCGGGGAGCTCTGCAAATGGCTGCTTGTTGCTCGTGAAGCTCTCTCCTGCCCGCGGCACTTTCAGCTAAGCCGCCGGGACCTCCCACAACCCGGATTGGGCTGGAGTGCAGGAGCGGGAAACCGAAGCTCCCCCTGTGCTCTACCCCGACCGGGGAGCTCTGCAAATGGCTGCTTGTTGCTCGTGAAGCTCTCTCCTGCCCGCGGCACTTTCAGCTAAGCCGCCGGGACCTCCCACAACCCGGATTGGGCTGGAGTGCAGGAGCGGGAAACCGAAGCTCCCCCTGTGCTCTACCCCGACCGGGGAGCTCTGCAAATGGCTGCTTGTTGCTCGTGAAGCTCTCTCCTGCCCGCGGCACTTTCAGCTAAGCCGCCGGGACCTCCCACAACCCGGATTGGGCTGGAGTGCAGGAGCGGGAAACCGAAGCTCCCCCTGTGCTCTACCCCGACCGGGGAGCTCTGCAAATGGCTGCTTGTTGCTCGTGAAGCTCTCTCCTGCCCGCGGCACTTTCAGCTAAGCCGCCGGGACCTCCCACAACCCGGATTGGGCTGGAGTGCAGGAGCGGGAAACCGAAGCTCCCCCTGTGCTCTACCCCGACCGGGGAGCTCTGCAAATGGCTGCTTGTTGCTCGTGAAGCTCTCTCCTGCCCGCGGCACTTTCAGCTAAGCCGCCGGGACCTCCCACAACCCGGATTGGGCTGGAGTGCAGGAGCGGGAAACCGAAGCTCCCCCTGT
Source organism: Ichthyophis bannanicus (assembly GCA_033557465.1). Taxonomy (NCBI): domain Eukaryota; kingdom Metazoa; phylum Chordata; class Amphibia; order Gymnophiona; family Ichthyophiidae; genus Ichthyophis; species Ichthyophis bannanicus. Next base: position 21,518,070 of record CM066045.1, on the reverse strand, counting down.
GCTCTACCCCGACCGGGGAGCTCTGCAAATGGCTGCTTGTTGCTCGTGAAGCTCTCTCCTGCCCGCGGCACTTTCAGCTAAGCCGCCGGGACCTCCCACAACCCGGATTGGGCTGGAGTGCAGGAGCGGGAAACCGAAGCTCCCCCTGTGCTCTACCCCGACCGGGGAGCTCTGCAAATGGCTGCTTGTTGCTCGTGAAGCTCTCTCCTGCCCGCGGCACTTTCAGCTAAGCCGCCGGGACCTCCCACAACCCGGATTGGGCTGGAGTGCAGGAGCGGGAAACCGAAGCTCCCCCTGTGCTCTACCCCCCCGGTGATGGGGGGTTAGGACTGTAAGTGGGTTGATGGGGGGGCTAGGACTGGTATTGGGTTGGGGGGTTGCTAGGACTGAAAATGGGCTGATGGGTGGCTAGGACTGGAAATGGGCTGATGCAGGGACTAGAAGGGAATGGATGCTGGGTGAGGCTGGAACTAGAAGGGAGCTGATGTTGGGGGAGGATTAGAATGGGATGGGGCTGGAAGAGTAAAATGGAGAAGGGAAAAATATTTTGTGTGGGAGGGATAAAAAATCTACAATTGGCCGGGTATTTGGAGAGTAAGTGGGGATTGAGGATGGAGGGGTAAAATTTGAGTGGATGAAATAGGAATGAGGAAAGAGCAAAAGGAGAAAGATTAGTATGTTAAAGCAGATGTAGAGAGAGAATGGAAAAAACTAGAAGAGAGAAGAAAGGACAAATGGACAGCAGACGATGGAGAGTTAGCAGAAGACACGAAGAAACCAGAAGAAAGTGGCTGGAGCAATTGCAGCTGAAAAAAATGCACAAAAGGTAGAAAAATATCTCTTTATTTTGAATTTATTAATTGGAATATGTCAGCTCTGGTAAATGTGCATCATTAACGTCTGCGCTTTGTTTAGTACAAGAGCAAATTAATGTATGGTTTTATTTCTACAGTGTTGTACATTCCAAGTTTGGCTTTTGGGATTCCCAGTTTAATTATTGTCTTCCTGTTTCTAAATTGTGATTACTTGTTTGTTGATGGTCTTTGTTCTGCATGTGTAACTGAGCTGAGGTGTTCTGTTTATATAATTCCTACTTGACATTGCCACTTGTTCTCTTTCCCCAGTAGGTCATGTATTGTTGTTCTCTGAAATGTATTGGTTTAATATTTGCAGTGTTGCCTTTTGATTGGTAGAGTATGGTGCTTTGTGAGTCCTGGTAGTGCTGTTAGGATACGGCGGGTTTGCTATGGGTTCTAAATGGGCAGTGTTTGTAGTAGTTCCTAATGTGTCTGGCAGTTGGCACTGGATTATAGTAATGTAGAAATCTTTTAGTCTTTCTTTATCCATACACTCATTAAGAGGCACGTTTACTAAAAGTTAGTATATGGTAACATTATGCAAATATTTATGCAAATGAGGCCCCTTATGCAAATGAGGCCCCGCACCCCCCTTGGGCCGCCCCTGCTGGGGGCCCACAATTTTTGTTGGCGTAGGGCCTCACTCAAGGTAAATCCGGCCCTGGTCAGAGTTATAATCCTTTTAACTCCCTCAAGCTTCTTCCTGCTCTTCTCTCTTGCTTCTTGTTCCGTTGTTAACTTCCCCAACAACTATTCTGGCTTTTCCTCTGGCTCTGCCATTCCCTCTGGCTCTGCCACTCCTCCAGCCAGGTCCTTCGGCTTCCCCCTCCACTTGCTGACTGACTGTGTTTAAATGTTTGCCAGCATGCTTCCCTTTCTGGCCCCACCCTATCTCTCCCTGCTGTTGCCATGGAGTCCGGGCGTGGCTTCAAGCTAGCCTTGCAAGTGTGTGTTTCTCTATAACTTTCGTTTTGGGACCTGTGCTTGGGTGAGCCCATCCCCCTCTCAGGGAAAAAGTTTCTTTTTTTTTCTCTTTCCCAGGTCTGTGCTGCACCCACCTTACCACAATAGCTGACCTGCAGCTTGTTGTATCCACAGCCATAAAGCCTGAGCATCACATGCAGGCACCGTGCATTGCTGCAGCTCACAGTTCTCTGGAGACACACACACACACACACACACATGACCTTACTATCCAAAAGTGATGCAAGTTGTCATTCTTACCTGCTCTTAGGCCTTCTGTAATGCTCCACCATTGTCAATGCCTGCTCAGTGTGCTAGTGCTATTAGTGTGCTCTGTCATCCAGCCATTGGTGCTACAGCTTCTCAGTGTGGCAGCTGAGTATGTGGACTCATGCTGGATGAAATGTTGAAGGCTGCACATGATGATGCAGTTCTGGAAATGTAGCATAACGTTAACATACCTGGACATACCATTCCTGATCCACAGGCTGGTCTTGAACCTGTGACCCTTTTCTCACACACACACTTGCCATGCATTTGGAGCCATAGAACAGCCGTGTGGGTTCATCAATCTATGGGTATAGATTGTTAGTGTTCATTGTCATACATGCATGTGGGGCCACTTTTCAGCAGCTCCCCCAATTCGGGGTAGAGCGCCCGAGCGGGAGAGGCAGCCAAATCTCCCGCTCGGAGGCTCCTGCCCAATCGGGGCAGTGGGAGGAGCAGCAGAGCAGCAGAGCCGGCATAAAAGCCAGCTCCAACGAGGGACAGCAGCAGCCACTTTTCAGCAGCTCCCCCGATTCGGGGTAGAGCGCCCGAGCGGAAGAGGCAGCCAAATCTTCCACTCGGAGGCTCCTGCCCAATCGGGGCAGTGGGAGGAGCAGCAGAGCCGGCATAAAAGCCAGCTCCGACGAGCACGCACGTGCTCTGCGGGCCTGCGCCTGAGGACCTCGCCTGAGGGCCCTTTGGCATGGCCCTTAGGCATGGCACAAAGGCGGAAACAAACAACAGCACCAAACAGCACATCCAACTACAACCCGAAGCAACTACAACAACACCAAAAAGTGTTCCTCCACCAACCGCCCGACAAATAGAGAAACCCCCCGATCGGAGTGGAACAACTTAGCGGGAAACCACCCCACCTAGAAGCTCCTGCCGAAGAAATCAGCACTCGACAAAAACAACCCAGCAGCCTACAGACCTATCTCAAGCATCCCCCTACTGGCTAAGATTATTGAGAAAGCGGTACAACATCAACTACAAGACCACATCGACAACTACGCACAACTCGACCACAACCAACACGGTTTCCGCCCGAACCACGGAGTTGAAACACTCCTGCTATACCTTTTTAACGACATACTACACCTCATAGAAAACAGCAAGAACGGAATACTCATGATCTTCATTGACATATCATCAGCATTTGACACAGTCGACCACGGAACACTACTAGCAAGACTACAGAACATTGGACTACACGGAGTCACACTGAGGTGGTTCCACTCTTACCTAACGGACAGACAGATACAGGTCAAGATTGGGCCCAACACATCCCGACCCATAAAAGTCATGCAAGGCGTACCACAAGGATCCGCACTATCAGTTCTTTTATTCAACATCTACATCCAGCCAATATGCAGCATCATAAAAGAGCACGGGTTAAAATACACAATCTATGCGGACGATATAATGCTATACACACCAATCACCCTCGACAACCCAGGCCACACCAAGATAACAGATTGTCTCACACACATGAACACCCGGTTTCAAGACAACAACATGACTATAAATACAGCAAGACCGAGGCGCTAATCATCACACGAAACTCCGACTTCATCCCCCCCCCCCCCGCGACATCAAGTAGGGTACCAAAACTATACCCATACAATCAGAAGTGAAATACTTCGGAGTGACCATGGACAAAGAACTTAACCTTCAGTCTCACATCAGCAGAACCACCAAAAATGCTTACCACAGGATGAGACTAGTATGATACCTCAAGCCCCTCCTCGCTCAGGAACACTTCCGCACAGTTTGTCAGGCACTGATAACCCCAATCCTAGACTTCTGCAACCCAATCTATCTGGGCCTAACGAAACAGACACTAAAACCGTTGCAACTGGCACAAAACACTGCAGCACGCATAATAGCCGGAACCACAAGACAAGAACACATCACACCCACCCTAAATGAGCTCCACTGGCTGCCTATCAGTGCCCGCATTAGATACAAGACAATCATAAACATTTTCAAAATCAAACAACAGTCATCAGCTTTCAGCCTACACCCACTCATACAACCCGACAACAGCACAAGACCGAGGAGAAGAGGCACTTCCAACCATGTCAACACACCTAAAGACATCAACAGGGTATGCAAGACACTGAAAAACGAGCCTTATCAAAGGTGGCACCAACAATCTGGAACGCCCTCCCCGACGAACTGCGTTCAACAACAGACCTTAAGGATTTCAGGAAACTACTGAAGACGACCCTCTTCATAGAACACTATGGTGACATTACTTAAACCATGCAACAGACACCTCAATACCCCCCCCATGTCACTATAATAGTAATTAAGCAAGGACCTGATACCCATAGCATTGTAAATAGCGCACTGTCACGCCCTCACTACTCGCCTCCAGCTTAGAGGGGCGTGGTTGTATAAGGAACTTTCCTCTTTCAGCCTTAACTGACTAATTCCCTGCAATGTTTTCTGGGAAATGTAGTTTAATTGCGCTATATATGGGCTTCAGGTAGAAAGCTGTAGTCAGGCTCCTTGGGGTAAGGCAATGACAGAAATTTATTGAGCACAAAAAAAAGGTTCATAAATACCACATTCAGGCATACTTCTCCAGGCTTCTTCAAAGTACAACAGGTTATAAGCAAAACAAAACCCAAAACCAAAGTGGCAGCTTAAAGTATTCTTCAGCTCAGAAAAACATAGCCCTTTAACAGCAAGGCTACCAGCTTCCTTTAGCCTTGCTGGTTAAAGCACATAACACAAAACAGGCTTTCTTCTGTGGCAGTTTGCCTTCTTTTCCAGTCTCAAACCTTTCCAGGCTGTTTTCCAATTTACAAGCAAAAACAAAAACTCCAAACAGGAACAAACTTTCAACGTGCAAGCAAAGTTCTATTCAGGTTTCTCAAGAAAAATTCAAGAGTAAAAAAGCTTTTTCCTCACAGTTAATTTGGCTTCTTGCCGTCTCACTTCTCAGGTAGCAGGTGGTTAACAAACACAATTCACAACTCCAGCTTGTTCTTACGTCTTAGTAAAACGTCCCCTCTTTACCATGTGGGAATTTACAATCCATCTACCTGCTTCTTATGGTTACCTTTCTCTAGAGGGCTTTCTCTCAGGGCTGGCTTTCCTTCAACCCTTCTGTGGCTAAGGCTTGGCACAAAGAGCAATCCATGAGGGTGTCTTCCTCATTCAGCTCAGCATCAGGCTCTCCTAGTTGCATAGACTCTGACTCTCCCTCTGGCTCACCGGGCTCGGCTGACAGCCTCTCATTAGAGATGAGAGCGTCTCCTGCTCCTCTGCATTGCCCAGCATAAGTTAGGCTTCTCCTGCTCTGCTCAACATTAATCAGGCTTCTTAGGCTCGTACCTGTGCCTCGGCTTGTATCAGCTTCTCTCCCTCTTTCTCCTCTTCTTGCCTTTGCCTCTGCCCTTGCTTCTGGCGTTTCTTCCACCCTCTCTCTTCCTCCTTTACTATAATCTAGCATAGGCTTATATCTCCAGGGTTCTAGCCCCACCTCCTCTCTTCCCAGGTGATGGAGATCACTCTGCTTTCTGGCACCTGAGTAATCAGGGAGCTTACTGACGTAAGGGTCTTGGACCTTAGGTCTGTATTCACTCTCCCTTATTTCACTAGGGGAAACATGAAACCTGTTCCAGCTGGGGGTTTTCTGGTTCCTAGGTGAGGTTGTGGTTTTGTTACCCTGACCTTGCAAAAAGGGGCCCTTTTATTAGGGTGAACTCTTTGCCTTTTTCCCTTTCCCCTAACTCAGGATAGGCTTCCTTACCACAGCACGCTGTAAATAGCACACCAAGAATCAACAATCAGACACACTCACACACATACACTACCCACTGCATGCGCACACTAGACACTGTATCTTATTGATTGTTTGCTGTTCAGACCGCCTTGATTGCAGGATAAGGCGGTATAGAAATCCGTTTAAATAAATAAATAAATTGTCAGGATACCTGAGAGCATGAGTTGGGGTATGCCAAATGTCTGTATAAATCTCTGCAGGCTCTGTGCCATACTTGTTGGACAAGGTATGTTCAGCAGGTGTGGGAGAGGGACATCTTGTTATCTGCATGTTGCAGTGCATTGATATGTTGCTCATTCGACTGACATTCATGTCTTACATATGGGATCTGTCCAGCCAAAGATGCAGGCCATGATAGAGCTTGCTTTCAATCGAAAGAGGCTCTGTTCCTGTGCATTTATGCTACAGAGGTATTTAAATGTCTCAATCATCTCCTCTATCCCGCCTTTCCTCTAAAATATACATATTAAGATCCTTAAGTCTGTCCTCGTATGCTTTATAATGAAAACCACTAACCGTTTTAGTAGCCACCTTCTGCACCGACTCTAAGTTGTTTATATCCTTTTGAAAGTGAGGTCTCTGGAATTATGCCCGTCCTTTGGCAGGTGAGAGAGCGGGGTGGACATTTTTCCTCTGACATGGGCTGTTATCATATTGCATATTATTCCTGCCTTGGTGGCAAACTAGCCAGGTGCCAGAGTCCACCGATCATGTTAGACAGCATGCCGGACAATTCCCCCTTCCCTGTAAGCATGGCACAGCCGTCACTTCAGTGCTACAGGCAGACTTATTGCAGTTGCACAAATGCATGCCACTCCTGCCCCCCTCCAGTGGGGGATGTGGGCACGCGTGCTGCTGCCTTAGACCATGGAAGGAAGGGATCACCATGTGCTCCACTACACCTGCAGATGACATGCTTAGCAGGCCACTGACTGTGGCAACTCCAGCATTGCATCTGACACACAGGGCCAGGACACAGATTTCTAATGCACCAGGCCATAGCCACTGTGACCACCATTCCTAACCTCACACAATGGCATGGCAGCATGGTGGCAGTGACGGTGGCAAAACTTCTTTTTGACTGTGGCAGCATGTATGTGTGCATCCACTGTCACAAGAGTCATACTAGACATCACAGATGTACACCCTTTGCAGCCACCTTGTCAGCCTAGTGGACCAGCCAGCCCCACTGCATCACTCACGTGACATCTCTTTTGTCAATTTGGCAGCAACAACATAGTGCCCTTTATTAATAGGGCACCATGCTGTTACTGCCAATGGAGCACTACTATCACTAATTTAAGAGCTACAGTGGGAGGGGCACATTGCATATAGGCTCACTCCCCTCAGAAATAGTCCTTTACACGAGCTTTCAGATGGTGTTAGGGTTCCCAGCGGTGTTGCCTCTTAACGCACGGTAACACAAACTGGCATTAAAAGGCTACACGCTATCCCCGTCTAGTCTCCGCCCCATTAATGCCTACTGTCAACCTCTTTTTACCTTAACGCTAAGGGATCAGCTTCTGCTTGTTAATCCAGTGTTATCGGCGCTTTCCACAGAGTTAACTGCTCATGGGCGCCGATAACGCCTGTTAACGGTACCTTTGCTCCCTTATCGCTCTTTAGTAGACATAACCCTAATTGCTCCCTTATCGCTCTTTAGTAGACATAACCCTAAGACTAGAGGACATCCCAATAACAGATGTAAATAATTTTATAGAAAGTATTTTTTTCTGATCAGAAAATGGTTAGGCTGTGGAATTTGTTGGCACATAATGCGGTTAAATCTGGTAGGACAGCTCTGAATTTAAAAAAGATCTGAACAAGTTTCTGGGGTGTTTCCACAGCATATTTCTGGGAGTGATAGGGAAAGGATTTTCCTATTAGGATCTTCTGGGTTCTGGATTTTTTCAAGTGTTCCAGACTGACCAGCAGATGCTGATTTGTCTCAACATGGCATTTCTTAGGTTCTGCAAATATATGATCATCTATGTAAATCATGAGAAACTCTGGGCCACATTAAGATGCATGGGTATACCTTTAACCTACTTGGATCAACTATCAATAAAGAAGCAAAAAGCAGTCAAGAAATTAGACGACACATTGCTCTTGGCAGAATGGCTATGAAAGACCTAGATAAGATTTTCAAGAGCAGAGATGTCTCTTTCCATACAAAGATTCGACTTGTTCAAGCCATGGTATTTTCAATAATATCATATGGATGTGAAAGCTGGACTGTGAAAAAGATAGACAGGAAGAAAATTGATGCCTTTGAATTATGGTGCTGGCGGCGAATACTATGCATACCATGGACTGTCCGAAGAACAAACCAGTCGGTATTAGAAGAGATCAAACCTAAGCTTTCTTTAGAAGCCCAGATGACAATACTTCGACTTGCATACTTTGGACACATCATGCGAAGAGAGAGGTCATTAGAGAAAGACATCATGCTTGGCAAGATAGAAGGTCAACGCAAAAGAAGAAGGCCAGCAATGAGATGGATCGATACAATAACAGCAGCTATGGGTACCAGTCTGTCAACAATGAGCCGCCTGACTGAAGGCCAAACACAATTTAGGATAGCTATCCAGAGGGTTGCCATGAGTTGACTTCTACTCGACGGCACTTAACAACAACATGCTTATCGTATGCCCTATTGAAGTTCCTTACTGTTTTAGCCTCCACCATCCACTCATGGAGGAATTCCATGTACCCATCACCGTTTCTGTAAAAAATAAATTCCTGATATTAGAAACATAGAAACATGATGACAGAAAAAGACCACATGGCCTATCTAGTCTGCCCTTCCATATCAACTACAATAGTGCCCTTTTTACCTTTAGAGATCCTCTGTGTTTGTCCTGTGCTTTTTTGAATTCAGATACTGTCCTCGTCTCTACAACCTCCACTGGGAGACTATTCCACGCCTCTACCACTCTTTCCGTAAAGAAATATTTCTGCATATTACTCCTGAGTCTATACCCTTTCACCCTCATCCTATGTCCCCTCATAGCAGAGCTTTCTTTCAATTGAAAGAGGCTCTCCTCTTGTGCATGTATGGCACAGAGGTATTTAAACGTCTCTATCATATCTCCTTTATCCCGCCTCTCCTGTAAGGTATACATATTAAGGTCTTTAAGTCTGTTCCCAAATGCTTTATAACAAAGACCACTACTCATTTTGGTAGCCACCCTCTGCACTGACTCCATCCTGTTTATATTCTTTTGAAGGAGCAGTCTCCAGAACCGCACACAATACTCCATATGAGGTCGCACCAGAGTCTTATACAGAGGCACTATGCATCCAAACATCCTTCTGGCTTTCGCCATCGCCTTTTCTACCTGTTTAGCCACTGTAAGATCATCAGAAACAATCACACCCAGGTCTCACTCTTCTTTCCTGGACAGAAATACTTCACCCCCTACACTGTACAGCTCGATTGGATTTTTGCAGCCCAGATGCATGATTCTGCATTTTTTAGCATTAAATCTCAGTTGCCAAGTTCTAAACTATTCTTCAAGCTTAGCTAGATCCCTCCTCATGTTATCTTCTCCTTCCTGGGTGTCTATTCTATTCTCTATTGCAGATTTTGGTATCATTCACAAAGAGACAAACCTTACCTGACAGCCCTTCTGCAAAATCACAAACAAAGATGTTAAAAAGAATCAGAACAAGGACAGAGCCCTGTGGCACACCACTGGTAACCTCCTTCTTCTCAGAATAAGCTCCATTTACCTGTACCCTTTGTTGCCTCACACTCAGCCAATTTCTAACCCAGTCAGTCATTTTAGGGTCCATCCCTAGTGAGCTCCATTTGTTTATAATTTGCCTGTGCAGAATAGTGTCAAAGGCTTTACTGAAATTGAAGTATACCACATTTAGGGCTCTCCCTCAGTCCAATTTTCTGGTCACCCATCAAAGAAATCAATCAGATTTGTCTGACAAGACCTGCCTCTGGTAAAACCATGCTGCCTCGGATCCTGCGATCTTTTAGATTGCAGAAACCTCACTATTCTCTGTTTTAGCAGTGTTTCCTTACTCAGCACAGAGCTTAGACAAACTGACCTTTCAATCTCATCCTTATTTCCACTTTTGTGTAAAGGGACCACATGTGCCTTTCTCCAGTCCACTGGAGCCACTCCCAGTTCTAAAGAAACATTGGAAAGGTCAGTCAGTGGAGCCACTAGAACATCCCCAAGTTCCTTCAGTATTCTTGGATGTATCCCATCTGATCCCATTGCTTTGTCTACTTTTAGTTTAGCTAGTTCCTCACGAACACAGTCTTCTGAAAATCATTCAATGTCCCCTTCCCTTCTGTTCCTGTCTATGGGTGTTTTCTGAAGTCCCTCTCTGGGCCCTTCATTTGTGAACACAGAACCAAAATATTTGTTAAGAAATTCAGCTTTATCTTAACATAAAAACATAAGATATGCCATACTGGGTCAGACCAAGATCCATCAAGCCCAGTAACCTGTTTCCAACAATGGCCAATCTAGGTCACAAGTACTTAGCAGTTTCCCCAAAAGACACAGGTTCCACAATGCTTGTATTGGGTCAAGCAGTAGATATTCTGGGTCCCCTTTAAAAATGGTTTATGAACCTTCCTCCAGGAACTTGTCCAAACTTTTTTTAAACCCGGCTACACTAACAGATTTTACTACATCCTCCGGTAGCAAATTCCAGAGGTTGATTATTTATTTATTTATTTATTTTATTTATTTAACAAACATTTATATACCGCATCTTCCTGAGATCAGTTGCGGTTCACAATAAACAACAATCAACAATGCAGTTTGTTTTACATGTAACATCTTATAACCACAAGCAATATTATGAGTAAACAGCAAATGTTAAGACTGAACAGAACAAAACAGTGAAAACTATATACATTATATACAGATACACATTATGTAGGGCTTTAGCATTGTGCATAGTACAGTTTCAGGTGTGTGGCATTGTCTGTTTAGGTCGTTGGATCACCTCAGATAAATACTGGTTAGCCTTTATCTAAATCGATTGAGGGATGATCTGTATTGTTGTAATGCATTGTAAATAGGTAGGTTTTCAATTTTTTACGAAATTCAATGATCTTGGTTAACATTCTTAGATCATCTGGGAGGGAATTCCAGATTGTTGGAGCTGCGTGTGAAAAAGCTCTGTTGTTTGTTACTTTATTTGCTTTTATGAAGTCTTTGGGAGTTTTTAGTTTATTTAATTGTCCTTTCCTTTGAGTAGATTTTGAATGTTCTTTACTGATTAAGTTACTTAGAGTGACTGGGGCCATATCATTTTGAGTTTTAAATGAAGTTATTAAAGTTTTGTATACTATCCTGCTTTGTATTGGTAGCCAGTGAAGGGATGCAAGTATCGGAGTTATATGTTGATGTGAATGTGCTTTCATTATTATCCTAGCTGCAGCATTTTGTGCAAGTTGAATTCTTTTAATGTTTTGTTTTGTTGTACCTAATAAAATTAGATTTGCGAAACACTTTGAGATTTGATTACACTTTGAGTGAAAAAATATTTTCTCTTATTACTCTTAAATAGTTTACCCTGTAACTTCATTGCATGTCCCCCAGTCTTTCTATATTCTGATAATGTAAACAATCGATCTACGTTTACCCGTTCCACTCCGTTTATTAATTTATAGACTTCTATCATATCTCCCCTCAGCCGTCTCTTTTCCAGGTTGAAGAGCCCTAACCTTTTAAATCCTCATCAGCTTCTACATATTCCTCCCTTTACCCTTGATTATAAAAACATTGCTCTTAAGACTACCTTCTTGGAAGGCACATATTGCTACTGCTTGTTTTTCACTGTAAAAAAAAATCTTTCCTGTGCATTTAAGTATTTGAATATCTCTATTATAGTTCACCTGTTTCTTCTCTTCTGGCATATGGCTATTTAAATAGAAACGTAGGGCGTGATATTGGAAGGCATAGGCATCGCTAGGGGGCTGTAAATGGTGACTTACCCATGTATGAGCACCACAACCATACAATGCAAATGATCAACCTGGGTAACATCAAAAATGGTGTGAACATGGGTAACACTAACCAGATATCCACGAGGGCTTAAAGGGACATGCCGGTGACATGGAAATGGCGTACCTGGCTAATGACAATATTCCATGGTGTTGGGCAGTGACCCAAAACCCATTAAATCACACAAGTCTAGACAAGAGTTCAAACCCCTAGGACACTGGCAACGACAGAGGAGAACCCATGTAAGAGTCAGACCCGTGTACTAGGAGAGACCCGTGCAATGTGGGGCTAACACATGTTGATCCAAAGAGAGAGACACTGCTGATGGGCCCAAGTGCAGTAGAGGAGGTGACAAAATGTGCTTCAACAGCAGCTGGCAGCAGCTCAGTGCCACCAATGCCAGTGTCGCACACCCACGGTGTTCAGACCAAGGACAAACTACATCCAGTTGAATGAGGATGAGGTGTACCAAAGGTGCCGGTTGGACAGTGCCACCATAATGGAGTTGTGTGGCATCCTTAGCCTTGACCTTGAGCCAGCCACCAGCCGAAGCCAGGCAGCTTTCCAGCATGTCATCAGTGCAACAACAGGCATCACACTGTCTGCTGTGAGCCACAGCATCAATGCATTCACCAGTGCCCTGCTACGAAGGCTGGGACACCTCATTGCCTTCCCCAGAACACCATAGAAGCAACAGGAGATGATGCAGACTTTCTACAACCTGGGTGGCTTCCCCTCAGTACTAAGTATCATTAACACCCATGTGGCTCAGAGGGCACCATGACATGACCAGAGAGCATATCGGAACCGCCATAACTACATGTCCATGAAAATGCAGGTGGTGGTGAATGCAGATATGGCCATTACAGATGTGTGCGCTCAATTCCCAGGTGCCTGCCATGATGCATTCATAATGGGGCAGTCCAGACTGGGAGAAGCTTCAGACAGAGGAAGCCTTGGAAATGCCTGGTTGCTTAGTAAGTGGATAGGGCTGGAAGGTGATGTGATGTGATATGAGCAGTGTATGCGACCCTGTGGTGCAACCCCCAAAGGTAAATGCATGTCTGCCTGTAAGGACAAGTCTTCCAGGCAGTGCTGGTGAGGAGATGTGTCCACAGCATCTGGGTGCTAGCACTCCACAGACCCCATGATAAGCAATGTCCCTTCCAGCCCTGCATAATAGCAAAGCTGATGCATGCCTGTCCCCTTGGCCCCACACGTGATTGCAGATACCCACTTCAGACTTGGCTACTGACACCAGTGCGCAATCCACAGACACCACAAGAGGAGAAGTATAATGAACCACACCAGAAGACAAGGGCTGTGGTGGAGAGGGCCATAGGAATGTTGAAGGGCCGGTTCCGATGCATAGATTGCAGTGGCGGAGAGCTGCTGTAGAGACTGGAGAGGGTGTGCTGCATCTTCACTGCCTGCTGCATCCTGCACAACGTAGCAGTGCAGCGGGACATTCCCATCCCTGAGGAACTAGCAGCAGGTGAAGCCAATGCCACATAGGCAGATGATGATGACAGGGGACAGAGCAGAAGCCAAGGCCAGCTAGCCCTGACCATTGCCACCAGGAATAGACTGATACAGGAGACATTCTAGAGCAGAGAATAAACTTTATTACATGCTCACCTAGTCCCTGCCACCAGAGATGAGTCCGAGGTACAGTCCCAGTGCACTGCCAACACAGGTGTGGTGACACAGCAACCAGTAAGCATGCAGTGGCACCAAAGATACACAGAACAAGTAAGACCCATGAACAGGTGTGCACATCCACACCACTGACCACCATGCCTGTGTGCATGGTAGCTGCATGTGACCACATCAGTACACCCCAAGGGCCATGACACATGTAAGTGAGGAAACATAACATTGTCCACATACCCCGCCCATAGGGCCAGTGCTCAGGGCATGGTGGGCACACACTGGTGCGAGCATGCTGTCTACTGGGTATGAAAGGTAACCAGAAAGTTCTCTTCTGTGTTTTAAATTGAATCTTAAACTGTTGCTTCTAGGCCCTGACTGATTTAACAAAAAAATAGTGGGTTCACAGAAAAATTCCCAGAAGTATATACTCACAATTTCAGATTTCTCTCCAGAAGTAACAGCCCCCCTTTCTAGTCCTTCAAGACTGAGGGTCACAGAGCTCTGGTTGAGCTATTTATGCTTGTGCTGCTGATGTAAGCAGTGACCTACTTCCTGGGTAATTAACAGTCCTTGCTTGGATAGAAGGAGTCTTTCAAAATGGCCTTTTGAACTGCCAGCTGGTGTTAACACCTATTGAAAAAGCTTCACAGGTCGCTTGCCCACTAGGTAGAAGGCCTCTTTGTAAAGGTCTCTAGAAGACTTTATATGCTGCTCAAGGAGAATTGACCTTGTTTTGCCTTTTGTGCTAAGCTATATTCTGATTTGATTTAAATTATAGCTCTTTGCTGCTACTAGGCTCTAACCTATTAAGAAATTTAAACTACAAGCTCTCTGCTGGATTCTAAATTTAACCAGAAAGCTTTCTTCTGTGTTTTAATTTGAAACTAAAAGTACTTTGCTGATGCTAGGCCCTGAGTGACTATGAAATTTAAACTACAGCTGTCTACTGGGTATGAAAGGTAACCAGAACGTTCTCTTCTGTGTTTTAAATTGAATCTTAAACTGTTGCTACTAGGCCCTGACTGATTTAACAAAAAAATAGTGGGTTCACAGATTAATTAGCTTTAAAAGAAAAAAAATTCCTTTCAGAAAAATTCCCAGAAGTATATACTCACAATTTCAGATTTCTCTCCAGAAGTAACAGCCTAGTCCTAATACTGAACCACACCATCTGGTGATCACTGGATGCAAAATGATCTCCCACTACAACATCAGAAACACTTTCACCATTGGTAAGCACCAAGTCCAGTATGGCCCCTTCACGTGTGGGGTCTGTTACCAATTGCCTGAATAGTTCTCCCTGTAGAGAATCCAGGATCTCCTTACTTCTAGATGATACTGCAGCAGGAATGTGCCAAACAACATCTGGCATATCGAAATCTCCTATCAGTAGCACTTCCCCTTTCCTAGCAATGCTGCGCATGTCTTCAATTAACTTGTGAGGGAGGTCTGTATATCACACCAATGCAAATAGATTTCTCTTTCCCTCTTTCTAGTTTAACCCACAATGCCTCCAGAAGTAACAGCCCCCCTTTCTAGTCCTTCAAGACTCTGCAAACAGACATGGGGCAGACCATACCAACCAGTCACTGGACACCCACATGGCACAGAACTAGGTGAGCGACCAGGAACTGCCACCACTAGGCCAAGGTGACAGATCACATTCCAGGAGCAGCTGAGTGGCGCACATCAACTGCTATGCAAGGCACGGGACCACAACACAGACAGAGACAGGAAATGGCATTGCAGACATGACCACAGGAGCAGTCATTGGGTGACAGAGACGCAGGTCAAATCTGTAGTTCTCAACAGCCATCTGGTGGGGCATCAAGTTCTAGCAATGCAGGTGAGGAGCCAGTGGGATATGTAGGGCCTGGGAGGACACTGGGGAGATGGGACATGCAGCAGACCACTGTGAACACACTGCCACAAGCCTAGCAACGGGGGAGTACAAACCAGAGAGGATGGTTCATGGCACATGCAGTCCCCAGGGTCCTGTCTCCAGGTCCTGCACCTGCCAGTAAGTGCAGTGCCCAATGGGGAGCCCTACCAAGGCAGGCTGTCTAAAAGGCTGTGACTGCAGGAAGCAAGAGCAGGGGAGAAATAGCAAATGCATGGGCAATTCAGACATCCACAGGGAATGGGAACAGTCCCAGCTGTAGGTTGGTCGATCAACAGACTGGAGATGAGGGCGGTAGGCCTGGCTCTCCAGAGTTTTGAGCTGCAGCTGCGAAAGAAAGCGGTGAGTGTTCTTTTGGATAATGCAACTGTGGTGGCTTACATCAATCGCCAAGGGGGCACGGGCAGTGCAGTCCTGGAGGAGGAGGCCAGAGGTCTGTTGGACTGGGCTGAAAAGCATCTCCAGGCGCTGTTGGCGGCGCACGTGGCAGGAGTCAACAACATCATGCTGGATTACCTCAGTTGAGTATGCATGGATCCAGGAAAGTGGGTGCTCAATCAGGAGGTGTTCAACCAGGTAGTAGACCGCTGGGGCACCCCCATCATCGACTTCATAGCAACCTGTGGGAATGCCAAGGCAAGCTGTTTTTTCAGCAGGCGCAAGGAGAGAATGTCAGAGGGTTTGGACACCCTGGTGCAAGAGTGGCCCACAGGGAGACTCTAATATGTGTTTCTGCCGTGGGCGCTGATAGGTCGGCTGGTGCAGTGGATAGAAGCCCATTGGGGGCTGGTCATTTTGATCACTCCGGATTGGCTGAGATGCCCGTGGTATGCCGACCTAGTGAGGCTTCTGGTGGATTGGCTGTGGTGACTACCGGTCTGATGGGATCTGCTGACCTAAGGGCCGGTGCGCATACCACAGGTGGATTGATTCTTGCTTACGGCATGGCCCTTGAGAGGGCAAGATTGAGAATGAGCGGATACTCTGGAGCAGTGATATCGACATTGTTGCAGGCATGGAGGATGTTTACCTCACCTGCATATATTAGGGTTTAGCATATCTTTGAGGAATGGTGTGCCAATTGGCAGGTTTGACCTTCTATGGCTTCAGTGCTGGACATCTTGTCTTTCTTGCAGGCTGGGTTTGAGAAGGGCCTGGCGGCTAGTTCCCTATGGGTTCAATTGGCGGTGATCGCCTGCTATCGTGGAAAGGTGCAGGGGTGATTCTGGGAACACATCTGGACATCGGTCACTTCCTCAGAATGGTGGTCCATCTGTGCCTGCCTCAGAGAGTGGTGATCCTGATCTTGGGATCTTGGTGTTGTCAGCGCTTGGGGGAGAGCCCTTTGAGTCGTTGGGCCACATGTCTTTGAAGGACTTGACTCTCAAGACAGTTTTGCTTGTAGCCATATGCTCAGTGCGATGGATTTTGGAGTTGCAGGCCTTGTTCTGTCAGAAGCCATTTCTGTCTTTTTCTAGGGAGAAAGCAGTACTGCAGATAGTGTCGGCCTTTTTGCCTAAGGTGATTTCAGCATTTCATGTGAATCAGTCTGAAGCTACAGGGTAAACTATTTAAGACTAATAAAAGAAAATATTTTTTCACTCAACATGTAATCAAACTCTGGAATTTGTTACTGGAGGATGTAGTAAAGGCTGTTAGTGTAGCTGGGTTTAAAAAAGGTTTGGACAAGTTCCTGGAGGAAAGGTTCATAAACCATTATTAAGAAGTGACCGAAGATATCAATGCTTGACCCAGTACAAGCATTGTGGAACTTGTGTCTCTTAGGGAAACTGCTAGGTCCATATGACCTAGATTGGCCACTGTTGGAAACAGAATACTGGGCTTGATGGACCTTGGTCTGACCCAGTATGGCATATCTTATGTTCTTATGTAATAGCTTCTCTTACCACCTCGAAATTGAAGCTTTTGCCACCGCCTCCCCTCTGCGGGGACCCCCAAAGAGCATAAAAAGGCGATCCGATTTGTGGAAGTCTGCTGTCCTCTTCAAATAACACCTCAGGGTCCGCCACATATTGAGAAGGCAAATTCCAGAGTTTGATTACACGTTGAGTGAAAAAATATTTTCTTTTATTAGTCTTAAATAGTTTACCCTGTAGCTTCATTGCATGTCCCCTAGTCTTTCTATATTCTGATAACGTAAACAATCGATCTACGTTTACCCGTTCCATTCCGTTCATTAATTTATAGACTTCTATCATATCTCCCCTCAGCCGTCTCTTTTCCAGGTTAAAGAGCCCTAACCTTTTTAGCCTTTCTTCATAGGAGTATCCTTCCATCCCCTTTACCATTTTGGTGGCTCTTCTCTGAACCTTTTCTAAAATCGCTATATCATTTTTAAGATACGGTGACCAGAATTGCACACAATATTCAAGGTGCGGTCTCACCATGGAACGATATAGAGGCATTATAATATCTTTTGTTTTATTTTCCATTCCTTTCCTTATCATACCTAGCATTCTATTTGCTCTCTTGGCCGCCGCTGCACACTGGGCCGAGGGTTTTAACATGGTATCCACAATGACGCCTAAATCTTTTTCCTGGGTGGTGGTTCCTAATGTGGAACCTTGCATCGTGTAACCATAGTTTGGGTTGTTCTTCCCTAGGTGCATAACCTTGCACTTGTCCACATTAAATTTCATCTGCCATTTTGATGCCCAGTCTTCCAATTTATCGAGATCCTCTTGCAATTTTTTACAATCCTCTTGGGTTTTAACAACTTTAAATAGTTTTGTGTCATCTGCAAATTTGATCACCTCACTCATTCTTCCACTTTCCAGGTCATTTATGAATATGTCAAAAAGCAGCGGACCCAGCACAGATCCCTGGGGTACACCACTATTCACCTTTCTCCATTGGGAAAATTGGCCATTTAGCCCTACCCTCTGCTTTCTATCTTTTAACCAGTTCCTGATCCACAATAGTACACTGCCTCCTATCCCATGACTATTTAGTTTTGCCAAGGCTTTCTGAAAGTCCAGATACACAATATCAACCGACTCACATTTGTCCACCTGTTTATTCACTCCTTCAAAAAAACATAAGATTAGTAAGACAAGATCTTCCTTGTCTAAAGCCATGTTGGCTGTCTCCCATTAGGTTGTGACTATCTACATGCTGAGTAATTTTATTCTTTATGATGGTTTCTACCATTTTTCCCAGTACTGACCTCAGGCTCACCGGTCTGTAGTTTCCCGGATCACCCCTGGAACCCTTTTTAAAAATTGGTGTTACATTGGGGATCCTCCAATCTTCAGGTATTAGAGATGATTTTAATGATAGTTCACAGATTACTGATAGCAGGTCTGCAATCTCATATTTTAGTTCTTTCAACACCCTTGGATGTATACCATCCGGCCCAGGTGATTTGCTACTCTTCAGTTTATCTAATAGTTGTAAGACATCTTCCCGATGTATCAATATTTCCTTCAATTCTTCCGCACCTTTAAATACCACTTTAGTCATGGGTAACATCCCTACATCTTCCTCAGTAAAGACCGAAGCAAAGAATTCATTCAGTCTCTCCGCTATCGCCTTGTCGCCTCTTAGTGCTCCTTTAACCCCTTTATCATCTAATGGACCAACTGACTCTCTCACAGGTTTTTTGCTACGAATGTACTTGAAAAGGTCTTTATTTCGCGTTTTTGCTTCCGCAGCAAGCTTCTTCTCAAATTCTCTCTTTGCCTGTCTTATCAATGCCTTGCATTTGACTTGCCAGTGCTTGTGCTGTTTCCAGGTTTCGTCATTTGGCTCTTTTTCCATTTCCTGAAAGATGCTTTTTTGGCAACAACAGCCTCTCTGACCTCACCTTTAAACCATGCTGGCAGTTTTTTGGACTTCCTTCCACTTTTCTTAAAGCGTGGAATACAGCTGGTCTGGGCTTCCAAGATAGTATTTTTCAACAACACCCAAGCTTGATGTACGTCTTTAACCTTTGCAACTGCTCCTTTTAGTTTTTTCTTAACTGTTTTCCTCATTTTATCATAGTCTCCCTTTCGAAAGTTAAAAGGTAGTACTGTGGTAGTATTGCGTCAATCTATGTATTGAAGAGTAAGCCAGTCCCTGCAAGGCTGCAAGCCCATTCCACACAGGCACAGGTGGCCTCCTGGGCAGAGTATAGTTTGGTGCCGCCAGCTGAGATTTGCAAGGTGGCGAGTGGTCTTCACTTCATACTTTTAGCAAGCATTACCACCTGGATGTGCAGGCAGCGGGAGATGCCTGCTTTAGGTTGGCGATGCTTCAGGCCGCAGTCTCAGGTCCCTCCCGTTAGTTTTACTGCTCTGTTACATCCCCAGAGGTGCGAGACTGGACTGGAGGGATGATAAGGAAGGTGACATTAGACTTACCTGCTAATTTTTGTTCCTTGAGGAACTCCAGTCCAGTCCCGGATTCCTCCCTGAGTGCAGGTGCTATGTGACAGGGGCCTGAAGTAGGGGTCCTGGATTACGGAATGGTCCAGTTGGTGAGCTAGATTGCTGAGGGGGAGGTGGTTGAGGTTTCCAGGGGGGTTCCACGGGACTTCTGTCTGAAGCTCAGTGCTGCGGTCGCCCGGGTGGGTGGCAGGTAAGCCTCCTCTTCTCCGGGGGGGGGGGGGGTATAGTTTGAATTTTTGGTAGTTACTGTATTTGCATGCATGTTTATCTACTTATTTGTTGCTCTGGTGAGTCTGCTATGTCAATAGGTTACTAGAGCTTATGGGCAGTCCCAGAGGTACTAGTACTAGTGACATCTTAAGATGACACGCTCAGTCTCCAAGCTGCTGGAAGAGGTGCATTACCCCAGAGGTGCGGGCCTGGACTGGAGTTCCTCAAGGAACAACAATTAGCAGGTAAGTCTAATTTCACCTTTTCTATCTTGCCAAGAACAGTAATAGAGTGGCAGAATAAATAAATAAAACAAGCAAATCCTATACATTAAGGCAGTGGCGTTAATTCCGTCCAGGGAGCCTTTGCAATGCAAAGGGGGGAGGGGGATCGGGCAGAAGGGGCCCCACATGGCAGCCTGGCAAGCTTACTTTTATTTGTTTGGCATGCTGTCTCCGTTCCAGGCCTGGCTGTTAGCTCTTGGGCCAAAGTCGTGCGATAATAGCCAAACTGTGAGACTTTGGCCCAGGAGGAACACTTCTGGGCTTGGAACAGAGACGGCATAGCAAACAAATACAAGTAAGTTTGACACACAGGGCCGCTACTGCTGCAGCCGGAAAAGTGGAGGCAAAAATAGGGGGTCGTGCTGCCACTGGAGTGGGTGGGAGTTGCCTTGGAGGGAGTGACAACTTTCGCCACTGCATTAAGGAGGTCATTTTTAAAAGAAGCTGCCTGGATTTACATGTGGACAACGTGGTAAATCTAGGTATTTTAGCCATAGACTGTACATATGTAAGTGGCCACTTATGCATGTAAATGATGCAGCTGTGATTCTGCCCGTACACGAGTACATGCGATTGTGTGTACTTTCACCATGGACGTGCATAGGAGCGGAGTTTGGGTGGAGTAGAAGGTTATGCATATAAATTATACAATCCTATAATTTATGTGTGTTCTTTACAAGTTTAGGTGCAGCCACTTAAGTGCTCACTCTTTAAATTAATGGCTTTTCGATCATTTATACTAATATTTTTATAAAGTCAAACATGCACGTACTTGACTATAAAATAGGTGTGAAATACATGCATAAAAATATGTGCTATCTATGTTGGAGTTTATAAAAATATTCTCTAGGGGGCGGAGTCTGCCGCGGGTGATGATGGCCGCATAGAGAACTAGCTCCCTCCCGACATTACAGAATCCTTAGCAGAACCACGATTAAAAGTGCCCTTGCAGTTAAATCTTTGGAGCCAAGGAGTCGGAGAATATGGCAGCCCTAAAACCAGCCAAGTTGGACTTCCAGCAAACAACCGGTCAATCCAGCAAACGGGCAAAGCAAGAGCCCCCGTCTCCACAGAAAATGGCGCCCGATAAAACCACCGCAGATGGGGTAAGAGAAATCCTGCATGAACTCCGGGAAGTTAAAACACTAATTGCAACTAACTCCGGTACCCTGACAATACTGCAGGATGATATGCGGGAAGTGAAAGACCATCTTAATGATATGACCCGGCGTTTAACGGAGGTAGAAGCGAGAGTGGACAAACACGCGGCAGAGATTGCGCAGGTCGGCCCGATAGAAAAGAGGGTCTCAGCCCTAGAAACACTGCTGGAAGACCACTCAAACAGGGCCAGGAGAAGTAACCTGCGAATCCTCGGAATACCCGAAGGCCGGGAAGGCGCTGACCCCATAAGATATCTTGAAAAGCTCATACCAGAACTACTGGGATTAACCTTAGAACGGCCTCTAGAACTGGAGCGGGCCCATCGCGTGCCGTCGCACCCCACCGCCCAGACCCCGCGACCACGCCCGCTGGTGGTAAAAGCGCTCCGTTACCAACACACCATACAGATATTGCAAGCAGCGAAACAACGAAAGCAAGTGCAACTAGATGGTCATAATATCACCTTCTTCCCAGATCTCTGCAAACAGACGGCCCAGCGACGCAAGGATCTCTTGGCATGCCGACCTATGTTGCTACAAGCGCAGGCTCGATTTGGTCTTTTCTACCCCGCAAACATGCGAGTAACCCTGGACAATCACACCCAAACCTTCACGGAAGGCCCAGCCCTCCGTGCTTTCCTTCGAGAGCGGGCCCGGATGGACGTTGGATCCTAACCTGGTCATGGCGGTCAGCGCCTTCAGATACCTCATTGCGCAACCCACAAGGAGACCAGTGCTGATAACTCCAGCTCCATAAATCAGCTAAGGACAACATTGGACATTAAATATAAAGTCACAGTTTGCAAATGATTGTCTGTCTATTAACTGCATAGGGATACTAGGATTCACTGTCTAGACTTCCCGGTCTGCTTCAGTAATAAGCATGCAGGGAACATATACCATCAGTTACTAAATGTTGGGAGGGGGTAGTACGGACAGGTTGGCGGAGTGGGCTCCACCATACAAGTTTCAAGTAGTGTATGGCGGGTTGCAGTCAGGCTATGTGTATAGTTGATGTTGATGTTATAATGCTGTATTCCATGTTTACAGGGTGGTTGACCGTGAATGTCCCCCTCCAGCCGTGCGACAGGACCGGATATGGCTAGTAGCCGGGTGCGTATACTGTCCCTAAATGTCAAAGGTATTTCTAATCCCGCAAAACGAACGAAAATCCTGACCTACTGTAAACACCAACAGGCAGATATCATATACTTGCAAGAAACGCGCTTATCTCTCACAGAATCCCACAAAGTGGTGGACAAGCATTATAGGAATCTACTTTCGGCACCAGCCCTGAGGAGGAAGGGCGGGGTAATAATACTAGCCCGGAAGACCCTCCAAGTGGAAGTCAAGGAGACCAAAACTGACCCTGAAGGCCGCTGGGCTATGATGTCAGCCACGCTCAGTGGAGACCCTTACATCTTCATGACAGTATATGGCCCTACCACAGATGACTCGCAATTCTTTACTCAGGTGACACAGGAGCTCCTTGGCACCGGATCGCCCAGAATTATAATGGGGGGAGACTTCAATCTCATTCCGGATCCGCTCTTGGATAGGACTCCCTACAGACCACAGCATAAGCCGCGCTCTTCAACGGCAATGCAAAACCTAAACGAACTGCTGGGACTACTCGATCCATGGAGGTTGCTCTTCCCCACCGCAAGGGAATACTCCTTTTACTCATTACCACACAACTCCCAAACGCGTATAGACTACTTTCTAACCTCTAAGACGCTAATATCACAGATCTTGGACATAAAACTACTTCCCATAACAGTTTCGGACCACGCGGCGGTTCTTTTGGACCTTAACGTGGGCCCGGGGAAGAATTCCTCGAAACGATTTATCTTCGAGAAGCAGTGGTTGGCGGACGAAGACTTTCGTAATACAATGAAAGCGGCTACTACTGAATACTTTGAAATAAACCGCCATGGAGAAACCTCCACCTGGGCCTGGTGGGAGGCCTACAAAGCCACGATGCGAGGGCATATGGAAGCTTATAGAATCCGTAAGCGTCGTTCAGAAGTACAGAAAAGGACGGCACTGGAAGTTGAAATCCGAGCTGGTGAACGACTCTTAGCCCGATGGGCCGACCCGACAGTCTTGGTACGGCTACAAAGACTTCGGTTTCAGTACAATACGCTTTTACACACAGAAGTCAGCGATTCGCTCAGAGTCCAGCAGGGGAGATGCTACCATGATAGCAACCGGGCGAGTCCGCTGCTTGCGAATATGTTAAAGGCGAAACGAGTAACAACCAAGATAGCAGGATTGAAAGACTCGAGTGGAGGATTACATACAGCAGACGATGAGATTCTAGCACTTTGCGAAACCTTCTACACCAAGCTATACCAATCGGAGGTCTCCTGTGAAGAATCAACCTTTGCAGCTTTCGTATCCACTGTTGACGGACCCCAGCTAACAGCTGCGCAACAACAGTCGCTTGCAGCTGACGTCACCAGCAAGGAGCTCCACAAGGCAATCAGTCAACTAGCCAAGGGTAAAGCCAGCGGACCGGATGGTCTCCCTATAGAATTCTATGAAGCCTTCAAGGATCAGCTGACACCAGAATTGCTCCTGTACTACTTGGGGGTGAAGGAGGAGTCCCCTGCGGTCGGTGCGCTAGCAGCAGCAACGATAGTAATACATCCTAAACCGGGGAGAGATCCGAAGAAGGTAGAGAATTATAGACCTATTTCTCTACTGAATGCAGACTACAAAATATACGCCAAGATCCTAGCTAACCGATTGTCTCGAGTATTGGAGTCCCTTATTCATCCGGACCAATGTGGTTTTATGACCGGAAGATCCACGGCAGATAATGGTCGTATGCTGGCCCACGTTCTCCGAAAGGCTCAACTCGGAGACCAGCCTCTAGTAGGCCTTGCGCTGGACGCAGAAAAAGCCTTCGACAGGGTTGAATTTTCCTACTTATTCCATACCATGCGCTGGATGGGGATTCCTGATAACTTCTTGAAGAGCATACAACTACTCTACACCAAGCCGGTGGCTCGGGTGGCAGCGAACAACGCCACCTCCCGGGAATTCCTTCTTACCAGAGGTACCAGACAGGGCTGCCCTCTGTCACCCCTGCTATTTAATATAGCGTTGGAACCCTTGATCCTTCGAATTCGTCAAGCGCCCAATGTCATAGGATCGCGGCTGGAGGGCTATCATTGCAAACTGTCAGCCTACGCAGACGACCTTCTTCTCTTTCTGGAAATAAGTTCAGTGGATGCCGCCTTGGAGATAATTGGAGAATACGCTCTCATCTCGGGATACAAGTTGAATATGGATAAGACCACTGTCATACCTCTCACATCTGTAATCCCTGAAGAGGAGCTTCGGAAATACTCCTTTCAGGTGGAAAAGTCTTCCTTCAAATACCTGGGAGTCACGTATGGCACTACTCTGACAGACACCATCACGCTTAATGTGAATAGATGCGCCCAGATTCTACAAGACTGTGTGGCTAAATGGACACCATTACACCTGACGTGGTGGGGTCGATTGGAAACCATCAAAATGGTTATAGTACCCAGGATCACGTACATACTTGGTATGATTCCGGTATTCTTTGATAAACAATTTTACCAAGCCTTAGAAAAACAGTTGCTGGTTTTCTTGTGGGCGAAGAAGACGCCGCGTATTGCAGCCTGGAAGCTAAAACTGCCTAAGAAGCAAGGGGGAGTTTGCTTTCCAAACTTATACTGGTACCATGTTGCGGCCATAGCCAAGCAAGGCTTATGGTGGGCGGAAGAGTTGGATACTCCAGGAGTCCCCAGCTGGCTCTCAGTAGAATCGGCGGTGAGTGATCCTCTTCCATTACGTTACCGAATTGGAGTAGCGTCCGTGCATCCGAATACGCGGACACAGGATGCGATCCATCAAGCGACTCAACAAGCCTTAAGTATGGTGTTGCCGCTATTGGGAGAAGACCCACCTTACACGGACGCCACCCCCCTTTGGCTCAATCAGCGCTTTAAAATAGGTGGGACAGGCATCGCCTGGGCCACTTGGATACGTCACGGTATTTTCAATCTGGGGCACCTGCTCAGAGGACAGAGATATAAAACCTTTGTGGAATTACAAAATGAGTTTCAAATCCCCTACAAATGCTTCTTCCAATGGGGTCAGCTTCAGCACTGCTTGAGTAAGGCAGGAGTCACCCCCCTCCATGTAGTTAGTGGGCGCCCGTCATATCTTCGGATCCAAGAACTCCGGACAGGGACCGGACAAATCTCGCTGCTGGTGGACCTCCTTCGATCGGCGGACGGACGAAGCCCTAGCGGAGCACAATTGGTTTGGGAAGCTGACGCCGGACCACTCGCAAACACAGAAATGTGGGCTTCCTTCTGGGGATCCCAGATACGGATATCTAGATCAGCCTCCCTCATGCAGATGTTGTTCTTCTTAGCGCATCGCGCATATCTTACCCCAGTGAGGACTTCCAAGTGGCAGGAACCGAGAGATGACCGCTGCTGGTCCTGTGGGCACGAAGCCGGGACCTTATCACACATGCTATACTATTGTCCTCTCTTACTCCCGTACTGGCAAGGAGTTTGGCGGCGAATACAGCGTCTAGTTGGGATAAACGTGCCCTTATCATATCGGGTAATCATTTACAAATCCCTGGCGGAGGTACCTTGTCTTCCGAAACAGCATCAAGCCCTGTTTGACCTCCTACTGAGCCTGGCGGTAAAGGCTATCCTAAGTCACTGGAAGTCCTTCGGAACCTTAAGCGTGGAATACTGGTGGAATTTGGTGTGCTACCATCGAACCTGTGAGATAGCATATGTACAACAAAATCCCTCCTATCGAAGACTGATGCACAAATGGGACAGTCTAGTTACGAATTAGTCAATATCGGAACATTTCGCTGGTGCTGGACGGTGGGACATGAGCGGTCAAACCCCCCCCCCCCCCCTTCCCTCCCCCCTTCTGGAAATTCACTTCTGTCTACATATCACTGTCTCGATTCTAAGTCTAGAAGTGACCCTGTCTGGATCTGCCGATTAACTCTGAATATTCCTTCCTCGTATAGTTTTATTTATGTATGATGTATTGTGCGTTTACGAAATGATAAATAAAAATTTAAAAAAAAAAATAAATAAAAATATTCTCTGAAAGCAAACAAAATAAATTTCAACTTTAAAATGTGCAGTTCCTTAACCTTAGTATCTGCTTCCTTAAAAGAAGTTTGATATTAAAGGGGTCATTATAGAAGCCCTATTCATCCTTTGGATGTCTGAAAACCAGCACTCAGACATCCAAAGCACAAGGATGTCCCAGACCCATTTTAGAAATCATATATGGATGTTCCTAGTGCAAGAATGACTAAACAGAATGTGGTCCTGGGCAGAGCAACAAAGATGCACGTTGTGGTGCGATTTCACAATGCATAAGCACAAGTGGCTGTGGTTAGTGAGGCAACCTGCTCCTGATCATGAAGAAGGTGAAAAAGTGCTAATTTCATAGATGCAACATTTCCAGGCGGAAACGAAAAATGCACTTTCATCACCACCCATGGAAGCCTGCACATTAATACATACTCCAAACATATTGCAGGCCTGCTGCTGCATGTCTGAGTATCTGAACGGCATGCCAGGATGTGCTAGTCTCAGGACATAGTCATCCCCTTTAAGAAATACCCTGGCTGGGCATCCAAGGACCCAGTTCTGCAGATGGTCAATGTGAAATGGGGGGAATGTCCAGAACCGACTACCTGGACGTTCATTTTTCAAGTTGGACATGAAGGTTTCGGAAGGCACATATACACGCTTCCCTTCACTGCTGCCACTCACCTGCTTTTTCTGATGTTATGATTTAGGTGTCCCAGATTCTTCCTAGATGTCCCTTCTAAAATGTCACTTCACGGTTTTCCCAGACTTCTAAGGGAATCTTTGTAGGCAAAAAATACACATAGAAAGCTGTATCACAGCCTTCAAAGAATTCAATTTCTCTGGAAACAGTGTGGCTTTTAGGGACCTATTTATCAAATTGCAATATGACCAGCAGGGCAGGAGAGATGGAAGCTTGGTGTAGCCAGCCTTTCCTGTATTGGCTTCTCTGAGCCTCCCTCTGACCTAACAGGAAATTCCTAGACTCATGTAGGAGAGAAAGAGGTAGACTCCATGCACAAGACTAGGGACGGCTGTGTGTGTGTGTGACTAAAGAATGATACTCATTGGTTAATCATGTGATTTGATAATAATACCTGTCAGCAATGTGACAGTGGGAGTTCCTTTCACACTCTTGACCAGTCAGTGTTTGCAGAGATTGTAAATATTAGGGAGTATGTGCTCAGAGAATGAAGTGTGTTGCTCGAGCAGTGAACATGGAAGCAGAAAGAGTACATAAAGATTGTTTGCACTTAGCAACATGAGCAAAGGGGATAATGAGAGGGCAAATGGAAGGGGAAAGAGGGCCTAAGCATCCCTCCTCACTCCCCATAAAGTCCCTCTATTCCTTGCAACTGTCTGTCTCCCCATAAAGGCTGTCTACACATCCCCACTCCTCACAACGCCTATCAGAAACATAGAAAAATGACGGTAGATAAAGACCATATGGCCTATCCAGTCTGCCCTTCTATATCAACTACTACACTTTGTTGTTGCTGTTGAGTGCTGTCAAGTCAGTGTCGACTCAAGGAGTCCCTCTGGATAGTTGTCATAAACTGTGTTCGGTCTTCAGTCAGATGACTCATTGTTGACAGAGTGGCACCCATAGCTGCTGTTATTGTATCGATCCATCTCATTGCTGGCCTTCCTCTTTTGCATTGACCTCCAACCTTGCCAATCATGATATCTTTCTCTAATGGTCTCTTTCTTTGCATGATGTGTCCAAAGTATGAAAATTGAAGTCTTGTCATCTGAGTTTCTAAGGAAATTAGGTTTGATCTTCTCTAGTACTGGGATGTTGTTGTTTTTTTTGGGCAGCCTATGGTATACACAGTGGGCCCGATTTTCGAAGGCCTTACTCAGGTTACTTTGCTCCTTTCACCTTGCTGCTCCTTATGCCTGGAACCAATTACTGAATCTGTATGTCAGGCGCCTTCTCTGATCCTTTTCAAATGCAGGCTGAAAACTGACCTTTTCGCTGCCACTTTTGGATCTTGACTCACCTGGTCTCCTTTGTGTTTCCTTACCATTTCCCCTAGATGTATCCCATGTCTACAGCTACTGTGTTGTCTGTCTTGACTAGATTGTAAGCTTTGATGAGCAGGGACTCTCTTTTACATGTGTCTGTGTAGCGCTATATAAATGTTCAGCAGTAGTAGTAGTAGTAATAGTAGATTTTGTAAAGGAAGTCATCAGGTTGCATGTCCAGGAGGCTGGAGAGAGTTTGGAGAGTAGGCAGCAAGGGAATATGTCACTGCAAGTTTTCTAGAAATTACCAGCTGATGTTCTTGGTATTTATTACTTTCTAAGAGTGTCACCATGTAAAGGTTTTCTGGTGAGGACTGTGAGACTGAAGCAAATCAAATCAGCGTGAGATGGCAGCCAGGCAATAAGATAATATCCAGCATTCTTGTTTTATTTTAAGAATTGCTGTGCAGATTGGCATCCACAGAAATGATGGCGTGTTTGTCATATTATGAGAAAAACAGGAAGGGGCGAGGTGGCTAAATCAGCCAGAAACAGACCTGGTATTCTTCTTTTCCCCCAGCTGTTAACTACCTCATAAAATAAGAAGATCCTTTTAATATAAAATCAAACTGTGGGTCCTGACCCTAAATGAGGGTCACAAAACCATTCAGTGGGGTCAGGAGTGAGTCCTGATGAAATGATTAAATAAAGCACACAGTAGAGCTAGGTTTTTGGGGGTGAGGAATAGAGCAAAGTTGCTTATCTGTAACAGGTGTTTTCTGTAGACAGCTGTATTGATCAGACACACATCGATGCCAGGATGGAACTGCTTTCCATTGTAAAGTTCTGAGTATGCCTGGCTCTTCCCATTTGTAGTATCCTTGCAGTCTCGTCAGTTTTGAAACTTACAGTCAGCTTTAGGAGAGGTGAGTAGAACTGTGTGTCTGATTAAGCTGGCTGTGTACGGAGAATACCTGTTACAGAGTCCAGGCAATTTGGGAGTGGACATGATGCCCTTTGCTACCTTGGGTGGTGCTGGAACAGGATTGGATGAGGGAGGGCTTGGGTATGGTTGGCTCGAGGAGGGCCACATATTGCAATTGTCTCAAACTCCTTTACCCAGTTTACATTGGAAATGTGGAAGAGGACTCAGGGTAGACTAGTTGAGAAGAAGCAGGTTTCTTATTTGACTCCCATTTGATGGCATGCTGAATTTCTGCCTGGGCTGACAGAAGGAGTGTTTAAGGGACGGGAAGAGAAAGGGTTAAAGCGATTGGGGCAGCTGTACGAGGAGAGGGATCTTCGCAACTTCAAAGATTTATGGGAAAGCTTTGATTTGGTATGGTCTGAGCACTTTGGTTACTTTCAAATTTGGTACTGTTTAAAGACTGAGATGGGTGGGGGAAAACTTGCTTTGAAGCCACCTGCGAGGGGAGAGGGGGGAATAGAGGGATCATTTCTAAATGATCTTTTGTAATATAAATAAGTGCTGAAATGCAGTGGATGAGGTGAAGAATGACTTCAAGTTCTCTGTTGCTAGTAGCTAACTCCACAATGACTGAGTAGATTTATGAGAGGAGGGATGGCGGGGCTGTGGGCAGACAGGGACATATTTTCATATGTGGTGGCAGTGCCCAGAATTCCAAAAGTTCTGGGAAAATGTATTGCATGCATGGAAGAAGTTGTGGAGTTTAATTTGGTCTGGGACCCAATAATCTTTTTTGTTACATGACTATAGCCCTGAGGTGCATCAAAAATATTGGGACTTCCTGAAATTTGCCATCCTGACTGCTAGAGGGGAGTTAGTATACAACTAGAGGAATGCTGTGCTGCCCGATCCGGGAGGCTTTCATGTCTGCGTGAATTTTACAGCTCGCAGAGGTTCACAGCAATTCACTGGGGGAAGGGGAGGTGGCGAGATAAGGAGACAAGATCTGAACCCGTTATTGGACTTGGTGGAGGGGAGGAAAGGGGGTGGGGGAAAGGTGGTAAGGGTGGGAGGAATAGGTATTTGACTATTAGATTTGTCTTGGTCTTGATGGGTAAATCCTTTACTGTGATATCTGATGGGTTTCACTTTGTGAGTTTTATGTATCTTAAAAAGTAAAAAAACAAAGAAAAGAGTTATGGCCCCTTGAAGAACACGGAAAATCTTTTCTGCTTGAAAACATAAGGGCTCTTATATTAAAGTGCAGTACGTTTTTCTACTTAGCATGCATTTTGTGCAAAAATGAACGTGCGGTAAGTGCAAACTCTGTGTGGTAAATGAAGCGTGTGCCCAGCATGTGCTCTGCATTTAGCACACACAAAGTGCATTTAATGCATGCGGGAGCCGTGTTGCCTAGCGCTGCAGGTAGTACAGGAGCACCTACACTACATGCTGAGGCAGGCAATGTACTCCCCATGCCACACAGAGAAAAGCTGCAACGGCTGCGATCTTCCTGCCCTGTTCCTCCACGCCTTGTCATGCCACAGACCCTCTCTGAATTTTCTCCCACTCTGCAATCATTCCTTCAACTAGCGATCACAATCCCCCCCCCAAACCCCCCTCTCCAATCCCCCTTTCCCTGGAAGAGGTAGTAAATGTAGAAGCACAGTCCCCCTGCCTCCCCCTGCTTCTTTACAGGGCCAATCCTTGGTGTCTAGGGGTCATTGGAGCAAAACCAATTCTCTTCACTCCTGCTCTGGTTTGTGAGGCTTCCAATATGCCAGCTCCAACCCTTAGTGGTAGTGTCATGGTACTACCACTAGAGGTGGTGGCTGCCATACTGAATGTCTACCAGAAAGGGCAGGAGTAGAGAGTAGTTATGACCTGATGTTCCTTAGACACCAGGGGTTGACCCCTGTAAGAACCAGGGGGATGGGGGTGAGTCTAGGGTGAATTCCTTTTGCACAGGGGTCATGTAGGGGGAATGGAAGGGGGGACTTTGCTTCTACATGTACTGTCTCTTTTGGGGAAGGGGGGCTTGCTCATCCGGGGAGGGGTTAAGGATTGGGTGGGGATCGTGATCACTAGTGGGAGGAATGGTTGCAGGGAGGAAAACTCAAGGGGGGATTCAAATCGGGGAGGAGAAAGTTCAAGGATGGAATGTTGCAGGGCAAGGAGCAGAGGGAGGGGTATTTGGCAAGGGGGGTGTTGATCGGGGCTGCATGTGAGAGGAGGAGGGGTGGATTGCTGCTGCAGCAATTTGTAACTGGACAGCGGCCACACTACTGGACAGCTGGTAACACATGCAAACTTAATGCCACCTCTTGTGATGGCATCAAGTGCACCCACGCAACTGGTAGTCATCACAGGTAGCTCACGGCAACATCCTGGCAGCCGGCATGCCCACTCTCTGCCCTGATTCTGCTTCATTCCAGGGCATGCAGTTAGCATGCAAAATAGCATGTGTTCGTTTTCATGCCCACGTGGTAATAGTTTCCATGGGCATGAACTAACATTGGCATGAGCTAAAATAATAGAAAAAACCGTCCAATTACAATTACAAGACCATATTGATGAGCACAAACCCCTAGACTCACACCAGTTTGGTTTCCGCCCCTTCCACGGTGTAGAAACCCTCCTAATTACACTGATAAACTTCCTCATCAAAGGCACTGATGACAACAGTCAAGGCTTCCTACTCCTTTTCATAGACATTTCTGCCGCCTTTGACAACATCAACCACCTTACTCTGATCAATAGACTAGAAAACCTAGGAATAGGTGGGACTGTCCTCAAATGGTTTAAGTCTTACATCACACACAGACTAATACGTGTTCAAATAGACCAGGAAGTATCAGAAACCTTCCCCCAAGGACAAGGAATACCCCAGGGATCTGCCCTTTCTGCCCTCCTTTTCAACCTGTACCTCCAACCCATTACAAAAATATTCAGAAAACACAGGATTAGTCACTTTATCTATGCTGACGACATCATGCTTGCTCTCCCCATAACCACCAAAAACCCTACCTACGATGCCCTATCCGAATGCATGGCTGAGACCACCTCTTGGATGGAAACTAACTACCTCAGCATCAACCTCAAAAAAACAGAAGCAATGTTCGTAACAAGATCACCCATGACTGAGGACACTTACCCAACATCAATCTCAATCAACAATACGACTATACCTGTCAAAAAAGAGGTAAAATACCTAGGTGTAATAATTGACCATACACTCACCATGCTACCACACATAAAACAGACAGTCAAAACCATATTCTACAAACTCAAAACCATACAACACCTAAGGCCCCTTCTTGACACCCATGACTTTAGATCAGTTGTTAACACACTCATCACCCCCCACTTTGACTATTGTAATAGTCTCCTAATTGGCCTACCACAAAAAAGTACATACCTACTTCAAAGAGCCCAGAACATCTGTGCAAAAGTAGTCACTAAAGCCCGCCTAGCAGACCATGTTGTTGTTGTTGTTAAGTGCCGTCGAGTCGGAGTCGACTCATGGCGACCCTCTGGATAGCTATCCTAAATTGTGTTCGGTCTTCAGTCAGGCGGCTCATTGTTGACAGACTGGTACCCGTAGCTGCTGTTATTGTAGCAATCCATCTCATTGCTGGCCTTCCTCTTTTGCGTTGACCTTCTATCTTGCCAGGAGTGATATGCGGAAATATTTCTTTACGGAAAGAGTAGTGGATCCGTGGAATAGTCTCCCAGTGGAGGTGGTAGAGATGAGGACAGTAACTGAATTCAAGAAAGCATGGGACCAACACAGAGGATCTCTAAAGGCAAAAAGTGGACTGTTGTAGTTGTTATGGAAGGACAGACTAGATAGGCCATGTGGTCTTTTTCTGTCGTCATATTTCTATGTTTCTATGTTTCTATGTCTTTCTCTAATGATCTCTCTCTTCGCATGATGTGTCCGAAGTATGAAAGTCGAAGTCTTGTCATCTGAGCTTCTAAAGAAAGCTTAGGTTTGATCTCTTCTAGTACCGACTGGTTTGTTCTTCGGGCAGTCCATGGTATACACAGTATTCGCCGCCAGCATCATAATTCAAAGGCATCAATTTTCTTCCTGTCTGTCTTTTTCACTGTCCAGCTTTCACATCCATATGATGTTATTGAAAATACCATGGCTTGAACAAGTCGAATCTTTGTATGGAGAGAGACATCTCTGCTCTTGAGAATCTTATCTAGGTCTTTCATAGCCATTCTGCCAAGAGCAATGCGTCGTCTGATTTCTTGACTGCTTGTTGCTTCTTTATTGATAGTTGATCCAAGTAGGTTAAAGTTGTTCACGATTTCAATTTCTTCTCCTTCAACGATGAACCTGTTGATTATGCCAGTTGTCATGATCTTTGTCTTCTTTACATTAAGGTGCAGGCCCATTTTGAGACTATGTTCTTTGATTGTGAGAAGCAAATGTTTCAGATCATCTTCACTTTCAGCCAGTAATGTGGTATCATCAGCATAGCGAAGGTTGTTGATGAGTCTTCCACCAATCTTCACACCTCTGTTGTCTTCATACAGTCCTGCTTCTCTGATGATTTGTTCTGCATATAAATTAAACAGGTAGGGGGAAAGTATGCAGCCTTGTCTTACACCTTTGCTTATTTTAAACCATTCTGTTTCTCCTTGTTCCGTTCGAACTGTTGCTTCTTGATCAATGTACAGATTACGCAAGAGAACGATCAGGTGTTCTGGTATACCCATGCTTCTTAATGTGGCCCAGAGTTTCTCATGGTTTACACAGTCAAAAGCCTTGCTATAGTCGATAAAGCACAAATAGATATCCTTTTGGTATTCTTTAGTCTTTTCAAGGATCCATCTCACATCCGCAATGATGTCTCTCGTTTCTCGCCCTTTCCTGAACCCTGCTTGCACTTCAGGTAGTTCTTGTTCTAGGTATGGCTGTAGTCTCTTTTGAATAATCTTCAGTAGAATCTTGCTGGCATGTGGGATCAGAGCGATTGTGCGATAATTTCCAGTCAGTTGGATCATCTTTCTTTAGTATTGGTATAAACACAGATCTTTTCCAGTCAGTTGGCCATGATGTTGTCTTCCATATTTCTTGGCAGAGCCTTGTAAGTACGGTAACAGCTGCATCAGATTGCTGCAATACTTCTATGGGAATGCTATCAATGCCTGGTGCTTTGTTCTTTGATAAGGCTTTCAATGCTGCTTCAACTTCTTCTTTCATCACCAATGGTTCCTGATCATAAGGTATAGGTTGAAACGGCTGTTGGTCCACTTGATCTTTATCATATAAAAACTCTGTATATTCCTTCCACCTTTTCTTGATCTTCTCAGCATCATTCAACATAGAACCTTGAGCATCTTGTAACATTCCAATTCGAGGCTGGAACTTTTTCTTTAACTCTCGCAGCTTTAGGAAAGCCGATCTTGTTCTTCCTCTAATAGTTTCTGCTTCTATTTCCTTGCAAGTGTCATTGTAGTACTTTTCCTTGTCCTGTCTTGCTGCACGTTGGAAATCTCTGTTGAGTTCTGCGATTGTCTTTCTTTCTCCTTTGGCTTTAGCTTCTCTGCGTTTCTGGGCAATTTTCAGAGTTTCTTCCGTCATCCATTTTGGCCGTTTTTGCTTTTTCACCTTTTGTAGAGACTTCTCGCTTTCTTCCAGCACAACCTTCTTGATGTCATTCCATAACTCTTCCGGAGCTCTGTCATTTGTATCTAAGGCAGCAAATCGATTTTGCAGGCAGTCTTTAAATTCCAGTGGTATATTCTCAAGGTCATATTTTGGTGCATTCATGAGTGGTTTGCTCTTTTTCAACTTTAGCTTGAGTTTGCATACTAGTAGTTGATGATCTGTACCACAGTCAGCTCCAGGTTTTGTCTTTGTTGATGTTACAGAGCTTTTCCATCGTTGACTTCCACAGATGTAGTCAATTTGATTTTTATACAATCCATTGGGTGAAGTCCATGTGTACAGTCGTCGCTTGTGTTGCTGAAAGAAGGTGTTTGAGATGAATAGATCATTGGTCTTGCAGAATTCTATCAATCTTTCTCCAGCTTCATTTCTGTTGCCAAGTCCATATTTTCCAACTACTTTGCCTTCTTCTTTGTTGCCAACTTTTGCGTTCCAGTCACCCATGACTATCAGGATATCCTGTTTGCATGTTCTGTCAATTTCAGCTTGTACTTGTTCATAGAACTCTTCAATTTCATTCTCTTCTGCAGCTGTTGTTGGGGCATATACTTGAATTATAGTTGTGTTGATAGGCAATCCTCGTAGACGAATAGAGATTAAGCGTTCGCTGACTGCATTGTATTTCATTACAGTTCTTGCAAGTTTCTTCTTTATTATAAATGCAACACCATTTCTTCTTTGTCTTTCATTTCCAGCATAGTAGACCATGTGATCATCTGATGCAAAGTGCCCGATGCCAGTCCATTTCAGTTCGCTGACACCCAACAGATCAAGTTGTACACGTTCCATTTCATTCTTGACCACTTCCAACTTCCCTTGGTTCATGCTTCGTACGTTCCATGTTCCAATGTGTAAGACATCTTTACAGCTTCTGACTCTCATTTCATGCGCAGCTACATCAGCAGTCAGACTTCCCGAAGGCTTTGATCCAACCACATCATAAATGCTGGCTTTACTCTGAAAAGTCTTCAGCTCTTCCCCAGTAGCTAGTTGAGTGCCTTCCGACCTGGGAGTCTCATCTTCCAGCACCATAGCACAATTTGTTTTGTTGTAACTATCCATTGGGTTTTCATGGCAAGATACAGAAGTAGATTGCCGGGCCTTCCTTCTGCGCAGTTTAAGTTTGGTGTTGTTGCCGTTGTCACAGAAATGTGATCCTCCGCCGTCAACACTATCCCATTCTGCTGCTGCCCAGATGGGTGGTTTGTCTTTGTCTGGCACCTCAGCTGAGACCTGTCCATCTTGGGAGACCCTGCCAGTAGTTAAACTACCGATAGTTTAGCTCTCAGCATCACTGATGCACACAAGCCCTCACAGCACGACAAGCTGCAAACCAAGTGAGAGCTATCCCATTCTGCTGCTGCCCAGATGGGTGGTTTGTCTTCGTCTGGCACCTCAGCTGAGACCTGTCCATCTTGGAAGACCCTGCCAGTAGTTAAACTACCGATAGTTTAGCTCTCAGCATCACTGATGCACACAAGCCCTCACAGCACGACAAGCTGCAAACCAAGCACGACAAGCTGCAGACCATGTAACCCCTATAATGCTAGAACTGCATTGGCTCCCTATAAACAGCAGAATCAGATACAAAATTCTCCTAACCACATTCAAGCTCCTGAACGACATCGCCCCCTCATATCTATCCACACTATTACACGCACCATCTGAATCAAGAGCTCGCAGACTAAACGCAGCACACTCACTTGAAATACCAAAATCATTCAAGAAAACTAAAAAATCCACCAGCACCAGGGCCTTCACATTCACTGCCCCCATGCTCTGGAATGATCTCCCAATAGACCTTCGTATCATAAAAGACCTCACCCAATTTAGGAAGGAACTCAAAACATACCTATTCTCCAAACACTTTGAAATCCCCTACCCCCAACTCCATCCACACAGCATCCCCAGACCATAAAACACAAAGCCCTAAAATCTCACTCAACCAACCACAAACAGACACCCACCACAGACACCCCAAAAAACACACGAATAAAAAAAAATGGAAATAAATTCCACCACTCACACATGACTAACGAATGCTTCACCCTGTAATTCATTGTATATAACCTTTTGGTAAATAACCATTGTAATAGTTTCGGTAGTTCCTCGCCTCACTACCTGTAAAAAGTTAGAAAATTCTGCTCAATATTATAATACAGGAATTTATAAAAGTATACAAAATGTAAATAGTTCCGACAGTTTAATGCACTGTTATTCTGTATGAAGTTAGAAATCTCTGTTCCATGTAATGTATACAGCAGTATACAAATGTTTACTTGTTCCATGTAAACCGCCCCTGATCTCTGGAAGGGGCGGTAAAGAAGAAATAGATAAATAAATAAAATAAATAAATAAATAAACTAACAGCGCATGATAATTCACGTGCTAAGTGCTTAGCGCACGTTAATAAAAGCACCTCATTATTTAGTTTAGTTGTATTTGCTTACCCGCCTTTCAGTGGTAATCATCCAAATGGTGTACAGTACAAAGAACAGTAAAATAAAATAAAAATTAAAAAGCAAGGATAGACCAAACATTATAAATTAAAAGAAAAAGATGAAGAATGCAGCACTTTCCCTGCATGTCTTTTATCATGGACTAACCATAGGCCAATTCAAAAAAATATGGGTCTTTAGACCTTACTTAAACTATTGCAAAAAATCCTCATCCTTAAGTAAAATGGGAGAGAATTCCACTACACAGAGGCCTAATATAATTAAAAACCCTTGTGTCGGGATGACCGGGGGGTACTGCATCGGGAGAGCGCGGCGATCGCGGGGGTTTTTCGATCTTTTTTCCAGCAACTTTATGCAGTGGAGTCTCCCCCCTTGTCGCAGATGGCGGACTATGTGAGGGAGCTGAATCTGCCCCGGCTCTCCGAGGCGCAACAGGCGCAGTTAGATCGGCCGATTACAGTTGCGGAGTTACAAGCTGCTATCTCCAAAGCTGGTTGCTACAAATCTCCGGGGTCGGACGGTCTGGGAGCGGAGTTCTATAAGATTTTGAATGAGCTGATTTCCCCAACCTTAGCTGCCGTCCATAATATGAGGGCCCAGCAGGGGTATTTTCGATGGGGGGATAATCAGGCCCATATTGTTCTTATTCCAAAACTGGCCAAAGACCCTCTAGTAGCATCCTCATATCGCCCTATCTCTTTGCTTAACTTTGATCTTAAATTAATGGCAAAAATTCTGGCCGACCGCCTGTCGGAGTTCTTGGGGCAGCTTGTTCATGACTCCCAAGTGGGTTTTGTTAGGGACCGCTATGCAGTACGGAACTTGCGTAGAATAATAACTTCTCTAGAATGGGTCCAGCGCCAAGGCACGCCCTCCTTATTAATCAGTTTTGACGCGGAGAAAGCCTTTGATAGGGTAGATTGGAAGTATTTGATGTACCTTCTCCCGCACTATGGTATAGGGCCCTCTTTTTGTAATATGGTGGCGAGCCTCTATTCAAACCCGACCGCAGCGATCCTTTGTAATGGGGTTTTGTCTGAAGCCTTTTCCTTAAGACGGGGGACCCGTCAGGGATGTCCCCTTTCTCCCCTTCTTTTTGTCTTGTCTTTGGACCCCCTCTTATGTCGGTTGGAGCGGACGCGAGAGATCCGGGTGGTGCGTATTGGAGACCAGGAGTTTAAACTATCCGCTTTTGCCGATGACTTGTTAGTCCATCTGCTCTCACCCGCAGAATCACTACCCCGCCTTTTGCGGGAGTTCCAAACCTTTGGGAACTTTGCGGGGTTCACTATTAATCGGGATAAATCAGAGGCCCTGGATGTTTCGGGTCAGCTTCGGCGTAGCTGGCCGGGCAAGTTCCCCCTTAAATGGGCGGACAATCAATTTACTTACTTGGGGATAGTACTGCCTAGTCAGTTGTCTCAACTATACAGGAGTAACCTGTCTCGGGTGCTGGCCAAGGTGAGAACTCAATTGCAGGCTTGGCGGATTCGTCCCCTCTCCTTGTTGGGGAGGATTGCGGCGATCAAGCTGGTGATATTGCCCAGAATCTTGTATTGGTTACAGACTCTCCTGGTTTGGCTACTATGACGGGATGTTTGGCGTTTTGAGATGGAATTTAGGGGTTTTTTGTGGAGAGGTGCGAGGGCGCGGATCCCCTTTAGTTGGTTGGTGGGGAAGGGGAGACATGGGGGTTGGGGGCTACCGGACCTTGGAGCCTATGCGTTAGCCTGCCAAGCACGACATTTGGGGGACTGGCTGGGCTCTACTGAATTGTATACCCCTCTGGCGCTGGAGGAGGCCTACGCGGCCCCCCATTCCTTGCAGGCCCTGTTACACATGGACTTTAGCCGGTTGCCTGCCCACCTGGTTGATAGTGTGTTATTGATCCCCGTGCTCCGGACTTGGTGGCAGCTAAATGTTTACTGGGGCCGTAACTGGAAGGTGTCGTGCTGGTTGCCCATTAGAGGTAATGTCAGTTTCACTCCAGGTACGGAGACCACCGTATTCCGTGCCTGGGGGGACAGAGGTTTGCGGAATCTCGGGCATGTGGTTGATCCCGCTGGGAAAATTAAATCCTTCCCTTTCTTGTCCCAGGAATATGACCTGGGGTCTCGCCACACTTTTGCGTACCTGCAGATCGCTCACTACGTGGCCTCGCTCCCGGGTGAGGAACTGCATGGCGACCGGTCAGCTCAGATCATTGAGTTTTTTAGTCTGACCGGGGCGGAGAAACCGTCCATACGTCTGTTTAATTTAAGACTGGACCTTTTTCGGCCTCGACCCGACTTTAGCGGTGTGGAGCAGGCCTGGGGGGTGGAGCTGGGGCAGGCTGTTCCCCCCGATACTGTATTAGCTGCCCTTCAAAGAATCGGACGCCTGGCGGACGGCGTCCGTTGGCGGGAAATACAATTCAAGTGTATCACTAGGGTTCATTTTTCTCCGAGACGGGCTTTCCGTTGTCATTTGACCCCGGATGGTAGATGTCCGCGGTGTGCTGAGCCCCTGGCGACTTTATTACACATGTGGTGGGGATGCCGGCAGATCCGTTTGTATTGGCGGAGGATTTGTGGTTTCATGGCTACCCTCCTAGGACAGCCCGTATCCTGGGATGTAGCCCTGGTTACCCTGGACCTCCTAACTCCCCGAAGGGGAAATGGGGTCGCTGGCTGGTGTGGAAGGCTTGTCTGGTGGGTAAGGGACCACTTTTGCATAGATGGCGGGAAAAGAACCCTCCCTCCTTCTGGGAATGGCGGAACTCCTTTCATCAACTGATGCTCCTGGAGTGTAGGGGGGCATGGGGCCATGCCAAACGGTGGTCTGCCTTTCTGTCACTATGGGACCCATATATTCAAATTCTGAGTCCCCGGGCATATAACGAAGTCCTGCAGTTGAGAAGTTAATTGGTGGCTTAATCGGGAGAAGCTCATGGTGGCACGCTGTACAGCTTTATGTTTATGTTTATGTTTATGTTTATTAATCATTTGATATACCGCTTAGGCCAGAAGGCATTAAATGCTCTGATCCAGATGTTGCTTGCCTATGTGTATGTGTGTGTGTGGGGGGGGGGGGGGGTGTCAGGGAGGGAGGGGGGAGGAATGGGGGGGGATTAAATTTTGAAAATATTGTGATCATCATTGTTCCCACCCTGGGGATCAGAGTCTACCACAGGGAGGAAGTAGTTGAATGTTGTACATTATACCGGTTTGTTATGATGGTTCATAAATAAACATTGGAAAAAAAACAAAAAACACCTTGTGTCGCAGGTAATCTGAAATGAACTGAGAGTGGGGTAAGCAGGGCTGGCCCATTCACTAGGTGGGCTAGCTGGTCGCCTAGGGCAGCAGACCTTTGTGGGCAGTATGTAACCTGGCCATCTTTTCTAAGTTCAAATCCCTGCTCCCAATCAGCATCATCAAGGGAGAACAGAAAGGTAAGCTACTCCCCGCTCCCCTCCGACAAGGCCAATTGGATCGAAAAACATCACAGCAGCGGGACTTTTAAAAAAGCAGGGCTAAAGCAAGCATGCCCGTGCCTGGCGGGCCCACACCTGAGGACCTTCTGGCGTGTTCTTGAGCCGCTCACAACTCAAGACAGAGCATTGGGCGAAAACCTACTACAGCATCTCCAGCTCTATGGACCCTAATCCGACTCACAAATCTCCGGAGACAAGAACCTTGGCACAGCAAGTTCATATCTGGAAAGATACAACATCTTAAACACAAAGGACCCTGGTAAGCATAACAATTTAAAAACCCCTATCCTCAAATATCACCACTAATAGCTCTACCACAATCCAAGTCCCTCTACGAACTGTACAACACAACTGTGAAGCTACATAGTGACATTGCTCTTTTACTCACATTCTCTTATATACTGCGCTATTCTACATCAGTGCGGTTTACATTGAACAAACTGAAATTACATTGAATAGGGCATTATAACTTGGAGGTAACTATTTTACAGGGAACATGGGCTATGGAGGGTTAAGTGACTTGCCCAAGACCACAAGGAGCACCTGTGGGACTAGAAACCCCAGTCCTTCCAGCCCAAGGTTGCTGTCCTCTAGTGGGATTTGAACCCCTGACCTTCCGGCCTGAAGTACCTTGCCCCAACCACTAGGCCACTCCTCCACTCTGCACTTATCAGTTGCGCACCTCCTCTTTCTGTACACAGCGGCAACACCCATATCCTCATACATACTAATGCTCCCTATACTCTCACACACACCCAAATCAGCTTGTGGCAACACCCCATCAAACATGACACCCGCAAACCAAACAGATTTATACAAATCATATCACAACCCACAACTACATATGCACCCAAAATCCTATATTAGATACTCCCATCACATGCACACTCATCAACACCAGATCGGTCAGAAGTAAAGTCAACATATTCACAGACCATCTTCTAGCAAGCAAAACAGATATCCTGTGCATCACCAAAGCCTGGTTCAAAGACACAGAACAAGCCATCATCAACCAGATTATACCTGCAAACTACACCGCCTACCCACTGCCACAGAACACACAAGAGAGGTGGAGATGTTCTAATTCTCACTAGAAACCACTACAAATTCAAACTCACAGCCGCAGTCATCACACACAATACAAACATAATCACAATTACCAACAAATATATCACCATATACCTTACCTATAGAGCTCCCAATGCTAACTTTGTTGAGTTATTCTCTGTGCTGGAGACAGCATGCAGTCAGAATACGCTACACAAACCCCTCATGGTCCTTGGTGACTTCAATCTAAGCTTAGCAAACAACATATTCTAAAGATGGCTCTAGCTCACATCGCTCCAGTTGTTTTTGAAGGAGAGATCATTGTTGTTTCCCAATCTCCTGGAAGTGAGTGGTCCATTTATCCAAGTAATCGATGCAAGTAGTGTAGCAAGATGACACA
The DNA here is from genome assembly GCA_033557465.1 of Ichthyophis bannanicus. NCBI lineage: Eukaryota > Metazoa > Chordata > Amphibia > Gymnophiona > Ichthyophiidae > Ichthyophis > Ichthyophis bannanicus. The sequence goes on along the minus strand of CM066045.1, from coordinate 21,475,516 downwards.
AATTGCTTGAAATCTGCTTCATCAATGCTGCCCTCTTCTTCAAGATCTTTTATCTTTTTTTCTGATTGTCAGAGGCAAAAACTGAGCATTTTTCCTGGCTCTGAAAATATGATTTCACTGGTTGGAACATTTTAATTAACCTCTCTATGGCTGGTAGTAAAGCCTGTCACCTCATGTTACTGTATCCGAGGAGCTTTTGACATTCACTCTTTAACGAAGTCACACATCTCTTTAAGTTTTTCAGTTCTCACTATATAAATGTGAAAATGTCTGAATATCTTGTCAACAATAACTTCAATGTCAAATGTCAGGTATTCGGCAGCAGTGCTGATACAGTTGTGAGCAATGTGAGCTGCACAGTTTGCACCAATTAAATTACTTTCTAAATATTTTTGCAGCTTGTAAAAAATATTGTTACTACCCCTCCTAGCAGTCCCACCAAAATTGCAATTGGTATTGCCAGTACACAATGCCAAAACATTGGATCTTAGCCCACTGGATTCAACTGTATCAAGAATGCACTTGGAAAGAACATCTGAGGTTTTGCCTTTAACTTCATGGACATCAAGAATTTTTACCTGAACCCTTTTCTCAGGCAGAAAGTACCTTACTAAAATAGGGCACACTTTAATGCTTCCATGATTTGAGCAATCACAAAAAACTGTTTAAAAAACTTGCCTCAGAAAGGTCTCTCTTGAGGGAATCAATAAAGTCAGGTTTGAAAACATTACAGAGGATTGCTTCCATTTTGGTTTGTGTACAAGAGTATTTTTCATCAAAATATTTTTTCATCAACTTTGAAGTGATGAAGTACAGTTTGATGACTGAAAAGAATGGTTATGGACAACAGTGATAAGCCTATGTACCCTCAGTTATAGTAAGTGACTGAGTTTTCTCATCAAAAGTTTTATTTTTAAAAAAAGAAGTCACAGTTCTGCTTGAAGAAACACTTACATCTGCTGTCTTGTGTTTGTCCATCCTTAGGTGCTAAACAATGTCACCCTTTCCTGCATGTGCAATTGAAAAGAAAGACCGACATTTGTTACAAAACACCGTGCTATTACCACAGTGTTTCTTAATGAACGGGTATTCATTTTGTTGTTGGTCATTAAAAACACACTTTCTTTTTGGCATTTTAAAATGAAAATAAAGTCTAAAGGCGAAATAGAAACACGCATCCTAGGCTAAGAGCCTACACGGATGACAGAATCAACAAAATCAGCTGACCACTGACCGTGATACTGATACTGATGTTGCCCCCAGGCTCATAGGCACCAGCTCTTTGGGTTCTTGAGCACCCCTAATATTTTCTCCTGTAGGTCTGTATATCTGTAGCAAAAACCCCCCACTATACTCCAGAACTGCAGGACAAGTGAAAAAGGAAGGTTTCTGTATCTTAGCTACTGTTCCCACCTCCCCCTGCTCCCTATTGGCTGCCTGTGTCTGCTGCAGCCTTTTGGTTGGCTTTGTCTGACTGATAGTTGCTGGGCCTTGGTGAGGAAGCAAAGTCAGGCTTGATAGATACGCTGAGGACCCAAGAGTTTAGGATTGCCAACCATCTAAATTATTTTAGGATTATACAACTTTGTAAAGTTGCTGTCTTAGTCAGAATGATGTCTAAATTGTCTGGGTATGTTTTAGAGTATAGCTCTATCGCTCAGCATGTTGGGCGGTATATTAAGAATTGAATAAAGATAAAGATACAGCTCACCAGTGCTCCCCCCTCACTGTGCAGAGTAAATGGTAGATTCCAGCCAATGGAAAGGCTACACTGGTCACAGGAAGGGTGGGCTGATTTTCTGCACAGTGTCTGGGAGAAACTCAATGGAATAAGTGGGTTTCTTGGTAGCGGTGAGTGGGATTGCTGAGAACAGGTAGAAATGTAAGAGGAATGGGGTAAAGTATGAAGAGGCTATTGCATACTGAAAAAAAGAACTGGTAGCAAAAGCAGGAACGGGGCATTAAATAGAGGAGTGCAGAAGCAGTCTTAAAAGTGCTAGTGTGCATGTGTGTACCTGATTTGGGGGGTGGGGGAGGAGGTGGATGAATGCATGTGCATGTGTGTGTGTGACTGAAGTACAACAGAATGCATGCATGTGTATATGTTTCTATGTCGCTGATGGAAATAGTCTCATATAAATATAGTTTCCCTTTGAAAATTTCAGCTGGAGTGGAAAAGTCCACTGGTATAAATGATGAGGAGTATAGGCGTGGGACACATGTTTTAAAATAGGGGACATTTAGGCATCCCAACCAAAGTAATACGATTCCAGGGGACAAATCCTTAAAATACGGGACTGTCCCATATAATATGAGATGGTTGTTCACTTTAGGCCGGCACAGCACACATGGCCTGCTGCCTCCTCCCTCCCCTTTGTGCTGAGCTATGCGCGTTGCACCACTGCCCTTCTCTACTGCTGATTCCGGTGGTGGGGTCAGCTTAGCTGGACGGTAGCAGCCTGTGGCAGGCCATCTGCTTCAACACAAATGGCCTGCCACTTCTGAAACCCCAAAGTTGTGTTAGAGGGGTCAGAAGCGGTAGGCCATGTGTGCTAAAGCAGCAAGCAGCCCCGTAGCACTTTTAGCAGCAAGCAGCCCTGCAGCACTTTTAGCAGCAAGCAGCCCCGCAGCACTCCATAGCTTCCCCGATCGGGGTAGAGCGCCTGAGCGGGAAGCCGTCCCGCTCAGAAGCTCCTGCCCAATCGGGGCAGTGGGAGCAACAAACCAGCAGCTGGACCCGATAAAAGCGGCCCCCCTACACAAAGGGAGCCACTTTTAGCAGCAAGCAGCCCCGCAGCACTCCACAGCTCCCCCAATCGGGGTAGAGCACCTGAGTGGGAAGCCGTCCCACTCAGAAGCTCCTGCCCAATCGGGGCAGTGGGAGCAACAAACCAGCAGCCGGACCCGATAAAAGCGGCCCCCCTGCGGGGCGCGCCCGCGCCAGGCGGGCCCGCGACTGAGGGCCTCGCCAGAGGACCCTTTGGCGTGGCCCTTAGGCGGGGCACTAAGGCGCCAGAAGAAGCAGATCCACAAAGCCATACAGCTAGCAGCAGAAACAGCCGAAAGAATCACTGCAGCAAGCTAACAGCCAGCACATAACAACCAACAAAGAAGAACAACAAACAAGGCTACCACATCCACACAGAATACCCGACCAAGAAGACACAACCAGAGAATCCACATCCCAACCTCACAGTAAGTCAAACCATCCACCATGGCCACAACCACATACCTCCCTATACTCCTCCTCATAACACAACTCATCCCCCAACAATCAGAAACATGACACACACACCCAACAATCATATGGTCACCAGCAACCATGCCAATATACCCCCCACCCCAACACACCACACGGAGCCCACTCAAGAAAGACAAAGAACGCAGACACAAGCATAACCCACACTCAAACGCAAAAACAAACTCTATAAAGAGCCCAATACTCCAAACACCACCTCAATAGAGCTCATGAACACCAGGTCAGTAAGAAATAAAATAAACACAATCAGAGACCACATAGAGGACCAACAACCCGACATCCTCTGCATCACAGAATCCTGGCTCACCCCCACCGACAATGTCCTTCTCAACCTGCTAGTCCCCCCCACCTACTCAGCATTTAATACTCCTCACACACATAAGAAGGGAGGCGGGATGCTAATCATTGCAAAAGACTCATTAAAGCTAAAAACCCTCACCTCACAAACCTCAGACCAATGCAATACAATTGCAGTAGGAAACAAGCAAATAGCCATATGTCTCATTTACAGAGCCCCCCCATGCTCCAGCAGACAAGCTAGCCTCCGCTCTGGAGACCGTATGTGCAATCAACACAACCTACAAACCACTAATACTACTGGGCGACTTCAACCTCAGCTCCTCCACCAACAAGGACAAGGAAACCTTCCTACAAGCAAAGGACTCCCTACAATTCACACAACTAATCAACACCCCAACACACAGATATGGATCGACGCCGGACCTCATATTCGCCCCCAACCACATAATAAACAGAGGCGACATCTCCCCACCCACTGTCACACCAGTACCCTGGTCAGACCACCACAGAATCAAAATAGAGATCACAACTCAAAGGGAAAATCACAACAAAGCGCAAAAACACACCAGACGGACAAAAAAGATTCAGAGCTTTCAACAAGGACCAATTCCTACAAGACACGCTACCTTACCTCAACACAGAAACGCACGATCTGAACGAACAGGTAAGCAAGTGGAACAATATCATCAACGTAGCAGCCAAAGCCAGAACAAGCGCAACAACAACAACCAAGAGACAGCACACCCCATGATACTCCAAAAGCATACGCAAAGCAAAAAGAGATCTGAGGAAAATAGAACGTCGCTGGAGACGCTCCAAATCTCCATTCACTCAGGCCTTATACCTCACTCAACAAAAGAGCTACAATGATCTCATTAACCAAACAAAAAGAGAACACCACACCAACACCATCCAGAGAGCATACAACAAACCCAGAGAGCTTTTTGAGATAGTAAAAAGCCTAACCAACGAACCTAGTCCCGACAAAGACATACAGATCGACCCTCAAACCTTCGCAGATCATCTTCAAAAGAAAATAGGATACTCACCACAACAAACATCTAAAGGAACCAACAACCCAATCATGCCCACCACAGCTTGGGACAAATTCGACACCCCTTCCACAAGGCAAATCGCAGATATCATCTCAGCTCTCAACACAAGCACCGCACCAACGGACCCATGCCCAGTCCCATGGATCAAGGCAACCAAGGATAACTTCAGCACCCTCATATACAACATGGTAAGCAACTCCCTGATGCAAGGAACCATGCCAGACCAACAGAAGCTAGCCACTATAAGGCTGATCCCAAAGAAAACCACTCTGGACAAAGGCAACCCAGTGACCTACAGACCAATCTCCAGCATACCGCTTCTGGCCAAAATCATAAAAAAGACAGTGCAACAGCAGCTCCAAGACCACATCGACGCACATGCCCCACTGGATATACATCAACATGGCTTCCGCCCAAACCACGGAGTCGAAATTCTACTCCTATACCTATTCAATGACATAATCCAGACCATGGACAACTACAAACAAGGAACACTAATGATATTCCTAGACATCTCAGCTGCATTCGACACAGTAGACCACAACATTCTTCTATCCAGACTACAGAACATTGGAATAACCGGCACTACACTGAATTGGTTCAAATCATACCTTACAAACAGACAGTTCCAAGTCAAAATTGGATCCAACACCTCACAACCCACAGAGATCAAGCAAGGAGTACCACAAGGATCCGCACTATCCTCATTACTCTTCAACCTATACATTCAAACAATCTGCAACATCATGAAAACGCATAAAATTGACTACACAATCTACGCAGATGACATTATGATATACACGTCAATCAACCTCGACAGCCCCGACTACACCAAAATAACTAACTGTCTCAACAGCATGTCCACCTGGCTCACGCACAACAACCTATCCATAAACTACAGCAAAACGGAGGCTCTCATCATCACACGGAACACCAACTTCAGCCCCCCACCGTTCATCACAGCTAACAACACAGCAATACCACTGAAGAACGAAGTGAAATACCTCGGAATAACACTCGACAGAGAGCTGAACCTACAGTCCCACATCAGAAAAACCGTCAAGAACGCATACTACAAAATGAGAGTAATCAGACGCCTCAAACTTCTACTCACACAAACCACTTCCGCACAGTCTGCCAAGCTTTTATCACTCCCATACTTGACTTCTGCAACCCGATTTACAACGGCATCCCAAAACAATCTCTCAGGCCACTGCAAATGGCTCAAAACACGGCAGCCAGAATAATCACCGATTTTCCAACACAGGCACACATCATCCCCATCCTAAAAGACCTCCACTGGCTCCCAATCAGCCACCGCATCAAGTATAAACTGATACTAAACATATTCAGAATCAAACGCAAAAGCTCTGCACTCAGCCTCCAAGCTCTCATACTCCCTGACCCCAGCACTAGACCTAGAAGAAGAACCACAGCAGACGCACTCAGCACACCAAGCAACTACACAAAAGCATGCAGTTCCACCACTCAAAGAGCCCTTTCACTGGCAGCTCCGACAATTTGGAACAAACTCCCAGACGACCTGCGATCAACTGAAGATCAGAAGGACTTCCGGAAACTCCTAAAGACAGTACTCTTCACTGAGCACTACGGCACAAGCACATAATCAGACTGCACAAACTTGTGCCAACCTCAGACTCCATGAAGACAAATCACAGCATGCTGTGGATCCAGCAAATCTTGTATATAGCTGTAAAGAGCCCTCACTGTAAACAGCTCACACTAATTAGCACACCTGCACCCACGCACCCCACTGTACATAGACTGATCCAACATAAACTCCACTGACTCTGATTGTTAGCTGTGTACACCGCCTTGATTGAAGGATAAGGCGGGATAGAAATACCCTTTAAATAAATAAATAAATAAATGGCTTGCTGCTGTCGCTGAGCCACCCCTCGACCCCGCTTGCAGAATCGCATGACGTGGTGTGGCTAAGCACTGGGGGGGGGGGGGGGGGGGGGGGGGGGGGGGCGGCAGGCCAGGACTTATGCCTAGGGCTGCAGAAACCCTTGGGCCAGCCCTGGGGATAGAAATAACAAGACAACTACTGTTTTGTGAACAAAGTGACCACACTGCAATTTAGAGTATTATTAAATCTGATAAATATTCTGTTTCACATAAATGAAATGCTTTTATAAACACTGTGTTGTGCTTCAGTGTTAAAAAGATGCGGGCCATGAGACCAGAACAGATAAATGTTGAGAGGAAGTACAATGATTTTTAATGGTATTGACCATCGCTAACTTTTTCCTTGATAAGTTTATCAGCTGTATAAGAAGTATCTGCTAATTTGGCATTAACATCTTCTCTAAGCTGTAAGGGTCTCAAGGCAGGCCTTCTGGCAAGAATGACTGATGTAGAAACCCTGGAAACAGTTTCAAGCAAATTGTACTCAGAGCAATCAAACCTAAAGAACATTGGAATAATAGGAACCACTCCTCAATGGTTTAAATCTTATCTTGAGGGTCACATGTTTAGTGTTTTCCACAGTGAGAAGCTGACTACCCTGATCCAAGGCTTTAGTTCCATTGTCTACATATATGCAGATGATATTCAACTACTTTACTTCTATAACTTCTGTGAGTCAATAGTATCACAGATTCAGAGTATTAATTTGTGTCTGGCTTCTATCTCATAAATTAAAACTCAAAACTCAGAAGCTATCTGGTTCTCACATAAGAAATCCACCAGTCCTATGTTGTCCAGTTATTGATGGAATTAATAGTGTTATCAAGGGGACTGTTACTACACTTGGGATAATTCTGGAAAGTCAATTGACCTTTGTTCCTCAAATTTCTTTGTTGACCACGATATCTATTCATGTTCTTAGAAAACTACACACTTTGCAACCATATTTTGGAAACAATGCTGTACATAGTTTAATCCATGCCCTTATGATAAATAGGCTTTATTATTGTTAAGTCCCTCTATACTGGACTGACACTTGCACATTCCAAACAACTATTTAGAATAGCAGTGATGTTTTGTATAGCACAAAATAAATGTGACTTGTATTACACCTTTGTTGAAGGAGCAGCATTAGTCCCATTTCAGCACAGATTAAATTCAAAATATGTATGTTAACTCGCTGTACCCTTGCTACAAACTCGCCATTATATTTATCACCTCCACTTACCCTATATGCCAGTCGTCAGCTCAGATCTTCGCAAGGCAATCTTTTACACAGCCCTCCTCCCTCTAGGATTAGGCTAGAGATAAGATGGTCTACTTCTTCTCACCTGACTCCTTCACTCTATATCTCACTTCCTCAAGAGTTATGAAACGAGAGTTCCCATCACATATTTAAGGCTGGGGTCAAAACATGGTTATTGTCAATTACTTATGGCAGAGAGTGATGCCCTTTCCAGAAGATGTTGTCAGTTTTTCTCATTGTGCCTACCCATAGTTTTTTTTATAGATTGTAATTTCAAACACACTATGCTGTATAATAATGTTGGTATGTACTGTCCAGTAGGTATTTCTATCTTTCTTTTTATTCTGTTCCTGGTAGTTTTATTTTAAAGCATGTAGATAATTTTTTTTAGCAATGTTTGGCAGCATACCAAGTGTTTTAAATAAAATAAATGAATGCTGTATTCATCAGCAGCTGTTAGCAAGGTGCTGAGTTCAGCTTGAGTTTGAGATGGCAGCAGATTCAATATCTTTAGAGTTATGGTATGTTTATAGTGCACCATACAGAACAGATGCAAGCAGTTCTTGCAGAGAGAATAGACCCATGAAGAATTGTCTTTAAATCCTTCTAGGGCAGAGCATTTGCATTTCGTAGCCTTTTTTCTTAGCTGACTCAATAGCAACTGAACAATGAGACAACTAAGTCTTGTTAAATCCTGAAGTTGGTTGGACCTGTACTGTATGTCTGGGGAGCGCCAGGGGGATGCCCTGGTGGAATAAGCATGGAGCACCCCTCCGATCCTGCCCGGCAGCCCCCACTGGAGCCCGCTGCGGGTTGGGCGGCGGGGACGGCACTGCGGCAGGCAGACTGAGCGACAGGAAGGATATCCCCACAGGTATAGAGGGGCACGCCAGGCCATCTCAGGGCCTAATCCTGTACCCGCGGGAACGTCTTGCTCCCGCGGTGCAGAATCAGGTCCTAACAGGTCTATCCTGCTTGGGGGCGCCCAGACGGCCTGGACGTACCTCTTTGGGGATCAGGCTCCACGTGTTTGCTGCTTTAATAGAATTCTATGGACTGGAACTGTGACCACATCCTGGGATATACATTGTTCTCATAGAGTGATGGTTTTCTTGTTGGGGTAAAGATGGATTTGAAGGAATACGTGATGATAAATCCTCTCCTGCAATGAAGGCGTCATGGACATGAGAATGTTGATCTCTAAACTCTTCTAGAGCAGAGATGAAGATAGAGGTAGTGAATGTTCTTCCTGTGACTCAAATTAGAAAAGAATAGGAGAGAAACTACTGGATCTGGTAGTTTGCACCCCTCTCTGTGCCAGAGTAATCTGTAGATTGGGACATTGTTAGCCAAATCTTTGTATTTAATACCCAGCATATCATTGCAATAACTTCGCAAGCTCATTGAACATTTTCTACAAAAAGGAAAGTGGGTATTCAAGCAGGGGTAATGAAAGAGAGAAGGAAAACTTATCTGCCATCAGTCTTGGTTCTTGATTGAAGAAAGGCCTTGTGGGGCCTCTTGCACAGTAATATTGCACCTAGATGGTTGCAAAAGTATAGAGTCCTGTTTGGCTTTAATGATGATTTCTGTGCATGCTGTGTACCAGAGGACCTCTGGCGCTGGAAAGCTGACGATGTAGGGTTCGAATAGAAGTGGAATGTATAAGCTATGAGTTTGCTAAGAGTATGAACTGCACTAGTGGAATTATAGCTCTCGGGCATTTATGACACTGAAAATTCATTGCAGAATTGATGTGTTTTTTGTACTTGATATTGCATCATCATTCGAGTGATGTATGCTATAGGGACAGTGCTTAGCAACTACCTTGGCACCATGTGTGTATGTGAGGAGCGTGTGTGTGTGTCGGTGTGGGTGTCTGTGCTGGAAGGATACAGCCTGCAGTCTTTCTCTCAGGATAAGCAGGACAGTAGGCTATCAGATGTGGATGATGCCATCCGATGGAGCCCATGTGAAAAAAGCTTCCCTCAGCTTTGTATACTACAGAAATTTTAACTCAACTGTGCATGTGCCCCTTCCCCTGCTGCATCATCATATGGAGCTGCCTCAGTTCTGGTTTTTCTGAGGAGCAGACAGGACGTCTTTTCTGAGGGATGAAAATGTTTCTACATTTTGCTTCATTCTCCCATATTTGTTCTTTAGCTAGATCTTTTGGTCATTTTCAAGTTTTCTTTTTATTTTTTTTTAAGTATCCGTCTGCTTTCAACATTCTGCTGCTTTGCAGTAGCTTGGCTGTTCAAAACTGAGTTTTTTTATTTTACCTTGATCATTTTCTTTGGCTAAAAAGAAGGTCCCCAGTTACTTTAAAAAATGCAGGCAATGTAGCCGGACTATATTTGGTGCAGATACTCACAGCTAGTGCTTGAGGTGTCTGGGCCAGGAATATACGATAAGGCCTCTAAGTGTAATAGATACATAGCTGTGAAAGGCAGAAGGAAAAGATCTTTGATGGAAGTTCGATCCACATTTATCGGTACTGACCCAAAGGAACAGCACTAAATGCTGAGGATTAATCAGTATTGAGAAACCCTCAGTCTCTCCATGATGTTGATTATTGACAGAAACATATTGATCAATAGCCATCGTCCGAAGGTGAAGGTTTCTATCTACTGGGTGACACTTCTTCACCTCCACTTCATGCACAACGTCAGTAGCCTTTAATGCCAGTACCATCGAGCACCTCATTGGAGCACTCAGATAGTAACGACTTCCATAGAACTCACACTGAGAAGATTGCCCAACTCCTCTTCATTGAACAAGGTGCCATATGGGTGTAGTTTGACTGTTTCATTTGGGGAGGGGAAGGGTGGGTGCAGTATTTGCATCTATACATCTCTTACATGTTTATCATGGTTATCCAAAAAAAAAAAAAGGTCTTCCTTCCCCCAGAACACCATAAAGGGGTTTGGTGACTCCACCATACTACCTTGAGCCTTTCACACACCAAAGGCATAAAAGGAGCTTGATGACCCCTCCTTAGCACTCCCCTCAACAAAAGCACAAAGCATCCCTTCCCAATACTCCCCCCTGAAGACTTGCACAACAGCTTCCCCATTCTCTTGCTCCTCGTTCTGCCCTCCAACTTCTACATCCATCGCCTTCACCCCTGTCTTGCTCTATACCCCTCAGCACGGGAGCTAGTCAAAGACAGAGAGAGGAGGATGCAAGGTTGAGGAGCTAGAGCCCAACCTATGGTGAAAGACATGCCCCACACTCCTTTTTCATTTCCTCTGTCCCCCACTCCCTCACTTTGTCCTACTCTTCATCCTACTCCTTCACCCCTTCCCTCCACTCTTAGCCTCTCTCCCCTTCAACTCACATCTCCCTCTTTATTCCAATATCTCTCCCTACTTTCCACCTCCCACTCCATCACCCCAAATTTTGTCTCTTTCTACCACCATCCCTTTGCCCCCTGCCCTACTCTCTGCCTTCCACTTATTCATGCCACAGTCTCTCTCTTACTGTCTTCCTCCAACTCCTCATCCTCTGTCCATTGGCCATATCTCTCTCCTCCTGTCCTCACTTCCTCCCCTATATCCATCTCTACCTCTTCCTTTCAGGTTTCCTCCATTTATTTTTCTGCTTCTCTGTCTGCTACTATTACTTATCATTTGTATACCACTACAAGGTGGAGTGGAGGAGTAGCCTAGTGGTTAGAACACTGGCTTGGTAACCAAGCAACCAAGGTTCAATTCCCACTAGCACTCCTTGTGGCCTTGGGCAAGTCACTTAGCCCTCCATTGCCTCAGAAGAAAGGCTTGGCAATCTATTTCTGGTGACACTGCCAAGAAATCCCAGGAGCTTCTGGGTAACCAGGAGTCAGGACTGACTCAAAGGCACACATTGCATTACAAGGCATACACAGTGGTCTACATATAGATGTAAGACAGAGTCCCTGCTCATCATAGTTTACAATCTAATCAAGATGAAGAACATCACAAAACTGGAGACTAGAGTATGGTAAGATACACATACAGTAAGTACTGAACAAGAGAGTGAGGAGCATCAGGATCCAAAATCAGCCTCAAAGAGGTGAGTTTAACCTAGATTAGAATAGGACTAGAGAAGGAGCCCAGCATACCAATACAAGTCATTTGTTACAGGCAAATGGAATTGGATGTGTGCAGGGAAAGAGAGAATAGAGTCAAAGATGACTCCAAGGTTGTGAGCTAAGGAAACAGGAAGGCATATAGTGTTAGCCACTGAAATAGAGAGCAGAGGGAGGGGGAGGTGAGTTTAGGGGCAAGATAGGAGCTCAGTTTTGGCCATGTTCAATTTTAGAAGGTGGTGAGATATCCAAGTAGCAATGTTGGATAAGCAGGGAGAAATTCGGCCCTGGATTGCTGGAGAGATTTCAGATACAGAAAGGTAGATCTGAGAGTCGTCAACATAAAGATGGCACTGAAAACTCTGGGAGAAAATAAGTGCACCAAGGGATTGAGTTTAGAGAGAGAGGCCCCAAGATAGAGCCCTGAGGTACACTAACTGAAAACAGGATGGCAGTAGAGGAGGATCCAACATAAGAACATATTTATTTATATATTTTTTTTTTTACCATGCTCTTTAGAATCAGTGTGGTTTACATGTATCTTAAGAGGTACTTTTTATTTCCTTGTCCCCAATAGGCTCACTGTCTAAGTGTACCTGAGGTAATGGAGGGTTAAGTGGCTTGCCCAAGACCACAAGGAGTCGCCATGGGACTAGAGACCCCAGTCCCTCTGGCCTGAGGTTGCTTGTCCCCATGCAGGGATTGAACCCCTGGCCTTAGGTAACTTGTCCCAACCACTGAGCCAACTTCTCCCTGCATATAAGAACATAAGATAACATACTGGGTCAGACGAAGGTCCATCAAGCCCAGTCTCCTGTTTCCAGCAGTGGCCAATCTAGGTCATACGTACCTAGCAGTTTCCCCAAAAGACACAGGTTCCACAATGCTTGTATTGGGTCAAGCACTGATATCCTGGGTCCGTTCTTAATAATGGTTTATGGACCTTCCTCCGGGAACTTGTCCAAACCTTTTTTAAACCCAGCTACACTAACAGCCTATACTACATCCTACCGGTAACAATCTCCAGAGTTTGATTACACGTTCAATGAAAAAATATTTTCTCTTATTAGTCTTAAATAGTTTACCCTGTAGCTTCATTGCATGCCCCCTAGTCTTTCTATATTCTGATAACGTAAACAATCTATCTACGTTTACCTGTTCCACTCCGTTCATTAATTTATAGACTTCTATCATATCTCCCCTCAGCCGTCTCTTTTCCAGGTTAAAGAGCCCTAACCTTTTTAGCCTTTCTTCCTAGGAGTATCCTTCCATCCCCTTTACCATTTTGTTGGCTCTTCTCTGAACCTTTTCTAATAATGCTATATCCTTTTTAAGATACGGCGACCAGAATTGCACACAATATTCAAGGTGCGGTCTCACCATGGAACGATAGAGAGGCATTATAATATCCTTTGTTTTATTTTCCATTCCTTTCCTTATGATACCTAGCATTCTATTTGCTTTCTTGGTCGCCGCTGCACACTGGGCCGAGGGTTTTAACATATTATCCACAATGACGCCTAAATCTTTTTCCTGGGTGGTGGTTCCTAATGTGGAACCTTGCATTGTGTAACCATAGTTTGGGTTGATCTTCCCTAGGTGCATTACTTTGCACTTGTCCACATTAAATTTCATCTGCCATTTGGATGCCCAGTCTTTCAATTTATCAAGATCCTCTTTCAATTTTCAACAATCCTCTTGGGTTTTAACAACTCTAAATAGTTTTGTGTCATCTGCAAATTTGATAACCTCACTTGTTATTCCCTTTTCCAGGTTATTTATGAATATGTAAAAAAGCAGCGTACCCAGCACAGATCCCTGGGGTACACCACTATTCACCTTTCTCCATTGGGAAAATTGGCCATTTAGCCCTACCCTCTGCTTTCTATCTTTTAACTAGTTCCTAATCCACAATAGTACACTGCCTCCTATCCCATGACTCTTTAGTTTTGCCAAAAGTCTCTGATGAGGGACCTTGTCAAAGGCTTTCTGAAAGTCCAAATACACTATATCAACTGACTCATCTTTGTCTACCTGTTTATTCACACCTTCAAAAAAACAACAGATTAGTAAGACAAGATCTTCCTTGTCTAAAGCCATGTTGGCTGTCTCCCATTAAGCCATGACGATCTACATGTTCAGTAATTTTGTTCTTTATGATGGTTTCTACCATTTTTCCCGGTACTGACGTCAGGCTCACCGGTCTGTAGTTTCCCGGATCACCCCCTGGAACCCTTTTTAAAAATTGGTGTTTCGTTCGCCATCCTCCAATCTTCAGGTATTACAGATGATTTTAATGATAGTTCACAGATTACTATAGCAGGTCTGCAATCTCATATTTCAATTCTTTCAACACCCTTGGATGTATACCATCCGGCCCAGGTGATTTGCTACTTTTCAGTTTATCTAATAGTTGTAATACTTCTTCCCGATGTATCGATATTTCCTTCAATTCTTCTGCACTTTTAAATACCTGTCCTCCAGGTGATGTTAAAACCCTCTCGCACCGAGGAAGTTTCTCCAGGGCCATGTGCCCATTAGAGAAGGGTTAGGACAGCCGTTATAGTTGGTGATTCGATCATTAGGCATGTAGATAGCTGAGTGGCTGGTGGACGTGAGGATCGCCTGGTAACATGCCTGCCTGGTGCGAAGGTAGCGGACCTCACGCGCCACCTAGATAAGGTCTTAGATAATGCTGGGGAAGAGTCTGCTGTCTTGGTACATGTCGGTACCAATGACATAGGAAAATGTGGTAGGGAGGTTCTGGAGGCTAAATTTAGGCTTTTAGGTAGGAAGTTGAAATCCAGAACTTCCAGGGTAGCGTTCTCCGAAATGCTTCCCGTTCCATGCGCAGGACCCAAAAGGCAGGCAGAGCTCCGGAGTCTCAATGCATGGATGAGACAATGGTGCAGAGATGAGGGGTTTGGATTTGTTAGGAACTGGGGAACATTCTGGGGAAAGGAGGGGCTCTTCCGAAGGGATGGGCTTCACCTTAACCGGGATGGAACCAGGATGCTGGCATTAATCTTTAAAAAGGAGATAGAGCAGCTTTTAAACTAGATAATAGGGGAAAGCCGACAGTCGCCCAAGAGCGCATGGTTCAGAAGAATGTATCCTTGAAGGATGCTACCAAAAGCAGAGAGGTTCCAAAAAAGAGTAAAGTAGCCCAAATGCTCTTGAGTATGGAGCAGAGAGAGCTTAAAGATACCAAATTATCCATGCCTACCAATAGCCAGGTTAATATGAATAAAATACAGTCTCTAAAATGCTTGTATGCAAATGCTAGAAGTCTAAAAAATAAGATGGGAGAGTTAGAATATATAGCACTAAATGAGAGGTTAGATATGATTGGAATATCAGAGACATGGTGGAAGGAGAACAACCAGTGGGACACATAAGAACATAAGATATGCCATACTGGGTCAGACCAAGGTCCATCAAGCCCAGTATCCTGTTTCCAACAGTGGCCAATCTAGGTCATACGTACCTAGCAGTTTCCCCAAAAGACACAGGTTCCGCAATGCTTGTACTGGGTCAAGCATTGATATCCTGAGTCCCTTCTTAATAATGGTTTATGGACCTTTCCTCCAGGAACTTGTCCAAACCTTTTTTAAACCCAGTTACACTAACAGCCTTTACTACATCTGTGATACCTGGGTACAAACTATATCGTAATGATAGAGCTGATCAAATTGGTGGAGGGGTTGCGCTCTCTGTTAGAGAGGGCATTGAGTCAGAAAGGATTAACGTTTTGCAGGAAAGAAAATTTGCTGTAGAATCTCTATGGATTGAAATTCCATGTAAAAAGGGGAAGGCGATGGCAGTGGGGGTGTACTATTGACCGCCTGGCCAGAATGAACAAATGGATGATGAAATGCTCAAAGAAATGAAGGAAGCTAACAAAAGTTACGGCGCAGTAATAATAATGGGTGATTTCAATTACCCCGGTATCGACTGGGTCAGTGTCACGTCAGGACATGCTAGGGAGATAAAGTTCCTAGATGAAATAAATGACTGCTTCTTGGAGCAGCTGGTTCATGAACCGACCAGAGGGGAAGCCATATTGGACCTAGTCCTTAGTGGAACACCAGATCTAGTGCAAGAGATAAGGGTGTTGGGGCCACTTGGCAATAGTGATCATAGCATGATCGCGTTTGATTTAATCCTCTTGGGTTTTAACAACTCTACATAGTTTTGTGTCATCTGCAAATTTGATAACCTCATTTGTTATTCCCTTTTCCAGGTCATTTATGAATATGTTAAAAAGCAGAGGACCCAGCACAGATCCCTAGGGTACTCCACTATTCACCTACCCTCTGCTTTCTATCTTTTAAGCAGTTCCTGATCCACAATAGTACACTGCCTCCTATCCTATGACTTTTTAGTTTTGCCAAAAGTCTCTGATGAGGGACCTTGTCAAAGGCTTTCTGAAAGCCCAGATACACTACATCAATCGACTCACCTTTGTCTACCTGTTTATTCACACCTTCAAAAAAACATAACAGATTATTAAGACAAGATCTTCCTTGTCTAAAGCCATGTTAGCTGTCTCCCATTAAGCCATGACTATCTACATATTCAGAAATTTTGTACTTTATGATGGTTTCTACCATTTTTCCTGGTACTGACGTCAGGCTCACCGGTCTCTAGTTTCCCAGATCACCCCTGGAACCCTTTTTAAAAATTGGCATTACATTGGCGATCCTCCAATCTTCAGGTATTACAGATGATTTTAATGAAAGTTCACAGATTACTAATAGCAGGTCTGCAATCTCATATTTCAGTTCTTTCAACACCCTTGGATGTATACCATCCGGTCCAGGTGATTTGCTACTCTTTAGTTTATGAAATAGTTGTAATACATCTTCCCGGTGTATCAATATTTCTTTCAAGTCCTTCAGTCATGGGTAACATCCCTACATCTTCCTCAGTAAAGACCAAAGCAAAGAATTCATTCAGTCCCTCCACTATAGCCTTGTCCCTGCTGACTGCCCCTTTTACCCCTCTAGCATCTAATGGTCCAACTGACTCTCTCACAGGTTTTTTGCTACAAATGTACTTTAAATTAAGCTATAAAAGAACTGAGGCTGTCCTGTGTGATGACACAGCATGGGGAGTGGCGCAATGTACAACAGAGTTGAAACCGCTTTAGTATACAAAACAGAGGGAGGCTATTTATGCACAAAATGTTGGATGACAATAACCACATGTAAAGATTTCTATCATACTGTCCACGTAAAGCACACCTCTAGAGGTAAGTCACTTGATTTCCTTATCCTGCTAGACCAGTCCAGACATGTGTTTTATGGTACCTTGCCAGCAGGTGGAGGCAGATATGAGCAAAACTAAATGTGGACAAAATCAAACTTCTTATTTTTCCTCCTAAACCTTCCTCTCCCTTCTTTCTTTTTTTCTGTTGATAGCACTATTCTACTTCCTGTTTCCTCAGCCCGTAACCTTGGTGTCACTTTTGACTCCTCCCTTTCATTCTCCTCACATATCCAACAGATAGCTAAAACATGTTGTTTCTTTCTCTATATTATTAATACAATTCACACCTTCCTCTCTGAACACACTACTAAAACACTTATCCACTTTCTAATTACTTCCCATCTCGACTACTGCAACCTCGTTCTTGCTGGTCTCCCTCTGAATCATCTCTCTCCCCTTCAATCTATTCAGAACTCTGCTGCACGACTAATCTTTCGCCAGCCTCAATATAATCATATAATCCTCTTCTCAAGTCACTTCACTGGCTTCCCTTCCATTTCCATATACAATTCAGACTCCTCCTTCTGAGCTTTGAATATATTCATTCTTCTGCTCCTCACTAGCTTTCCTCGCTCCTCTCCCCCTACACTCCTCCTCATGAACTCCTCTCTTCTACTGGCTTGCTCCTCTCTTTGCCTTTTCTTCCACTGCTAACTCCAGACTTCGGTCCTTTCATCTCGTTGCTCCTTATGCCTGGAACAAACTTCCTGAGACCGTACTTCAGGCTTCATCTCTATGCTAAAGGCTCACCTCTTTGAGGCTGCTTTGGGATCCTGATCTCTTGTTTCCTTGTGTCTCCTTGCCCTTTCCTATTCTATCCTTATTCTTATCTTTTGTCTTGTCTTTCCTGTTTAGATTGTAAAGTCTGACGAGTGGGGACTGTCTCTATCTATGTTTGTACAGCGCTGCATATGCCTTGTAGCACTTTATAAATGTTTATTATTAGTAGCAGTAGTAATAGTAGTAGTAACAACTTTCAGTGATGTCATCACTTGTTATATCTTCTGGTGCAGCACTGAGAGAAGTCAGCATTTGACTTTAGCAGGTGGCAAGGTGTTTGGACTGGTGCAGTAGTGCAGATAGGCCTGTTCCACTTGGCCCAAACCACAGTGCTGCGGCCTGTGTATGAGACCTGTAGGCCCAATAATAATTGTTGCTTGGGTATGCTCCTGTCTCCTGGAGCCAACAGCTTGCCCTGTGTCCAGCAACGTTACCCACATTTTCCTAGTACTTGGTGGCCCAGAGAGCAGCAGGAGGACCCCATGTGGCTCCTGAGGAGGACTGGTAAGTCAGGCCCATGTTCCTCTTCCCTCTTGCTGTCCTCTATCTGCATGGTTTTTCCTTTTGTTCTGCTCTGTTTTTAACTCTCCCTTTGATTTCATTAGGAGATATTTGGCTCTCTTTTTGATTAATAAAGCATTTTAAATATTACATGAAAATGCTTTTTGTTTTTCTGCGGCTCAGCCTCCCAGGCCTGTATGGACATCTGGGGCTTCCCTGTTTGGTCCGATTCTTTTTAACATGCTTGTTAGTGATATAGCGAAAGGGCTGTCTGGGAAGGTTTGCCTCTTTGCGGATGATACCAAAATCTGCAATAGAGTAGACACCCAGGAAGATGTAGATAACATGAGGAGAGATCTAGCTAAGCTTGAAGAATGGTTGAGAATTTGGCAGCTGAGATTTAATGCTAAAAAATGCAGAGTCATGCATGTGGGCTGCAAATATCCAAGGCAGCAGTACAGTATATATAGGGGGTGACGTATTTCTGTTCATGAAAGAAGAGTGGGACCTGGGCGTGATTGTATCTGACGATTTTAAATTGGTTAAACAGGTAGAAAAGGCAACTATGAAAGCCAGAAAGATGCTGGGGTGCACATGTAGAGGAATGACCAGCAGAAGAAAGGAGGTGATGGTGCCTCTGTATCTCTGGTGCAGCCTCATTTGGAGTATTGTGTGCAGTTCTGGAGACCACAACTTCAAAAGGATATAAACAGGTTGGAGTCGGCGCAGAGGGTGACTACTAAAATGTTTAGTGGTCTTTGTTATAAAGCATATGAGGACAGACTTAAAGATCTTAATATGTATACTTTAGAGGAAAGACAGGATAGATATATGATAGAGACATTTAAATACCTCCGTGGCATAAATGCACATGAGAAGAGCCTCTTTCAATTGAAAGCAAGCTCTGCCATGAGGGAACATAGGATGAGAGTGAAAGGGGACAGACTCAGGAGTAATATGTGGAAATATTTCTTTATGGAAAGAGTGGTGGATCCGTGGAATAGTCTCCCAGTGGAGGTGGTAGAGATGAGCTCAGTATCTGAATTCAAGAAAGCATGGGACAAACACAGACAATCTCTAAAGAAAAAAGGGGACTATTGTAGTTGATATGGAAGGGCAGACTACATAGGCCTTATGTTGTTTTTCTGCCATCATGTTTCTATGTTCCTATGCTTGGGTTTCCCTGATCAGCCTGACAGGCCTTGGGATTCCCTTTTTGGGGCTCCTTTCTTGTCACGGCCCTGCATTTTCTTTTCGTCATGATTCTTTTGTGGTCTTTTTTAAATTTTGCAGCTGCAGTGTTCAGCTATGTAGTCTGTTGCAGCCTGCGACTCCCAGCCTTTCTTTATGCAGCTGCTTTTTTATTCCCCGATTGTGGTTGGGAGGACTGGGGTCTTTGCCCTTGTGCTCATCCATTTCTCCTGGAGCCCAACCTTATCCCCTGCGGGGTTTGGTTGAAGGACTCCAGACAAAATCCTTTTCATCAGCAGGTAAGTCTGAGGTAGACAGGGTGAAGTTCCTAGGATGCTTTGGTGGCTCTGCATATGGTGGAGCCTGTACTTGGGTGAGGTTTACAGGCAGGAACCCCTTTTGTTTGAAAGGTTTTTGGCATCCTGCTTCTTTCTTCTATCTGATCCTAAACAGCAGAATATAGGGTTTTAGGGAGAAAATCTCCAAGATGAACCCTAAAAGTCCTAAGTTTATTTCTTCTTTTCCCTTGGCCCAGTGAAAGAAGAAAAAGGGCTCCTGGAGTGGAAGCCCTGATCACGTCTATGCGCATGCCAATGCGCATGCCCATCCCTGTGAAGAGAATCCCCTTGAGGAGAATTTAAGAATGCCTTTGCAGCTGCTATTTTAGGCTCCCAGAGGGCACTATATGCAGGCCTGGTATAAAGCATTCTGGGGCTGTATCTGACTGCTGTTGGGCAGCTTGGCGGCTATGAAGTTGGAAGAGGACTGCCTAAGTGGCTGGTACCCTCTAAGACTTCTTCCAAGTACATGGCAGCAGGGGTAATAGCCAGATGATAGCTCTGGCTCTATCCTTGGTCAATGGATGCTGCCCCTGAGCCATGGCTGAGCAAACTCCTCTTTTGTGGGCCTGTTGCTCTTTGAGGTGGGTCTACTGAAATGGTGAAGTTCTTGGGAGGCTCACTCACAGACTCATAAAACAATGGTCTAGAGATGCTAGGAGTGCCTCTTGTAGTGCCATACCTAGAGCCCTCAAACTTCTAAGAATTCAGATAGGGACTGTTCATCCTTTGAGTTGCATTCCAAGAAAAGGCAGTTCTTTCAGAGCTTTCTACATACTTGAGTCACCACCTCAGTTCCTTTGGAGTCAGTAGTCCCCCACAATGATAGCAGGTGGGCCACAGGTGCAATGGCTTCACCAATATTTTGCCCAACACAGCATCAGCAATTAGAGAGCTAGGGGGTAAGGCTGAAGATTGGCTTATATGGCCCCTCCAAACAAAAAAGATGTTCCTCTGCCCCTGCCCATGATAGTTTATGGCGGCCCCTCCCCAGGACCAGCCAGTTGGTGTGTGGCTCTGAGGTTTCTCTCAGAACAGATCTATACCACTTCAGACCAATGTGTCCTTAGGATTCTCAGTCAAGGTTGAAACCCCTGGCAAGAAACCTGTTTTTTAACCCTAAGGTCACTGCTTCAGACCAGACTTAGACAACCCCTCTCCACATATCTATATATTTGTGATCCCTTTACAGAAAAGCGTAAGTAAGGATGTGGTTGAAAACTACAGGCCAGTTAGTTTAACCTGGGTGGTGAGTAAATTATTGAAAGTGCTGCTGAAAGAGAAAATAGTGAGGTTTCTGGAGTCCAACGGATTACTGGATTCAAGGCAGCATAGATTCACCAGAGGCTGTTGGGTAAGGTTTACCTCTTTGTGGATGATACCAAAATCTGCAATAGAGCAGACACCCAGGAAGGTGTAGATAACATGAGGAGGATCTAGTTAAGCTTGAAGAATAGTCTAGAATTTGGCAGCTGAGATTTAATGTTAAAAAATGCAAGGTCATGCATTTGGGCTACAGCAATCCAAGGGAGTGATTCAGTGCAGGGGTGAAGTACTTCTGTCCACAAAAGAAAAGCGGGACCTAGGCATGATTGTGTCTGATGATCGTAAAGTAGCAAAATAGGTAGAAAAGGCAACTGCAAAAGCTAGAAGGATGCTTGGGTGCATAGGGACAGGAATGGCCAGCAGAAGGAGGTGATAATGCCTTTGTATAAATTTTTGATGTGACCTAATTTGGAGTATTGTGTACAATTCTGGAAACCGCACCTTCAAAATAATATAAACAGGTTGGAATTGGTGCAGAGGATGGCTACTAAAATGGTTAGTGGTCTTCGTTATAAAGCATATGAGAACAGACTTAAGGATCTTAATATGTACACCTTAGAGGAAAAGCGGGATAGAGATGATATGACTGAGACTTTTAAATATCTCCATGGCATAAATGCACAGGAGGAGAGCCTCTTTCGAATGAAAGCAAGCTCTGCTACGAGGGGACATAGGATGAGGGTGCAAGGGGATAGACTCAGGAGTAATATGTGGAAATATTTGTTTTACAGAAAGAATGGTAGACGCATGGAAAAGTCTCCCAGTGGAGGTGGTAGAGATGAGGACAGTGTCTGAATTCAAAAAGGCATGGGACAAACACAGAGGATCTCTAAAGGGAAAAAGGGGACTGTTGTAGTGGTTGATATGGAAAGACAAACTAGATAGGTCATGTGGTCCTTTTCTGCCATCATGTTTCTAAGTTTCTATATATTTCATTTGATTAGGACAGTGCTTCTTCAGGATGCTCTGATAGCATTCCCTGCAACTTCCCACTCAAGCAGGTGGCATTTGAGGTTCCTTGTTAGTGTCTCCTGTTAATTGACCAGTGCCCTCCACAGAGTACAGCCAGGGAAGTTATGCCATCTGCACCATTGTGTCCAAGAAGGGAGGTTCCTTCTGGCCTCCCCTGGACCTAAAGGTTGTTGGTGCCAGTCTTAGAGCCTCTCTTTTCTGTAAGAGGGTCATTGGATCTGTCATTGCATCAGCCAGGTAGGGGAACTTCCTTACCTCTCCTGACCTCGCCAAGTCATATTTTTCACATTACCATGTGAGAGCAGTATTATCAGCTTTCCACTTTTGTGTTCTGGCCTGCTGTCTCTAGTTCTAGGCTATTCCCTTTGGCCTAGCCATTCTTCTCATTCCTTTTCTATGTTCATGTTGCAGCTAGTGGTGTTTCTGTGCAAGCAGGGAATCTAGGATTGTCTATTCCTGGATGACTGACTGATCTAGTTGGACCCTCTGGAAATGTCCAGAGTCAGCACAGCCCTATGGTTTCCTGGCTTGGAAGGCTGGGGTGGTGATCCTCATCCCAGAACAGTCTGCTTCTGTTTAGGACTTGGAGTACCTGGGGGTTTGAGTTTTCCTCATGACGGAGATGGCCCTCAAGCTTCAGTCAACTGAGAGCATTTTGTCCTCAGGTAACTCCATGGGCATGGGACAATCATCAGATCCGCGGTTCCCCAGCATCACCCTTGAAGCTGGTTCCTGGGGCCAGAGCATACAGTATATGTGCTCACTGCAATGGTATCTGATAATTCTCTGGTCTCTCTGTTCCAAGCTGTTTGATCAGATCCTTCCTCTCCCCCAGGATATCAAGAAGCAGTTGAAGTGGTGATTGCAGATCTGCCATCTAATGTCGGAAATGCCATTGGAAGCTCCAAATTGTGTTATTATCCCCTCTGATGCCAGCCTGAAGGGCTGGGATGTGCACTGCCTGGGCCAGTTGGCCCAGTGACTCTGGTTACCTCATAAGACTTACAGGATGTTCATCTGTCTCAGACAAGAATGATCCACCTGGTGCTGGAAAGATTCAGGCCTCTCCTGATGGGCCAGGGGGTCTGAGGGTTCTTGTACATACCCACTGCGACTGCTTAAGTCATCAGGTGAGGCAGATCTGGCAGTGTGAGAAGCAAGGCATTGGTGGTACAGTGGTTAGCATCATTACCTTCCAAGCATTTGACCTGGGTTTTGTGGCCAATAAGGTATTTTAGAGTGCCTCGAGGTCACAGGGTTGTGTGTTGGATGGATAAGCATCTGTTTACCCTGACTGTAATACTGACAAGGTGCAGACCGATTTTCTGAGTTAGCACTATGTGGTTTCTAGCCCTCCCATGTGCGATTTGATAATGCTAAGCTGGAGTATTCCAGTATTCGAGCTGATGGCCACTCAGGGGAATGCTGCTGTGGGGAGTTTTTTCAGCATGGGAAGCTTCTGTGGATGACTTGCATAATCTTCATCAGGAGTGGCCTTGGGGAAGGATGCTGTATGTCTCTCTCCCTGTATGCTGTGCACGTTTTGGGCCCATCAAGGACTGGTGATTCTCAAAGCCCTGGACTGGCCTTGCAACGTGTGGTACTGAGTCTGTTAAACCAGTTGGCATGGATCAGTCTCAGAATTAACTAGAAGAGTTTAGAAGTATGTCCGGCCATTTCTGTGAGCAATTGAACTTGTGCTAGTATCTCAGATTCCTTTTTTCTGCTTGCTGACCAGATATGATGGTTAGCTGTCCCACTCTTGTGACTGTGAGAAATTTGCATGCAGATTGAAAAAAAAGACGGAGAATCCCAAAAAACTACAAAATATATCGAAAATATTTTACCATCACAACCCAACATGGCCGTGTCTTGGTAAAAAAAGCCTGTGTCAGCAGCGCTTCGATTAAGCAAAAGGTGATGCGGTTTTACCGGTACCTTAGGTTGGTTTGAGGTCCTTATTGTTTTTATTTACATCCCCTGATGCAGGCGTTTTCTACTGAAACACGTCTGTGTGATAATAAAACATTTTTGATATATTTTGTGGCTTCTAGAGATTCCCTGTCTTTTTTCATCTAAGAACATAAGAACATAAGACATGCCATACTGGGTCAGACCGAGGTCCATCAAGCCCAGTATCCTGTTTCCAACAGTGGCCAATCTAGGTCATACGTACCTAGCAGTATCCCCAAAAGACACAGGTTCCACAGTGCTTGTACTGGGTCAAGCATTGATATCCTGGGTCCCTTTTTAATAGTGGTTTATGGACCTTTCCTCCAGGAACTTGTCCAAACCTTTTTTAAACCCAGCTATACTAACAGCCCTTACTACATCCTCCGGTAACAGATTCCAGAGTTTGATTACAAGTTGAGTGAAAAAATATTTTCTCTTATTTGTCTTAAATAGTTTACCCTGTAGCTTTATTACATGTCCCCTAGTCTTTCTATACTCTGATAGCGTAAACAATTGATCCACGTTTATCCGTTCCACTCCATTCATTAATTTATAGACCTCTATCATATCTCCCCTCAGCCGTCTCTTCTCCAGGCTAAAGAGCCCTAACCTTCTTAGCCTCTCTTCATAGGAGAAGCCTTCCATCCCCTTCACCAATTTGGTGGCTCTTCTCTGTACTTTTTCTAATAACGCTATGTCCTTTTTAAGATACGGTGACCAGAATTGCACACAATATTCAAGGTGCGGTCATACCATGGAGCGATACAGAGGCATTATAATATCCTTTGTTTTTTTTTCCATTCCTTTCCTTATGATACCTAGCATTCTATTTGCTTTCTTGGCCGCCGCTGCACACTGGGCGGAGGGTTTTAACATGTTATCCACAATGACTCCTAAATCTTTTTCCTGGGTGGTGGTTTCTAATCTGGCTTTTACACATTTATATTTTATAAATTTTGCATATTCTTTGATTTCTTTTCAATTTCTTTCTTTCAAAATTTGAATTCAGTTTCACATCTTTGGTTTTAAAGATGTCCTGAAAGAAACCTGGCTTCCTTAAGAGATAAAGGTAAAAAAAAATGATAAAGTGGATAGAACAACTCCCTTTTGGAGAAAGATTAAACAGATTAGGGTTCTAGAGCTTGAAAAAAGAGGTACGAGGGAATATGATAGAGGTTTATAAAACCGGCTAGTGGTGATATTCAGTCGCTGGCCGGTTAGCTAAAGCGGCTAAAATTAGACCATTAAAGTGCCTAACTTGAGCCACCCCAATGCTAGCCAGCTAGCTTCAAGGTACTAAGGGGCCAAAACCAGAGATATTCATCGACACTAATCTCATAAGTGCCTCCGAACATCCAGCTGAGCAGCATTTAAGGATTTTAAGATCTCCAAACCTGCCTAAATGGCTTTGAATATCTCCCCCTGAGGGAATACTGACAGCAGAAGCTGCCTCTGCTGGTGAGTGAACAGTTTGTGAGTATTACTTTTTAGGGAAATTTTGTGACTTAAAGACTGGGAGAGAAGAGAGAATATGGGATACATTAATTAATTCTATGTATAATTCCCTTAAAAGGAAAAAAAAAGATTACTTCAGTAAAAGTAAAGAAGCTAGCTCGTACATGGCACAAGCAGACTGAACCACTGCCTGTCCACAGAACTGAGAGACACAGCTTCTGGCTCTGTACTCCCTCAGCTCTCTGAAGCTTTATATGGACACACAGACTACTGACTGGACTCTACAGCACTGTGGATGCATATTAAGCAATGGTTTAGTGACCCAGGGATCTCCAACTCCAGTCCTGGAGGGCCACAAACCAGTCAGATTTTCAGGATATCCGTAATGAATATGCATGAGAAAAATCTGGCTACAATGGGGGAAGTGCATGCAAATATATCTCATGCATATTCATTAGGGACATCCTGAAAACCTGACTTTTTTGCAGCCCTCCAGGACTGGTGTTGGAGACCCCTAGTTTAGTCCCTCCTGATCTCACTCCATATGCTTCTTGATAGAGAAGGGTTCCCTTACATTTATAAATAATCTGGGAAAGAAAACAATGAGTGGCGTGATCACATTTACAGATAACACAAAATTATTCAAAGCTGTTAGATCATGAGCTGATTCTGAGGAACTGCAACTCTGGGTAATGTAGAACTGGTGCCTGAGCTGCTCAGAAACTGAAGCATGAACCATATAAGATGGAACTCTTTTCTGCTGCGCTGGCAGTAAACCCTGCAGATTGAGCAATTCAGCAGAATCTCTGTTCATACCTACGTGCTAGAGAACTCGCTCTTATCCAGAGACTGTGCCACTGGGCCTAGGATTTGCAACAATGTGTGCATGCCAGCATCTTTCCTGCACCTTGGACCTTTGTTCGGAGAAGGACCACCTAACTACATTACAGGATTTGCTGAAGATAACATACAGTATCTGAGACCAGCCAATCACCATGCTGTGATGATGGGGTCAAGACAAAAAATTATATGCTGAAGGATACCGAGAGACTTCTTCTACACACAGACCTCTGCACACACTTCTGGGCACTTCTAGATTTGCAGAACTTTTGATATACTGCTTGGAAACTTGAACTTAGCCTGACTCTCTGGCAGTTTGTTTTCTGCAGTTCTTAGCCCTACTGCCTGCCTGCCTCAAGGACGAAGAATAACCTCGGGATGGAGTGATTCTCTCCCACAGACCTGCAGCTTGGCTCTACTTCTGTAGCCGATGTTGAACCTCTGCCATACTTTGACCTCATGCCATTCCTGAGACAATTTCTCGGACCCAGCATAAGCATTCTGACAAGAGCTAAGATACTGGTCTTTAATTCCCCCCTGAGGTTGGGGCTAGTTTAGACAAACAGATAATGTACTGTACATTTGAGTGCAGAGCAAATCAGTGATGTTGGTTGCTAAAACAGAGATTACTACCTCAGAAAACTAATTTATGCTAATTCTGCACTATTTTTCTATCAGTAATAAAGTCTAATTTATGTACAAACATATATAAATGTGTTATATAAATTAGTTTGTTCTTGTTTTATCATGTGGTTTGTTTGCCAGGCTGACCTATAGAATCTTGGGAAAAGTAGGGAAAGTAGAGAATGCCCCTGGACACCAAGGGGGCTATTCTGAGACACGAATAGCAGGAATGGACATCCCGTTGGGACGTCCATCCACGCTATTCGTGCTGGCTGCATGCCCCAACTAACTTCCCCTCCGGTTATGCGGGGAAGTTAGTCGGGGGCGGGAAGAGGTGGCCCAGGAGCAGAGAGTGGGCAGGCAGTGGGTGGTCACCAGCCCTGGACATACAGGGCCGATTCTAATGTCAGCCCTATATGTCCAGGGCCAGCAAAATGCCCGGGGAAGTTATTCTACCTCTGAGGTGGAATAACTCCCTTGGTCGTGTTTTTTTAAGTGGACCGGGGCATGGAAGGGACTAGGGGGGGCAGAGTTAATTCCCTGCAGCCCGATCCTGGCCTTAAGAAGTCGGATCAGGGGTTGGGCTGTGGGGAATTAACTCCGTTTGCAGGTG
Organism: Ichthyophis bannanicus; assembly: GCA_033557465.1. NCBI lineage: Eukaryota > Metazoa > Chordata > Amphibia > Gymnophiona > Ichthyophiidae > Ichthyophis > Ichthyophis bannanicus. The sequence goes on along the minus strand of CM066045.1, from coordinate 21,447,791 downwards.
GCAGCATTGTGGCTCCATTCAAAAGCCTTGGTTGCACGTACATGTCTTTTTGCGATTCTGATCCCGTGGGGCTAGACATGCCCTGCGGGATCGGAATCGCAATCTCCTTTGTACGTCCAGGTCAGACTAGACATACAAAGGAGATGTATGTGCGGGACAGAATTAGGCCCCTAGTATTTATATATATATATTTATATCTATCTATCTATCTATCTATCTATTTATTTATTTATTTTTATTTTTATTTATTTATTTGCTACTGAATAATTTCTCCTACAGTGACTAGGCATCTAAATGACAGATGAAATTTTCATTTGTGTATTTAAAAATGTATTAAATAAATAAATTTTAGCCTAAGGCCATCAGAATGGTTTACAGACCAGGTTAAAACAGCAGCAGACATAAAAACATAGGGGGGAAATTCAAAGGGACTAACACAGTTCGCAGACTGGCTAACTAGATAATGCCCTTGTCTGGGATATTTAGCTAAATTTTTTATCTGTATTGCAAAAGGAGATTTTTTTTGTGGTGTTGGGTAAAGCTCTGCCTATTAGGGTTCATTGTTTTCTTTTTCCAGCTTTCCATTCAGAGCCAGCTCTTTGAAGCCACGGACCTCATCAGTTGTTAGATCCCTCCCTACCCACCCCAGCTCCCACCCATCCCATGTGAGAATTCTTGCTTTATAGGGCAACTCCTCAGTTAGCTACACATAGAGTCATAGAATAGCACTGTTAGAACACACCTAAAAGAGGTTAACTGCTTTTTCTCTTAAGGGACAGCTGAGGAAAAGTTAGGGTCTTTGGACAGTCTCTCTCATTTATTTCAAGAGGTACCAAAGCTCCACCAACTGAAAAATGGCTGGGAAAAGTCTTATTGCCAAAGCTGTTGCCCCTGTTACAGCTTCTGCCTCTGTTCAGACAGAGATCCCAATGCCAGTCAAAGAACTGGTTCCATTTGCAGGATGCCTGCAAGCTGAAGCCCTCATGAAACAAGTGGAGGAGTTCAGAAAAGAGGTGACAAGGCTGAGAAGCATTTGAGACAGCGAGAAGTAGATTGATGAGATGCTTCTTGAAACATCCAAGCTGTTCAACAGAAGTGTAGATGGGAGGCTACAGAATGAAGCAAGCTGGACAAGAGTCACCAGGGCCTGCAGAATCAACAATCCAACTCCACCAGCCCTTGAACTGAAGAACTAATATGCAGCCTGGAAGTGGAGGAGGTGAAAACATCCAAGGAAAGGGTGGTACCAGAGTTTGAGCACCACAAAGCTGCCAAATCAGTGACCACAAGGCAGCAAAGACTAATGGTGTTTAGTGACTCTCTTCTGAGGCAGGGCTGGCCCGTCCATTGAGCAAGAATATTTTTTGCACAGGGCCCCACGTTTCAGGGGGCCCCGCGCAAAGAACATTCTGCTTTTTTAAAAATTAAATTTTAAAAAAAAAAGCTGGCTGCTGCCGCTGCCGCCGCAGCAGCAGCAGCAGCAGAATGGAGTGTCCTGCGGGGCCCCCTCTGCCCGGCTGAGCCCCTCTGTGCCGGCTTTCAGATACGTGAAGGGAGAGTGTCTCCCTCGCGTCTCTGTTAAGCCTGCAGGGGCTGATGGGAAGCAGGGGCTGATGGGAAATTTCCCATCTGCCCCTGCGGGCTTAACAGAGATGCGAGGGAGACACTCTCCCTTCGCGTATCTGAAAGCCGCCGCAGAGAGGCTCAACCGGGCAGAGGGGGCCCCGCGGGACACTCCATTCTGCTGCTGCTGCAGCGGCAGCGGCAGCAGCCAGCTTTTTTTTATTTTTATTTTCCATGAGCCGATGGGGGGTGGGGTTATGACTGGTAATGGGCTATGGAGGGGGTTAGGACTTGACTTGAGGTGGGCTGTGGGCTGTTGGGGGGGTTAGGACTGGTAATGGGCTGGGGGGGGGTTAAGACGTAATGGGCTGTGGGCTGATGGGGGCTGTCTGGAAATGGGGTGATGAGGGGTTAGGACTGGTAATGGGCTATGGGGGGGGTTAGGACTGATAATGGGCTGATGGGGAGGGGTTAGGACTTGAGGTGGGCTGATGGGGTTAGGACTGGTAATGGGCTGTGGGCTGTTGGGGGGGGTTAGGACTGGTAATGGGCTATGGGGGGGTTAAGACTGGTAATGGGCTGTGGGATGATGGGGGCTGTCTGGAAATGGGGTGATGGGGGTTAGAACTGGTAATGGGCTATGGGGGGTTAGGACTGATAATGGGCTATGGGGGGGCTAGGACAGGAAATGGGCTGATGGGGAGGGTTAGGACTTGAGGTGGGCTGATGGGGTTAGGACTGGTAATGGGCTGTGGGCTGTTGGGGGGGTTAGGACTGGTAATGGGCTATGGGAGGGGGGTTAAGACTGGTAATGGGCTGTGGGCTGATGGGGCTGTCTGGAAATGGGGTGATGGGGGGTTAGGACTGATAATGGGCTATGGGGGGCAAGGACAGGAAATGGGCTGATGGGGAGGGGTTAGGACTTGAGGTGGGGTTAGGACTGGTAATGGGCTGTGGGCTGTTGGGGGGGGTTAGGACTGGTAATGGGCTATGGGGGGTTAAGACTGGTAATGGGCTGTGGGCTGATGGTGGATGTCTGGAAATGGGGTGATGGGGGGTTAGGACGTAATGGGCTATGGGGGGTTAGGACTGATAATGGGCTATGGGGGGGCTAGGACAGGAAATGGGCTGATGGGGAGGGGTTAGGACTTGAGGTGGGCTGATGTGGTTAGGACTGGTATGGGCTGTGGGCTGATGGGGGGTTAGGACTGGCAATGGGCTATGGGGGGCTGACTGGAAATGGGCTGATGGGGTTAGGACTGGAAGTGGGCTGATGGGGGGTTAGGACTGGTAATGGGTTATAGGGGGGGCTTAAACTGAAAATGGGGTGATGGGGGTTAGGACTGGAAGTAGGTTGATGGGGGGCTAGGACTGGTAATGGGTTGGGGGTTGCTAGGACTGAAAATGGGCTGAGTGGAAGGGGAGGCTTGAACTGCAAATAGCTGATAGGGAGGGGGCTTGGAATGGAAATGGGCTGTGAGGGAAGGGAGCTAGGACTGAAAATGGGCTGATGAAGCAGCTAGGATAGGACTGGAAATGGGCTGTTGGGGGGAGCTAAGATTGGAAATGGGCTGTGGTGGGGGCTTGAATTGAAATGGACTCATGGAGGGACTAGAACTGGAAGTAGGCTCATGGGGGGGGCTTGGACTGGAATTGGGCTGAGTGGAGGGGAGCTAGGATTTGACATGGGCTGATGGTGGGGCTAGGAAATGACTAGAAATGGGCTGATGGGGGGCTAGGATTGGAAATGAGCTGATGAAAGGACTCGGACTGGAAATGGATGGGGGAGCTAGGACTGGAAATGGGCTGATCGGGGACTAGGACTGGAAATGGGCTGATGCAGGGACTAGAAGGGAATGGATGCTGGGTGAGACTGGAACTAGAAGGGAGCTGATGTTGGGGGAGGCTTAGAATGGGATGGGGCTAGGAGAGTAAAATGGAGAGGGGAAAATATTTTGTGTGGGAGGGATGAAAAATCTACAATTGGCCGGGTATTGGGAGAGTAAGTGGGGATTGAGGATGGAGGGGTAAAATTTGTGAGAATGAAATAGGAATGAGGAAAGAGCAAAAGGAGAAAGATTAGTATGTTGTCAAGGTACTGCTACCACCGTCCCTATTAGGCGGTCACCTAGGGGCGTGAGGCGCAGGTTGCTTTTATAAAGAATAGTCTGTAGCCGTGTTAAAGGCAAAATATAATGATGAGGTTTTATTCCCCTTCCCTTGTGGATTTGTTTTTTTCATACAGCAACAAAGAACTTAAACAAACTGTTTCTTCACAGCAAAATAAAATGCACCTTTTCCAAACAGGTATAACAAGGCTCTTGCTTCCTCAATTAACAAAGAGACGTAATCTCATCCGAGATACATAGCGTGCAATCCATAGCACTGGAATCAATGTCCTGGACAGTGTTTTCCCATTGCATTTGCTCACCGTCAGAAATTGTAAATGGGTAACATTCACCACAGCTATTATTTACACAACTCTCTCGAGAGGCAGCAGTTCTTAAGGCAGGAAACTGTTCTGCATAAGGAGGGTCCTGGAGACCTGTACTGAAGCCTGTTTCTCTGAGGCTTCCCCTTTCTCTCCACCAAGGATTATCCTCCCAATTATTAGCTTTTACTTTATTAGCCGAGCCCACCTCTTGCCCTCTAGAGAAATTAGTGTACTTAGCTCTGCTTCTGGGGTGGCTGGCTTCCACTCCTTCCTCTGTAAACCAGGTTCCTTTATTTGGGCTGTAGCCTGCTTTTCCCCAAGAGTTCCACTCAGCAGTTATCTGGTCTGGGCTGTAGTTACTTCCAAGAAAGGTTTCCCTTCTACTGCTACTTGCTGTCGGGACCCAGCCGGTGCTTCCTGGACCCAGCAAGCTCTCCTGCTTGTGACCTCTGCCCTCCAGCTGCTTACTCACTCTCCTCGGGACGATGCCCCATCTGGCTTGGGAGACTTGTGCACGAGCACTTCCAGCTCTCTCTGTGTCAGCTGCTCTTCCCTTTGCTGCACCTCCCTTCGCTGCTCCTCCCTTGGCTGCACCTTCCTCTGTGGCACCTCCCCCTACTGGGATTACCCAGCCACTTTTATCCTCCTGGCTCCTGCACGTTGTACGTGCTTCCTTGCCCAGGTGGACGTGATTGGCTTTCTGGCTTTCTACTGCGTCACACCCAGTGTAGGGAAAGTTTGTTCCACTATTCTCTGGCTCCTTATAACCTGAATATGCTTTCTGCCCAGGTGACTGTAAGGTAAGCTCTTCCTTTTCTCCTGTATCCATGGCTTCTGTGCTGGCCACTGTATCACATATCCGCCCCCCTTAAGATATTACGGGCTGGGGGACTCATGTCCTTACAGCACGTAATAACAGAACGGGTCTGGAGCTTTACCTTTACCTGGCCAAAAGCCGCTGTCCTCTCCCGCCAGGGTTTCAGGACATTAATGTGGTACACCTGACAGCGTCCCCTGTCGGTCTCTACCACGTAGGAGACCGGTCCCTTGCGATCCACTGTGGTGTAGGGTCCCCTCCACTGGGCTTCAAATTTCGGCCCAGGGTCTGCCACCATTACGACTACCCTCTCACCTATAGCTAATTGACGGGGTTTCTTCCCCCGGTCATAGTACCACTTCTGATGTTGCTGACTGTCCTGTAAATGATGTTCAGCGGCCTGCGAAGCTCTCTGCAAGCGTGACCTTAATTCTTGTAGAAACTGCGGTACTCCTACCTCTTCCCCTTCTGGCTCTGCCCACTGTTCCCTCAAAATGTCTAGGACTCCCCTTAGGGCCCTGCCAAACAGTAACTCATAGGGAGAGGCTCCTAATGAGGCTTGTGTGCGCTCCCTACTGGCGTATAAAATGAATGGGAGCAGGATGTCCCAGTCAGCCATTTTCCCATCCAGCCCCCGCCTCAACATTTGCTTGAGGGTCTGGTTAAAACGTTCCACCAACCCATTAGATTGTGGATGGTAAGCTGCTGTTTTTATGTGCTGTATTCCGAAGGCGTCCCATACCTGCGCCAGGTACCATGACAGGAAATTACTGCCCCTGTCTGTTAACATCTCCTTCGGAAACCCTACTTCGCAAAACAACTTAATTAATTCCCCCGCTATGGTCTTGGCCGAAATGTTTCTCAGTGGCACTGCCCAGGGGAAACGGGTGGCCTGATCCATAATTACTAGAATGTATTGAAATCCCCTAGGGGTTTTCACTAGGGGACCTACTATATCCATCGCCATCCGGCGCACTGGTTCGGATATAGTAGGTGTAGGTATCATAGGGACACCTTTTGGTTTCGCGGCCGAAACCCTCCGACACGAAGGGCAGGCCTCGCAAAAGCGTTTGGTCTCTTTGAATACCCCTGGCCAGTAAAAACGGGCCAATATCTGATCAAGGGTACCTAAAACACTCTTATGCCCACCCACCGGGTGATCATGGGCCAGTCTCATAACGACGGCCTTAAAGGCCATTGGTACCACTAGTTGTTTCCTAACAGCTCCTGTCTGGGGATCATTACTCTCCCGATATAAGATATCTCCCTCCATCAGGAATCTGGGGAGAATATCTCTATCAGACTGGGCGTACTCGAAGGCGCGCTTTAACGCGGGATCTGCCTTTTGTTCTTTTGGGAACAAAGGGAATCTTTTGACTAGATCAGCCGGGACCCATGGAAAACCTAGCCCATCCCCGGCTCCGGCCCGCAATTGAGCCCTGTGGTGGCGCTCCCGGCACTTTTCTCCTTTACTTTTCCTACTGCTTTTTGCAGGGGGACTGACCTAATCCTCGTGTTGGGGCAGCTCTCCTAAAGTTTCATCTAGGGGCCTATCCTCCCCTTCCAGAGATTCTGTCTCCTCCTCTGCAGAGTGGGCAGTGTCCTCCGGGGTTTCCTTCTGCTCCCCCGAGCCTTGGGCCTGTGACCTCGTAGAGACCATCCCCTTTTTCCCTTGTATGCCCTCTCCTAGGCTCTTACAGAAAGGCGGCCAGTCTCGGCCTAAGACTTGGTCATAAGGCAACCTGGGTATCACTGCCACTAGGACCTTTCTCCTGGTTCCTAAACCTCTTATCGTAACCCTATAGAGAGGGTAGTAGGTGGATGACCCATGCACACAGCGTATCCTAGACCTACCCTCAGGTTGAATCGGGGTGGACACATTACTGGCCTGTAGGAGGCGCCAGAATTTCTTTGAAATCATTGTTTGGTCTGCCCCCGAGTCAAGTAGGGCCTTGGCTACCACACCTTGGACTTCCACTTCTATGCGAAAGCCTTCCTGCCTGTATTTCCCATTCTCACTCACCAATGCAGTTCTCAAAACACATTCATCCTTCCTATGCCCCCGCTTCCCACATTTAAAACATTTTATGTGTGCGTCCTTAACCTCATTCCTAGGCATATTTCTCATGACACCTGGTACACAAAACATAGGGTCTTTTACTGCCTTTTCAAAATTGGCTACCCCACAAGTGTTGCCAGCGCCTCTCTGCGGTTTATGGGCTAATCCAGCCTCCATGAACCTTTCAGTGAGGTGAGCTGCCTCGCTTGAGGTCTGACAATTTTGCAGAGTCAGGAATGATCTTATCTCGGCTGGAACAGCCTCAGAGAATTGCTCTAATACAAGCATATCAAGTACACTTTCCATGGTTCTCCCCTCGGGAGTGAGCCACTTCCAGACCAGGTTGCGAATTCTCTGACAAAGTGCCTTCGGGGTTTCACCTGGCTGGAGTTGGGTCGCTCGCAACATATGGCGGTATACTATAGGCGACAAGCCTAGCCTGTCCCGTATGGCTGCTTTGACTTCCTCATATTTTGTTGCCTGGGCGGCGGGCATAGCCTTGTACGCCGCTAGGGCTTCTCCCGTCAGGGAGGTGGCTAACCTAACCGCCCACTGCTCATAGGGCCAGCCGGCACTATGGGCTACCCGCTCAAAAGCCTCCAGGAAGTCGTCTATGTTATCATCTTTTGTTAATTGTCCAAAGGATAATACCCCACAAGTTAGTGGGCCTACCCCACAATAATGTCACTTGGGTGTCTTCTCTGCTGCTCGCTCTGCCAGCAAAGTCTGTATCAGGTCGGTCAGAGGTTTCAGTTGAGCCTGCATGGCTGCCAACGCTTGCCCTTGGCTCTGCTGGGCTAACTCCCTCTGTTTTTCAAACTGGAGACTTATCCGGCGCAGTATCTCCTGGGGACTCTCCATATCCGAACACTGAAACACAAACAGACAAACACGAACACCAAATGTGGTACTTTTTTTTTTTTTTCAAAATGTAGCTATACTTTGGCTCTGGATCCTAGTATCCCTTCTCACCAGAATCCCCCTCTGCCTGTGCCCAGATACTTATTACCTGAGTCAGGTGGAGATTCAGCCCTTGAGAAGGTACTCTTGCCTCTCTGGATCCTGGAATCCTCTGGGCGTGGTCCTGCAGCAAACCTTCGTACTGCTCTCCGGCACTGGTACTTCTGCTGTGCTTCAGCCGTATTCTTCTCCAGAAATCCTAAAAACTATGCCATTTGTCAAGGTACTGCTACCACCGTCCCTATTAGGCGGTCGCTTAGGGGCGTGAGGTGCAGGTTGCTTTTATAAAGAATAGTCTGTAGCCGTGTTAAAGGCAAAATATAATGATGAGGTTTTATTCCCCTTCCCTTGTGGATTTCTGTTTTTTTCATACAGCAACAAAGAACTTAAACAAACTGTTTCTTCACAGCAAAATAAAATGCACCTTTTCCAAACAGGTATAACAAGGCTCTTGCTTCCTCAATTAACAAAGAGACGTAATCTCATCCGAGATACATAGCGTGCAATCCATAGCACTGGAATCAATGTCCTGGACAGTGTTTTCCCATTGCATTTGCTCACCGTCAGAAATTGTAAATGGGTAACATTCACCACAGCTATTATTTACACAACTCTCTCGAGAGGCAGCAGTTCTTAAGGCAGGAAACTGTTCTGCATAAGGAGGGTCCTGGAGACCTGTACTGAAGCCTGTTTCTCTGAGGCTTCCCCTTTCTCTCCACCAAGGATTATTCTCCCAATTATTAGCTTTTACTTTCCTAGCCGAGCCCACCTCTTGCCCTCTAGAGAAATTGGTGTACTTAGCTCTGCTTCTGGGGTGGCTGGCTTCCACTCCTTCCTCTGTAAACCAGGTTCCTTTATTTGGGCTGTAGCCTGCTTTTCCCCGAGAGTTCCACTCAGCAGTTATCTGGTCTGGGCTGTAGTTACTTCCAAGAAAGGTTTCCCTTCTACTGCTACTTGCTGTTGGGACCCAGCCGGTGCTTCCTGGACCCAGCAAGCTCTCCTGCTTGTGACCTCTGCCCTCCAGCTGCTTACTCACTCTCCTCGGGACGATGCCCCATCTGGCTTGGGAGACTTGTGCACGAGCACTTCCAGCTCTCTATGTGTCAGCTGCTCTTCCCTTTGCTGCACCTCCCTTCGCTGCTCCTCCCTTGGCTGCACCTTCCTCTGTGGCACCTCCCCCTACTGGGATTTCCCAGCCACTTTTATCCTCCTGGTTCCTGCACGTTGTACGTGCTTCCTTGCCCAGGTGGACGTGATTGGCTTTCTGGCTTTCTACTGCGTCACACCCAGTGTAGGGAAAGTTTGTTCCACTATTCTCTGGCTCCTTATAACCTGAATATGCTTTCTGCCCAGGTGACTGTAAGGTAAGCTCTTCCTTTTCTCCTGTATCCATGGCTTCTGTGCTGGCCACTGTATCACAATGTTAAAGCAGATGTAGAGAGAGAGAATGGAAAAAAAACTAGAAGAGAGAAGAAAGGACAAATGGACAGCAGACGATGGAGAGTTAGCAGAAAACATGAAGAAACCAGAAGAAAGTGGCTGGAGCAATTACAACTGAAAAAAATGCACAAAAGGTAGAAAGATATCTCTTTATTTTGAATTTATTAACTGGAATATGAAAGCTCTGGGAAATGTGCATCATTAACGTCTGCGCTTTGTTTGGTACAAGAGGAAATTAATTTATAGTTTTATTTCTACAATAGAACTATAGGCAAACAATTCAAACTATGGTTACACGATGCAAGGTTCCACATTAGGAACCACCACCCAGGAAAAAGATTTAGGCGTCATTGTGGATAACATGTTGTACATTCCAAGTTTGGCTTTTGGGGTTCCCAGTTTAATTTTTGCCTTCCTATTTCTAAATTGTGATTCCTTGTTTGGTGATGGTCTATGTTCTGTATGTGTAACTGAGCTGAGGTATTCTGTTTATGTAATTCCTATTTGACATTGCCACTTGTTCTCTTTCCCCAGTATTCTCTGAAATGTATTGGTTTAATATTTGCAGTGTTGCCTTTTGATAGGTAGGGTATGGTGCTTTGTGAGTCCTGGTAATGCTGTCAGGATACAGCGGGTTTGCTATGGGTTCTAAATGGGCAGCGTTTGTAGTAGTTCCTAATGTGCCTGGCAGTTGGCACTGGATTGTAGTAATGTAGAAATCTATTAGTCTTTCTTTATCCATACACTCATTAAGAGACATGTTTACTAAAAGTTAGTGTATGGTAACATTATGCAAATATTTATGCAAAAAAGGCCACTTATGCAAATGAGGCCCCGCACCGAGTCTCCGCACATGGCCCCGCACCCCCCTTGGGACGCCCCTGTTCTGAGGTGTACTGAGGCATCCATCTGCAGACCAGACTTGATGTCCAGAGAGGTCTGCTATCTGCCAGGTGCCAAAATCTGAGATGTTATGGAGAGTTTGCCGAGATTCATCAAGCCTACTGACTAGTAATCTGATTTTGCTCGTCCATGTTTTGAAGGACTACAAAAAGGGACTGCTATTTCTGGAGAGAGATCTGCAATTGTAAGTATTTCTTCTGGGAATTTTTCTAAATCTTGGGGGAAAAGGAATTCTTTAGATTAAAGCTGATTAATCTGTGAACCCAGTATATTTGTTAAATCGGTCAGGGATTAGTAGCAGCAAAGAGTTTTTAGTTTAAATTCAAAACACAGAAGGGAGCTTTCTGGTTAGATTTAGAACCCAAGACTCCTTCTATCCAAACAAGGGCAGTGGGACTCCCCCTGGAAATTGGTCACAGATTACCTTAGAAGCAAAGGACAGGGTACTGTGTAGCAGCCAGCTTTTAATAAGTAAGAGGGGACAAAGCTGTAGCAGAGAGACTGAATATATTCTTTGCTTCGGTCTTTACTGAGGAAGATCTAGGGATGTTACCCATGACTGAAGTTGCATTTAAAGGTGATGCTGCAGAAGAATTGAAAGAAATATCACTACACCGGGAAGATGTTTTACGACTATTTGATAAACTGAAGAGTAGCAAATCACCTGGACCGGATGATATACATCTAAGGGTGTTAAAAGAACTGAAATATGAGATTGCAGACCTGCTATTAGTAATCTGTGAACTATCATTAAAATCATCTGTAATACCTGAAGATTGGAGGATCGCCAATGTAACACCAATTTTTAAAAAGGGTTCCAGGGGTGATCCAGGAAACTACAGACCGGTGAGCCTGATGTCAGTACTGGGAAAAATGGTAGAAACCATCATAAAGAACAAAATTACTCAGCATGTAGATAGTCATGGCTTAATGGGAGACAGCCAACATGGCTTTAGACAAGGAAGATCTTGTCTTACTAATCTGTTATGTTTTTCTGAAGGTGTGAATAAACAGGTAGACAAAGGTGAGTCGGTTGATATAGTGTATCTGGACTTTCAGAAAGCCTTTGACAAGGTCCCTCATCAGAGACTTTTGGCAAAACTAAAAAGTCATGGGATAGAAGGTGATAAACTATTGTGGATCAGGAACTGGTTACAAGATAGAAAGCAGAGGGTAGGGCTAAATGGCCAATTTTACCAATGGAAAAAGGTGAATAGTGGAGTACCCCAGGGATCTCTGCTGGGTCCACTGCTTTTTAACATATTCATAAATGACCTGGAAAAGAGAATAACAAGTGAGGTTATCAAATTTGCAGATGACACAAAACTATTTAAAGTTGTTAAAACCCAAGATGATTGTGGAAAATTGCAAGAAGATCTTGATAAAATGGAAGACTGGACATCCAAATGGCTGATGAAATTTAATGTGGACAAGTGCAAAGTTATGCACCTAGGAAAGAACAATTCAAACTATGGTTACACGATGCAAGGTTCCACATTAGGAACCACCACAAAGGAAAAAGATTTAGGCGTCATTGTGGATAACATGTTACAACACTCTGCCCAGTGTGCGGCCAAGAGAGCAAATAGAATGCTAGGTATCATAAGGAAAGGAATGGAAAATAAAACAAAGGATATTATAATGCCTCTATATCGTTCCATGGTGCGACTGCACCTTGAATATTGTGTGTAATTCTGGTCGCCGTATCTTAAAAAAGATATAGCGTTATTTGAAAAGGTACAGAGAAGAGCCACCAAAATGGTAAAGGGGATGGAAGGATACCCCTATGAAGAAAGGCTAAAAAGGTTAGGGCTTTTTAACCTGGAAAAGAGAGGGCTGAGGGGAGATATGATAGAGGTCTATAAATTAATGAACGGAGTGGAACAGGTAAATGTAGATTGATTGCTTACATCATCAGAATATAAAAAGACTAGGGGACATGCAATGAAGCTACAGGGTAACCTATTTAAGACTAATAAGAGAAAATATTTTTTCGCTCAACGTGTAATCAAACTCTGGAATTTGTTAACGGAGGATGTAGTAAAAGCTGTTAGTGTAACTGGGTTTAAAAAAGGTTTGGACAAGTTCCTGGAGGAAAGGTCCATAAACCATTATTAAGAAGGGACACAGGATATCACTGCTTGACTCAATACAAGCATTGAGGAACCTGTGTCTTTTGGGGAAACTGCTAGGTACTTATGACCTACTGTAGATTGGCCACTGTTGGAAACAGGATACTGGGCTTGATGGACGTTGGTCTGACCCAGTATGGCATATCTTATGTTAACTAAAAACTTTCCTGTTCTCTGATCATTTCAAAGATGACACCCGTATATGCCCTCATGACTCACACCTAAATAAAACTGTACCCAACTACATCAGTTGTAAATAAGTTATGCTCCCGAGCATGTCCCGCATGTCACCCTTACGCATGTTTCTAAATGAGTTCTCTGTAATTGTTCTGTTGAAGTTGTAATGTAAACCGCTTTGATTCCAAGAAAGGCGGTATAGAGAACTTGTTAAATAAATAAATAAAAATAAATCTTTACGATATAGTTTGTTCCCATGTATTACAGTATCCCACTGGTTGTCCTCCTTCCACTATGTCTCTGAGATACCAATCATATCTAACCTCTCATTTAGTGCTATATATTCTAACTCTCCCATCTTATTTTTTAGATTTCTGGCATTTGCATACAAGCATTTTAGAGGCTGTATTTTATTCATATTAATCTGGCTATCCGTAGGCAGGGGTAATTTGGAATATTTAAGCTCTGTCTGCATTAGGGCATTTGGGCTACTTTTTCTTTATTGGAACCTCTCTGTTGATATGCCCTAACTTCAATCTTTTGCTAGCATCCTTCAAGGATACATTGTTCTGAACCATGTGCTCCTGGGCAACTCGGCTTTCCCCTATTATCTAAACATGTCCTCCGACTCCACATCAGTCACCCATCCATCAGAGGCAGACTCCGAAAGGAAGTCAAAGTCCCTCGGAGACTCTACCTGGATCTCCTTCATGCACTGAGGGGAGTCAGAGTTTATACAGGATAGGTGATGCATCAAGGGCTTCCGAGGTTTCATCTGGGCATTGGAGCCTGAGACACTTGAAAGAGGAATGTCGCTGCCGGGAACCAGCATCAGATCTCTTCAATGCCCCAACATCAATGCCTCCGCAGGCAGAGCGTGTGTCTTGAGGTTTGGCTGCACAACGCTTGATGACAATGCCATGGGCACTGAGTCACCAGTCAGCTGTTTCTCCAGCAGCGACAGGATGTGGACTTCGAATGCAGCTTCGACCAATGTCTCCAGCATCCGTGCAAGGGTATCGGCATGGTCTCGACCTTCGGGAGCCAGTCGGTGCCCCTGCGGAACCCTGGAGGTTGAGGGGTCTTCCAGGGCACCTTGATGGGCTGTCTGCGCCCATCGCTCTTGACATCCCGCTTGGAAAGGCTCAATGCGGATGCACCCAGCCCTTCGCCCAGTGCTTGGATGGATCCCCCTTTGACTTTGATGGGGATGAGTTTGAATCCTTTCTCAACTCCAGGCAGAGATCGACCGATGGGCAGTGCTTTGGGACACTGCAGGAGCCCAAGAATTTCTTGATGTTGATGCATCCTCGGCGGATTCCTGGGAAGCCATCGAGACCGACAACGGTGCCAAAGACACCGAATCAGACCTCTGGCTAAAGAGGGATTCTCTTTTTTTCTCTAAACCCCTCAGGCCTCTCCTTGTCATCTTCAAGCACAATTTGCAGGAAAGGGCTGGTGATTGGGAGGCACCAGTTGTGCCTGCCAGTTACAGAAATGGTCCTGGCACACTTGGTGTACTTCTTGAACCCACTGGCCATTTTCTGGGACATGTCTGGGAAAATGGCCATGGAAAAATCAAATAGTTCAATGATGACCACAGGCCCAGTCAGGTGACAGGGAGAACCATTGAAAAAAGGAACTTTACCAAAAAGTGTTGGAACCGATGAAGGAGCCGTCATCGATGGAATTGACATGAACACCAACAGGATACTTGATCAGGAAGGCCCCTGAAGAAGAGAAAACAGCATTTACTGGCAGAGGACTGAATCAGCATCCATGGGATTCCATGGAAAAGCAAAGACTGGACAAAATGGCACCACGGCAGCAAGTGGAAAGGCAGACACAAAGGCGCTGTGTAGCCTCCCAAAAGCTTCCAATAGAAACTGGGGTGCGTTGCCCTGGAGGGCTCCGTCAGAGACATCACCCATATGTGAAGACTTTCTTCCTGCTTGTCCACGGAGAATATAAAAGTTCACTATCATAGGTGCAAAGGAAGGAAATGTACTAGCTCTGCTTAACCAAAGAGCTTCACATTTAGAAGTGTTAAAAATTAAACGATGAGTTTTGATTCAATCGGCGATCAGGTTTAATGATTGGGAGCAATGATTCTGAAAAAGAAGATCCCAAGTTTGATGGCTAAATAAAATTTTTGCATCATCTGTGAAAATATAAGGACTAAAGCCAGCACTCTGAATTATTGCTGTTAATGGGGCTAAAAAGACATTAAAAAGTATAGATGCCAACACTGAGCCTGGGGCATCTCACAAATTAGCACATGGGGGGGGGGGGGGCAGATGTCCGGGACTAGACTAAGTCGACTTTAAAGGATCTTACGTTGAAGACGGTGTTCTTGGTGGCCATTGCGTCAGCGCGCAGGATTTCAGAGTTGCAAGCGTTGTCGTGTAGGGAGCCGTTTTTGGTCTTCCATGACCACAAAGTAGTCTTGCGCACAGTGCCCTCCTTTTTGCCAAAGGTGGTGTCTGTTTTTCATGTGAATCAAACCATTTCTTTGCCGAGTTTTGAGAGAGCGGAGTCGGCCGGTACTGGTGTGAAGTTACATCGCTTGGATGTCAGTCGCGTTTTGCAGATTTATTTGCGGAGAACGGCGGATTTCCGAAAGACGGATAGATTGTTTGTTTGTTCTGTTTGGAGGTCCCAGGCGGGGAGAATCTGCATCTAAGGCGTCGATTGCTCGATGGATTAAGGAGGCCATTTCGTCGGCGTATATTCTCAAGGGCAGGACCGTGCCGTCTGGCTTGAGGGCCCATTCCACTAGGGCTCAGGCGGCTTCCTGGGTGGAATGCAATTTGGTTCCGGTGGCGGAAATTTGTAGAGCGGCGATGTGGTCGTCGTTGCATTCCTTTGTTAAGCATTACAGGATAGATTTGCATGCGGACAGGGATGCTCGTTTTGGATCTGCCTCCACCGCTGCAGCAGCAAACGTCCCCCTTCAACCGACAAGGAAGGAAGGAGTGAATAAACTGCCTCCTTATCCTCCTTAAAGAGACATATCTTTATGTCTTTGTTTATTTTTTGTTTTTGTTTTGTTTTGTTTTTTGCTTGAGAGGGCGCACTCAAAAATGGAAAAAACAAAAAAGTCCTTAAAAACTCCTATAAACCAACCCAGCTAGGGCAAGCAAGGAGATAAAGCAGGTAAAAATTCGTTTTCCTCCCTCGGAGCTTGTCAGCAAGATGTCCTTCAGCTGCTGAGGACTGAAAAGACTGGCTCTCTGACACTAGGGGGGAGCAAGGTGAGCTGTCAGCAAAGTTTTGGTGTTTTCAGTCCTCAGTTGCTGAAGGAGGTTGACTACCCTACTGTTTCCTGGACTGGCCCGGAGAGACGAAAAGGAATGGAAAATACAGTGGAGGCTATTAGGATGTCTCTGTACGGTTGCATTTCTTGTCATCCCATCTCAAAAAACTTATAGTGGAACTAGGAAAGATACAGAGAACAGCTACCAAACTGATAGAATGGTTTCCCTATGGCAGGGATCAACTCCAATCCTGGAGGGCTGCAAACCAGTCAGGTTTTCAAGACGTCCCTAGTGAATATGCATGAGATATATTTTCATGCACTGCTCCCATTGTATTCAAATTTATCTCAAGCATATTCACTAGAGTCATCCTGAAAGCCTCACTGGTTTGCGGCCCTCCAGGACTGGAGTTGCAGAAAGACTAAAGAGGTTAGGGCTCTTCAGCTTGGAGAAGAGGAACAAGAAAGAAATCACGAGTGCGATGGAACCTCTAAGTAAGGAATGGTTAGTTACCCTTTTAAATAGTACTAGGACTAGGCGACACTCCAGGAAGCTAAATAGTAGCATATTTAAAACTAATCAGAGAAAGTATTTTTTCACTCAGAGCACAGTTGTTGTGGAATTTGTTGCCAGATGATATAGTAAAAGCAGCTAGCATAGTTGGGTTTAAATAGTATTTGGACAAGTTCCTAGAAGAAAAGTTCATAAACCATCATTAGTCATTGCCACAGGTTCACTAATGGTAATTTATAGTTGAAGACCCTCTTTTCAGTAACTTCAACACCATTCCCAAGGTGACCATTGGTGCTTTTCTGCAGAAAATACTAGAAATCCTAGTTGCTTCATTACAAAAGCAAATGCAATCGCTGCCATCCAGACACACTGCCAAACTCAAATAAGTCCATGTTTATGGCCATAACAGTTCCTACAGCCATTTACCATGCTTTTTTAAAACATTTTCCTCCTCTTCGCAGGGATTCTTAGCAATTACAAGAGGCTCAAAGGACAGACATCAACTTCCAAATTCAGTGGGGCATAAAACACACACACACACACACACACGCGTGTGCACTTCAGTTCTGCCCAAGTACTCGATTCTGCTCCTGTGGGGGCTAGACGGCACCGAGGGAGCAGAATAGTGCATAGTGGCTGCACGTCCAGGACGTACCCCGATTCAGGCACCCCGGATGTTCACCCACATCCCCGACTAGCTCAGCTTGGCTCCTGCATGGAGCCGCAGTGCCGTGGCATCCATGCAGGAACAGCGTTCCCAGCAGCAACAGCAGACTCTTCGTTCCCCGCAGCCCGATCACTGATTAGGCCTTCCATGGCCAGGGTCAGGCTGCGGGGCACCCCCTCACCTGTTTTTTTGTTCCCCGGCTTCAGCATCCCCCGATGTCCAGAGGGACTTATTCCACCTTGCATCGTGTAACCAAAGTTTGGGTTGTTCTTTCCTAGATGCATAACTTTGCACTTGTCCACATTAAATTTAATCTGCAATTTAGATGCCCAGTCTTTCAATTTATCAAGGTCCTCTTGCAATTTTTCAAAATCCTCTTGGGTTTTAACAACTTTGAATAATTTTGTGTCATCTGCAAATTTGATTACCTCACTCATTATTTCCATTTGCAGGTCATTTATGAATATGTTAAAAAGCAGCGAACCCAGCACAGATCCCTGGGGTACTCCACTATTCACCTTTCTCCATTGAGAAAATTGACCATTTATCACTTTTCTTTGCCTTCTATCTTTTAACCAGTTTCTGATCCACAATAGTACACTGCATCCAATCCCATGACTTTTTAATTTCACCCCTGTAGGTCTGGGATCGACCATTTAAGTCCCCTGATTAAATGGCCGACTCCAGACTTGCACCGTCGATATAGTATGTCTGGATTCTTAGAAAGCCTTTGACAAGGTCCCTCATGAGATTCTCTTGGCAAAATTAAAATTTGAATTTGTTACTGGAGGATGTAGTAAAAGCTGTTAGTGTAGCTGGGTTTAAAAAAGGTTTGGACAAGTTCCTGGAGGAAAGGTCCATAAACATTATTAAAGAGGATCCGGGAAATCCACTGTTTATCCCAGGATGAGCATTGTGGAAGCTGTGGACTTTAGATATTTGCCAGGTTCTTGTGACCTGGATTGGCCATTGTTGGAAACAGGATACTGGCTTGATGGACCTTAGGCATTTCTTATGACCTCGGAATCAGCCCTGTACATCTGGGATCATGGTGCCGCCCTTGCTCCATCTCCGACCTGCCCACGAACAGAGCTCCTCGCACAAGCCTGTTCTACCTGTGGGGAGCCCTGTTTCCTGCATAGGGATCCAGGCGTTTAGCAGGTTTGGACATCTGGATTGGACATCCAGACCCGCTAAACGTGGTTCAGAATCTACCCCATAGACTCTCAGTCTGTGTGTGTTATCCCAGAGAAGTACAGCCTTCCTTCTGTTCCTCAGCTTTCATTTGGTGTCCAGACAGCAACAACCTCTCAGTAGTCTGATGGCTCCACCTACCCTGCATTCAAAAGACCACCCCTCAGCACCCCATTCTGCAGCTGTCAGTCACCATCAGCCTTTTCAAATGAACTCAGCCCCAGTGTTGCCTGGACTCCACCACATATATGTACCCTCCCCTTTTTGAAGGCCTCCTTCTCAAAATTCACACACACACTGTGCTCACTGTTTTCCATTAATAGCAGAACCTTCCACTCACATCTGTATCTCCTCATTTCCACTCTTCTATAATATTCCCCATTTTCATTCATGCATCCATATCCTCAGTCTCATCAAATGCATTGTCTAGGTCAGGGGTTCTCAGCCCAGCCCTCAGGATACACCTAGCCAGTCAGGTTTTCAGGATAACCACAAAGAGTAGTTACTCACCTGTAACAGGTGTTCTCCAGGAGCAGCAGGAATCAGTCCTCACATATGGGTGACGTCGGCGCCGACAGAGCCCCCGTGCGGAGCATTTCCCCAGCTTTCAAAGAAAGCCTTTGGGAATTGCAGTGCGCATGCACGGTCCCCTTCCTGCCCAAGGGTGCCATCTCGCTCAGTCTGATGACATAGCTAAAAGACTGCAAAAAATTAGCAAAAATAAATCATATGACTGCAACTCCAAGGGGAGGAGGGAGGGTTGTGAGGACTGATTCCTGCTGCTCCTGGAGAACACCTGTTACAGGTGAGTAACTACTCTTTCTCCAGGACCAAGCAGGAAGTCAGTCCTCACATATGGGACTCCCCAGCTTAAGGCTACCGGAGACCTCAAGCCGAAAAAATGAGCTCCCTCTAGCTCATCAGTACGGAAGGAAGGAATCTTCTCTGAGAACGCCCCCGACCAGTAGCCCAACACCAGGGCCGGAGGGTAGGAGTTGCCTAAACCCCAAAGAGATTATGGAGCACTGCCTGTCCGAAAGCACTGTCCCTGCGGGACTCCCTCTCAAGGCAGTAATGGGCCGCAAATGTCTGGCTTGAAGACCAAGTAGCGGCCTGGCAGATGTCTGCCAATGGAACAGAGCGGAGATGAGCCACTGACGCAGCCTTCGCCCTGACACGATGAGCCGTGACTCGACCCCCATAAGCCCAGGCGATACAGTCAGCGACCCATATGGACAAAGTATGCTTGGAGACAGGTAACCCCAACTTATTTGGGTCAAAAGAAATGAAGAGCTGAACAGTCCTCCGATGCTCCCGCGTACGGTCAAGGTAGAAGGATAACGCCCTTCTACAGTCGAGGGTATGCAGGACCATCTCAGCCCAGTTGGCATGCGGCCTGGGAAAGAAGGTCGGAAGAACCACCTCCTGATTGAGGTGAAAGGGGGAGACAACCTTAGGGAGAAACTTCGGGTGAGTCCGTAAGACTACCCTATTCCTGTAGAACCTAGTGTAAGGGGGATCAGTCACTAGTGCCTGAAGTTCACTTACTCGCCGAGCAGAGGTAAGAGCTACCAGAAACAAGGTTATCCAGAAGAGAAAACGGAGAGGGCAGGTAGCCATAGGTTCAAATGGCGGACAAGTAATCCGCTGTAAGACCACATTCAGATCCCACTCAGGGGCTGGTGGACGTAAAGGAGGCTTAAGCAGGAGGAGGCCTTTGAGAAAACGAGCCACCAAAGGGTGGTTGGAAAGAGGCCTTCCGTCCACTGGCGAGTGGTGCGCTGAGAGAGCACTGAGGTGAACCCTGACAGAGTTGGACTTAAGGCCTAGATTGGAGAGGTAAAGCAAATATTGCAATACTACCGCTACCAAGCACGAGAAGGGATTCTCGCTGTGCTGAGCACACCATGTGGAGAATCTACGCCACTTAAGAGCGTAGGATTTCCTGGTGGATTGCCGTCTAGAGGCTAAGACTACGTCTTCCACCTCTGTAGGCAGTAGCAGGGGAGCCAGGACTACCCTTTCAGCAGCCAGGCCATCAGATGAAGGGACTGGAGGTTGGGGTGCAAGAGAGATCCCTGTTCCTGAGACAGGAGATCGTGTTGAATCCCCAGAGGAAGAGGAGTGTCCACCGCCAGTTGCAGCAGAAGCGGGAACCACGGTTGCCTCGGCCACCTGGGGGCTATCAGAATCAATGAGGCCCCGTCCTTGAGGACTTTGAACAGTGTTCGGGACACTAGTGGCGTGGGAGGAAACGCATACAGTAGGCCTTGGGACCACGGAATCAGAAACGCATCTGCTGCTACTCTGAGAGGATGCGGTTGCCTGGAACAGAATCTCGGGAGTTGCCGGTTCAGAGGACTGGCGAAAAGATCCATGGTGGGGAGGCCCCACCTGAGAAAGATCTGCTGAACCACCAACGGATTCAATCTCCATTCGTGTGGTTGCAGGATCCTGCTCAGTCTGTCCGCCAGGTAATTTTCTTGACCTGGGAGGTAGATAGCCTTGAGGAGGATTCTGTGATTGACGGCCCAAGAGCAGAGCCGTTGTGCCTCCTGACAGAGAAGGAAGGAGCCTGTGCCTCCTTGTTTGTTCACGTAGAACATGGCAGCTTGATTGTCCGCCTGGACCAGTACAGACTGGTGAGATGTGAGGTGGGAGAAGGCGCACAGAGCTAGGCGTATCGCCCGTAGCTCCAGGAAGTTTATCTGCTGAGCAGCCTCCCAAGGGGTCCAGAGACCCTGAGTACATGCCCCTTGGCAATGTGCTCCCCAACCTAGAAGAGAAGCATCTGTCGTCAGCACTTGAGAATGCGGAGGGGATTGAAAAGCCACTCCGAGTACCAGATTCGGAAGATGAAGCCACCATTGCAGAGAGGAGATGAGCAGGGTGGATATTCTTACTAAGTCTGCAAGGCTCCCTGTGGCTTGATGCCACTGAGTTCGAAGGCTCCACTGAGCAGGCCGCATGTGCAGGCGGGCATTGGGGGTTACATAAACCGTGGAAGCCATATGGCCGAGAAGTCTCAGGAATTGCCTGACGGAGACCAGGGAATTGCTGTGAAACTGCCTGGCTAGATCCATCAACCTGTGGGCTCTGTCCACTGGCAGAAAAGCCTTCACCTGAAGAGTGTCCAGCCTTGCTCCTATGAATTCTAAGTTCTGGGACGGGAGCAAAGTGGACTTTGCGAAGTTTATGACAAACCCCAAGTGCTGAAGCAGAGCCACAGTGCGAAGGGTGGCTTGACTGGCCTCCTGGGAAGACTGGCCCCTTATGAGCCAGTCGTCCAGGTATGGGAACACAAAAAGACCTTGAAGCCTTAGGTAGGCCGCCACCACCGCCAGACACTTTGTGAACACCCTGGGGGCGGAGGTTAGGCCAAAGGGTAGTACTCTGTACTGATAGTGGTTTCCTCCCACAACAAATCTGAGATATTGTCTGTGGTCTGGATGAATGAGGATGTGAGTATAAGCATCCTTTAGATCTAAGGAGCATAGCCAATCTCCCTGCTGGAGGTAGGGCAGCAGAATTCCAAGGGTAAGCATCTTGAACTTTTCCCTCTCCAGGGACTTGTTGAGGTTGCGCAAGTCTAGGATGGGTCTGAGGCCTCCTGTTCTTTTTGGTACCAGAAAGTACCTGGAATAAAAGCCGTGACCTCTCAGGTGGTGGGGCACCGGTTCCACAGCCTGTTCCTTTAGCAGACTTGCTAACTCCTGAAGGAGTAGGTCCCTGTGCAGAGGGAGTCTTGGAGGCTCCCCTGGAAAATAGGAGGGAGGTACCTGGTGAAAATGGAGAAGATAGCCTTTTTGGACTATATGGAGCACCCAGGTATCTGATGTGACGACTGACCACCTGTGGGCAAAGTGGGCCAGCCGGCCTCCTGTGCTGATGTGAGCCAGCTGAGGAGAAGAGGCTATGCCTTCTGAGTCAAAACCCCCCACCCTGCTGAGCAGGGGCCGGTGTTGGTGGCTTGGGGGCCTTCTGCCTACGGGGCCCATGACCCTGCCCCTTGGCCTGCTGACCCTGTTGGGGAGCTGCAGAGGCCTGATAATGAGGGTATTGTTTATAGGCAGATGACTTCCTCGGGTAAAAGGTCTTTTTTCCCGAACCCTTCTTTTTCTGAGAAGGGGCAGAGGTTTTTCTGGACAGCCTAGTCCGGGTCAGAGTCTCGGTCTCGAGTTCTGCAGCCTTTTCAGCCCTGGGCTTGCCAAAGAGGTTTTCACCTCGGCAGGGGACATCGACCAACTTGTCCTGTACCCATGGCTCGAGGTCGGATGACTGTAGCCAAGCCTGTCGGCGGGCACCGATGCCGGCCCCGGCTACTCGGGCCAAAGCCTCGAAGCCATCGTAGGCCGCTCGAGAGATAAACTTCGAGCACTCTCGAATACCAGTGGACAAGGCCTGGAACCTCTGCAAAGGTTCCTCAGAGAGACCAGCAGAGAACCCGTCAATCTCCTTTGCCAGGTCTCGGAGATACATGCCCCATGTAGAGCTGGTATGTCTGGACACGGCAAGCAAGCATAGAGCCCTGGAAGCACTTCTTACCGAGGGCATCCAGGTTCTGGGCGTCCCGGCCGGGAGGCACCGAGGAGTGCATCTTCTGACTCTTCAGTCGATGCATGGCCGATTCCACAACCATGGAGTGGTGCGGTAATTGTGCCTTTTGGAACCCGGGGCTCTTGCGGACTCGATAGATGGAATCAACCCGCTTGCTTAACACCGGCGTCGAGGCCGGGGTCTCCCACATGCGGAAGAGCAGCCGCTCCAGCATCGGAGGAACCGGTACAGTAAAGGCCTCCTTAGGGGGAGAGTCATACTGGAGGGCCTCGAGCTCCTCGGCTTGAGGCTCCTCCTCGGGATCCGTGGGGAATGCCAAGGCCTTGGCCATATCCCGCACGAAGTCCGAGAACCGGGTATCCTCCGGTGGGGATCGTCTCCGAGGTTCGGACTCCGGCGAGTCCGATGGGACACACCGAGTCCGATAGGTGTCGGGTGACTCTTCGTCCTCCGTCTGCCAGCCCGACTCCTCGTAGGAGGAATCGAGCGGCTCCGGTCGGGTGGGCACCGATGCCCTCTGCCCTGACGCCGAGGGTACCGGCGTCGACAACCTCGGTCCCGAACGGGAGGCCGAGGGAGACCATGGCCGAGGATTGACTCGAGCCCGCATGGACTTGAGGATCGGCTCGGCCTCCGGGGTCGACTTGGACGTCAATGTCCCGGTGGTCGGGGCAGATGCACCGGTGAGACCGGCGATCAATACCCACTGCTGTTCCATGAAGGCAGCGAAGCTGCTCTCCAAGGCCGTCAACCTGAGTCCGAGCTCAGGAGACCCAGCAGCCCCCGACTCGGGCCCCGACGGCGTCGGGCCCGACATCGGCTCCCTTGGAGGAGAGTCCACGAGGACTACAGAACTCACGTGCCCAGGAGACTCCATCTCGAGATGAGGTTGCTTGGCAGGCCTCTCCGACTCCGAAGACCCGGGACGGCGATCGGGGCTATGCGACCTGGCCCTCGAGGAACCAGGAGCGTCCACCGACGCCGCCCTCGTGGGTTTCTTCTTCCTGCGCTGTTCCCGCGAAGGAGACCCCTGCTCAGAGGAACCCCGATGCTGCTCGGGGCTGGAGTCCCGAGACGTCAAGGCCTCTGACGAGGTCCGGGCCCATCCAGACGCGGAGTCAGAGAAGATCCTATCCTTCTGGTGCTGCCGACTCCTCAACGCTTTCGAGGACATTTTGCCACACGGACCACAGTTCATCGGGTCATGATTGGGTCCGAGGCAGCGGAGGCAGCAGTCATGTGTGTCGGTAAGAGACATAAGTTTCTTACACCGATCACACTTTTTAAACCCGCTGGCAGCCATCGGGGGAAAAAGGGCCCCTGTGAGGTCAAAAGACAGGGCTGCCAGTGAAAAAAGAAAAATGGCGCAAACGCTAGTCACGAAGGACAAAAACCAAAAAAGAGAGAGTGGGCTCGATACCGGCGTATCGGGCCCAGGCGGGAAAAGGATCCGGCGTCGAACCGAAGGAGAAGAACAAAAAACAGGGAAATCAACTTTTTCCTCGGCGAAAAACGAACTACGTCCGTTGGGCTCCGCGGAAAAAAGAAGACTGAGCAAGATGGCACCCTTGGGCGGGATGGGGACCGCGCATGCGCGCTGCAATTCCCAAAGGCTTTCTTTGAAAGCTGGGGAAATGCTCCACATGGGGGCTCCGTCGGCACCAACGTCACCCATATGTGAGGACTGACTTCCTGCATGGTCCTGGAGAATGAATATGCATGACAGAGATTTGCATGCACTGCCTCCATTCTATGTAAATCTCTCTCATGCATATTCATTGTGGTTATCCGAGGACTGTGTTGAGATCCAGTGCTCTAGGTTAATAGTTATTCGCAGAACTCCATCCACCTTACTCTTTTTTTTTTTAAATATCTTTATTTAACTTTTCAGCAAGCAATACATACAAACATAATCTAGAACAAAGACAGATATAGCAAAACATATAACCACATAAAGCTACTCCTCTTCCTCCTCCCCCCAAGTCCAACGCAGATCAAGTGACTAACACATTTGCGTACAACTGTTCCTACTACAAGGATCTTAGAGAAAGTGGTTAGCATTCATTTCTCAGTTTCCTTTATTTAGCTTTAACAAACTACAACCCTATTAACAGAACTAGAACCAAACCCAATATAACATTACAATGTGGAAGGCTTACCATAGGCCAATCAGTATCCAGCAATGTAATCAGAGGTTTAACCTTAAATATCAGCCCATATATTTGTCGGATATTTTCAAGACATCTTTTCTCTGCCGGTAATGAGTGCTATTCCTTACAAGAGCCAGTCATCAACTTTCTAAAGCAATTGTTGATCTAGGGTATCCCACTTTTTAAGTATGTTACGGTAGGATGGCTGTCTACTCACGTAAGCTTTTTCACAGGATCGGTGGTGACAGACCAAACCCCACCACCACTCTACATTAAGGGCCTCAAAGTTTTTCCAATGGCTTAGGATCGCTTTTAGCGCCAGACTGAGCAACAGATCTAGCATGGCGTGTGCGTTTCTCTCAATCATCGGTAAGCCAGCCTGTGACTTGTATATCACGATACGGAATGTTAAAGGAGTCCACATTTTCAATAATTGTGTTATTCGCTTCCAGACTTGTTGCCAGAACTCCTGTAGCATATCACAATAGTAGAGCATGTGTGCCAACATGCCATCTTCTGATCCACATGACCAGCACTTACTCCCTCGATGCATTTGCCATTTAGCTACCTTCACAGGCGTCAAGTAAGCGTGGTGTGCCAGAAAATATAACGTTTGAGTGAGAGAAGCCGCTCTCGTGATCCTTATCTGCGAGTTCCAAAAGTCATTCCACATTCTAGGGTCATCGAGCTCACCCACTTCGGATTCCCATACTAATTGAGATCCTTTACATCTTCTTTTCTCCCCATTCCTGATGAGAGCCACATACTTAAAGATTAGCCTAGGTTCTTCCGCCATCTCTTTGATCTTGTGGTATAACGTTCGTCCAGTACCAATGAACATAGGCGATGCTCCAGCTTTAACCAAGTAGTGTCTCAACTGGCACCATTGGTACATGCAGGAAGGTGGTAAATCATATTCCTGTCGTAGGGTCGAAAAGGGTTTAAACGCTTTGTTATTTATTAGATGACCCAAGTTAAATATGCCCTGCCTCAACCATGGGATCCATAGGAAGCTGTGGCCATCAATCTTGAACTTCGCGTTAAGCCAAATAATTGTAGACTCAGCGAACTCCTGGCCATCTTCTATAATCAGTGCAATAAACCTATATGCAATCTGGGTGGCCCGCATAATTTTATCTTCGGTCTCAGGAGAGGGGGGCTCCGCTCCTATACGCATCCACAATGGGACTGGCTCACTCAGTGAAGCCTCTATCCACATCCACGATGGTCTATTGGGTGTATCTTCCTCCTCGCACCACCAGGTTCCTTGTTTCAATACGGCCGCGATATGATATAGGTGAAAATCTGGAAAATGGACTCCCTCCCATTGTTTAGACAGCTTAACATAGAAACATAGAAATATGACGACAGAAAAAGACCACATGGCCTATCTAGTCTGTCCTTCCATAACAACTACAACAGTCCACTCTTTGCCTTTAGAGATCCTCTGTGTTGGTCCCATGCTTTCTTGAATTCAGTTACTGTCCTCATCTCTACCACCTCCACTGGGAGACTATTCCACGGATCCACTACTCTTTCCGTAAAGAAATATTTCCGCATATCACTCCTGAATCTATCTCCCTTCACCCTCATCCCATGTCCCCTCGTAGCAGAACTTGCTTTCAATTGAAAGAGGCTCTCTCCCTGAACATTTATGCCACGGAGGTATTTAAACATCTCAATCATATCACCTCTATCCCGCCTTTCCTCTAAGGTGTACATATTAAGATCCTTAAGTCTGTCCTCATATGCTTTATAATGAAGCCCATTAATCATTTTGGTAGCAACCCTCTGCACCGACTCCATCCTGTTCACATCCTTTTGAAGGTGCGGTCTCCAGAATTGCACACCATACTCCAAATGAGGTCGCACCAAAGACTTATACAGAGGCATTATCACCTCCTTTTTTCTGCTAGCCATTCCTCTCCGTATGCACCCAAGCATCCTTCTAGCTTTTGCTGTCGCCTTTTCCACCTGTTTAGCTACTTTAAGATCATCAGACACAACCACATCGCGATTCTTGGTATTTTGTTACGCCACAAAAACATACCCAGGGTTTTCTCCATCCTAGCATAAAATTTCCGCTCATACAGAATCGGAACCATACTAAGTATATAATTTATCTTAGGCATTATAACCATTTTAATGATTTCTAATCTACCCCACCAGGACAGATTCAGCGGGGACCACTTATTCACATATTCGTGAAGAATGCGATCACATAACATCATACTCTGCTTCATTGTATCTTGTATTGTGATTCCGTAATTCACACCGAGGTATCTGAAGGATGCATTTTCCACTTTGAACGGGTACTGGCTGAGGACGGACTTCAACACCTTTGAGTTGAGAGGAATGACCGTCGTTTTAGACAAGTTTAATTTGTAGCCCGATATCTGGGAGTATTCAGTAATGACATCCAGAGCAACATCTAACGAACTGGGTTCCAAAATCAGAAATAGATCATCTGCGTACGCCGATACTTTGCAGTGATAGCCTTTGAATCTAATGCCTAAAATATTACTCTGTTGACGAAGCTTGATCATCAGGGGTTCCAATGCAAGATTAAATAGCAAAGGTGATAGCGGGCATCCTTGCCTCGTGCCCCTGGTGAGTTTGAACTCTGAAGAAAGCGCACCATTCACTGCTACCCTAGCCATTGGTTTGATGTAAAGCAGCTCCACTTTCTTTATAAAGGCCTCAGGGATGCCAAACCATCGCATTGCGGAAAAAAGATACAGGAGTTCGACTCTATCAAAGGCCTTTTCGGCGTCCAAGGCTAGCCCCACAACCGGATCTTTGAGCAGTTGTGCTTTCACCAGCACATGTGCCATCAATCGTCCGTTATCAGTGGTCGATCGTCCTGGCATAAAGCCACATTGATCTGGGTGAATTAACGTCTCAATCACTTTCACCAGCCGATTTGCCAAAATCTTGGCATATATTTTATAGTCGGCGTTCAATAACGATATGGGTCGGTAGTTTTCCACCATTTGAGGGTCCCTGCCTGGCTTAGGATGTATGACAATCGTGGCTGAAGCGAATGCCCCTACAGTCGGGTTTTCTTCATTGATTCCACAATAGTATTGTTGAATCTCTGGTAGCAATGATTTTGCAAAAGTTACATAGAACTCAACTGGCAGGCCATCTGGTCCGCTAGCCTTCCCCTTAGCTAGTTGCTTCATTGCCTGTTAAATCTCTTTACAGGTAATATCATCGGCCAGCAGCAGTTTCTGTGACTCCGCCAACTTGGGGCCAACCAGCAATGAGGCGAAGTTGGAAAATGTGTCTTCGTTGCATGACCCTTCAGACTGATAAAGTTTAGAATAGAATGCTTCACATAGTGCTAGTATCTCTTCATCCTTTAATTGCAACTTTCCAATTTTATCCTTCAAGCCTGTTATCCTCGTAACAGCCTTCTTAGCTCTAAGCATTCGAGCCAGCAATGTACTCGCACGATTACTTTCATGGTAGTACACACCACGCTGTGCCTTGATCTGTAAATCCGCTTCTGTGTTTAGGATTGAATTATATTGGTATCTCAGCTTTTGCAACCTAAGTAATATCAATGAATCTGATCGCTTAGATAGTAGCCTTTCCCCGGCTCGTATCTCCTGATCTAGTTCAATCAATCTCTGCTTTGCAGCTCTTTTCTTTTGGATACTAAATGTTGTCATTCGCCCCCGCATGCTTGCTTTAAAGGCTTCCCACCAGGCCCACGTTGGCGTCTCGGAATTCTGGTTGTGTTGAAAGTACTCAGCGATAGCTTGTTCAATACAGCTTCGAAACTCGGTATCTGTCAACCATGACCGATCAAAATGCCATCTCAACTGGGATCTTTTTTTCACACCAGAGTCCAACTCCAACATGACTGCTGCGTGATCCGAAACTACTTTAGCTAAATGTCCTGTGTCTGTGACTTTATCCACCAGTGTCTTGGATACTAAGAAAAAGTCTATGCAAGTTTGTGTATTATGGGGCAGAGAATAAAACGTATACTCTCTCTCTTTGGGAAACAATAGTCTCCATGGGTCTATTAGCCCTAAGGATTTCATCATACTTAATAGCACTTTGCTAGACTTAGGTTTATGTTGCTGTCTGTAAGGGGTGCGGTCTATCAGCGGGTCTTGAATGAGATTGAAGTTTCCACCCAATATAATAGATGTAGATCCTGTCTCCATGAGCTCCTGTGCCACTCGTTCAAAAAACTGTTGTTCATCTAGGTTTGGACCATATATTGTCATCAGGGTATATCTGTCCTCTCTGATTCTGACGTTCGCTTTAGCCCATCTCCCACAAGGATCTATCGCAGTTTCTTCAATTACCGGTAGCAGATTTTTCCGGATTAAGATGATTACTCCGCCCTTTTTTTTTTGAGCAGGAGCCGACACCACATTCTGGTAATATTCTCCACAGATTTTGTGAGATTCAGATAGAGAGAGATGTGTTTCTTGTATGTATACTACATCAGCGCATTGCCGCTTACAGTAATTCAATATTTTCTTTCGCTTAACAGGATTAGTGATACCCTGTACATTAAGGGACATTATCTTTAATCCGCTACTAGCCATAACGGTACTTGTTTGACTCTTGCGCTATTAGCACTCGTTACCATCATGTTTATCAATATGTGTTGCTGAATAACCGCAATCTCAGGTCTATATGCCAACCACATTGTAAAACTTATAGTAACTTGTATGGTGAAGCCCATCCCACCCCTTCGAGTTATGAGCTACCTGTACCCTCCCCACCCCATGACCCATTAACAATCATCTCAACAATCTCTCCCCCCAATCAATCAGCGACAACTGTATTGACACATATATATTCCCACGCTATCCCCTCCTACAAACATATGCTTATCCCTCATTTTCACTTCAACCTGTGCATCTCCCCAATAAGTAATTAAGCAGCAATCACCCACAGTTCATTCATGTCCCGACTTCCATTCCAGCATGCTCCTGGACAAAAGATCTTAAGGCTTCTCCATTATCAAAAGTTCGCATAGAGTTGTTCAGTGTGACCCTCATCTGCGCTGGGTAAAAGAGACCTTAGCGTGCGTTTAATTTCTGAAGCAGGGGCCTGCACGCTAATAGCTCCTTGCGTCTCTCAACCGTTCTCTTACATAAGTCCGGATAAAACTCAATCTTATGTCCTTCTATCTGAAGTGTCGATTTCAACTTCGCACTTGTAATATCTGCAAAGCCTGCTGATATCGTAGGACTTTCAGAACAAAGGGTTGCGGGCGCTGAGTTCTATTGGTAGCATGGGAAGGAACTCGATGGGCCCGTTCTATTTCAAATGGCGTGGCAAAGGCGATTTGTAATATTTCTGGTATCAACTTCTCCAAATACCCTATGGAGTCCATCCCCTCTCGTCCTTCTGGTATACCTGTTATTCTGACGTTGCTCCGTCTGGCATGATTATTCTGATCTTCCATTTGATTTTCCAGTGCCATCACCCGGTTAGCAAGTGGGCCCATCTGCGCCAACAGAGTTCTATGCTGTTCTGTCACTGTTTCCACTGTATGCAGGCGGCCAGCAACATCTGTTAACCTATCTTTGACTTCTTGCAAGTCCACTTGCATCTGAGTGAGTGCCGCAGTACTGGAGGTAACCATCTCTTTGACCGCTCTCAATTCTTGCAGAATTTCTCTTTCCCTGGCCGAGATTTCTTTCTCCGGCGCCACCTTTTGAGGGGAAGCCGATTCTTGTTTCGCTCGTTTGACCGCTTGTCCGGCTGCTGGTTGGAATTCTAATCTCGCCGGTTTCAAGGACGACATCTCCTTTGTGTGCCCAACTAAATTTCAGCAGCAACTGCTGGCCGTAGTCAAGGGGGAGAGACAGGATTCTAAAGTCTGGGTCGGAGCAGTGCTTTCAGGCAGCCATTTCCCGTCGCAGGCAAGCTCCGACCCCTCCATCCACCTTACTCTGAGCCCTGCTCCTCAGAACTCCTTTTGGTTCTCCCATACAATCTGCCTTTTCTTGCTATTCTTCGAATCTCCCTTTTATTTCTGTTCTGACGATCAATTCTGGAAGTATCATTCCTCTTCACACACAGATTTCTTGGATTTCATTTCTCATCTCTGCATTTACCGTTGCATGCATTATAAGCTTTATAATTTCTAGTCCTCTATTTAACTTCAGGTCCATATCTCTTTAGTGGCCAGGTGCTGTCTTCTAATCCTGGCCCTAGGATAGCTGAACTCATCTTTCTTTTTAACCTATACCAAGAATCTTTGCCTGATTTTTTCCCCAGATCTCACATGGGCCCAATATTCCACTAGTCCTCCCAGACGCCCCTAGTACTGGGTTCTACAAGTCACCTTTACCCACTGCACACCAACATCCCTTCTTGCGACTCTGGGCCCTTTTCCTTCTGGACCACTGCCCTTTTCCTGACTTGGACCTGCTTCTCCAAATCTCTGTTAGCTCTAGGGATTACCGATTGAACGGTGACTTTAGCGAAGTTTAAAGTACAGTAAAGCTCCCCTTTGCTTATTGGACCAGTCCCCAGGACCTCTTCCTCCCTCTTGCAGCTTTTTAATCTTTATCTCCAGCTCCACCTGGACGTCTGCTACTTCAGTCAGGATTGGGTTAAAAACGCCTTTTACCTGGACTTATACTTGTGACCTAACTCACCCACGTTTCCCCCTGGCTTATCCTCTTCCTCAGAATTACTCTGGTTTAGCCACCTTCGTAGGCCTCCAGTGGTCTGTTGTCTCTGGGATAATTCCATAATCTGAACTTTTGCCAACTTTGGCTTGAGAACACCTTTGCACCTCCCTTTACCTGGATTATAGATCCCCCCCCCCCCCCCACTGTAACACAGCACAGGTTTGATTGAGAGACTAATTAAGTATTTTAATATATATTTAAACTACTTAATAACAGCAGATCTTATGCTGTAAAACAGAATAGGTAGATTTTCATATTAGCTCCTGTCCAAGGACTGTTTACCAAATTCTTCTGTGGTTGAACATTATAACACCTCCATTTCAAAAACCAGCTAGTTACTAGATTTTCCTTTAGTGAATGTTTAGGAAAATGTAAAAAAATTGTTCCTATCAGTAGGTTTGCAATGAATTGAGGTAAAAAGTCTGAACTTCCTTCTGTATTAAAATATCCAAAAAGGAGATATGAGAAGCACTATAGTATATTTGAAATTGTACATTTTTGTCTTTGGTATTAAGCCAAATAAGAAATGTCCCCAAGCCCTTTAAAGCTCCCTTTTAGATAATTATCATCAGTATATCTCTTCCATAGAAATACATTACCTTTACATGAGTAGTCTTCTAGAAATTTCTGGCACATAGAAATTTGATATATCCAATGCCATAGTTACACGCATACCAATAATTTTGATTTACTTATAAAACAAGCCATCACATTTTTTAAAATTCTCAGTTAAAGCAATTTCTGCTATCTACACTATAAGTTCTAATGGGATTCTTAAATGCTGTTCTTTTCAAGCTAAAATACTATGGTTTACAGCTATGGCCTCCTATTGTGGGACATTAGTATAAAGGGATTCGAGATCCATTGTGGTTGAAAGAATGCTCTCTTCACTGAAAGGAAAGGACGCCAAGATTTGAATAACCTGAGATGAATTGTGAATATATGATCTGAAGAAAGTCTAAATTTAGATAAAGGTTTCAAAAGAGAACCAATTGCTAACGGTCTACCTAGAGGGAGGGTCAAAGGCATTTATATATTTTTGGTATGCTATAAAGAGTTTTAGTAACTGGATGATTAACTTATAAGAAACCCCTTTACTAAAGGTTAAAGTGCACTAACGTCTACCTTATAGTTCTCATGCACAACCTTTAACACTGACAAAGAAGCAATTGTTTGAATGGAAGAAAGAAAAACAGAGGGGGGCATATTCAAAACATTTTAGCCGGTTAGCAGACCTTCTAACTGGCTAAACTGTGGTCACTGGGATATTCAGCAGAACAAATGCCGTTAGTGCCTCCTAACTTGGTTAAATGCCCTGTAGCTAATTAGTTAGTGTTGGGGTATTCCGGGGGCGGAGTGAGGGCAGCCTCACGAGCTAGCTGTTCAGCAGCAATAGTCAGTCGCTAACCGGTTAGCTAAACCGTGTAAAGTTAGGACAGGTGAAAGGCTTTTGCAATTCAGCTAGCTGCTGAATATTGCAGTTGACCAGATTGCAAAAGTGCAACCTAAGCAAACCAGAGCTTCGGAGTCGATCGCCGGATATGGCCAGCACTGAATATCTGGTTTTATTTTAAAGTGGCAATGGCCATCCGTTTTACTAGCACTGGCCACTGCTACTGAAAACCACCCGCAGAGTGGTTTAAATTAGCAAAGGCATAAAACGAGGCGCATGTTTTCCCCATACCTGGTCAATTTATAGGCAGAACTAATCATTAGAAATGCAGCACTATATGAAGAAAACAGAGGTGTGAAGATTGGTGGAAGACTCATCAACAACCTTTGCTATGTTGATGACACCATGTTACTGTCTGAAACATCTGCTCATCAAGATCAAGGAACATAGTCTTAAAATGGGCCTGTACATTAACGTGAAGAAAACAAAGATCCTGACAAAATCAATTTCATCCTTGTGGGAGAAGAAATATAAATAGTAGACAGATTCAACCTGATTGGAACTTGTGGTATAGGGTGGTGTGCGCTTTTAAAGTATCAGGCAAACATCAGTTCAGGGCCAAACAAAAAACACTTTTATTGCCCTTCAGTTATCCAGCAAACACTCCCCAGCTTGTTACCTTTACAAGACTGGTTCTCAGTGCCCTTCCCTCGACCCACAACTTAAAGCTCAGAATTAAGTTCAGCACAAAGTCCAGTCAGTCACTTTGGCTTCAGTCTTGATTAGACTGTAAACTCTGATGAGCAGGGACTGTCTCTTACATGTCTCTGTACAATGCTGTGTATACTTCATGGTGCTATATACAGTAAATGATTATTAGCAGTATTTATTTATCTGTTTTTTCAATCAAGGTGGTTTACATTGTAACTTAAGTGTACATTAAACAGGGACATTGATAACTTGGATTTTTCTGAGGCAACGGAGGGTTAAGTGACTTGCCCAAGGCCACAAGGGGTGCAGGGAATTGAACTCTGGTCTCTTGGTTCCCTAAGCCAGTGCTCTAACCATTAGGCTAGTAGTAGTCATCATTGTTGCTGCTGACAGTGAAGAAGCAAGACGTGCAGAAAATCGATGTCTTCGAATTAGGGTGCTGGGAAAGAATACTGCATATACCATGGACTGCCCAATAAACAAATAAGTTAGTACTGGAGGAGATCAAACCTAACATTTTCATACTTTGGACTCATTATGAGAAAGATTATTAGAGAGAGACGTCATTCTTGGCAAAGTTGAAGGTCGACGCAAAAAAGGAAGGCCAGCAATGTGATAGATCAATACAATACCATCAGCTATTGATGCCACTCTAATTAGTTGCATGACTGAAGATTGAACACAGTTTAAAACAACTATACATAGGGTCACTATGAGTCAACATTGACTCAACGGCACTCAACATCAACAAAGTCTCTTCTATTCATAAAAACTACTACTGTCCACCTTGTCTGCTACTTTAATCACAATGTCATTCCTATTTTCAAGATGGTGTAAGATCTTGTTCTCTTCCTTTGTTAAGTTGCATGTTCTGATCTTATTGTTCTCAATAGTTTACATGTCTTTCAGAGTAATCCTTTCATTCAGGGCTATACCAAAGACTGTGTGAGTAGTATGGCCGCACAGAGCGCAGATACAGAAGGGGCACTGATATTATTGCTGAGTTTTCAGGAAGCCCTAGAGTGAGTTCTAGGTGGGGAGGGGGGATGCCAGGTTTGAGAGTTGCACAGGGTGCATTTCTAGTTTGGTATGGTTCTGCTTTCATATGTGTGTATAAATGGATCGGGAGGGTCAGAAGGGACCCAATGAGATTCCCTTCCAGTCAATGACATATTCAATTGCCTCTCTGTCTTGAGAAAACATGAATAAGTCTAATTTTTATTGTAGATTTAGATCTATTCTAGTCTGCAAGGCATTAAAGTTAGTTGATGAAACAAAAGAGAACCCCTTTTCCAAAATCTGGTTTTTAATAGGTGAGTTAGGGATATCAGAAAAGTTAACCATAGGGGGGATCAAATGAAGAGGGGTCCCCTATGCTGCCCTCTCCTCCTCCATTGAGTCTGAAATATCAAATTCTTACAGTATATCTAAGTTCCTTTTGGGGACCTATTCTAGAGTCCTCCACTCTCTTTCCATTAGAAAATCGATTTTATTATATTATGGTAAGGGAAAGGTGGGCAGAGATGCTGAGGAGTCAAATACATTTCTTGAATCACTCCTTATTTTCTTCCTTTCTTTGTCCACCTCTTCAACATCAACAAACTCTATCCAGTCTTCACTATTTGTCTTAGTTCTAAACATGGCCCACGTCTTAAGATTATCTAGACGGCTAGGTTCTGGTCTACTCAATGGGAAAATACAGCCCCTTTTGTAATTGAAGTCACCCCTTTTAAATTTCTCAAATTTCACCCTTTTCACTTCTTTCCTGAATTCCTCTTTTTATGTTCTACAGTTAACATATCATAGCAAGCATTCTCTTCCTAATATCTGATTTCATTATCTAATTTTAATTTAATTGACATTAATTTAATTGGCATTCCACTTTGTTCTTTCTTAATGACTTCTGCTTTTTACTTTGATTAATCAAAAGTATCATTAAATCTAATGAACATGTGTTCAGAATGGCATTCCAATTTGACATTAACTCTTAATCGTCTATAAATATCTTGATCTCTTTTAATATTCTGAGACCCTGTGAAATCCTTGTAACTTTGCATTACTTCAGTGGTATTGCATAGAGGAGTTCCACTCTCACCAACTGTTTACTCTGATCGACCATTTCCTCTCAGTGGCCTATCTTTTCTTCCATCATATTTGCTTCTTGAAAGATTGGGTCCTTAGGAAGCATCTCTTGGAACCAGTCAGCAAAATTGCTCACCACATTGTCCCAGGAGGAGAACACCATAATAAATCTCACAGAAGGCAACAGCAAAGAAAAACAGACAACTCCTTGTACACATTGAATAAAAAGGATAAGGAAAGAACACAAGAGTCCAAAAGGAAGGCACAAGAACCTGGCAAAAGAAAAATCTTTGGAGTAATTCTCTATAACAGGAGTTAATAGATTAATAAGGCAAAAAATCCAGTTCTTGAGAGGGAGAAGATCTTCGAGTACCAAGATATGCAGTCAGAGATCAAGAAAATGTGACAGAAAGATAATGAGTTACTTTCTATCATGTTGGGAGCCACTGGCTTGGTTAAGAAGAATTTCCAAGTACACCTTGATAAATTACCGATACATGTTACATCTTACGAACTACAGAAGGAGGCTCTCTTTGGCACAATGCAAGTACTACACTGAGCATTAGCAGTAAATTTGAGAGACTGAGATCATAGTCCACATATCCTGGCTTAAGAGTGAGATTCATGTGCAAAACTAACTCATTTGGAGAAATTGCCCAACAGGTCAGATTCCAACACCCAGCGTTTTGCCTATGCTTCTTCAGGGAATAAGACCACCCACACTCGATCAAACTGTCTTACAAATGTTGCTCAAATTCATATACCACCAACTGCGTTCCTTATGCCAAACCAGATGTCCCAGTTGGTGATATTTGAATTTGAGCAACCTTTGTAAGGCAGTTTGATCTAGTGTGGATGGTCTGATTCCCTGAAGAAGCATAGGCGAAATGCCAAGCATTGGAATCTCACCTGTTGGGGTGTACCCAGTTTCAGCTAAGTCTTTACACTGCTGTTGCTATCTTACTTAAGTACAGAGAAGAGCCACCAAATTGGTGAAGGGGATGGAAGGCTACTCCTATGAAGAGAGGCTAAGAAGGTTAGGGCTCTTTAGCCTGGAGAAGAGACGGCTGAGGGGAGATATGATAGAGGTCTATAAATTAATGAATGGAGTGGAACGGATAAACGTGGATCAATTGTTTACGCTATCAGAGTATAGAAAGACTAGGGGACATGTAATGAAGCTACAGGGTAAACTATTTAAGACAAATAAGAGAAAATATTTTTTCACTCAACGTGTAATCAAACTCTGGAATCTGTTACCGGAGGATGTAGTAAGGGCTGTTAGTATCGCTGGGTTTAAAAAAGGTTTGGACAAGTTCCTGGAGGAAAGGTCCATAAACCACTATTAAAAAGGGACCCAGGATATCAATGCTTGACCCAGTACAAGCATTGTGGAACCTGTGTCTTTTGGGGATATTGCTAGGTACGTATGACCTAGATTGGCCACTGTTGGAAACAGGATACTGGGCTTGATGGACCTCGGTCTGACCCAGTATGGCATGTCTTATGTTCTTACTTATTGATTTTGCTAGTTTGCCTGCATTCACCTGTTCATCAGCTATGAAGTTATAGCTACCAGTCCCAGTTTGCTGTTTGAAAACTTGACAGTGATGACAGCCTCCAAACGTTTCTTGTAGCAATCTACTGTATAAGTTTTGTACATCTGTCTTCTGGTAGTTTCTCCTGTTCTTCAACTGCAGTTTGTTCCAGTTTCTGAATGTTTCCAGGATTCCTTTTACCAATGGCAGATTTCAGCTCTTTCCAAAGGTTCTCGACTGGACTGAGATCAGGACACTTGCTGGCTACTGTAAAAGAGTCAATTTTTTTCCTTTTTAACATTCTTTTGTACTTTTGGATGTATGTTTTGGGTCATTGTCCTACTGGAGGACCCATGACCTTCGACCCAAACTTAGCTTTCTGACACTAGGGGGTATGTTTATTAAACAGCGCTAACGTTGCAGCGGCGATGTTATCGTGCGATAACGTTATTGCACGATAATACCGCGTGATAACGTCTCCGGCGGCGTTAAGGCACACAGAGGGTGAAGTAAGTCATTCCAGAGGGCGGAGAGAAGGGGTCAATAGGCAGAGAGTGGGTGGGGAGAGGCTCCAGGCACACTAACGCTGTGAAATCAGGGTCTGAAAATGAACGCCAGTGAAAACCTTGTGTTAGAGGCACATTTGCAGGAGAGAGAAACCATTTAAGTCAGCAATGTACACCAAAGGCAGGGAGACCAAGAAAAGTGATAGTAGTGATACATGTGCAGCAGCAGCATAGTGCCCAAGTACAAAAGGGCACTATGGTGAGGCTGCAAATGGGGAACAGGGGGCTGCAGGTGGGATATGCAGTGGGGCAGCTGGGACACAGGGTGGACTAGGCAGATGCCTAGATGACACATAGGAATGTAGAAACGGAAAACCAGCAAGACAGCAACTGACCAAGGGCAAACATGTCCACGAGTGTGTGTCCCACAGTGCCACAATGGACATTACCCAGCAAGTACCCCAAAGGGCACATAACATTGGAAGGTAGTGCCGGGGGGAAGCATAGATGTCTATGCAGGCACCCCTACCCCATATCACGCACCATAGGCATCTGCCTACTGGCACACTGGATGGCCTGGGACTGCGCACCACCAGCACCAGGGCATGTCAGCATGGTGGCGGAGGGGTGCTGGTGGTGGAGGGGGCAGTGGTATCTGCCCACAGCAGACCAAGGCAAAGCCCTGTTCAGGTGGGTGGCGTGCAGTGCAACAGACAAGGGCTGTCTGATGAACAGTAATGGTATCCCCAGGGAATGACTTACCTCTGTGGCAACAGTTTGGTGCAGTACACACAGCCAGTGTGTTCAGGGGCAGAAGGTCACAGGTTCAAGTCCCAGCTGTGGTGCCTGCAGACCACGCCCCTATATTTTACCCTACAGAGCGCATACACCATAAACATGTGCACTCCCTAGAGCAGAGGTTCCCAACTGCAGTCCTGGAGGGCTAAACACCCTTCAGGATTTCAGGCTGTCCCTAATAAATATGCATGAGATGCATTGGCATGCAGTGCCCCCATTGTATGCAAATGTAGCTCATGCATATTCATTAGGGACAGCCTGAAATCCTGAATCATGCTTGGCCCACCAGGACTGGAGTTGGGAACCTCTGCCCTAGAGCATCGGCCAACAGGGGCACAAACGCCCACACCCACAGGCTCCACTATCCAAAGCCTCATGGAGAGTCAGGCTGTTGGGCCCTGCGTGAAGCAGCAGCTACCAATACTAGCACCTGCATACCTTAGCAATGCCTGCACTGTGCCCAGGACTGGTGTGGCGGCCAGGGCTGCCAACCACCTCTGTCTTTGCACAATGATGAAATAGGTGTGGGAGTGTGTGTATCTCTACCCAGTGTTTTGTGGCTGCCTACACCGTACTGAGCCCCCAATGCTAGCACTGTCTCCAGTGTTAGCCTGCCAATGTGCATAATGAGGAGCAAGGTATTGTGGGTATGGCCCAGACACAGTGGTCTGGGCAGGATGCATCTGTACAGGGCATAGGGCAATGGCTGGGACATTGTAGTGCCCAACCACCACCTGCACGGACAGGGTGGCCACAGCATGTCATGCTGGGAGGTCACTCTCACCCTGACTGAGCAGTGACCATGGCATGGCTAGGTTCCCCCATAGTGCTATACAGTATTTCTCTCAAGTGATATCTATGAGTTCTCTTTTCTGGGGCCCAATCACTGACATACTTGCTTGGTGTGTGTGCTCACATCCCATTTTTGGGTGCACACAGTTCTTCCAGGAACATGCACTATGTACTAGCTAGCAGACTGTCTGCAGTTAGCATTTGTATGGCTGGAACACCTTGCGGGGTGCAGCGGGTGGAGACTGACTGTGCTCTCTGCTGGTGAATGTCAGATAGTGGTGGGGGGCAGCTGAGCTTTTTCCAGGCCTACTATCTGACTGCCAGTGCCCTATGTGACGTGTACAGATCTGCATTGACTGTCCTGTAGGGTGCCTATTCCACAGCAGGGCTGGGGTTGATGGTCCCCTCTACTGCCACCATTGCAGAGATGTAGAATGTGGAGCTGTTGGTGGGAGATCCTGACCCCCAGAGGGCGGGTTGGGTGGTGCTACATAATCCGCTTTTGGGTCCAAACACCACCCTTCTCTTATAACATGTGACCATGGCAACCACACAGGATATGCACTATTCTGCGTGCATCATAGTCCACAAGGGCTAGACGTGACTGGGAAATACAGATGGACACAGGTGTATCCTAGGAGTGTCTACAAGGACTATCTATCTCACACTGGCACTGATGGGGACCTGCAGCACAGCCTATCTCAGCCAAGCCAGTGCTGCAGACCTGGTGCTGGGCGCCCCACCTCACCCTCAGGGTGAGCACAGGAACCGCACAATGTCACGGTCTGTAGCTACTCTGTGCCAGTAACACACATGGTCAGTTCCTCCTACCAGGCCGGGGTGCTATGGAGGTGCATACTCCATCTTGTGATCAGATGTAGGCTGCTGATCTGCATGTGCAGTGCATCATGGGTATGGGTGGGTTTACCCTATCCTGGTAACCACAGCAGACAGGTTGTGTGGTGACCTGCAGTCTTTCTGTTGCCAGTCAGTGGTGTGTTAGATGCTATAGAGATGTGGTGTTATTTAATAAGGCTGTCTGAGGCTTTTCCTTTTAATTTAAATCAGTGCTGCCAGCAAAAACACCCTCACAGTGCCGTAGCTTAAGGTGCCTCATAAGGCGCCCTATAGGGCACATTATAAGGTGCCTTGGCGGACAGGGCACTTTATAATGTGCCCTATGGAGTGCCTTATAGGGCGCATTATGCGGCACCTTAGGTTACGGCACTGTGAGAGTGTTTTTGCTGGCAGCACTGATTTAAATTAACAGGAAAGCCTCAGACAGTCTTCTTACATAACACCACTGCAGGATCAAACCCATGACCTCTGCCTCCACAGTCATTCTAGTAACCAGTGGGCTACATCTTTATAGCTTTTAACACTGCGCTGGTATGTACTTAGGGTTAACGCGCGTTAACGTGCCACGGCGCACACTATCGCACAATACCGATTCCTTGCAAACTTCCCTCCGGAACGCCTACTACCTTATATGGCATTCTTCACATTAATGCTGCAACTAGCGCCGGTAACATTAAGACGGTTTAGTAAACATACCCCTAGAGTAGCACATTTTGCTCCAAAATACCTTGGTAGTCCTCTGACTTTATGATTCCTTTAATACATTCCAGGCCTCCAGTTCCTGAGGCAGCAAAACAGCCCCACAACATTATGGAACGTCCACCATATTTAACTGTAGGAAGGGTGTTTTTCTCCTTATAAGCTTCATTTATTCACCTGTAAATGTATCGCTGGTCTGCATTGCCAAAGAGCTCAAATTTGGTTTCATCTGTCCACAGAATATTTTCCCAGAAGGATTGTGGTTTCTTAAGGTGCGTTTGGGCAAAGATCATCTGTGTCTTTTTATGTCTGTCTTTGAGCAGTGAGGTCCTCCTTGGCCATCACCCATGAAGTCCATCTTTGTTGGGTACGTGGCATATGGTGCAGGTTGAAACCACCACTCCAAATTGCTCCAGATCAGCCTTAAGCTCTTTGGATGTTGTACGTGGTGTTTTTTCAACAGTTCGCATTAACCTTCAAAGACATCTAGGATTAATTTTCCTCTTGCCACCACATCCTGGGAGGTTGTTGACAGTTCCACTTCATAATAAAATTGCAAACTGTAGACACAGGAATCCCAAAGTCTTTGGAGATCGCCTTGTACCTCTTTGAAGTTTGATATTTGGTGATGATGGCTTTTCTGATGGTCCCAGGCAGCTCTCTTGTCGTCACTATTGTGAAAATGTAACAGGGAGTGAATGTGGCCATTTTAAACATTAGAGCCATTATTCATTGGTCAATTCAAGTCATGTGAGTACTGACAATTGATCACAGGTGCGTCTAATTTTACTGCAGTGGGAATGTGGTTCTTCTATTCAAACTGATTTGAATTGTTTATAAGGGTGCCAATAATTATGTCCAATTTTTATGCTATTTCCTTTTTTAATTGGTCTTGTTTTATTTGATTCTTTTATGTATCAAATATGTGTGCATATATAGTCCAAAGGCATTTCACTGGGCACTTTCTTTAGGAGATATTGGACATTAAGAGGTTGAACTGCAATGTTGAGCACAACTGTATTCCGTTAAAGTTTTGCTGTGTTTGTCACTTACCCTTTTGGTTCAATGTGTGGGAGGCCCCGCCTTTCTTGTGGGGTTCTTTTGATCAGATCTAGTATGGCATTTCTTATATTCTTATGTTCTATGGGGGGGGGGGGTATATTCAAAGCCATTTAGGAAATTTGCAGACCTGCAAACTGCCTAAGGGATATTCAGCATCACTAACATAGTTAGTGTGCCGAATATCCCTGGGTGCAGCCAATAAATGCTGGGACGCTAGCGGGCAAGCCCTGAAATATTCCCGGTCAGAGGAAAGGCGGCACCCAGGGATAACTGACTAGCCGTCGAATATCACTGCTAATGAACTATCCGGCCAACCCAGATATTCAATACCGGTGACTAGATATGGCCCCAACATTGAGTATCCAGGTTCACCGTTCAATGGTGATGGCTAGTCGCTTTATCAGCACTCGTTGCCACTACTGAATCTCCCCGCTATGTGTTTTTCTTCTGGAGATTTTCTCCTGAGAAGCAATATGCATAGTTTAGAAAAGGCATGTGATTATTTTCACAACCTTGCCCTGCTTCTGAGCCTACATGTAAATAGTTATTTGTTTCCTTGCTCAGCTGTTCTATGTAATTCTGTTATATTTTCTATATGTTTTATATAAACTGTTCTATGTACAATGCTGTTCTCTTGTAAACCATGCTGATCATGAATAGTGTGGTATAAACCTAAATAAATTAAATACATAAATAAAATACATGCTTCCCTCGGGTGAAAGTTTTATCTGCATATGGGAGGCAAATTTTCAGACAGGCTGTTTACCAAGGTAAATGACTTTTGGAAATTGTCCTCACTGTGCTTTATCCTTGGAAATGGTCTTCTAAAACTGACCATCTACATGCAGGTAAAGATACTGTCACCTGTTGAAGGGGGAGGCATTCCTGAGCGTGGAGCTGGAGCAGGGCTTTGAAACTTTATGCGTTCTTTAGAATTTTGGAAGCGATGCAGGTGCAAATATGTGCAGCTACTTTTCCTGGCATAACTTTCAAAGTGAAATTATACACATACAGTTACTTTGGAAATCCTAAAAAAGTCCTCGGCTGTCTCTTGTTCCCCACTCACACAGCTTGGGCAAAGTGTAGTAACATCCATGTACATGTGTATTGATCGTGTGCTCCATCTGAAGTCATTAGGCAAACTAGGTGCATGCCTAAGGTGGCAGTTTTTGGGGTGGGGCTGCAGAACAGCAGCATTCAAAGCAAAACAATAGATTCTGATAGCTGGGGGGCATAAGGCTTAAGGTTTCCCTAGGGCACCAGTACCCTGGATGAACTCTGGGGCTGTCCTTGTCTGTAAGGTCCCGACTGCGTGGGCTTTCCTGCGGGTCTGGCTTATGTAAGTTGTCGTACGTTGCCTTTAGTGAAAACCATGATTGGGATATAACTATACCTGGCTATACTTTATTCAGAAAGGACAGGATAGGAAGAAGGGGAGGAGGAGTGGCACTAGATGTAAAAACTACTATTAAAGCTTTGGAATTACAGAGCTTAAAAGGGAGAGAGGAGGCATTGTGGGTTAAACTAGAAAGAGGGAAAGAGAAATCTATTTGCATTAGTGTGATATACAGACCTCCCTCACAAGAGGAAGAGGTGGACAGAGAGTTAATTGAAGACATACACAGCATTGCTAGGAAAGGGGAAGTGATACTGATAGGAGATTTCAATATGCCAGATGTTGATTGGCACATTCCTGCTGCAGTATCATCTAGAAGTAAGGAGATCCTGGATTCTCTACAGGGAGAACTATTCAGGCAACTGGTAACAGACCCCACACGTGAAGGGGCCATACTGGACTTGGTGCTTACCAATGGTGAAAGTGTTTCTGATGTTCTGGAGTGAGGAGTGGCCTAGTGGTTGGGGCAAGGTACTTCAGGCCGGAAGGTTGGGGGTTCAAATCCCACTAGAGGACAGCAGCCTAGTCCCACAGGTGCTCCTTGTGGTCTTGGGCAAGCCACTTAACCCTCTATAGCCCATGTTCCCTGTAAAATAGTTATCTCCAAGTTATAATGCCCTGTTCAATGTAATTTCAGTTTGTTCAATGTAAACCGCACTGATGCAGAATAGCACGGTATATAAGAGAATGTAATAAAATAAAATGTTGTAGTGGGAGATTATTTTGCATCCAGTGATCACCAATGGTGTGGTTCAGTATTAGGACTAGGGCTGTTAGAATCCATTCAAAGGTGAGGATCTTAGACTTTAGGAAGACTAACTTTGCCAAGATGGGCCAATACCTCAGGGAGTCGTTAGTGGGATGGGAACAGCTGGGGGATGTAGAAAAAGAGTGGGCAAAACTGAAAGGGGATATTTTAAGGACAACCAAGCTTTTTGTTAAAATGGTAAATAAAGGTAAAAGGAAAAGGAGACCGCTATGGCTTTCGAAAGAAGTAGCTGAAAAAGTGAAGAAAAAGA
This sequence comes from Ichthyophis bannanicus, assembly GCA_033557465.1. Classification (NCBI taxonomy): domain Eukaryota; kingdom Metazoa; phylum Chordata; class Amphibia; order Gymnophiona; family Ichthyophiidae; genus Ichthyophis; species Ichthyophis bannanicus. Next base: position 21,403,437 of record CM066045.1, on the reverse strand, counting down.
GGGAGGCCGTCATGAAATACAAGAGATCACAGAGAGAGGAAGACAGGCATCTGTATTTGGAAAAACTTAGAGAAGCTAGCAAAGTAGTCAGGAAGGCAAAGATTCAAAAGGAGGAGGAAATAGCCAATGCAATAAAATGAGGGGATAAGACATTTTTCAGATATGTTAGTGAGAAGAGGAAGGGCAAATGTGGTATTGTCAAACTCAAGGGTGAAGGGGAGAAATATATAGAAGCTGAAAAGGATAAAGCGAAATTGCTTAACAAATATTTCTGTTCTGTGTTCACAGATGAAGAACCAGGAGCAGGACCTCAGAAAAATGTGTCTGTGAGAAACTAGCTCAACTTAAAGTAGACAAAGTGATGGGACCGGATGGGATACACCCTAGAATACTGAGGGAACTTGGGGACGTTCTATCAGCTTCACTGACTGACCTTTTCAATGCCTTGTTGGAGTAAGGAGTGGTGCCAAAGGACTGGAGAGAGGCTCATGTGGTGCCTTTACACAAAAGCGGAAGTAAGGATGTGGTTGAAAACTACAGGCCGGTTAGTTTAACTTCGGTGGTGAGTAAATTATTGGAAATACTGCTGAAAGAGAAAATAGTGAGGTTTCTGGAATCCAGCGGATTACAGGATCCGAGGCAGCATGGATTCACCAGAGGTAGGTCTTGTCAGACAAATCTGTTTGATTTCTTTGACTGAGTGACCAGGGAGTTGGACTGAGGGAGAGCCCTAGATGTGTATTTAGATTTCAGTAAAGCCTTTGACACTGTTCCTCACAGGTGACTTATTAACAAACTGAGCACCCTAGGGATGGACCCTAAAGTTACTGCTTGGGTTAGAAATTGGTTGGGTGGGAAGCGACAAAGAGTACAGGTAAATGGAGCTCACTCTGAGGAGAAGGAAGTTACCAGTGGTGTGCCCCAGGGATCTATCCTTGGTCCGATTCTTTTTAACATCTTTGTTAGTGATATAGCGGAAGGGCTGTCGGGTAAGGTTTGCCTCTTTGCGGATGATATCAAAATCTGCAATAGAATAGACACCCAGGAAGGTGTAGATAGCATGAGGAGGGATCTAGCTAAGCTTGAAGAATGGTCTAGAATTTGGCAGCTGGCATTTAATGTTAAAAAATGTAAGGTCATGCATTTGGACTGCAGAAATCCAAGGGAGCAATATAGTATAGGGTGTGAAGTACTTTTGTCCACTAAAGAAGAGCGGGACCTAGTTTGCTTTTCTCTGATCAGAGAAGGGCTGTACTTTTACAGAGCTCTGCTAGTGAGTGGATATTTGCCTCCTGGGACATCTTACTGTGAGTTCTAGCTGTTTATTTAATTATTTACTGTTTGTCTAACTGTTTGTTTAATTATTTATTGTTTGTCTTAGTGGTGTGCTAGTTCAGCCTTCTCAGCTGTACTTACCTTGCCTCTCTCAACTAACTGGGCTTTGTGTGGTAGCCATTTTGAATTAAATCTCTCTCCCCCTAACCTGCTTTTTGTTAAACCTTTTTCCGGTCCTTGCCTGCCTGAGTGAATCCTCCCCACCCCCCCTCCCCCTGAGGTATTGTGTAGCCTTCTTCCTGTTTTCTCCACGTGTGCATAGTCTGTTTTAGTTTGCTTTTCTCTGATCAGAGAAGGGCTGTACTTTTAAAGAGCTCTGCTAGTGAGTGGATATTTGCCTCCTGGGACATCTTACTGTGAGTTCTAGCTGTTTATTTAATTATTTACTGTTTGTCTAACTGTTTGTTTAATTATTTATTGTTTGTCTTAGTGGTGTGCTAGTTCAGCCTTCTCAGCTGTACTTACCTTGCCTCTCTCAACTAACTGGGCTTTGTGTGGTACCCCCATCCCCCTGCTGAGGGTTCAGGACAGGGTACCTTGTAACTGCCCTCTTTAATAGGACTTATCTCCCTCCCTCCCTCCCCAGCACCCACCCACCCCTGGGGTAATTGTAGTTTTATAGGTACTTGCACATCTTAGAGGAAAGGGGCTGCTCTCAGGTGCAGCTCTTAATCCAAATCAGTCATACACAGAGGACCTGAGATTAATTAAGCTTCAGGTACACAGGGTGTATTAGGGGTATTAGATACACTTTTATTAGTATAAGCATCTACACCAATCCTTATTATATACCGAATTTAAAAGACCTAAACACAAGCTTTAAACTAAGATGCAGACAGAGGTCCAGCAACGAGATGGGGGTTCTCCGGTCTTTTGCATTGAGTGTCACATGTATGATTTTCTCCCAGTTGGTGAGAGGTCCTACATATGCACTAAGTGCAGGGAGCTCTTTGCTCTCAGGGAACGAGTCCGTTCTCTAGAGGCTAGAGTAGCAGACCTGGAAGACATAAGAAAGACAGAGAAGTACATGGACGAGACCTACAGGGATATAGTCCTGAAGTCCCACCTCCAGTCTGGCAGCATCCCTGTTGCCATGAAGGAGAGAGGTCACGTGACAGGAGAGCATCACCCTGGTGTGGCAGGAAGTGATCCTGTAACTAGGACCTGTCCTCCAGGTGATGTAAAACCCTCTCGCACCGAGGACGTTTCTCCAGGGCCATGTCCCCATGAGGGGAGGGTCAGGACAGCTGTTATAGTTGGTGATTCAATCATTAGGAATGTAGATAGCTGGGTGGCTGGTGGACGTGAGGATCGCCTGGTAACATGCCTGCCTGGTGCGAAGGTAGCAGATCTCACGCACCGCCTAGATAGGATCATAGATAGTGCTGGGGGGAGTCTGCTGTCTTGGTACATGTTGGTACCAATGACATAGGAAAATGTGGTAGGGAAGTTCTGGAGGCTAAATTTAAGCTTTTAGGTAGGAAGTTGAAATCCAGAACTTCCAGGATAGCGTTCTCCGAAATGCTTCCTGTTCCACGTGCAGGACCCAAAAGACAGGCAGAGCTCCGGAGTCTCAATGCGTGGATGAGACAATGGTGCAAGGATGAGGGTTTTGGATTTGTTAGGAACTGGGGAACATTCTGGGGAAAGGGGGGGCTCTTCCGAAGGGATGGGCTTCACCTTAATCAGGATGGGACCAGACTGCTGGCATTAACCTTTAAAAAAGAGATAGAGAAGCTTTTAAACTAGAAAATAGGGGAAAGCCGACAGTCACCCAAGAGCGCATGGTTCGGACAAAGGTATCCTTGAAGGATACTACCAAAAGCAGTGAGGTTCCAAAAGGGAGTATAGTAGCCCAAATGCCCTTGAGTAAGGAGCAGACAGAGCATAAAGATTCCCAATTACCCATGCCTACCAATAGCCAGATTAATATTAATAAAATACAGTCTCTAAAATGCTTGTATGCCAATGCTAGAAGTCTAAACAATAAGATGGGAGAATTAGAATATATAGCACTAAATGAGAGGTTAGATATGATTGCACTCTCAGAGACATGGTGGAAGGAGGATAACCAGTGGGACACTGTGATACCTGGATACAAACTATATCGTAATGATAGAGCTGAACAAATTGGTGGAGGGGTTGCGCTCTATGTTAGAGAGGGCATTGAGTCAGAAAGGATTAAAGTTTTGCAGGGAACAAAATTTGCTGTAGAATCTCTATGGATTGAAATTCCATTTATGAAGGGGAAGGTGATGGCAGTGGGAGTATACTATCGACCCGCCTGGCCAGAATGAACAAATGGATGATGAAATGTTCAAAGAAATCATGGAAGCTAACAAAAGCCACAACAGAGTAGTAATAATGGGTGATTTCAATTACCCCGGTATCGACTGGGACAGTGTCACAGCAGGACAAGCTAATGAGATAAAGTTTCTAGATGAAATAAATGACTGCTTCTTGGAGCAGCTGATTCATGAACCAACCAGAGGGGAAGCCATACTGGACCTAGTCCTTAGTGGAACGCCAGATCTGGTGCAAGAAATAAGGGTGTTGGGATCACTTGGCAATAGTGATCATAGTATGATCATGTTTGATTTAATCAGTGGAGGACAGATAGTAAAGGAATCCACAGTACTACCTTTTAACTTTCAAAAGGGAGACTATGATAGAATGAGGAATATAGTTTGGAAAAAACTAAAAGGAGCGGTTCCAAAGGTTAAAGACTTACAGCAAGCTTGGGTGTTATTTAAAAATACTATCCTCGAAGCCCAGACCAGCTGTATTCCACGCATTAAGAAAAGTGGAAGAAAGTCAAAAAAACTGCCAGCATGGTTTAAAGGTGAGGTCAGAGAGGCTGTTGCTGCCAAAAGAGCAACCTTCAGGAAATGGAAAAAAGAGCCAAATGATGAAAACTGGAAACAGCACAAGCACTGGCAAGTTAAATGCAAAGCATTGATAAGGCAGGCAAAGCGGGAATTTGAGAAGAAACTTGCTACGGAAGCAAAAACACGAAATAAAGACTTTTTCAAGAACATTCGTAGCAAAAGGCCTGTGAGAGAGTCAATTGGACCGTTAGATGATAGAGGGGTAAAAGGGGCAGTAAGAGGAGACAAGGCTATAGCAGAGAGACTGAATGAATTCTTTGCTTCGGTCTTTACTGAGGAAGATGTAGGGATGTTACCCAAGACTGAAGTGGTATTTAAAGGTGATACTGCAGAGGAATTGAGAGAAATATCGCTACACCGGGAAGATATATTACAACTATTTGATAAACTGAATAGTAGCAAATCACCTGGACCGGATGGTATACATCCCAGAGTGTTGAAAGAACTGAAATATGAGATTGCAGACCTGCTATTGGTAATCTGTGAACTTCATTAAAATCATCTGTAATACCTGAAGATTGGAGGGTCGCCAACGTAACACCAATTTTTAAAAAGGGTTCCAGGGGTGACCCAGGAAATTACAGACCGGTGAGCCTGACGTCAGTACCAGGGAAAATGGTAGAAACCATCATAAAGAACAAAATTACACAGCATGTAGATAGTCATGGCCTAATGGGAGACAGCCAACATGGCTTTAGACAAGGAAGATCTTGTCTTACTAATCTGATCTGTTTTTTTGAAGGTGTGCATAAACAGGTAGACAAAGGTGAGTCGGTTGATATAGTGTATCTGGACTTTCAGAAAGCTTTTGACAAGGTTCCCCATCAGAGACTTTTGGCAAAGCTAAAAAGTCATGGGATAGGAGGCAGTGTACTATTGTGGATCGGGAACTGGTTAAAAGATAGAAAGCAGAGGGTAGGGCTAAATGGCCAATATTCCCAATGGAAAAAGGTGAATAGTGGAGTACCCCAGGGATCTGTACTGGGTCCGCTACTTTTTGACATATTCATAAATGACCTGGAAAAGGGAATAACTAGTGAGGTTATCAAATTTGCAGATGACACAAAACTGTTTAAGGTTGTTAAAACCCAAGAGGATTGTGGAAAACTGCAGGAAGATCTGGATAAATTGGAAGACTGGGCATCCAAATGGCAGATGAAATTTAATGTGGACAAGTGCAAAGTTATGCACCTAGGAAAGAACAACCCACACTATAGTTACACGATGCAAGGCTCCACATTAGAAACCACCACCCAGGAAAAAGATTTAGGAGTCATCGTGGATAACATGTTAAAACCCTCCGCCCAGTGTGCAGCGGCGGCCAAGAAAGCAAATAGAATGCTAGGTATCATAAGGAAAGGGATGGAGAATAAAACAAAGGATATTATAATGCCTCTGTATCGCTCCATGGTACGACCGCACCTTGAATATTGTGTGCAATTCTGGTCACCGTATCTTAAAAAGGACATAGAGTTATTAGAAAAAGTACAGAGAAGAGCCACCAAATTGGTGAAGGGGATGGAAGGCTACTCCTATGAAGAGAGGCTAAAAAGGTTAGGGCTCTTTAACCTGGAAAAGAGACGGCTGAGGGGAGATATGATAGAGGTCTATAAATTAATGAATGGAGTGGAACGGATAAACGTGGATCAATTGTTTACGCTATCAGAATATAGAAGGACTAGGGGACATGTAATGAAGCTACGGGGTAAACTATTTAAGACAAATAAGAGAAAATATTTCTTCACTCAACGTGTAATCAAACTCTGGAATCTGTTACCGGAGGATGTAGTAAGGGCTGTTAGTATAGCTCGGTTTAAAAAAGGTTTGGACAAGTTCCTGGAGGAAAGGTCCATAAACCACTATTAAAAAGGGACCCAGGATATCAATGCTTGACCTAGTACAAGCACTGCAGAACCTGTGTCTTTTGGGGAAACTGCTAGGTATGTATGACCTAGATTGGCCACTGTTGGAAACAGGATACTGGGCTTGATGAACCTCGGTCTGACCCAGTATGGCATTTCTTATGTTCTTATGTGGTTGTGGCCGATGATCTTAAAATAGCTAAACAGGTAGAAAAGGTGATAGCAAAAGCTAGAAGGATGCTTGGGTGCATAAGGAGAGGAATGGCTAGCAGAAAAAAGGAGGTGATAATGCCTCTGTATAAGTTTTTGGTGCGACCTCATTTGGAGTATAGTTTGCAATTCTGGAGACCGCACCTTCAAAAGGATGTGAACAGGATGGAGTCAGTGCAGAGGGTTGCTACTAAAATGATTAGTGGTCTTCATTATAAAGCATATGAGGACAGACTTAAGGATCTTAATATGTACACCTTAGAGGAAAGGCGGGATAGAGGTGATATGATTGAGATGTTTAAATACCTCCGTGGCATAAATGTTCAGGGAGAGAGCCTCTTTCAATTGAAAGCAAGTTCTGCTATGAGGGGACATGGGATGAGGGTGAAGGGAGATAGATTCAGGAGTGATATGCGGAAATATTTCTTTACGGAAAGAGTAGTGGATCCGTGGAATAGTCTCCCAGTGGAGGTGGTAGAGATGAGGACAGTAACAGAATTCAAAAAAGCATGGGACCAACACAGAGGATCTCTAAAGGAAAAAAGGGGACTGTTGTAGTTGTTGTTATGGAAGGACAGACTAGATAGGCCATGTGGTCTTTTTCTGTCGTCATATTTCTATGTTTCTGTGTGTCTGCCAAAAGTGTGGGCAGTTAACCACAACTTTTTCAACAGTATAGGTAGTTCTTAAATTATCTTCTCTGTGGATAATCTTTAACAAAACTATCAATAACTTGATTCCCCAAACTAGCCCCTCATGAGCAGCCTAAGCATGTGTGAACGTAGAAGTGGCGCATACTCTAAATCCGTTTCCTTGGCTTTCTCACATGTGCAGATGCAGCTAGGAAGTGTAAATATTACATCACTAGCGTATAGTCTAGGGGACCAAGGGCACAGAGGAGAAGAACCTCGGGGACCTGCCACAGAGACTGATGTTGTATTTCTCCAGTATGATGATGATCGAGGACTGCCATCTGCTGGTGCAGAGCAGCTATTGTCTCAGTACTTCCTTAGAAAGTGAGATGAGTCCGGTAGGGAATGAAGAAACCAGAAATTTCTCCTGTATAGAGCTAAGTCCTGAACACGTTGTACAAATCACAGATATGATTTTCATTCTGCTGTAATATTTTGGTTCTTTTTTATTAATTTGGGCTCAAATATATACAGTATTGCACCTATAAAGTGACTCATTAAAATATTTGATCATCCCTTCCTTACCTTTACACTGTCTTACATCCGTATTCCCTCTGATATGTCATCTCTACAGTCACAATTACTCCCATGAATTATCTCTTAGACCTTGCCGTTTCCATACATGGTCTGTCACATTCATGCCCAGTCCCCACTCTCCTGCCTATAGGTCTAGAAGGCAGCAGAGAGAGAAGGATGCGCATGTCAGGAGCAGAGTGGTCGATAGAACAGGAAGCACAGAGAGGTGCAGAGGAAGAAGGGCAGTGCTGGGCCACATGAGTGGGCAAACTAGAAGGATGAAGGATGGATCCTACATCATCCATGTCATTGTCCCTAGAGTAGTACTTCTCAACCTTTTTTATATTCGGTGCACACCTTTGAGTTCATTCAATCCTCACGGCATGCCAAAACACCAAACCAAATTTAGCGTGATCCTCAACCTCACTCCCTCCCACCTGTAGGACAGCTGCATTTTTATTTATGTATTTAAAATTATTTGGTATACCACCATTCGAGCTTTACATCATGGCGGTTACCAGTGTGCCTCATTCTGCTGAGTCACCTTTCTTCCCTAACTACTGCGTTTGGACTCTAGGGCACAAGAGCAACTAGTATAGGTGCTCTTCTTTGCTGTGCAGGGTCTGCTCCAGTCACACCCATCCCCTCCTATCCCTGGAATGTCAGAATGGGAAGTGCACATTAAGGAACACAGTGGCTCTTCTTGGCTGTATTTTCTCCAAGCCCACTCCCTCCTCCCTCTTCCCTACTTGGTGCTTGGGAGGGAAGGGGTGCAGTGGGAAGCAGAGGCTTGTTCTCTGGGACACTTCCAGTAGAGATGGGGCAAGAACCTCATGAGACCATACGAAGCTATGAACCTGGTTGTCTCCATCAAGGCATACCAAGGACTTTCCTAAGGCACACCAGTGTAACTGGGCACACTGGTTGAGGAGCAGGTGGAGGAAATGAGAACAGAACTGCAGGAGAAGAGATGGGTGAAATGAAAGTGAGGAGACAAGAAGAAAGGGAGAGACATTCTGAAATGAAAGCATCTACTCCCTGCCATCTTTCAACCTCGCCAGCCATGGGACGGGATCCTCATTTAATCTCACCATGGCGGGTCCAGCCATACTTAGCACACCATCTCCCCTCCAACCCCTACCAGCAGTTTCCTTCCTCCTGGCTCTGCCTTCACAGGATCACTCTAATCTTGGAGGGGGGTCTCGCACAGAGGGGGCTGCTGGGATTGTTGGAGGGGAGATGGTGTGGTGGACATGATAGGGCTGTCATGGTGGGGTTAAATGAGGACCCAAAAGGGAGATGCCAGACCATCAGAGGTGGGGGAAGATGGTATGGTGGATGGTGGGGCACTGGGGGATCACCTAGTCTGGCACCAGCCACTGTATTGCTGCTGTTACCAGGGCCCTCCTGTGACACCTGGGGCAACTAATCGCATTCCTAAGGACACCAGACGAGTGCCAGGAGACAATGCAGGTATTCTATGATATTGCTGGCTTCCCTTCATTGCTTGGAACACTGGACTGCACACATATAACTATGAGGGCACCCAGACAGGAACAGCAGGCCTACAGAAATTGGCACAGTTACACCTCACTAGGTCTGGGCCATGCAGCTGCCAGAGGCGACCTCAGAGAGGGATGTCTGCTCGGTAGGTGCACACAGCAGTAGGCCAATGTGTAGCAAGGTGCAGACTGTAGGCAGACCTGGCTAGGGGCAATACAGGATGTGAGGCCCACAGGGCACATAGAAATGGTGGGAGCCGATCACACAGGTGCATGGGCAGATGAGTGGCAGAGGGCTGTTGATGTGCTGATGGACAAGATGGGGGAGGAGGGGTAGGATGTGCAGCTGGGGTGGTGGCATGTGAGAATGAGGGAGCAGAATGGTCAGGGGAGATGGGTGGAGGAGGAGGGGGCAGAGGAGGAAGATGTGGGGGAGGTGGAGGTGGAGGGAGGAGACTATAGGGTGGGACCACTGTTCCCTCTAAGCTGTGTGCATGTGCGCGCGCACACACCTCGCCGAGCTAGCGCACATACTTTACAACAGAGCGCACAAAAATTACGTCTCTGATTCTGATAGAAAAGAACACAGATGTCTTAAAATTTAAAAGTTATGATTGTAATTACTAGAAATTTCCCGCTTCATTTAGTAATCGTCTATTTTCATTTAATTTGATTAAAATCAATGTGGTGTACATACTGTATTCTGACGTGTAGTCAAATTTTAAAGTATATAATGTGATGTAGAGACCCCTACTGAACCCATGGAAATAGAGAGAAAGGAAGATTCCACCTTTAAAACTGACAGGCAGCTAGAGCACATGGCTCACTGTTTACATAGAAAAGGTAAACAGGGAAAGACAGGAGCTGAATTGACACGCCCAGACTCTGACGTAATAACAAGCCCCGAGCTTAATCAAGCACACCTGTTCAGGGTGGGAGCAGAGCCAAGCCCAGGGGAACAGAATTATAAAACGTCGTCATTAGTTCCCAGGAGGGAGGAAGAGAGAGGAGCCATGAAGGAAGCAGAGAAAGAAGCAGCAGACAAAGGCTGGAGAAGAGGCCAGAGGGCAAGCTGGACGGGTAATTGCAGCTTGGACGGCAGTTGGAGCCGTGACAGCAGAGAGAGTTGGAGTTGTGGCAGAGAAGCAGCTCAAGGAAGGAAAGACAGGAGAGAAGAGAGAGCTCCTGTAAGGCAGGCTTGGAGAGGCTCAGAAACTCCAGGGAGTTGGAGACCTGATAGAGAAACTTCTTACCGGTCTGTGAGAAAAGCCAACAGGCTTGAAGGAAGGAAGGCACGCCCTGTGTCCAGGAACTTGCTGGAACGGAGAGAGCAGGGAGCCCTGCAATCAGAAGGGAGCCTTCATTTCAGGCGTCTATTGTTGTAATCCCAAAGGCTACTAAAGACCCTCTGCATTGCTCTAACTATCGTCCTATTTCTCTTCTAAATCTAGATTACAAAATTTTTACATCCATTTTGGCTAGTCGACTGGGAAAACTTATACCTGATATAGTTCACCCGAATCAGACTGTCTTCATTAAAAACAGATATGGGTTTGAGAACGTTCGTAGGCTGATCAATGTTTTGCAGAGACTGGCATGGGACGATGGATCGTACGGCATTCTCTCGTTGGATGCTGAGAAGGCATTCGACAAAATAGAGTGGCCTTATCTTTTGCAGGTTCTGCGGGAATTTGGGTTTGTGCAGATCTTTTGTACATGGATTACAGCATTATACTCCAGTCCCCAGGCGGTGGTGTCCGTTAATGGCTCGGTTTCTTCTTCCTTTTGTCTGGGGAGAGACATGAGACAAGGTTGTCCTCTATCTCCTTTGTTGTTCGCACTTGCAATGGAACCGCTGGTAGCTCATATCAGGCTAAGAGCAGAGGACATCGGAATTTACCTCGGGTCGGAATGGCATTCTATTTCATTATACGCGGATGATACTTTAATTTATTTGAGGGAACCTTCTAGGGCTTTACCTATTGTGCTCTGTATCTTAGAACGTTTCTCCTCGATTTCTGGTTTTTCTATTAATCGCCAGAAGTCCACACTTTTGCGCTGTATAGCCAGAAGTCCACACTTTTGCATTCCTCAGTTGATGTTCAGGACTTTGGAGATTTCCCGGTGGTTGATCACTTTAAATACTTAGGCATTGTCGTTCATCGTGATATTTCGCGGCTGTATAGTTTGAATTACATTCCTCTTCTACATTCAATTAAGGTGGACTTGGAACGATGGAGTTCCTGCTCGGTTACATGGTTAGGTCGTATTAATACATATAAGATGTTGATCTTACCCAGGTTGCTTTTTCTCTTTATGCAACTACCTATCGCTCTACCTCGCAAGTTTTTTCAGAAGCTGCGGACGACCGTTACTAGATTTATTTGGATGGGGAAGCGGCCGGCGATTAGTTGGCGGCTACTCACGCTGCCTCGAGGGTCTGGAGGGATGGGTCTTTCGGATCCGGAATTATACTATTCATGTATTTGTTTGAGATCACTACTACTGTGGAGAATTCATTCAGGGGCGGAATGGGCCTCGCTGGAGGCGGATTGGTTACGTCCGATCCCGTTGGAAACGGTACCCTTTCTTTCTGAGTGTCGCGATATTCGTCAGGTGAAGATGTATGTTTATTGGGCCCTGTTGGATGGCGTGGCGGCAGGTCTGTAAGCAGACGGGGGTTTCTACTTCCCAATCGCCCTTTATTGTCTTGGGGGTTTTGGGCTTTATGCGTGATATGTTCAAGGGATCGAATCTGGATTTATTAGCGGTCAGATTATCTTTGTATGTACATTTGCGACCTGCTACTAAGCGAGGATTAGAGGAATGCCTGGGTCGCTCCTTAGCTTCGTTTCAGTATCTGCAAATCTCTCACTGCTTGACTACTCAATTCTCGGTGACCGAATTATCTCGACATCCTAGAGGTTGGGAGCAAGATCTTTTTATATCTAGAAAACTTAAGGCGTTCATAGCTCGGTTGTACAGGCATGTGATAACTGACATTAACGCCCCGCCAAATCTGAAGCTCCCCCAACAACGTTGGGAGACGACTCTACCGGGTAAGGAGCAGGAGTTCTGGCTGGAAGTATACTCTTATTCACACTCATGCTCCATCTTGCTGGGGTTACTTCATACACAACTTCGGATCCTTTATCGCTTAAATATTACGCCGGTTGATCTGTTTCACTGGCGGAGAGCTGATGATACACTATGTTGGAGATTGTGTGGCCGACAGGGCACTTTTGATCATATGTGGTGGTTATGTCCGTACATTCAGAGATATTGGCGGAGAGTAACGGGACATATTGCGGTAAAATTGCAGGTGACTCTCCCCGTCGAGATGGAGTCTTGTTTATTGGGGATGTGCCCGGATTTCCCTTCCCGGCGCCCTCTCCGAAGACTGGTACAGTCACTTCTTTTGGCAGCCCGATCGGTGCTGGCTCGTTTCTGGAAACGAAGTAGAGCACCCTCTTTTATTGAATGGCGTGCTAAGTGCTGGGAAATGTACCAGTTGGAAAAAATGACTGCTTCAATTCGGGGTCGTCCTTTTCTAGAAGAGACTCTCTGGAGCTTAGTGTTTCAAGAGGACACTTGAAGGTCTGACGACTTGTTTTGCTGGGAGGTCTGGGAGGTTTCTTCTCTTGGAAGGGGTTGGCTGTAGGATCTGTTCTACTTGTTTCTGCTTTGCTTTCCTTTCTTCTTCTTCTTTCCTCCCTCATCTCGGGAGGAGATGCTAGGTCTACAGGGTTGGGAGGGGGGGAGGGGAGTAGGGGGGGATGAGATGGGATTGGGATCATGGAGGGGAGGGGGAGGGGGGTTATAGGAGCAGAGTTTGGCATTTACCTCTGCTTATTTCAAGCATTGTGGGTACCTTCTACTTTTACGGTTTGGAAGGGTTTGGAAGTTGTAGTGACTTGCTTCACATCTCACAAGACTGTTTTGGTCTGCTTTATTCCGAGATGTCCTGATTTGATTGATCTGTTCTGTGTTGTTTTATTGTATGTAACTACACTTCTGTACTTGTTTCCCTTTGACTCTCTAATGTAGAGGACCCCCTTTATTCTGATTTGGGTGGTAAGAGAGGGAGGAATTCTGAATACAGGGATGGTTAATTTTTGCTGCCTGATATCTGTTTTTGGGGTTCTGATAGTTGTACTGGCTAATGTAACGGATTAGTTATCATACCTTGCTATTTGATGGCTGGTTGGTCATGTTCCAGGGGAATGGAGAATGTATTACATTGTTGTGTTTTAAGGTATTGGACTGTATGTTATCGCACTTTGCTCAATAAAATTTATTACACAAAAAAAAAAAAAAAGAAGGGAGCCTTCAGAGTTTATACAGGTGGGAGCCCAGCACAGAAACCTTCCCATATAACTGCCAAGAGTTAGAGGAGAGCCACAGAAGAAACTCCAGTGTATCAGGTATTTTAAACCCTTGCTGTGGAGAGTTGTATAAAGGGAGAACACCTGGGTATAAAGAGGGAAGTTATTTTAAATCCATTAGTAACCGTCTGCAAACAAACACTGCCAGCCCTGATATAGAAGATATGCAGATAGACTCTAATGTTGAGGACATAGCAGGTATGAGAATGGATTGCACGCTGTGTTTGGCTGACAACATTGAGTCACTGTGTTGAAACCTGGAAGTAAGAGTGCTGAGTTAACAGCAAAGAAAAAGGAGGTATTTTTCTTTGTTCCAAGAAGCTGTTTATTTTCAGTCTGTACTTACTACGAGCACTGTATTGTTTTGGGAACCAGAGAGTGAAGAAGCACTTACCTTATTTTTGTATATAATCCTCATGCTAAACTCCTGGACACTGTTCTTATTTGTTCTGCACCAAAGTTCTGTTTGTGAGGGGAAATAAATCCTTGTCATTTTGCCTTAAACACTTGGACTACAACTGCTTCTTTATCAGAGAGATAATAAGGGACTACAAATTCCAAGAGGCCTTGCAAGAGCCCTAGCCGTAGTCTTACTTTCTGCATAGAGAAATTATCATGGCAGACCAACCCTCTTCGCCCTAGGCAGAGGGCTGGCCACGCGTGTCGTTATGTGGCGCACAAAAATTTAACCTTCCTTCAAAAGCTGCACACAGCTGATATTTTATGCGCACACAGCCTACAGAAAATTAGAGGGAACATTGGGTGGGACCCCAATCACACTGCAGATCTTCCACTTATGCAGTACACAGCCCCCTAACCAACACCCAAAATCATAGGCCACAAGCAACACACAGCCAGCAACATACAGAGAACACACCCCATGCTTGCAACGCCACACCTGGGTTCCCCCATGTAACCTGGCCACCCCGTGCCCACTCACACCATATGCAGTACCCCCTGTGACAGGCATACCAACCTGTTCCCCCTCACCCCCCAGCTCGATGTGGCCCACACCCATACATGTGTTCCCCACTGCAGTGTCCCTGTCCCCTGGAATAGTGAGCAAACATCCCACAGTCCTAGATGCCACCAGATCACCCCCAGTACCACTATATGACCCCATGATCCACTGGCCCCCAGAACCTGGGCCTCCCTGATCCCACCCATATCCATACCCTTGACATGACAGGTGAAGCCTATGGGGACATGAGATAGACCCTACTGTACATGGAACAGCTGGGTAAGAGGGCGACCACTGGCCCAATGCCAATGGGACATATGTCCAGGCAATGCACAAGGTAGGGAAGTCAGATAAATGTGGTGTGCTTGCGCAAGCATTCCCCCCTCCCCCACAAGTGACCAGGACTACCCCTGAGGTCATGGCTGCTCACACCAATTCGACATGCGCAGACATCACAGGAGTGCTTGAAGGTTAAATGTTTTGAAATTTAATGCTTTATTATAAAATTACATGAAGAAGAGTTGCCATGAAAGCAGTCTTTGCATGCACTTGATGAACACAGTAAAGTACTACAGTCATTTGTATGAGAGACAGACAATTTCTGAATGTTCTTTGCAAACATTGCACTTGCAGGAGGTGCAAACTATGTTGCTTTTCTTGTCTTTTTCTCTGGAACAGCAGTGATACCTTGCCCTTTTCTTTGGGATCCCAACATTGCAAACAGCATCAGTGGCTTCTTCAATGCTGGAAGAAGTCTTGCTGAAATTACTCTGAAGCAGCTGCTTTCCTAATTCCAAGAGGAATAGACGACGTCTGTGCTTTGACTTGGACTGCCATTCTGGATTTAATGACATCCAAACAATGAAGGCGTTCAAAGCACTGATGTCCAACATGTTGTAGAAGATTGTCATTGGCCAGCGTCTTGTCATTTGTTTTGTGGTATATGTGCGCAACATTTGATCTGCCGTATCTACTCCACCTTTTCTAGAATTATAGTCCAAGATCATGCGTGGTTTTTTGTCTGGACGTGTGTTATCTACTTCTTCTTGATCATGCAAACTGCTCAGAAGAACAACCACTTTTCCTTTCTTTCTTTGGGCAATAGGAAACCAGAGTGGCGTCATTGCGAAAGGCAAACAGTGAAGTGAATACCTCTCGGCCCTTTGCTGTTACAAATTCTGGAGGTAATTATTTTCTGTTCTTTTGAATTGTCCCCAAAAGTGTCATTTGTTTTTCTAGCAATTTCCGTGACAGGGATAAACTGCAAAATAAATTGTCAACAGTAACATTTCTGCCAGATCGCGTCAATCCTTCAGTGAGTTGCAGCACAACCCTTTCACCCTGATTCTGTTCCCTGTTTTGTCCGAGTTCCCTTCCTGTATATACTTGAAGACGCAGAACATATGACGTTGCACTGTCACACAACATCCATAGCTTTATGCCATATTTCCCAGGTTTGCTGGGAATATATTATCTGAACGGAACACGGCCACGAAATGTAAGCAGTTGCTCATCCACGGTAACATTTTCACCAGGAACAAAGGCGTCACTTAGAGTTGCTTCCCAGGTATCAAAAACGTGTCTGATTGGAGCAAGCTTATCCACGCCTCGTTGTTCACGTCTGTTGGTTGCATCATCAAATCTGAGAGCACAAGAAATTTGCTGAAAACGGTTACGGGCCATATTTTTGCCAGAAACAGAACGACCATCTTCAAGGTTCCACAACTGAACTATGGATTCATTTCGTGACTTGTACACGCCTGAGAGGATCAGAAGTCCAAGAAAATGTTGAAATTCTCCGTCTGTCAAATCTTTCCAGGTGTCGTCATAAATGTCTCTTCCTTGTTTGCTTGTCCACATCATGATTTCATTCAATGAGTTCTTCCTCATGAACAAGTGGAATGCTGTGAGAGGGCCATCAACATTTCATACAGCATACCTTGTAGGACCTTGTTGTACGGGCATGACATTAGCTCTGGCGTATCTTCCAGCAGCTTGCTTTATAGGTTTCCTGTTCCATGATGTGGCATCCTTAGATACATAGGCTTCAATGGCAACATCTGTGCTTATAGTTGATGACCTCTTAGCTCCTCTACGACCACAACTAAGATTCCTCACAGATGATACTGACACCGAGGACTCCTGCCTTCTTCCCCGTCCAGCACAGCCTCGACCTTAGCCTTGACCTGTAACTTGACTCTGCTGCAGGCGATGTTACCGGCTCAACATCATTCTCACATTCACTTGGCGACCAACTGCTGTCGCCATCTGAATCATGACTGTCATCATCAGATTTATTGCCCGAACTTGGCTGATATGCTTCTTCGCTTGCTGAATATGCTGCATCATCAGACGACTCAGAGCCGTCACTGTCAGCATCTCGTTGCAATATTTCTCTTACTTGGGCAGCTGAATACTTTTGTTTTGACATCATAAACAATAACCTAAAATAAATAAACAAAGATAAAGTTGAATAAAACGCAAAGCAGTTTTACTATAGGTGTACAATAATCGTGATGTACGAGCTGAAAGCCTTTAGATTTCATCGGAAATAATGAGAGAACGTATGATATCAATTACAGAAAATGTGTAATTTTCATAAAATAAGAGTACAAAAAATAAATGATACATAACACAGGTACACTACCAAAAAACTGCCTCCAGTTTTGCAACTGATTCCTATAGATTTTGGGGTGCTGAATCCAGGAAAAATAGCCAAAATATTCCATCACGTCACGTTTTCTTGCAAAATTAGATTTCTTACCCATATAAGGAATGTTCACATAATTTCTTTTTAGCCGACTGCAGTTTATTTTCTTGGCCCAAAATAGAGGTTGTAATGGTTAACTAACTAGAAACACTCCCTCATGATAGAGTGTTTTGTATTCATTTTATACATTAACAGGACAATTGGGAGGCGGGGGGCTAAATCCAGTACTCGCGCTGGCACATGTTCTTTCCTGTTCGCCTCGCCTCGTTCGCTCGCTCGCTCAAACACGGTGGTTGCGACATGAACGTTCCTGTCAAATTTCAGTTTCTTGCAAGTTCATTATTAACTTTTGTTTGCTCAGTCGTAATACAGCTTTATTAAGAAGTGGTTCACTACAGTTGTAGTTTGCAGTTCTGTGTATTTGTGATGGCTCACAGAGCCAGAGGTTGCGTCAACTCTCCGGACAGTTTTTGTTTTATTTGTGGGGAATATACCGTGAAAAAGCGGCAGAGGAACATTTCTGCATTTATTAAAAAAGTATATTTCGCCTATTTCGGTTTGAAGTTAGGCGATCAAAACAAACCGTGGGCTCCTCACAAAGTATGCAAGACATGTGAGGAAGATCTACGCTTATGGATGATAGGTAAAAAACAAGCATTTTGTTTCGGAATACCTATGATGTGGCGTGAACAAAGAGACCACAGCAGTGACTGCTATTTTTGCTCTTGCATTGTGAAGGGATACAACTTAAAAAATAAGAACGTAATAAGTTACCCCAACCTTCCCTCAGCAATTAGGCCTATGCCTCATAGCAACGAAGTACCTGTGCCTGAACCACCAAAATCTTTGGATCATATTTGTGTGGACGGTTCTGATCATGATGAGACTCATCAGATGGCTTTTTCCGATGAGTCCAGTACTTCCGAGTTTGAAACTGAACCAGATCCGAAACCTGAACTTTTCTCTCAAGCTGAATTGAATGATTTAGTCCGGGATTTAGGACTCCCAAAAGATGCTGCCCAACTGCTAGGTTCTCGGCTTAAACAGAAAAATCTATTGTCACCAGGAACAACTTTTTATTGGTACCGCAACCGCGAGACACAATTTTTGAAGTATTTCAGCAAAGAGGAAGATTTGGTATTTTGCAACGATATATACGGAGTGATGGAAAAGTTTAAACTCAAGTATGATCCTGCTGAATGGCGGCTGTTCATTGATTCGTCAAAAGACAGCATAAAAGGTGTTCTTCTTCATAATGGCAACACATTCGCTTCAGTTCCTATTACTCACTCTGTTATTCTCCAAGAAAAATACGAGAATTTGGCCCTGATTCTTCAGAAGATTCGTTATGATGAGCATAAGTGGATGATTTGTGGAGACTTTAAAATTCTATCCATGCTATTAGGGCAGCAATCCGGTTTCACCAAATATCCCTGCTTCCTTTGCTTGTGGGATAGCCGGGCCCGCGACCTACACTGGGGGGAAAAAAGACTGGCCAATTCGGGAGTATTTGAGACCCGGTGAGAAAAATGTTCTTCATGAGAGCTTGGTACCTCGTGATAAAATTCTACTACCACCTCTCCACATTAAGTTGGGTCTCATTAAGCAATTCATCAAGTCCCTTCCAAAAGATGGTGAGTGCTTTCGGTACCTTTGCTCAAAGTTCCCCCGACTTTCTGAAGCAAAGCTAAAGGAAGGAGTGTTTGTTGGCCCTGATATAAGGAAACTCATTTCAGATGGAGCATTCGCTGAAACGATGTCTGAGAAGGAAAAAGAAGCCTGGGATTCCTTCAAGGATGTTGTTCTCAAATTCTTGGGGAACAGGCGGGATGAGAACTATAAGGATATTGTTGCCAGGATGCTCAATGCCTTCAAAGAACAAGGCTGTAACATGAGCCTGAAAGTCCATTTCTTGCACTCCCATGTGAACTACTTTCCCGAAAACTTGGGGGCGTACAGTGAAGAACAAGGTGAAAGGTTTCACCAGGACATCAAGGACGCAGAGAGAAGGTACCAAGGAAGATGGAACACCACTATGGTGGCTGATTTCTGCTGGTTGCTGCTGCGGGAAACCCCAGATGAAAAATACGCCAAGCAGCGCACCAAGAGAAGCATTCGGGGGAAGAAGAAACGGGCCCACCAGGAGATTGATTGACCCAAGAATGACTTTAAAATCTAAACTGTGTTGACAAATATCGTGTTTTTACTAAACTTTGAAATAAAAATTTGCTAGTTATTACCACAGTGTCGGATCTCATTTATTAGAATTTTATTTTCACACCATCGGGTGTTTGTCTTCATGTATTGCAATGGTGCGGTTTGCGTTTTCTATTCTTACATACATACCTGTACAACATTTTTTGCACATTTCTTTGCTTTGCTTTGTGTCTAACCTCGCTCTTATATGCTCAATGTTTGTGCACATGTATGTGGCTGTTTTAAGTGCAGACAATTTTGCTACCATCACAGTGTGTTTTGTTGACATTACTCTATTCTTATGTGCTGCCTTGTTACAATTTTCTTTATTCTTATTTGAATAACTACTAAACAATTACTATAAAGAATTCATCCAAGAAACTTTTTTTTTTTTTTGTAAACTTTATTTTAATCATCACCAACAAAAACAAAGAACAAGGCACACAATATCTCCGAGGGGGTGGACTCTCATCCCCCCCCGGGAAACACAGAGGAGATGATTACAATTTTTGTGGTAATTAAGATAGGCACCTTCCCCCTCCCCTCCCCTCCCCCCCCCTCATTTCCCCCCCGGTCTCATCCCTATCCCAACCCCCTTCCCCCCCCCCCCCCCAGCCATCATCCTCTCGCTATAACCGCTTCACCCCCACTTTACCACCCCTCTAAGGGCCAATATGTAGCAGCTCATTGCGGCACCGGGCTCCCAAGGTGTCTATGTATGAGCCCCAAACCAACAGGAAGGAAGTCCAGTGCTTGACACTGCCCCGCGCTCGCCATTGCTCCATCAGCATAAGTTGGTGAAAACAATTACGCCATTCCATAAACGTGGGAGAACGCTGTTCCCGCCAGAGTCGCAAAATAGGACCTTTACCCACCAGACAGGCCTTCCGCATTAACAAACGATCAGTGCGCCGGGCAGGGTAGGGAGGCTCCATCCTATCCAGCACCACGAAAGCGCCTGTCCAACGCAGGCGTTGCTGCAGCAAGCCACCAACATACGCCCCGATACGCTTCCAATACTGCTGGACACGCGGGCACTCCCACCACATGTGTAACAGATTGGCTAGGGGGGCTCGGCAGCGTGGGCAACAGCCCACCTCCGTCAAATGACTGCGTAGGGCTCTGCGGGGAGAAAAATAGGCTCTGGTAATGCATTTGAATTGCACCTCGCGCCACCGCGCCCCTTCCACCACCACAGCAATCCGACACAGAGCGGTATGCACGGTATTAGGGAAAACCTCCCTTCCCAGCTCCGCCCCCCACGCTGCCTCCACCCCACTATAGTCTACCGGTGGGCGGACCCCACCCAGACGAGCCCGTAGACTCGCTATCGAAGGGGGGTCATCCTCCCCCAAAGCAAAAAAACCCAGCAACTGCTCAGATCTCTCCAAAGCAAGCGCCTCTTTAGGCAGAGACGCAATATAATGAGAGACCTGCAGGAACATAAAAGTATGTTGTGCAGTCAAATCATACTCCTGACAGAGGGCCTGAAAGGGTTTGCAGCGCCCTGTAGCGTCGACCAAATGCCCTAGGGATCTAATACCCCTTCTCCACCAGTCCCAAAACCCCCGCGTCCCGGAGCCAGGTTCGAAGTGAACATTACCCTGTAGAGGCAACCAGCGGGAGACCGTCCAGGACGTCCCCCATCGGGTATTTAGATACCGCCAGGTCCGCTGGGCTGAGCTAAACAAAACACAGCGCCCTAAGCGGTTCGGCAGGTCCCTGGGCATTGTATGTAAAGCTCCTAATAGTGAGAGGGGGGCTACCAGAGCCTCTTCCAGTGAGGTGGGCGTATAGACCTCCGTCCCCCCCAGCCAGTCCTCTAGGTGGCGAGCCTGACATGCCAACGCATACATGCCCAGATCCGGGAACCCCATCCCTCCCTCCCGCCACTTCCCCATTAACCGCCCCAGAGGGATACGGGCCCTAGCACCACGCCAGAGGAAGAGCCGTAGCGCCCTCTCCAGCCGACACAGGTCTCCTCGATACAACCACACCGGTAGGGTTTGGAGCCAATACAGCAAGCGAGGTAGAATTACCATTTTTACCGCCGCCACCCGACCTGACAGGGAAAGCGGTAGGGAGCCCCAAGCCAATAGCTGAGAGCGTAGTCGTGTCTACATCCAGTCCAAATTACATCGGTAGAGGTCTCGCGGCCGCCGAGTCAACCGTATACCTAAGTAAGTAAAATAGGAGGTAGCCCACTTAAGGGGGAACCGACCCACCCAATTCGATTGCAAAGTCCCGGAAACATCCAATGCCTCAGACTTCTCACTGTTAATCCGCAAGCCGGCAAAAAGACCATAAGTCTGAAATTCCTGTAGCAGATGTGGTAGGGAATCCTCCGGAGATAAAAGATGTACCAAAAGGTCATCCGCGAAGGCCGACACCTTGAAAGTTTGAGACCCAATCTGCACCCCCCTAATCGCCGGCGACGCCTCCACCGCCCGAATTAATGGATCCAGGGAGAGGACAAATAGTAGAGGCGAAAGAGGACAACCCTGTCTCGTACCACGCTCCAACGGGAAGGCCGCAGATAGCACCCCGTTACAGAGTATTCCCGCTGTGGGAGCAGCATAGAGACAATCAATCATTGCACAAAAGGGGGCTCCCAGGCCATAACACGGCAACAAAGTCCTGAGATAGTTCCAAGAGACCCGGTCAAAAGCCTTTTCCGCGTCAAAACTTACCAGCAGGGAAGGTAGTTGCTGGGCATGTACCCACTCCAGCGAGGCCAAGGTCTTACGCATGTTTCGGACGATGTACCGCCCCTTCACGAAGCCGATCTGGGAACTATGGACCAAATCATCCAGAAATCCCGACAATCTGTCCGCCAACACTTTAGCAAAGATCTTAATATCGAAGTTTAACAGAGAGATCGGACGGTAGGAGGCAGGCAATTCGGGGTCCTTACCCGGCTTAGGGATCAAAGTGATGTGCGCGTGATTAGTCCCCCATCGGAAGCCACCTTGTTCCACCCGTTGTGCATAGACCGCCGTTAAGACCGGGCTAACATAACCCTTAAGCAGTTTATAAAACTCTGCCCCCAGACCGTCCGGCCCCGGCGATTTAAAACAACCTGCCGCCTGAATTACCGATTCCACTTCGGTGGTGGTGATCGGTTGGCCTAGGGAAAGGCTTTGCTCTACCGTGAGTGAGGGCAGCTTCAGCTTCCGAAGATAATCTAACACAGCTGAAGGGGAGCTAACCTCTGCTGCGTATAGCTTCTGAAAAAATCCCCGAAATACCTGGCCAATCTCCCGGCTGTCCCGCTGCAACGTCCCATGCTCATCTCTTAAAGCCGCCACCGTATAAGAACCTCTTGAACCCCGCAAACAACGGGCCAGCAAGCGACCGGGCTTGTCACCATAGCAGTACAGCCGATAGCGGTAATATAGAATAGACTTCTTAGCGCGCTGGTGCAGCAGTTCATTAAGATCCACTCGGGCTTCCCACAGCTCCTTCTGGAGTCCCGTGGTCGGGGCCCGCGCCAGGCGCCTGCGTAATAAAGATACGTGCTTCTCCAACCGAAGAATCCGTTCTACTAGCATTCTACGCTTACGGGCTGCAAAGCCTATGATGTCGCCGCGCAGTACTACCTTAGCTGTTTCCCATATCAGTTCTGGGTCTCCCTGGTGGCCCCGATGGACCTCTTCAAAGTCGCGCCAACGTTGTTCCAGGAACTGGTGAAACTGTGTATCCCGGTAGAGTTCTAATGGGAACCGCCAGAGCCGCGACCGGTCTGTCGTCCCCCCCCATCCCAGCTCCAGCCACACTGGGGCGTGATCAGAGATCTCGTAAGGTCCAATCTGCACATCTACCACTCTGGCAAAGATCTCCTTAGAAAGCAAAAGGTAGTCAATGCGAGAGCTAGATCCATGGGCTCGCGATTGGTGTGTAAAATCCTTCTCCATCGGGTGCAACACCCTCCATGTATCTACCAACCCTAGACGAGACTTAAAACACCGCAACACCCGCGACACCGGCCCCCGCTCCCGGGCCTCCCCTCCCCGGGAGGTATCCAGCTCAACGTCTAGCACGCCGTTGAAATCTCCGCCCACCACCAATGGGGACTCATGCAACTGCTCCACCCTCGAAGCCAAAGTGGCATAAAAGGAAGGATCCAGGGAATTCGGCCCGTATACCGTCCCCAAAATGACCGGCTTCCCCTCCAAGGTACCTTGCAAAAACAAGTAACGCCCCGCCACATCACGCACTTCCACTTCGACTGACCAACGTACCCGTTTATGAACCAGGATGGCCACCCCTCCCTTCTTCCCTGCGGCCGGGGCCCCCACACCTGCCCGACCCAGTCTCGTCTTAATTTACTATGCTCCTCGGCTGTCTGGTGGGTTTCCTGCAGGAATGCAATATCGCATTTCTGCCGCGCTAGGGCCTGCAGAATTTTATATCTCTTAA
Source organism: Ichthyophis bannanicus (assembly GCA_033557465.1). NCBI lineage: Eukaryota > Metazoa > Chordata > Amphibia > Gymnophiona > Ichthyophiidae > Ichthyophis > Ichthyophis bannanicus. The sequence goes on along the minus strand of CM066045.1, from coordinate 21,379,761 downwards.
TGGGACTGCCCAGGCCGCAGACATTCCAGGTGATAACTTTCACAGCGGCGGGGCAGTGTCAAGACTCGACTGACCGGTAGTACGAGCTAATAGGGACAGGGTCCTCCCAGCCTGGAACCCCCTCCCCCTCTCCCTCTGTTGTATAATGAACACTCCCTGGGGATGATAACGGCTGCAACCTACCTCCCCCCCCTCCCTTCGCTCCCTGTTCCCTCCCCCCCTCCCCCCCAGCCCCCAGCTCCCTCCCCCCCACCCCTCCCCCCCGAATAGTACTAACCTTCTCACCTTCATTACACCTCACCTCACCTTACGCCTATAGGTCTTCCAGTGATGCGCTTCACCGCCCCCCCTCCCACTGCACCTCTCCCCCCACGCCCGGGCCCTCACAATGAAAACAGACACTTAGAGAGCCTCCCCCCCCCCCCGCAGCCACTTTCCCAACACATCATAAACATAGGCACAATATTCAGTTCAGATAACGTAAAGACACACAAGGGTAAGGAGAACCGGGAGTCCAACGCACTCACAGTATAAAGCTGGATGTGGGCCCCCCCCCCCGACCCTGGGGGGGGTGCGCCACCCCCCGCTCGGGTCCAAACCACCACAGCATTAAACCCCCGTTACTTGTCCGGCTCTCGTGCCCATTCCACCACCGGCACGGGGCGTCCCCCAGGCAAATCGAGGAAACCGACCTGGGGGTTGCAGCAGCCCCGCCCCGCACAAAGCAGAGCGGCTCCGCGCAGCCCCCCATGCTCCAGCCAAGGCAACAGGGGAATCCTCCCCCATTGGATCCGCCCCCCCCACCCGGTCCAGAGTCAGGGCATGGGCAGCACAGCCGGCCCCCCCGGACTTCCGACCCCCCCCCCCCCCCCGCTGATACCCCAGTCTCAACCCACACCGGTCTCCAATTCTAACTAGCTTCAACCAGCAAAAACAAGACGACAGACAAAACAAACACAAACAAAACGACAGGGCAAAAACAACAAAGGGGGGGAAACAGAGAAGAACAAGCCAAAATTCAGGCAGTGAACCGAAAACTGATAATAACATGGTAACTTCTCCAACCCGGTCAGCCATCAGTCTCAGGGTGCTCATGCCCGGCTGGCCAAGAGGGGTTTTATCAGGGCCGGCAGTCCAGTGCTGGCAGAAAGACTTAAAGGGGGGCCTTCCCACGAGATCCAAGCCCAAAATATTGAGACCCTCTTCAACTTGGAATTGCAATCCAACTGTGCTGCATACACCAGCCGCTCTAAGTTCTCAGCCCGCTCCACCATTAGAGGTGATACTGTCCACATAGGCCGCCGCCAATTCTGCTGACTCGAAGCTCCGGCGTTGCCCCTCTCTTATCACATGCAGACGCGCTGGGTATTGCACCACAAATTTAATGTGGCAGTCAATCAGCTTCTGGCATAATGGTGCGTATGCCCGGCGGCGTTGGCTGAGCTGCAGAGAGTAGTCCTGGGCAAGCCGGATCCGCACGTTGTCTGCCTCCACTCCACCGCGAGCCCTCGCTGCTCGCAAGATGGCCTCTTTCTGGGGGAAGCAAAGAAACTTCACCAGCACCACTCGTGGTCGTGAGTCCCGCACCATGCGGCTGCCCACACGATGCGTTCTCTCCAGCTGGATGTGCTCACCGGCTGCGTCCCCTGTCAGCAGCGGTACAAAGAGCCCCGTCAGGTAGCGCGGAAGCTCAGCATCCGATATGGTTTCTGGGATGCCCATCACTCGCAAGTTGTTCCTCCTGGAGCGATTCTCCAGATCGTCGAGTTTGGTCTCTTGGAAGCGCAGCAGGGTTTGAAGACCGTCCACGGACTGCTGCAACGTGGCAAGGGTGTCTTCTGCGTGCCCCACACGCTCCTCCGCCTCTTGAAGCCTCTTACCCAGATTCTCCACGGAGCTCTGTACCACATCGAGTTTCTCCCGGATGGCAGTGAACTGGGCAGACAAGGCCTCCGCAACCGCCGCTGAGATGTCTTCCACCCGGGCCGGGGAAGCCAGGGAGCTCGGCGCCGGCGTGCTCTCCGCCATCTTGCTGACCCCAGGCCCACGGTCGCATTCCTTCTTCCCCGTTCTCAGCGCCGCCGCCATCACGGCTAGGGGTTCCGCTTTCCTCACACACCTCCCCGGGTGACCCGATCGCCGGGGGATAGATTTTCGGTGGGCTGGGGGGCTGACAAACGGCTCTAATCTACCGGTTCAGGCTGGGGACGGTCGGAGCGCGAGCAGAGCACGTCCGCTCGCTCTCACCGCATCACCGGAAGTCCATCCAAGAAACTTTTATCTCGATCGCACTCAATCTGAAACGTTCACCTCAAACTGCTAACCCAATGTAGCAAAAAATCTGTACGTGATGGAGCAAATTGGTTACCAGATTTGGATTCAGCGCACCAAAAAACGTAAAAATCAATCGAAACATTAGAGGCAGTTTAAAAAAAAATTTTTTTAGTGTACCTGTGTAATTAATGATAAATACCTTTGTCAGATCAAAAAATTCACAAAACTGCTAATTGTATCACGATCCAAAAAGGACGTAAGCAACTATCGTCAAAAATGACATCACTGGTACTCTGTCCTGCAATTCATCACTAGCATCACCTAGCGGATGAAAATTATTCCTCTCATGGCGCAATATAAAGAGAATATTGACATGTGAAAAGTCATTAAAAGTTTGCATTCTTGAACAACTAGTTTCCGAGATACGCGATGTGAAACTTGCAATGGGGTCACTTTTGACCCCATCGGTACTCCCAGGGTTAAATTTCATCTGCCATTTGGACATCCAGTCTTCCAATTTATCAAGGTCCTCTTGCAATTTTAGCACAATCCTCTTGTGTTTTAACAACTTTGAATAATTTTGTGTCATCTGCAAATTTGATCACCTCACTTGTTATTCCTATTTCAGGTAATTTATGAATATGTTAAAAAGCAGCGGGCCCAGCATAAATCCCTGGGGTACTCCACTATTCACCTTTCTCCATTGAGAAAATTGCCCATTTCGCCCTACTCTCTGCTTCCTATCTTTTAAACAGTTCCTGATCCACAATAGAACATTGCTTCCTATCCTGTGACTTTTTAATTTCGCCCAGATTCTCTCATGAGGGTCCTTGTCAAAGGCTTTCTGAAAATTCAAATAAAAACATAGAAACATGATGACAGAAAAAGACCAAATGGCCTGTCTAGTCTGCCCTTCCATATCAATCACTATAACAGTCTCCTTTTTCCTTTAGAGGTTCTCTGTGTTTGTCCCATGCTTTTTTGAATTCAAATGTTGTCCTCATCTCTACCACTTCCATTGGGAGACTGTTCCATGCATCTACCACTCTGTAAAGAAATATTTCCGCATATTACTCCTGAGTCTATCCCCCTTCACCCTCATCCTATGTCCCCTCATAGCAGAGCTTGCTTTCCATCGAAAGAGGCTCTCCTGTGCATTTATGCCATGAAGGTATTTAAGCATCTCAATCATATCACCTCTATCCCGCCTTTCCTCTAAAGTATACATATTAAGATCCTTAAGTCTGTCCTCATATGCTTTATAACAAAGACCACTAACCATTTTAGTAGCCACTCTCTGTACCGACTTCAATTTGCTTATGTCCTTTAGAAGGTGCGGTCTCCAGAATTGCACACAATACTCCAAATGAGGTTGCACCAAAGACTTATACAGAGGCACTATCACCTCTTTTCTTCTGCTGGCCATCCCTCTCCCTATTCACCCAAGCATCTTTCTAGCTTTCACCATTGCCTTTTCTACCTGTTTAGCTACTTTAAAATCATCAGACACAATCATACCTAGGACCTGCATATTTTGTGGATAGAAGTACTTCATCCACTATACTATATTGCTCCCTTGGATTGCTGCAGCCCAAATGCATGACCTTGCATTTTTTAATATTAAATCTCAGCTGCCAAATTCTAGACCATTCTTCAAGCTTAGCTATATCCCTCGCCATGTTATCTACACCTTCCTGGCTGTCTACTCTATTGCAGATTTTGGTATCATCCACAAAGAGGCAAACCTTACCCGACAGTCCTTACGCAATCTCACTAACAAAGATGTTAAAATCAGACCAAGGACAGATCCCTGGGGCACACCACTGGTAACCTCCTTCTCCTCTGAGTGAGCTCCATTTACCTGTACCCTTTGTCGCCTCCCACTCAACCAATTTCCAACCCAAGCAGTAACTTTAGGGTCCATCCTTAGGGTGCTCAATTTGTTTATAAGTCGCCTGTGTGGAACGGTGTCAAAGGCTTTACAGAAATCTAAATACACCACATCTAGGGCTCTCCCTGGTCACCCAGTCAAAGAAATCAATCAGATTTGTCTAACAAGACTTGCCTCTGGTGAATCCATGCTGCCTCGGATCTGGTAATCCGTTGGACTACAGAAACCTCAGTATTTTCTCTTTCCGAAGCGCTTCCAATAATTTACTCACCACTGAGGTTAAACTAACTGGCCTGTAGTTTTCAACCACATCTTTACACTATATCAACTGGCTCACCTTAAAAAAATATATAACAGATTAATAAGACAAGACTGTTCTTTGCTAAATCCATGTTGGCTTTCTCCCATTAAAACGTGACTATCTACATGTTCAGTAATTTTATTCTTTATAATGCTTTTACAATTTTGGCCCGTACTGGAACCCTTTATAAAAATTGGCACTACATTGGCCATTCTCCAGTGTTCAAGTACTACAGATGATTTTATTAATAGTTCACAGGGTACTAATAGTAGGTCTGTGATCTCATATTTCAGTTCTTTCCATACCCTTGGATGTATACCATCTGGTGCAGGTGATTTGCTACTTTTCAATTTATCATATAATTGTAATACATCTTCCTGGTTTTGAGGTGGAATCCAGACAGGACTGAGGGCTGTGAGGGTTAAACTTGGTTGCTGTGTGAAAAGGATACACCCCTTGGTGATGATACACGCATGCTCTTTCAGCATTCCTTTGCTCCGTCTCTCTTCTATGCTAGAGATAACACTGTGAAATAGTTTCTCCAATCGGAATTGCATTGGGGTAGAGAGAGACCAATCATGAAGAAATGTCGTGATAAACTGATAAGATGTCTATATAGTTTGGAGGATTTGTCTGAGCTGGGCTCAGACTTTGAAAGTTATTTTCTCTGAGATTTGTCTGACCAAGAGATGGACTGTACACTTTGCATTTCTGAAAGTTTAGAGTCACTGCCAGACTTGTGATTGGGTGAATTGCCGGCAGAGCATTCTTTATTTGTTTGAGCTCCTCCATTCCTGTGACGTATAACAGTTTTGCTTTGAACCCTGAGTTTGTTTTCTACCTGCATTAAGGACATTTGCTTTAAAGTGGTAACCCACTATTTAGAACCACTGTGAGAAAGGGAAATAAAAGCCTTATTAATTCCCACCACTCAGCTTGATTGTTTCATTGAAGATTGGAGCTAAAGCAACTACAAGGACCAAGAGCCATTTGGGCCTTTAGAAGACTCTCCAATCTTAACCTTATATTTTTGTGTCCGACCTGCCCTGGCATCCACTGGCCACCAGGGAAGTGGTGCTGACAGTGGATACAAGAGCGATTGCCTATCTCTTTGTCAGAGCCACTCCATCCCCATCAGCCAGGAGATCGTGTGTGGATTAAGGAATGGAAACGTGAACCACTGTGCCCTACCTGGAGAGGTCCTTACACAGTTCTCCTGGCCACACCAACCGCAGTCAAGGTCGCAGAGGTTATCCCGTGGATTCATCATACTCGTCTCAAGAAAGCTGCTCCTGACCTGGATGATAAGTGGACGGCACACGAACATTCTCAGGATCCCTTACGCCTCACACTACGGAGAACCAGGGAATTAGCAGACAACGGAGCCCTACGCTAGCCGCAAATCAGAAGCGGCTTGTCTATGCACGGTGGAAGCTTGAGGAGTCATCTTCAGATACTGTTACGGAACAGAAGTGTAGTAGAACACCAGCTCCATGGTCAATATGCACCTGCTTATGCTGACTTTTGTGCTGGCATTCATGTGGGGCCTTCCCTTGTTGGCCTCAGGAACTATAAATGTAGTAACACTACTTGCCGGGACTGCTTTGAATACTTCGGACTTTTGTATACGCAACTCATCGCAGCCTGGAGTTTTTTTATCAACATGCCTTATTGCTGTACCTACTACTCTGTGTGAAATGCAGAAGTTTACTGTAATGCATAATCTGAACTGCAAACAGCCAAAGCTAACATTTTCTACATTTTTCTACTTCATTGGTGTTACTCGTCCTTCCTCAGCCTATTTTAACAGGATCTCTTTCTCCTTGCAGGTTGTCTCCACGCTTAAAGCCACAGATTGCTTTATTTTTGTAAATGCAACTAAAGGGGTTTTTAATTTGTCTATTATGAAGGTATCTTATGCTTGCTCAGAAATGTATCTTCCCTTAGGATGGTTTTTTTTAATGTGGTAAAACTGCTTATACTTATGTTCCCATAAACGCTACTGGAGGTCCTTGCACTTTTGGCAGACTTACTACTGCTGCTTTATATGTGTTGTTTTAATCTCACGAGAGTGTTTCCATTGAACGCTCTATTCAAGACTTACATGACCTAGCTAATCATATCACCGCCCCCTCCACAGGTGGTTTGAGGGATGGTTTAATTGGTTAGATGGACTTAAAACCCTAGTGGTAGGAGTTATTCTTATTCTCCTGCTATGTTTTATCCTGCCATGCTGTATCCCTATCCTTATGTGATTTATTACCTCCACCATTGAGACCCATGGTGGAGTGGAAAACTGCTGCCCATGTGATGGCAGTATGCAAATACAAGTCCCTACCACAGTTAGAGGAAATCATATGAGAAAATTGGCTTCCTTCATTTTGAAGACAAATTTTTCCTTTAAAAAAGAGGGAATGAGGTGGAATCCAGACAGGACTGAGGGCTGTGAGGGTTAAACTTCAGGGGCGGCTCTATAATGAGGCGAAGTGAGGCGGCTGCCTCAGGCGGCAAAGTCTTGAGGGTGGCAAAAAATGCCCCCAAAGCAGCCGCCTCACTTCGCCTTCAAAGGTTTTTAAAAAATCCGAAAAAACAATTTCACAAGTTGCTGCCGAGTCTGCTTCTCGGCAGCGGCAACTCACCCCCCTTTTCCAGGCAGCCGCGGCTCCCTGCCTCTCAGAGAACCGTGGCTATGCTGTGACTGCAGTTTTAAATAAAAATGAAACCGGTGAGGAACCTTCTCGCCTCCGTGAAGGACCCGTGCAGCTTTGTTCCGCCCCCAAAGGAAGTTACAAGCTGCCTGGAAAAGGGGGGTGAGTTTGCCGCTGTTGGCCTTCAAAAAAACCCAACCAAAAAAAAAAACCCTGAGGAGAGGAGCCGCTGTAGCAGCAGGAAGTGCCCCGCAGCTGCCCCGGCAGAGCCCTCCTGTCTCCCTCAGCGCGGCTTTACAGAGCCGTGAAGGGAGATGGGAAACTCTCCCTTTACGACTCTGTAAGCTGCGCTGAGGAAGACAGGAGGGCTCTGCCGGGGCAGCCCCGGGGCACTTCCGGCTGCCGCAGCGGCTTCAGCAGCCAGGTTCTTTTTTTTAATTTCCCGGGGGGGGGGGGGGAGAGAGGGTTAGGACTTGTAATGGGCTGATGGAGGGGTTAGGATTGGTAATGGGCTATGGGGGGTTCTAGGACTTGAAATGGGCTAATGGGGGGTTAGGACTGTAGGTGGGCTGATGGGGGTGTTTATGACTGGTAATGGGCTGTGGGAGGCTAGGACTGGAAATGGGCTGATGGGGGGGGGTTAGGACTGGTAATGGGCTATGGGGGGGCTAGGACTGGACGTGGGCTGATGAGAGGGAGCTAGGATTGGAAGTGGGCTGATGGTGGGTTAGGACGAGTTGGGCTGATGGGGTGGTTAGAACTGGTAATAGGCTATGGGGGGCTAGGACTGGAAATGGGCTGATGAGGGGTTTAGGACTGGTAATGGGCTATGGGGGGGGCTAGGACTGGAAATGGGCTGATGGGGGGTTTAGGACTTGTAATGGGCTATGGGGGGGGCTAAGACTGGATGTGTGCTGATGGGGGGTAGGACTGGAGGTGGGCTGATGGGGGGTGTTTAGGACTGGTAATGGGCTATGGGGGGCTAGGACTGGAAGTGGGCTGATGGGGGGGATAGGACTGGAAATGGGCTTGGACTGGAAATGGGCTAATGGGGGAGGGGAGGAGAGTGCTGCTGCCCCTGGAAGAAAACTAGGGGCTAGGGCTACAAATGGGCTGATGCGGGAGGATGGTAGAATGGAACTGGAAGGGAGCAGATAATGGGAGGGTCTGCCAGGGGAAGGAGGGGGCACAAAGGGAGCTGACACCTGGGATGTACTGAAGGGGGACTGGAAGGGAGCTGACACTTGGGGATGGGAGTGGTAGGTGGTTGGGTAATGGGGAGAAGGCTGGAAGGGAGCTGACATGCAAATGGCACTGGAAGGGGGAGGGACAGAGGGTACGGTGACTGGAAGGGAGCTGACCTGGAGGGTGGCACTGAGAGTGGACATGAGCTAATATCTGGGATGGTATTTGGACTAGAAGGGGCTGGACAGTGGGGAAGGAGGGGGACTGGAAGGGAATGGACACCAGTTGCAGTCGTGGAAATGCAAGGCAGTTGACATTGGACGGTACTGGGAGGGAAGGACTGGAAAGGGGGCTGATACTGGGGAGGGTTACTGGAACTGGAAATGGGCTGATGGAAGGAAGTAAAGAAAACAAAAGAAGAGATAAGAAATGGGAGATGGACCATGGACCATAGACCACAGAAAGAGAGCTAAGAGAAGACAGGAAAGCAGAAGCCTCAGATCGGGACCAGCATCATCAGAGAATAAAATGGTCAGACAACAAAGGTAGAAAAAATAATTTTATTTAAGTTTAGTGATTGGACTTTGTGCTATTTTTATATTTTACACAGTATTGGGGAACTGCATCTCTTATTTATCTGATGTTGCACTGCATGTGGACTCTGGCTTCTTGGGGTTTCAATTTAAATTTAGTCTACATATTATTATTTTTACTTTAGATTGTGGCTACTTATTCTGTACTTGCTGAGGGTCGATGTTGCGAGTGTTTGACTGAGTTCAGGAATTCTGTTAACATGGAGTTTGTACATAAAGATCTACACTGTACTGTAGTATTTGACTTGTTCAGGTTTTCAAATAGGTGTATGGATGTTCCAGGGCCCACTGTAGTATTTACAGTGATGCTTTTTTTGGATGGGCTCCTTACGTGAGTTTTGGAAGTTTGTGCTGATATGGTATGTTATGGTAGGTTTGTTCTTTGTTGTAGGGTTTTGTATTAGTTCACAATATGCCTGGTACTGGAGAATAGTGGTTGTTGTTGCTCTTGTTAGTGAGATGATCAGAATCAGATTTTTTTTAAAAATATTGAGTTCTGTGGGTGAATGTCCTGGTTCTGCTCTGCACCTACTGTGGATGCAAAATATATGTTGAAAAAGAAAAAGCAAGAACCATAACGCAGTTTATAACAACAAAATAAAAATGAGTTATAATTTAGTTTTATAATCTGTGCTGTTAGTTCTTGCTGTCTTTTAGTTCCTTGGTGTTCAAATGGGACCATACCGGTGCAAGCGGTGCAGCCACACAGGGCGGAAAGGCTTGGGAGGCGTATTTCGGCTGTCTGCTGTTGCCCTGCTGCCACTGGCAGGACAATAGCAGGCAGCCGAAATGCGCTCCCCAAGCCTTTTCGCAGAACTTTAAGCAGGTCTGGTCTCTCCCTCCTCCGACTCAATGTCAAGGAGGGACAGATCTGCTTAAAGTGCCGGTGCCTTTCAGATCGGGCGCATGCCCCCCTTCTCCTCCCCATACCTCCAAGATCCAGTGCTGCCTGCTCTTTCCCTGCTGCTGGCGCCTCTGTGAAAAAAACAGAGGGCAGCAGCAGCAGGGAAAGAGCGGGCAGCGCTGGACGGGGGTATGGGGGGAGGGGGGGAGTGCGCCCGAGCTGCAAGTCTCACAGGGTGTGATTGCAGCTCGATATGGCCCTGTGTGCAAACATCTTGCATTTCCTCCATATAATCTAATCGGCTTTTTGGTTTGGTTCAGTCTCTGATTGGATTTCTAAAAAAGCCCCGTCCCCTCTACGGTTGGGGGGGGGGGGTGCCTTTTCATACTTCGCCTCAGGCAGCAGATTGCCTTGAGCCGCCCCTGTTAAACTTGGTTGCTGTGTGAAAAGGATACGCCCCTTGGTGACGATACACGCAATGCTCTTTCAGCATTCCTTTGCTCCGTCTCTCTTCTATGCTAGAGATAACACTGTGAAATAATTTCTCCAATCGGAATTGCATTGCGATAGAGCGAGACTAATCATGAAGAAATGCCGTGATAAACTGATAAGATGTCTATATAGTTTGGAGGATTTGTCTGAGCTGGGCTCAGACTTTGAAAGTTACTTTCTCTGAGCCTGTGTGCACATTAAATGTCTTGCTTCCTAAAAAGTGACTCCTGAGTCTCCTTTCCTTCCAGGGTTAGTTGCTACAGTTTATCAATATTTCTTTCAATTCTTCCTTAAAATACTATTTCATCCCTACATCTTCTTCAGTAAAGACTGGAGCAAAGAATTCATTCAGTCTCTCTGCTATGGCCTTGTCCTCCCTTAGCATCAGGAGCAGAAGCAGGAGCAGAACGAATCTTGAAGGACTAGAAAAGGGGACTGCTGCCCCCTAATTTGCTAATTTGTTACCGCAGGATGTAGTAAGAGCTGTTAATGTAGCTGGGTTTAAAAAAGGTTTTGACAAGTTCCTGGAGGAAAGGTCCATAAACCATTATTAAAAAGGGACCCAGGATATCAATGCTTGACCCAATACAAGCATTGTGGAACCTGTGTCTCTTGGGGATACTGCTAGCTACGTATGACCTAGATTGGCCACTGTTGGAAACAGGATGCTGGGCTTGATGGACCAGTATGGCATATCTTATGTTCTTACTTCTGGAGAGAGATCTGCAATTGTAAGTGTTACTTCTGGGAATTTTTCTAAATCTTGGTGAAAAAGGAATTCTTTAGATTAAAGCTGATTAATCTGTGAACCCAGTGTATTTGTTAAATCAAGCAAGGCCTAGTGGCAGCAAAGAGTTTAAGTTTAAATTTAAAACACAGAGGAGAGCTTTCTGGTTAAATTTAGAACCCAGCAGAGAGCTTCCAGTTTAAAGTTAGTCAGCCAGGGCTTAGTAGCAGCAAAGAGCTTTAATTTAAATTAAATCAGAATATAACTTAGCATAAAAGGTAAAACAGGGTCAATATTCCTTAAGCAATAAATTATTTCTAGAGAGCCTTACAGAGAGGCCTTCTACATAGGGGGAAAGAGACCTGTAAAATTTTTAAAAAGGTGTTAAAGCCAGGCAACAGATCAAAAGGCCATTTTGAAAGACTCCCACTTTCCAGCAAGGACAGTGTTAATCGCTCAGGAAACTGATCACAGCTTACCTCAGAAGCACAGGCATAAATAGTTTAACCAGAGTGCTGTGCTGCTCTCAGTCTTGAAGGACTAGAAAAGGGGACTGCTACTTCTGGAGAGAGATCTGCAATTGTAAGTGTTAACTTCTGGGAATTTTTCTAAATCTTGGTGAAAAAGGAATTCTTTAGATTAAAGCTGATTAATCTGTAAACCCAGTTTATTTGTTAAATTAAGCAGGGCCTAGTAGCAGCAAAGAGTTTCAGTTTAAATTTAAAACACAGAGGAGAGCTTTCTGGTTAACTTTAGAACCCAGCAGAGAGCTTCCAGTTTAAATTCAATAGTCAGTCAGAGCCTAGTTTACTTCCATTTAAAACACAGAGGAGAGCTTTCTGCTTAAATTTAGAACCCAGCAGAGAGCTTCCAGTATAAATTCAATAATTGGTCAAGGCCTAGTTTACTTCCATTTAAAACACAGAGGAGAGCTTTCTGGTTAAATTTAGAACCCAAGACTACCTCTATCCAAGAAGGAGCTGTGGGACTCCCTCTGGAGATTGGTCACAGATTACCTTAGAAGCACAGGAGAGGGTACTGTGTAGCAGCCAGCTTTTAATAAGTCTTTTTCCCTCCTTCCCTCCCATCACCCACCCACCCCTGGGATAATTATAGCTTTATAGGTGCTTAAACTTCTTAAAGGAAAGGAGGTGCCATTTTCACTTTCAGGTGCAGCTGTTCAGTCTCATCAGCATACATTGTTCACCTGAAATTTAATTAATCTCAGGTTCTTAAAGTACATTAAATGCATTAGGTATAGTTTTATTAGTATAAGTATCCCCAGCAACCCTTAGTACGTAAAGAACTTAAATATTTAAACACAACCTTAAAACCAAGATGCAGACAGCAATCCAGCAGTGAGATGGGGACTTTCCAGTCTTTTGCATTGAGTGTCACATGTATGATTTTCTCCCAGTTGGTGAGGGGTCTTACGTGTGCACAAGGTGCAAGGAGCTCTTTGCTATCAGGGAATGAGTCCGATCTCTACAGGCAAGAGTAGCAGACTTGGAAGACATAAGGAAGACAGAGAGTTACATAACGAGACCTACAGGGATATAGTCCTGAAGTCCCATCTCCAGTCTGGCAGCATCCCTGCTGCCTTGGAGGAGAGAGGTCACGTGACAGGAGAGCATCAACCTGGTGTAGCAGGAAGTGATCCTATAGCTAAGACCTGTCCTCCAGGTGATGTAAAACCCTCTCGCACCGAGGATGTTTCTCCAGGGCCAACTGCTCACGAGGGAAGGGTTAGGTCAGTCGTTATAGTTGGTGATTCGATCATTAGGCATGTAGATAGCTGGGTGGCTGGTGGACATGAGGATCGCCTGGTAACATGCCTGCCTGGTGCAAAGGGAGCAGACCTCATGCGCCACCTAGACAAAGTCTTAGATAGTGCTGGGGAGAAGTCTGCTGTCTTGGTACATGTCGGTACCAATGACATAGGAAAATGTGGTAGGGAGGTTCTGGAGGCTAACTTTAGGCTTTTAGGTAGGAAGTTGAAATCCAGAACTTCCAGGGTAGCTGACAGTCACCCAAGAGCGCATGGTTCGGAACAATGTATCCTTGAAGGATACTACCGAAAATAGAGAGGTTCCAAAAAAGAGTAAAGTAGCCCAAATGCCCTTGAGTATGGAGCAGACAGAGCTTAAAGATTCCAAATTACCCATGCCTACGAATAGCCAGATTAATATGAATAAATTACAGTCTCTAAAATGCTTGTATGCAAAAGCTAGAAGTCTAAAAACTAAGATGGGAGAGTTAGAATATATAGCACTAAATGAGAGGTTAGATATGATTGGAATCTCAGAGACATGGTGGAAGGACGACAACCAGTGGGACACTGTGATACCTGGGTAGAAACTATATCGTAATGATAGAGATGATCAAATTGGTGGAGGGGTTGCACTCTATGTTAGAGAGGGCATTGAGTCAGAAAGGATTAAAGTTTTGCAGGAAACAAAATTTGCTATAGAATCTCTATGGATTGAAATTCCATGTAAAAAGGGGAAGGCGATGGCTGTGGGGGTGTACTATCGACCACCTCGCCAGAATGAACAAATGGATGATGAAATGCTCAAAGAAATCAAGGATGCTAACAAAAGTTACAGCACAGTAATAATAATTACCCTGGTATTGACTGGGTCAGTGTCACAGCAGGACATGCTAGGGAGATAAAGTTCCTAGATGAAATAAATGACTGCTTCTTGGAGCAGATGGTTCATGAACCGACCAGAGGGGAAGCCATATTGGACCTAGTCCTTTGTGGAACACCAGATCTGGTGCAAGAGATAAGGGTGTTGGGGCCACTTGGCAAGAGTGATCATAGCATGATCACATTTGATTTAATTAATGGAGGAGGGATGGTAAGGAAATCCACAGTACTGCCTTTTAGCTTTCAAAAGGGAGACTATGATAAAATGAGGAAAATAGTTAAGAAAAAACTAAAAGGAGCAGTTGCAAACGTTAAAGACTTACATCAAGCTTGGGTGTTGTTTAAAAATACTATCTTAGAAGCCAAGAGCAGCTGTATTCCACGCTTTAAGAAAAGTAGAAGGAAGTCCAAAAAACTGCCAGCATGGTTTAAAGGTGAGGTCAGAGAGGCTGTTGTTACCTAAAAAGCGTCTTTCAGGAAATGGAAAAAAGAGCCAAATGACGAAAACTGGAAACAGCACAAGCACTGGCAAGTTAAATGCAAGGCATTGATAAGGCAGGCAAAGAGAGACTTTGAGAAGAAACTTGCTGTGGAAGCAAAAACACATAATAAAGACTTTTTCAAGTACATTCCAGCAAAAAAAAACCCGTGAGAGTGTCAGTTGGTCCATTAGATGATAGAGGGGTAAAAGGGGCAGTAAGAGGGGACAAGGCTATAGCGGAGGGACTGAATGAATGTTACCTATGACTGAAGTGGTATTTAAAGGTGACACTGCAGAAGAATTGAAAGAAATATCGCTACACCGGGAAGATGTATTTCAACTATTTGATAAACTGAAGAGTAGCAAATCACCTGGACTGGATGGTATACATCCAAGGGTGTTGAAAGAACTGAAATATGAGAGTGCAGACCTGCTATTAGTAATCTGTGAACTATCATTAAAATCATCTGTAATACCTGGATTGGAGGATCGCCAATGTAACGCCAATTTTTAAAACGGTTCCAGAGGTGATCCAGGAAACTACAGACCGGTGAGCCTGACGTCAGTACCAGGAAAAATGGTAGAAACCATCATAAAGAACAAAATTACTCAGCATGTAGATAGTCATGGCCTAATGGGAGACAGCCAACATGGCTTTAGACAAGGAAGATCTTGTTTTACTAATCTGTTATGTTTTTTTGAAGGTGTGAATAAACAGGTAGACAAAGGTGAGTCAGTTGATATAGTGTATTTGGACTTTCAGAAAGCCTTTGACAAAGTCCCTCATCAGAGACTTTTGGCAAAACTAAAGAGTCATGGGATAGGAGGCAGTGCACTATGGTGGATGAGGAACTGGTTAAAAGATAGAAAGCAGAGAGTAGGGCTAAATGGCCAATTTTCCCAATGGAGAAAGGTGAATAGTGGTGTACCCCAGGGATCTGTGCTGGGTCCACTGCTTTTTGACATATTCATAAATGACCTGGAAAAGGGAATAACGAGTGAGGTTATCAAATTTACAGATGACACAAAACTATTTAACGTTGTTAAAATCCAAGAGGATTGTGGAAAATTGCAAGAGGATCTTGATAAATTGGAAGACTGGGCATCAAAATGGCAGATGAAATTTAATGTGGACAAGTGCAAAGTTATGCACCTAGGGAAGAACAACCCAAACTATAGTTTCACGATGCAAGGTTCCACATTAGGAACCACCACCCAGGAAAAAGATTTAGGCGTCATTGTGGATAACATGTTAAAACCCTCAGCCCAGTGTGCAGCAGTGGCCAAGAGAGCAAATAGAATGCTAGGTATCATAAGGAAAGGAATGGAAAATAAAACAAAGGATATTATAATGCCTCTGTATCGTTCCATGGTGCGACTGCACCTTGAATATTGTGTGCAATTCTGGTCGCCGTATCTTAAAAAGGATATAGTGTTATTAGAAAAGGTTCAGAGAAGAGCCACCAAAATGGTAAAGGGGATGGAAGGATACCCCTGTGAAGAAAGGATAAAAAGGTTAGGGTTCTTTAACCTGGAAAAGAGACGGCTGAGGGGAGATATGATAGAAATCTATAAATTAATGAACAGAGTGGAACGGGTAAATGTAGATCGATTGTTTACGTTATCAGAATATATGTTTATGTTTATTTCATTTGCTTAACCGCTCTTCAGTGAAAGTCAGAGCAGTGTACAATATATAAAATAACAGAATAGGGCACTAGGCCAGAAGTAATTAAAAGAAGTTACAATTCTTAAATAGGAAAGAGAGAAGGCTAGTAAAGAGCAGTGGAATATAGGAGAGGAGGTTAGGGTCAGGGGGTGGGGAGGTTGAAGGCCAGGGAGAAGAGAAAGGACTTTAGGTCATGTCTAAAGGTGCAGTGATGAGGTTCAAGACGGAGAGAGGTGGGAAGAGAGTTCCAAAGGGCAGGGCCTGTGTAGAAAAAGGCGGAGGAACGGGTGGATTGGAGGTGGGCAAGGGAGGGAGGGGGAAGGCTAAGACGAGTGGTATGGAAGTGGATGAGGTCTGCCAAATATTGTGGAGTGGAGTGCTTTGTGGATGAGAGTAAGTAGTTTGAACTGGATACGATAAGAGATGGGAAGCCAATGAAGCTGAAGGAGGAGGGGGGTGATGGGGTCTCTAGGGGAGGAGTGAGTGATAAGCCGGGCGGCAGTGTTTTGAATTCTCTGAAGCCGGGTTAATTGAGACAGGGGTAGACCAGAGAAAACAGAGTTAGAAAAGTCGACGCGGGACATGACAAGTGATAGAAGTAAGGTTGTGAGAGCGGAGGGAGAAAGGAAAGGGCGGATTGCACGAATTTGGCGAAGAAAAAAGAAGGAGGTCTTGGTGATGTGAGACACATGAGCGTGGAAGGAAAGGTCAGAGTCAAAGAGAACACCGAGATAGCGGAAAGTAGAGACCAGAGATATGGGGGTGCCAGAGAAAGAGGGGGCTAATGAGGGGGATGGGCGACCGTGCAGAAACCAAATTGCAGTGGTTTTTGTGAGGTTGAGGTGAAGACAGTTCAAGGTCAACCAGTCAGTGACGCCGGTTAGACAGGAGTTAAGTGGAGTGAGATCAGGGCATAAAGGGGAGGTATGAGGGAGAAGAACGATATCATCTGCGTAATAGAAAGCCAATATCCCAAATTGTTGTATCACCAGGGTGAGGGGAGCTAAGAAGAGATTGAAGAGGAGAGGGGCCAGGACAGAACCTTGGGGAACTCCACAGGAGAGGGGAAAAGGGTCTGAGGGAGAAGTGGAGGGAGAGGAGGAGAGGACTGCACCGGACCGGGAGGAGAGAAAAGAGTGGAACCATCGATAAACTGTGCTACAAAGGCCGGCTTCACGTAGACGAAGCAGAAGGAGAGAGTGGTCCACCAAGTCGAAGGCGGCGGAAAGATCAAGAGCTACCGCCACCGAAATATCACCACGGTCGTGTGCTACATGCAGGGAATTAGTGAAGGTTGTCACAAGGTAGACCTAGGGCAGCCCGAGAAAATGGAGATCAGCACGAATGATCAGAGGAAAAATGACAGGGTAAACAAAGTAATGTCAGAAGGTTGCTATAGACAACCCAGGCACACGTGCACAGGGCCAATGAAGACACACCCAGGTAGCAAAGAAAGGGAATTTGCTTTGCCTAATAGGGATCAGCTGGGTGGAGGTGGAGCCAGGAGACACGAGGATAAAATATGCTCCCAAACAGTTAGAAGGAGAGAGGAGTTGAGGCAACAAGGGTCACAACCAGAGAGACCGTGGCGAACACAGCTGAAGCCGGGGAGAGCATGGAGTTGGTATGAAAGAGAGAAAGAGAGTGAGAATGAGTTATCGGAGCAACAAGGGATCCAGCATAAAGGTCTGAGGGAAGCCAGAGACCTGAATGAAAGATTTGGAAGTCAGCAGCCTGATAGCGTGTATGTGCCTGGAAGACAAGAGAAACGTGGGAAGACTGCCATAGCAGGTACCAGTGCAAGAAATAAAAGTAGAGGCTATTTGCTATCTGAAAGGGTAAAACCCTGGAGTCATAGAAATAGCCACACAAAGACAAGCTATATAGAGGCTGAGAATAACTTTTCCCCTGATTACAGAAACCCTAGGAGAAGAGAGATTTTCTTACCAGAAAAAGCTGAAGATTTCCCTAGTGATTGTGAGCTCCCAGCTGTTAGTAAAGTTCCGTCTAAAGCTTTGCAATCTAGGTCAGCTGAGCTAGACCTGAGCAGGCACAGAGCCTACCGTAATTACTCTACTAACAAACCAAACAAGGATTTGAGTTATCTACTGGGTTACCAGCAGGGGCAGAGCCCTGACAAGCTCAATTCAAAGCCATACGGTTTTACCCAGAGAGGCATTAGCTCAGAGGGAGAAGGAAACTTCCTGTGTGACGGAGCAAGCCAGTCGTACTCTTATCCAACAGCTGATATTAAGAGCATAAATACAGGTGAAGAAGAATTGATGGAATGTGAGAGTTCAGAGGTGTCTATAGTTCCTGAACCAATGGACTGCTCTTTAACTGTGAGTGACCAGGAGTTTTCTCTGAGATAAATTATTTGATTATAACCAAACTACCAGTGCTGTAACTTATGTGCTAATTGCTCTCACTCTCTTACAAACAGCAGACGTAAGCTGTGCTATCTGCAAACAAAAGGAAAAGCCTACATAGGATAGTAAGGCTGTTTATTCATTTCTTTTGTTTGATGTTTGAAGCTGAAGTAAGCTATTTCTGTTAACCATTTGTCTTTTGTTATATGCCAAAGTTGGCCCTTATTTTGTGTTGCCAAAAAGGAAAAGAAACCTCAAGGGACGGGGAATAAAACCCTAAACGTAGAATTAAACTTGTTCTGTGATTTGTCCGAAGGAAGGCACAACTACCACCCTCAGGGAGCCCAGCAATACCGGTTCCTACCGATTGGGCTATGAGGGCATGACAAGGTCTAGTGAATTTCGACTGTGCTTACTGTATATAGTTCATTGTATATGGTTTATTTAAATTACCTTGTTTTCTTCCAAGTTCTCTAATCCCTGTTGTAAAATGCACTACAGTTATCCTGTATGTATATGTTTTGTTCCATGTAAACCGCGCTGATGATAATAGTGCGGTATATAAGAAATGTTAAATAAATAAATAAAATAAAATAAATAGGACAGTTTCAACACTGTGACCGTGACGGAAACCTGACTGACGGGGGTGAAGGAAGTTGATAGAGTCAAGATGGTGGGAGAGCTGTGCGAAGACAACCTTTTCAAGGAGTTTGGAGAGAAAAGGGAGGTTAGAGACTGGACGGTAGTTGGCAGGATCCAGAGGGTCAAGTGAGGGCTTTTTAAGGATTGGGCGGATGACTGCATGTTTCCAGGAGTGAGGGAACGTTCCTGTGGAAAGACTGGAATTTAGCATAGAAAGGAGAAAGGGGAGGAGTGAAAGGGAGGGAGTGAGTAGCCAAGAGGAGGGGATGGGGTCAAGAGGACAGAATGTTTTGTTGGAGGTAGAGATAAGATGATGGAGCTCACTCGTGGAATTCTAGGGGACATGCAATGAAGCTACAGGATAAACTATTTAAGACTAAGAAGAGAAAATATTTTTTCACTCAATGTGTAATCAGACTCTGGAATTTGTTACTGGAGGATGTAATAAAAGCTGTTAGTGTAGCTGGGTTTAAAAAAGGTTTGGACAAGTTCCTGGAGGAAAGGTCCATAAACCATTATTAAAAAGGAACCCAGGATATCACTGCTTGACCTAATACAAGCATTGAGGAACCTGTGTCTTTTGGGGAAACTGCTAGGTACATATGACCTAGATTGGCCACTGTTGGAAACAGGATACTGGGCTTGATGGACCTTGGTCTGACCCAGTATGGCATATCTTATGTTCTTATGAGGAAGTGGCAGCTATACGGGAACTGGATAAGCCCAGGAGAGTTTGCAGGATCAGGAAGAGCAAAAGGTGGACATGGAGGAGCTGGCATATGACCTTGAGGCTGACCATCCACATAGGGTGGAGGAAGAGAATGCAATCGACTAGGAAATATGTCACATGCTTTGACAGGGGTGTATAGAAGTTCCCTGCCAAACCTGTACAGGCACCTGAAGCATGCTTTTCAAAATGCCAAATATCCTTTCTATCGCAGCCCTGGTCTGCCAATGGGCCCCTATTGTAGTTCTCCTATGCTACCCCTTCTGGGCAGGCTATGGGGGTTATTAACCAGGCCCAGAGAGGGTGGCCTTTATCTTCTGCAGGAGTATAAACAGAGTTAATGAGTCAGTGTGTGCTTGCTGTTTGGGAGTCTGCATGTTAAAGGCTAGTTGGCAGCCGAGACCATGTGGGATGCTGGTTACATGGTCAGTGAGGCTTTAGTGGGGGGTGTTACAGCCATAGGACACTGCAGCTAAGCCACTGTATGGAGTGTAGTCATGTAGAAGCTATCCACCTGTTATCTGGCCATTTTCAAAGCGTTCATGTAGGTCCAACTGTAGACATTGTGGCACTAGCCTGGGAAGTGGGCAAACATCAGTTATGAGTTGTGAGGCATTGCAGCCCGCCTACACGTTGAGAGTGTAGAAGAACCTTTGGTTGCAGAATGTAGCCTCTTTTCCTGCAGGTGATCTGATTGCATTGTTTTTGTATGTTTTTTTTGTTCAATTGTAAACCGCACTGATTTTAATAGCGCGGTATATAAGAGAAGTAAATAAAATAAAAATAATAAAATAATAAATTGTGTGTGCTGTCTACTGTCCAAGCATTGACGGGAAGTGTGCCAGCTCATAGAATCTCACCATTGTTTGATGTTGCTGCTGCTCTGTCTCAGGTAAGACAATATCTGGGATGTCCAGTGTCTAGGAATGCCAGGGTTGCGGTCACCTTTGGATTCACGGTACTCTTCCCCCCGATACAATGGGTTCAAGATCTGCCTCCAGCAGTTTGCACAGGGACACTATTGTTTCCTTGTCAAACCTGAACCTGTGCATGCATTGCTCCTCTGTGAGGCCCACGAGCTGTGTCCTGGATGCATATACCTTGTATAGAGTGTGCCTCCACCTCCTCTGTATCTTCTATTTCCTGCGAGCCAAGGCGCACATGAGACATCCTTGGCTAGCACTCATGGCAACCAGCATACTACTACTGCTTATCATTTGTATAGCACTACATAGAGATGTAAGACACATCAGAGCTTATAATCTAATCAGCACCAGCATTCACCTTCCCCATCTAGTACCACATGTACAGGGATACACCCACCACCAAACATAGGGACAGAGTGGTACAGAGACTCACCAACCCACAATTACAGGAGCACAATCGGATAGGGACACACCCACCAACAGTACTACTGGCACTGACACTTACACCCTAGCACACACAAACACACAAACTCTCAGCTATATGGGAGGGAGAGTGAGATGGTGCTTTAGGGCATGAGGTTGGGATGGTAGGGTCAGGTTGGAGCAGGCTATGGGGAAGGGGAGGGTGATGGGGGTCAGAGATAGAGATTGGGAGAAAGATATGGGTGAGGCTACAGAAGTTGCAAAGGATTGTACAGTGGGCCAGAATTGATGATAGTTTGGAAGGGACAATGGACTAACCACGCAGTGTCCAGCAAGTCTAAGCACCAACCAATGCTCCAGGCCTTTAACGCCAGCTTTCTCCCCTTGTAGTCGATATTTGTAGCAGGTACAAACGTGTGCACTGAGTTTTGGTGACGCACGTGCATCAGACTTTTACAGAATATGTCATCTGTGCGTATGTTCTTGGTCGGCCCATTCTCTACCCCAAACGCCCCTTTTGCACATGTGTACATTTGTACGTCATTGGTCATCTATGTGCACATAAGAACATATACATACTTGTATATAGTTTACATACTGCAACTGTACATAGTTCCCCAGTTCTTTCCCAAGTTATCCATGCCTATGGCCGTTTTGTCTGTGGCAATTTTTTCCGTTATTTGTAAACCGCACTGATACGAAAAGCGCGGTATAGAAGAACTGTAAATAAATGAATGAATAAATAAATAAATGAATAAATAAGATATGCCATACTGGGTCAGACCAAGGTCCATCAAGCCCAGTATCCTGTTTCCAACAGTGGCCAATCTAGGTCATATGTACCTAGCAGTTTCCCCAAAAGACACAGGTTCCTCAATGCTTGTATTAGGTCAAGCAGTGATATCCTGGGTCCCTTCTTAATAATGGTTTATGGACCTTTCCTCCAGGAACTTGTCCAAACCTTTTTTAAACCCAGCTACACTAACAGCCTTTACTACATCCTCCGGTAACAAATTCCAGAGTTTGATTACACGTTGAGTGAAAAAATATTTTCTTTTATTAGTCTTAAATAGTTTACCCTGTAGCTTCATTGCATGTCCCCTAGTCTTTCTATATTCTGATAACGTAAACAATCGATCTACATTTACCCGTTCCACTCCGTTCATTAATTTATAGACTTCTATCATATCTCCCCTCAGCCATCTCTTTTCCAGGTTAAAGAGCCCTAACCTTTTTATCCTTTCTTCACAGGGGTATCCTTCCATCCCCTTTACCATTTTGGTGGCTCTTCTCTGAACCTTTTCTAATAACGCTATATCCTTTTTAAGATACGGCGACCAGAATTGCACACAATATTCAAGGTGCAGTCTCACCATGGAACGATATAGAGGCATGATAATATCCTTTGTTTTATTTTCCATTCCTTTCCTTATGATACCTAGCATTCTATTTGCTCTCTTGGCCGCCGCTGCACACTGGGCCGAGGGTTTTAACATGTTATCCACAATGATGCCTAAATATTTTTCCTGGGTGGTGGTTCCTAATGTGGAACCTTGCATCATGTAACCATAGTTTGGGTTGTTCTTCCCTAGGTGCATAACTTTGCACTTGTCCACATTAAATTTCATCTGCCATTTTGATGCCCAGTCTTCCAATTTATCAAGACCCTCTTGCAATTTTCCACAATCCTCTTGGATTTTAACAACATTAAATAGTTTTCTGTCATCTGCAAATTTGATAACCTCACTCGTTATTCCCTTTTCCAGGTCATTTATGAATATGTCAAAAAGCAGCGGACCCAGCACAGATCCCTGGGGTACACCACTATTCACTTTTCTCCATTGGGAAAATTGGCCATTTAGCCCTACCCTCTGCTTTCTATCTTTTAACCACTTGAAGCCTTTACAGAATAGCACTTGCTATGCTATCTCTGTGCCTATACTCCCAAGCCACAAGCGTAACTGGCAACTATTTTCTATAGAACTACCCCCAAATGGCTAACTTTGGCCATATAGCAATTTATGTGGTCACATGTTAACCCTTACATAGGAAGGGGAGAGGGAATTTTAAATTAAGATCTTACTCATTTGGCACCAATTGCTGGCTGCGTAAATCCCTTTCAATCTCGGCTACTTGAGCTATTTGCAAAGAAAAGAACAATAACTAAAAGTAGAGAGCCAGAGATTGCAGAACTTTAGTATGCTGCACTCAGTGTAAACACATTTTCAGATCTTTCTAGTCCCTCTTCGGTTACTTTATCCTCATGCTTTTGGATTGCTGCCTTGCTGTGGGCAAGCATAAAGGAAAAACTCTGACATATCCATCTGCTGACTTCCTTCCAGTGGGAGCCATGGAGTGCTTTGTAGTTGAAGACACTGCTATAAGGATGCATCTGGCATCCTCGCCCCCTGGTGCGCCCTGATTAGAGTCTGACCTGACAGCCAGCCCAGAGTTGTCTCAGCCAAAGAAGTTTAGAAACAGAGACGCTGCTATTCCAAAGCACTTATGTGGTCAGCATCAGGTGGGGGGCAGAATGTTTTGCTTTAAAAATGTGATGCCAGTGATGGCATAAATTTTGCCTGTATGAACTGATATACAGCCAAAATTAATCCCTATAAGTTGGGGAAGGAGGGGGTTGAGCAAATGTCTTGCAGCTAGTAGTGATAGTCACTATCCAGATAACTTTATCCATAAAATCAGACAATGTAAATAGCAGTCCCATCTTATACAGATATGCAATTGTATAAGTTAGGGCGGCATATTTAGCTGACAAGCTGACAATTTGCATAAAGCTGTCCAGGTAACTGATCTGGATAGATTTATGCGGTGGCCATCCCACTGAATATTGACTCAAAGAATATAAATGCCAGAGAACCACACTGAACCAAAGATTTCAGTGTATTGTTTACAATCACACCCAGATCCTTGGGTGGCGACGCCTAATGTGGACCTAGCATCGTGCAGCTGTAGTTTGGGTTATTCTACCCTGCATGCATTGCTTTGCACTTGTCCACATTAGATTTCATCTGTAACTGTGAATCCTGCTGTTCTACATGTAACTGAGAATCCACAAGAACAAAATGAACACTACAAATACATACACATGCACATATGCATAAGCATACACACAGGAACAAAATGATAACTAAATATACTACTCGCAATTCACCTCAGACAGTAAATGGAAAACATCTTGGATCACAGACACATTAAGAAAATAACTAAATATGCCTTGATTATGATCCTATAACATGTGAATATGTAAATAAGTTACAGAAAATGTATTGCCTAATTATGTCAATATCTTTGATTTAATAAATTCACACATTACCTGTATCTATCTACCATATTATAATGTAATAATGTTGTTTATATTGTAAATCACTCTGATTGCCTGATAGGGCAGTCTGGCAGCATCCCTGCTGCCTTGGAGGAGAGAGGTCACGTGACAGGAGAGCATCAACCTGGTGTGGTAGGAAGTGATCCTATAGCTAGGACCTGTCCTCCAGGTGATGTAAAACCCTCTCGCACCGAGGATGTTTGTCCAGGGCCAAGTGCTCATGAGGGAAGGATTAGGACAGCCGTTATAGTTGGTGATTTGATCATTAGGCAGTCCAGCAACAATTACAAGACCACGTTGATGCCAGAAACGCACTCGACGACCAACAATATGGATTCCGTCAACATCATGGTGTGGAAACCTTACTACTCATGCTTCTTGATAAACTATACAAAGGCTTGGAAGACAATAAGAAAATGTTCATTTTAATATTCATAGATATAACTGCTGCATTCGGTACAGTAAATCATAGAACCCTCATCAACAGACTGGAAGCCATAGGAATAAAAGGGATCCCCCTAAAATGGTTCATATCCTACAAAACCAACAGAATGCAGCAGGTCCAATTTAACGAAGAAAAAGCGAAGGCATTCCCACAAACTCAGGGAATACCGCAAGGCTCAGCATTGTCCTCCCTACTGTTCAACCTATACATAAAACCTGTCTGCACAATCTTTCAGAAACACAAGGTCAATTACCACATTTATGCAGACGACATAATGCTATATACTCAACTGGACATGACCAACCTGAAATAT
This sequence comes from Ichthyophis bannanicus, assembly GCA_033557465.1. Lineage (NCBI taxonomy): Eukaryota > Metazoa > Chordata > Amphibia > Gymnophiona > Ichthyophiidae > Ichthyophis > Ichthyophis bannanicus. The sequence goes on along the minus strand of CM066045.1, from coordinate 21,354,821 downwards.
AACCACCTAGAGGAATGCCTAAATGAAATGCAAACTTGGCTGCAGCAGAACAATATGTCTATAAACCACAAGAAAACTGAAGTGATGTACATCTCCAAAAAACTAGATTTCAACCCTCCCTCAACAATCACCATGAACAACAACTCATACAACATAAAGAATGAGATAAAATACCTAGGGGTGACACTCGACAGAAACCTCAAAATGGAAAAGCACCTTTGACTACTGAACCGGACAATATTCCATAAACTAAGGGTACTCCAACCTCTACGCAACATCATTGAACACACCAATTTCAGAACAGTAGCACAAGCACTCATTACACCCCACCTAGACTACTGCAACGCCATTCTCCAAGGACTACCAAAGAAAACCCTCAATATACTGCAAATTGCTCAAAACGTCACAGCCAGGATCATCATGAAAAGACAACTCTCAGAGCATATAACACCAATACTAATCGAATTATACTGGCTTCCCATTCCTGCCCGCATAAGATACAAAATATTAGTAACAACATTCAAACTGATACACAACATAGCACCATCCTACCTCTCCAACTTCATCACAACACAACCCCCCAACAGATGCAGAAGAACACACATTTTAAACACCCTACATGTCCCATCTAACATCCACACTGCCAAAGTTTACACAAGCAACACAGCATTCACCTATTCAGCACCCACACAATGGAATAATCTACCAGACGAACTGAGATCGAACAGCGACCTACAGGATTTCAGGAAAAAGCTAAAAACTCACCTATTACAGGAATATTATAACATATCATAAACAATGCAGAATGAACCAAACCTTGCAACTCAACTGAACAAGGGTACTTAGAACCTATTTTTCACAACCACACCTGTATACAATTCCAGCTGTATAAATGCATCTGTAAATAGCTCAAGCTGTATAAATGCCAGAAAAAGTAATCCAAAATGTATAAACACCTACCCCTGAAATGAAGATGTAAACAGTATGATTCTTAACCTATGTGTAAACAGTGTGATTCTTAACCTATGTAACCATTGTTTTGCTGTGTGAGGTAAACCGTTACTGATTGCTGGAAGAAGCTATATACAAATGAAACCAAATAAAATACATAAATAAATAAATAAATGGGGCTGGGAGAGTGAAATGGAGAGGGGAAAAAATATTTTGTGTGGGAGGGAAGAAACATCTACGATTGGCCAGCTATTGGGAGAGTAAGTGGGGATTGAGGATGGAGGGGTAAAATTTGAGTGGATGAAAAAGGAATAAGGAAAGAGATGGAGGAAAGAGCAAAAGGAGAAAGATCAGTATGTTAAAGCAGATGAAGAGAGAGAATGGAAAAAAAAACTAGAAGAGAGAAGAAAGGACAAAAGGGCAGCAGACAATGGAGAGTAACCAGAAGAAAGTGACTGGAGCAATTGCAACTGAAAAATAAGATGCACAAACAACATAAGATAGAAAAATACTTTTTTATTTTGAATTTATTAACTGGAATATGTCAGCTTTTGGAAATGTGTGACTTTAACATCTCCATTTTGTTTAGTACAAAAGGAAATTGATTTATAGTTTTATTTCTGCAGTGGTGTTGTACATTCCAAATTGGCTTTTGGGGTTCCCAGTTTAATTATTTTCTTATTTCTAAATTGTGATCCCGTGTTCTTTGTTTGGTGATGATCTATGTTCTGCATGTGTAACCGAGCTGAAGTATTCTGTTCATGTAGTTTCTATGTGACAGTGCCACTTGTTCTCTTTCCTCAGAAGGAGATGTATTGGTATTCTCTGAGATGTATTGGTTTAATATTTGCTATGTTGCCTTTTGATAGGTAGGGTTTGGTGCTTTGTAAGTCCTGGTAGTGGTGTTATGATAAGGCGGGTTTGCTATGGGTTCTAAATGGGCAGTGTTTGTAGTACTTCCTAAAGTGCCTGGCAGTTGGCACTAGAGTATAGTAATGTAGAAATCTGGTAGTTTTTATTTATCCATATACTCATTAAGAGGCATGTTTACTAAAAGTAAGTGCATGTTAACATTCTGCAAATATTTATGCAAATGAGACCGTGCACCGAGTCTCCGCACATGGCCCCTCACTCCCCTTCACCCCCCCCCCCCCTCTATACCTGTGTTTAGGGTTGTACCTGCCACTCCATGCAGGTCCGCCCCGCTCTATTTATTGAGTATAAAAGATATTTAAGTTTGCTTTGATTTCATTTTTTTTACTATAAAGGGATCCACTGTATCTGTCCCATGCCATTTCGAATTCAGTCACTGTATTTGCCCCCACCACCTCCATTGGGAGGGCATTCCAAGCATCCACCACTCTTTCAGTGAAAAAGTATTTCCTGATGTTGCTTTTAAATTTACCATCTTGCAGCTTTATCGTTTGCTCTCTAGTTTTACAGCTTCCCCTTCTTTGAAAAAGATTTGTTTGTTCATTGATATCCTTTAAGTATTTAAAGGTCTGTATCATATCTCCCCTGTCCTTCCTCTCCTCTAGGTTATACATATTTAGGTCTTCAAGTCTCTTCTCATACTTTTTCTGGCGCAGGCTCAAAATCATTGTGGTCGCCTTCCTCTGAACCATCTCAAGTCTTTTTATATCCTTTGTGAGATATGGTCTCTAAAACTGAGCACAATTCTCCAAGTGAGGCCTCATCAACAACTTGTACAGGGGCATTAATACATCCTCTTTTCTGATGGTTATTCCTCTCTGTATGCAGCTCAGCATCCTTCTGGCTTTGGCTACCGCCTTGTCACATTGTTTCGCCACCTTGAGATCCTCCACCTCTTCCACCACTTATAGACCCTTTCCAGATATGAAGATAGCCAGAAGGAAAGTAGCATCTCTGGGAAACAATGCACTTGCCATCAAACAAATCCCTTCAGTATCAACCCTTAACTATCCTATTTTCCACACACCCTGTAAAAATTACTGAGCCCTGCACAGAATGCCCAAAGATGAAACATCTGTCATACTGCACTATGGATTAGAAAGTCTGCATCACAGCTACATCTATATAGGTCCTTGAACTAGATAGATCCATGTTCATAGCTTGAAATATTTCAGGAGCCAGCAAGAAATTGAACAACATAGACACAATATGGGCAATGCCAACATCACTGTCAAGTCCAGCACTGAGCATTCTCAATGCATATCTACTGAAGGGGCTCCTGAAGATCGTCTTGCCCCCCACAGATACTCGCTGCTACTTTGGTTGCTGGGGCTCAATTAACCTGCTCTTTAGTGATACTGGCATCCTGCAGGGCTTTCCAAGCCTCCTCCAAATTCCTGCTGTGATAAGATACTCTCTTGGCTTTAAAGAAAATTCCAGTAGGACACAATCGATGATAAGAACATAATAAATGCCAAACTGGGTCAGACTAAAGGTCCATCAAGCCCAAAGGTCCACTGCTCCCAACAGTGGCCAATCTAGGTTATATGTACCTATCAGGTTCCCAATACCACACCAAGGCCTTTTTTGAGTGCTGCAGTGATCTCCCTAAATTCTTTGCACTTTTGTAAAGTAATGGGTGATAGAACTCCAAAGATCTCAATAGAGTTAACTTGTGGCAACCATCCATTCTTCTCTCTTTATTATCGAGATCCTTGCTTTTACAGGGAAGCGCAGTAAGCAGACTACGATGTCCAAGGTCTAGTTTGCTTAATGTGGTCCCAAAACTCTATGTGCCCACTCAGTGAACACCTCCTCCACTGGTTTGTCAACTGTGGTGCCCTGCAAGATCTATATAAGAACCTGGGGCCTGAGATTTGAAAGGCATTTACACAGTTTACAGCCCAGTAAACTTTCTAAATGCTTTAAATGGGAATATTTAATGGCACCTACAAGGTTAGTGCCGTTGAATATCCCCGTCTGTCTCCTATGCACCCCGATGCTATCTAGTTAGCATCAGGGCGGGTTGGGGGCATTCTGGGGTGGAGCAGAGGTGGAGAGTACCGATAACCTGGTAGTGGTGATATTGCATTGTTACCTGGTTAGCGATCCATGTTTTAGCACGCCTTCGTTTTAGCCGCAGATGCTAACCAGGTGGCAGTGCAATATCATTAGTCTCAGTGGCTCCATGGCTGCTTGTGCGGTGACCCCAGATATTCAAGGCCATCACCGCGGCATTGAATATCCGGGGTTATTGGGTCCCTGGTGTGCAGTCAAGGTCACACTGTTGTATTGCTTTAGTTCAGGGAGGCCCTGGATTCTCAAATTACATCTCCATGAGCAATTCTCCATATCTTCTATTTTAGTATTCACTTTTTCCCATAAGAACATAAGAAGTGCCATACTGGGTCAGACCAAAGGTCCGTCAAGCCTAGTGTCCTGTTTTCATAAGTGTCCAATCCAGGTCACAAGTACCTGACATATCCCAAAAGTAGCCAGTTCCATGCTACTTCTCCCCAGGGATAAGCAGTGTTTTTCTCTTGATGTGCCTTAATAATGGTTTATGGACTTTTCCAAGAGAGTGGAGAGGAACCAAAACCACACCAACTATGCCTTCACAGATGCAAACTTTTATTCAAAACCCGACTGGTCCAATTTTCGGCATGAATGCTTGCGTCAGAGATCAGTATAAGAATATCTTGATCAACTTTGGTTTGATCAAAAAATGCAATGTCATCTACAATCAGAGACCAGAGCTACATCTTTTTGAAAGTTGTTTTTTTTTTTAGCTTTAATAGCCCCTTTCACCTCACCTTTAACCTAGCTTCCTGTCATTTGGCCTTCCTTCCTTCTTTCTTAATGTGTTAAGATGAATGTGGTCTGGGTATTATTTTAACAGCGTCCACACTTGATATAAACTTTTGATCTTTGCAGCCACTCCTTTTAGCTTTTTCCTACCATTTTCCTCATTTTATCATAGATCACACAGTAAGAATCTTTCCTGATGTTAACTAAAGATATGCAGAGGAGGCGGAAACAATTCCTTTTGCTATGCCCTGGGGTGATACAACTTAGTGCTAAGAATATAAGATATGCCATACTGGATCAGACAAATGTCCATCAATCCAGTATCCTGTATCCAACAGTGGCCAATCCAGGTCACAAGTACCTAGCAGGTTCCCAAAACGACACACAGGTTCCACAATGCTTGTCCCAGGCAAGCAGTGGATTTCCTGGGTCCTCTTTAATAGTTTATTTTATAATAGATGGTGTTTTTTTTAATCCTGGACATCTGACTGCATTATTGCTGCTAGAGGAATTTCTGAATTGTGTCTCATCTTCTGTAGTTTCAGACATCAAATTTCTCTCTAAGAAATGTGACTTGAACTTTGAGCTAAACCCAATTGTTTCTTTTTCCCAACTTTTCTAGTTTTCTTCTTCCTTGATTTTGGGTGCTTGGTTGCTGTCATTATCGGGGACTTGAATCTGTAATATAAGATATTTTCCTTCATTTCTCTTTATTTTCTTTTTCTTTTTATTGTATTAATGGTTTCCTTCACTGATGCAACTTTTCTGTATGAGTCGTTCTTAATTTGTAATTTTTGAATGTCTTTAAAAAAGCCATATCTATATTTAGAGCTGCCAAAGAATCATATAGATTCCTGCCACACACTACACAAAAGCCTATTTTAAAATTAACATGAAAAAGGGTAGCATCACAAAGGAGATCTATTGTGTAAGTAGTGGCAAATGAACACTTACGTGGTAATTTTGCTACATCTAGAAGGGCATATGACCCACTACGTGTGCATGTGGCAGACATTGTAAACCTGCATGTCCAAAAGCAGCCAGTTAGGGAGCCGTCCTCTGAAGGCCAAACTTTATCCCATGGAAGGTGATTTTGAATGTCAGGCTAGAGAGCACATTGAGCTGGGGAGTTATGTGTGACTCCAAGCAGGTGTAAATCCCGAGAGGTAAAAATGCTGTTGCATACGTGTATGCCCATTCGGAAATGCAGCAATATATATAGTGGGAATCATTTTATAAGGAACCATGTACAGTTATGCGTAATCTTTGAGCGTAAATCACTGTATTTTAGTGAAACGAGCATTAACAGGAGTAAGACAAATGGCGCATTCTTTCACGGTCGGCACGCGCATGACAGGAATTTGCATGCAGCATGGGAAGAATGTTCAAGTACGCGCCTACATTATAGGAAAAATGGTAGAAACCATTATAAAGAATCAAATTACTGAACATGTACATGTAGTCATGGTTTAATGGGAAAAAGCCAACATGGATTTGGTCAAGTCTTGTCTCACTAATCTGTTATATTTTTTTGAAGATGTGAATAAACAGAAAAAGGTGAGATGGTTGATACACTGTATCTGGATTTTCAGAAAGCCTTTGACAAGGTCCCTCATGAGAAACTCTTCACAAAATTAAAAAGTCATGGGATTGGAAGCAGTGTACTATTGTGGATCAGGACTTGGTTAAAAGATAGGACCGAGCAGGGCTAAATGGCTAATTTTCTCAATGGAGAAAGGTGAATAGTGAAGTACCCCACAGATCTGTGCTGGGTCCACTGCTTTTTAATATATTTATAAATGACCTGGAAATGGGAATAATGAGTGAGGTTATCAAATCTGCAGATGACACAAAATTATTCAACCTTCTAAAAACACAAGAGGATTTGAAAAATTGCAGGAGGACCTTGATAAATTAGGAGACTAGGCGTCTAAATGGCAGATGAAATTTCATGTGGACAAGTGCAAAGTTATGCACCTAGGGATAAACAACCTAAGTTACAGTTACAGGAAAGGGATTTAGGTGTCATCGTGGATAATGCATTGAAACTTTCTGCCCAGTGTGCAGTGGCAGCCAAGAAAGCCAAAAGAATGCTAGGAATCTAAGGAAAGGAATGGAGAATAAAACAAAGGATATTATAATGCCTCTGTATCACTCTTCACGGTGCAACCGCACCTCAAATATTGTGTTCAATTCTGATCGCCGTATCTCAAAAAGGCTATAGTAGAATTAGAAAAATTACAGAGAAGAGCCACCAAAATGGTAAAGGAGATGGAAGTATATCCTTATGAGGAAAGGCTTAAAAGATTAGCGCTCTTCAACTTGGAAAAAGACAGTTGAGGGGAGATATGATAGAGGTCTATAAAATAATGAATGGAGTGGAACGGATAAATGTAGATCAGTTGTTTACTCCTTCAAAAAGTAGAAAGACTAGGGGACATGCAAAGAAGCTGCAATGTCACACATTTAAGACTAATTGGAGAAAATATTTTTTTCACTCGGCACGTAATCAAAACACTGGGCTTGATGGCCCTTGGTCTGATCCAGTATGGCATATCTTATGCTCTTATAAAATCTTATAATTCACGTGTGTTCTTCACAAATCTAGGCACGACCATTTATGCAAGCCGTAGTACTGATGTACGTGATCATGCCTTAATTTAATGCATATTTCCAACCTCTCATACCACTGTTTTATAAAGTCAAGTTCTTATAAACAGTATAAACAGGCATGAAAAGTGCACAGAAAAATATGCATTAACTATGTGGGACTTTATAAAATTGCCCTCATATTGTTAAGGACTGCTCAGAAAACCCCTTTAAATCCCTGCATGTGGCTATATATACATATAAATAAAGCCGCGATCCCCGGCCGCTGGCTTAAAAAATGCTTTCCCCGCAGCCCGACCCCCCTCTGCTCTTTCTGTGCCCCGGGCCCGCCATCCCCCACCAACTATAGGAACTTATTCCACCTCCGAGGTGGAATAAGTTCCCCGTTCAGGCCGCCGGCCCCAAACGTAAAGGGTATTTATATACCACCTTTTCTTTAAATCAAGGTGGTTTACATTAAACTCAATTTTCACCTTTGGAGTTATTCCAAGGCACGAATAGCAGAGATGGATGTTGGGACGTCCATCCATGCTATTCGTGCCCTCTCCCGATCTCGTCTAACTTCCCTGCATGTTGTACAGGGAAATTAGACGGGGCGGAAAAGGGGTGGATTGGGGGCGGTGTTAGGGCAAGCAGTGGGCGGTTGTCAGTCCTGGACATACAGAGCCGATTCCAAAGTTGACCCTTTACATTTGGGGCCAGCGGCCTGAACGGGGAACTTATTCCACCTCAGAGGTGGAATAAGTTCCTATAGTTGGTGGGGGATGGCGGGCCCGGGGCACAGAAAGGGCAGGAGGGGGCAGAGGGGGGTCGGGCTGCGTGGAAAGCATTTTTTAAACCTGCAGCCGGGGATTACGGCTTTTGAATGGAGCCATGGTGCCATGGCACCACAGCTCCATTGAAATGCCCTGATTGAGTTAGCTGGGGAAGGCCTGTACGTGCAGGCTGGATTGATTTGGGGTCTCAGCCTGCATGTACAGGCCTGGACGTGAGAGGAACAAAAAAACAGATACCAGGACTGGCAGATAGTTCAGGTTTTGGACAAAGCCCTTTTATTTACCCCTACGTGTTTCGGCCGTGGGCCTTCTTCAGGGGGGATATCAAATGAGGAGGCAAACCTCAACAGAACAAATACAAAATTAAAACAAAGTTATTAATAAAATAAAAACACCATCAAAATACAAGTCATTAAATAAATAAATAATTAAAAAAGAAATAAGACCAATTATAGAAATACAAGTTGTTATACATCAATAACATCAATATAACAACAGATTAGTTATGAAATAAAACCACCAACAGACTGGGTTATAAAATAAAAATACCAACAAAATAAAAACATATAAATGTGTATGATAAAACATTAAAATGTGTATATTAAAACATTATCTAACACCCTTATTATATGTGAGAGATGAGAAGGATACAGTATGACAGGTAGAGCAAATGTCTACATTAATGATAAATACATGAAAACATTAAGGTATAAAAATATGAGAAAATATATAAAAAGAAGAATATATATCACCAATACTTTTTGGTAAAACTTCCTTGTAAATGAAAAACATAAAACCACTGAAATAAATAATTAAAAACCGATTAATGATGCCTTAATGACACAAATAATAAAACTCATATAGAAGACACTTATATCACATATGTATTGTATCGTCACCAACATGGCACTGTCGATAAGAAAGATAAATAGTATGAAAAAATCTTACAAAATAAAAAACTGATATCTGGAATATTGAAAAAAAACATTCTAAAGATCGCTCTACTAAAGGTTGAATATATCATGAGCAAAGACAAAGGAGGAGCTTAAAATTATAACGTTTCAATAATCACGATAAGACCTAACTAATTATTAGCAAATGTGAAAAAAACAGAATCCAAATATTATCCTTGAGACCACTAATCAAAACTACTAAACTATTGTGTGTTGTTACTAAACTATTACATTTTAGAAAAGCTTAAGATCCCTTAAAAATGAAAAAGGAGAAAATCTAACGTAAATCACCCTGTGTAGCCATACTCAATATAGAATCCATCATGTTTCAAAATCGGTATGGTTTTAAACAGAACAAATATTGATTTTGTTGTAGGTTAATAAATATATCGTTAAGTGAAACGTTTTCAAGATGTTTACTATCATCAGATACTTAAAAAGACCAGAGCAGGCAATACCTAAATTATTTATTAGAAGCAAAAAGATTTTCCGTTTTCCTTTTTAAACCAGATGCGAAATTATGAAAGGTATAGAAAGAAGAGGTTTTTTAATGCAGCGGCAAAAGCTGTCCTGTGCAGGCAATGTTAAATGAAAAAGAAGAACTGCCATAAAACTGGCATTTTCTTGCCGATTTAAGAAGAAAGTTCAATTCTATTGTATCATATATATAGCACTATACATTCTTTTTAATTACATTAAATCTTTTGAAAAGATAAAAAAACTGACGTTTATTTGAGCCCGAAATGAAAAGTGAATGACAGTATTGAATGTGACGAACTCAAAAGTATTTTCTGCCGTGAAACTGTAACATACTGTGCCAACAGTTCATGCTAAAACTGGCAAATCAACAATGAAAATTTAAGACCAAAAAGGATTTTCTTACCGCTTCAGCGTTACGAACCTTGTGTGGAAAGTGTTAGGAAAAAAATGACTCCCGTGGATGTTTTTATCGGCGTTTTCCCGCCGAATTGGGGTGAAAGTTCATGGCACAAAGTTCTTTGAAACATAGAATACTTCAAAACAAAATAAACATTTATCTAAAGAAATTAATGTGAACTTTTGGTGTGTCATGTAGTTACAATCCTATATATTTCTACTAAACGTATACTATACCGTATCAAGCAGTGAGATGATTGTCATGACAACTTCTGCCGGCGTTTAAGAACTGGTCTCAAATAAGGAAAGTATTACACGAATCACTTAATGAAGTGCAAAATGAGATCTAAGGATATTAGAACTCATCTATGTATACATTACATATCTTTAATCCATAAATCGCTAGAACATTATCTCAAATTAAAAAATACCATATTGTAACAGGGGAGGTGGGGAGGAGGGGTGGAAAGGGGGGAAGGGAGAGGAGGAGGGGAGGGGAGGGGAGGGAGGAGGGGGAAGGGGACAGTTGGGGTGGGGTAGGGGGAGGGGGAGGAGGGGGAAGGGAAGGGTAGGGGGAAGGGGAAGGGGAAGGGAGGGGAGGGGGGAAGAGGGGAGGAAGGGGGAAAGGGAGGAAGGGAGGGAAGGGGGAAGAGGGGGAAGGGGGTATTTTTATTTTATAACCCAATCTGTTGGTGGTTTTATTTCATAACTCAATCTGTTGTTATATTGATGTTATTGATGTATAACAACTTGTATTTCTATAATTGGTCTTATTTTTTTTAAATTATTTATTTATTGACTTGTATTTTGATGGTGTTTTTATTTTATTAATAACTTTGTTTTAATTTTGTATTTGTTATGTTGAGGTTTACCTCCTCATTTGATATCCCCCTGAAGAAGGCCTACGGCCTAAACACGTAGGGGTAAATAAAAGGGGTTTGTCCAAACCCTGAACTATCTGCCAGTTCTGGTATCTGTTTTTTTGTTCCTACATATTCTAATGATACTTTGTTGCTTCTTTTTGTTCTATCTTCAGGTCTGGACGCGATTCTGATCCCGCGGGGCTAGACGTGCCATGTCAGAATCGGGCCCCTTGTGAACAAGGTTGTTTACATTAAACTCCATCACTGAAATCAACCATTTACATTGTAACAAGGTGTTTTGAAAACTCTGTAACTTGGAGACATCATAGCGTCATAACAGTATGTCTCCATAACTTATTTACATGAGCAAACTATTTACAATTTGTGGTCATGTTGCATGATCGTAGACATTGTTTACTAGTCATTGTCCAGGTCTGTTGTGATGTTGCTGAAATGATCACTGAATAGGAATGTCTTCAGCATTTTCCTGAATTCTTTAGTCATCCGTGCATCTAATATTGTTTGGTAGGGAGTTCCATAGATTTGATGCATATAGTGGAAAGGCTCTATTTGACGTGCACTGCTTAGCTTTGGAGAATTCCTTTGGTGTGGTTAAATTGTTTTTATTGTTTGTTCTATATGTGCGGTTTTTGGGATGTTTTTTTATTAGGTCTTGGAGTGATTCAGCTGATTCCTTCTGGAGTATTTTGAATACCATAGTGATTGCTTTGAATCTTGCCCGACTCCTGATTGAGAGCCAATGAAGTTGTGCCAAGTTTGGAGTTATATGTTCATATTTGTTCGAGTGATAATGGGAGCAGTGGTGTTCTGTATCATCTGTAGTGAATGGATTGTTGTTGCTGGCAGGCCTTGGTAAGCAGAGTTGCAAAAGTCCAATGCAGACGACATCATGATATACACCCCGATATCAATCGACAACCCGGACTTCTCTAAGATAACAGACTGCCTTACCCAAATGACGAGTTGGTGTCAAAACAACAACCTCGCAATAAACTACAACAAGATCGAAGCTTTAATCATCACTCGGAACCAAAGCTTCATACACCCGCAAAATATCAAGATACAAAATACTACTATACCAATAAGATCAGAAGTGAGATACCTCGGAGTTACTCTGGACAATAAACTAAACCTCAAGCCACACATCAACAAAACAATCCAAAAAGTCTACTACAGGATGCGAATCATCAGGAGACTGAAACCACTCCTTGCCCTAGAACACTTTCGAACCGTCTGTCAAGCACTGATAACCCCACTACTGGACTTCTGCAATCCGATATACCTTGGACTCCCGAAACAAGCCCTCAAACCACTCCAGCTAGCACAAAACACTGCAGCACGAATAATATCCGGTACTGCAAGACAGGAGCACATCACACCTACCTTAAAGGACTTACACTGGCTCCCAATCGGGGCACGCATCAGATACAAAACTATCATAAACCTATTCAAGATAAATCAGCACACATCAGCCAACAGCCTGCACACCCTCATACAACCAGACACCAGCACACGTCCTAGAAGAAAACAAACACACAACCGAGTCAGCACCCCAAGTGAATTCAAACACACACGCAAGGACACAACAGACAGAGCACTCTCCATGGCTGTTCCAACAATATGGAACAAACTACCGGACGAGTTGAGGGCAACTACAGACCTCAAAGACTTTAGAAAACAGCTAAAAACCATGCTGTTCATAGAACACTATGGACACATCACATAACCTCAGAGAATGTATAACACATGATACCGCCTAAAACACTGTATGTATAGAAAATGTTTTTTGCATCACTGTATATAGCCCATATTGTACATAGCTCAAACCACTCTAGCACACAATACAACACACATTGTACATAGCTCAAACCAATCTAGCACACAATACAACACACACTCAACTAAATATCACCCTCACTGCATGTTTAACACTCTCACTTTACCCGATTGTTTGCTGTGATACCACCTTGATTAATAAGATAAGGCGGTTTAGAAATACTGTTAAATAAATAAATACTGGAGTGATTATGGCCTGTAGGACTGTTCTGAAGTCATTGTGACAGCAGGGGTTTTGGTCTCTGAATGATTTTCATTTTGTGGTAAGCGCTCTGTGTTGTTCTTTTAATGTGTGCTTGTAAGTTTAAGTTCTGATCGAAGATGATCCCTAGGTATTTAACTTCACTTCTGACAGCAATGCACCCATCTTTTGTAGCTATTGTGGAGGGATGGTTGAAGGTCTTGTTTCTTGTTATTGTGAGCTCTTCCATTTTGCTATAGTTTAAACTGAGAATATGGGAGTTTAAACAATTGAAGATTTCTGTGAGGCATTCAGTTATATTTGTGTAATCTGAGGTTTTGACATCAAATGGCATTTATATCATGATAAGATCAGCATAGATTTTGTAGAGAATGTTATGTTTCCTTATGACATCACAACGGTGCTGAATGTATATGTTAAAAAGCATGGATAATAATGTTGACCCCTGGGGTACTCCTTGTGTTAGTGAGAATGGACAGGATGTTTCTCTCCCACATCTGAGGTACTGTTGTCTATCCTTTAGGTATTTATTTATCACATTTTTCTATACCACCCCTTCCGAAGATCAAGGGCAGTTTACAATAAAACAAACAAGTTACGTATCAAGAGTGTAACAGTACAAATAACTATTTACATATGAAACTATGTACATGATTTACATAAGTCAGATTTGCATATTTGTATTTTTCTTAAATGGGCGTTTAGGGGATTATAATTCCATTGATATGACCTCGGTAAAATTTGAGCGGTTCAGAGTGCATAGGGTTGTATTAGGTCTGAGCTGTTCACATCAAAGTTTCCATAGTATTCAATGAAAAGAAGTGTTTTGATTTATTTTCTGAATGTTTGGAGGTCATGAATTGATTGGAGTGAGTCTGGGAGAGCATTCCATGGATTGGGGGCTATGTATGAGAAGGCTCTGGTGCTTGTTGTCTGTTTAGTCTTGCGAATTGACATAGGGACTATAAGAGTGTGCTGTGTGTTTCCTCTTCTGGATCTTGTGTCTGTTGGGATGATAAATAGGGTTGTGAAGATGATGGTTCAATATTGTTATTAACTTGAAAAGTTTTGTATTTTATTTGATTAGATATTGGTAACCAGTGGAGTTTATATAAAATGGGTATGTTGTGATCTGTTAATCGGGCTTTGCAGATAATTCTGTCTGTAACGTTCTGTGCCATTTGGAGTATCTTCAAATTCTTATTGGTTGTTCCCTGTAACAGGCTGTTACAGTAGTCTAAGTGGGGGGTAATAAGGGCTTGTACTACGGATCTAAAATCATGGGTGTCAATTAGGGGTCTCAGAGGTTATGTGATCCATAGTTTGAAAAATATGATTCTGGTTGTTTGCTTTATGTGTGCTAGCATGTTGAGGAATTTATCAAGTATTACTCCCAGGTATTTTACTTCTGGTTTCACTGGGAGCACAGTGTCGTGAATGAGTGATCGGGGGAGGAGGAGGTAAAGTTTTGATTTCTTGAAGTATATAATACTTCAGTTTTCTTGAAGTTGATGCTAAGATTGTTAGTGTTTAGCCAGTGCTCTGCTTCTTTGATGCAATCTGCCAGGTTGTGATGGGTGGGGTTCGTTATGTCTATGGGAAGGTATAACATATTATCTGCATATATATGATATCCTATTATAAATTTTCTAAATATGTTGCTGATTGGTTGCAGGTATAAATTGAATAGGAGAGCTGAGAGGGCGGATCCTTGAGGTATTCCTTGTTCCTGGATTAAGGTAGAGGAAGTCTCTTGACGTACTTGTACTTGTTGCATCCGGTAGGAGATGTAAGATTTAAGCCATTGGAAAATTGTCCCCCTTGTTCCAATTTAGGCTAATCTTGAGAGTAGGATGTTATGGTTAACATTGTCAAACACAGAGGAGATGTCTAAGAAGACAAGAATGAATTGCTGTTTTGTGTCATCCATTCCACGGATGAGTGTGTCGAATAGAGCTAGTAAAAGTGTTTTGACACTATGGAGCGGGCGGAATCCATACTGGTGGACGTCAAGAGGTGGTTTAGATCAATGAAGTCTTAGGGGTATGTTTACTAAACCGTCTTAACAACGCAGCGGTGGTATTATTGCGCGATAAGTGACGTTATCGCGCGATAATGTTATCGCATGATAACGTGGCAGCGGCGTTAAGGCACACTAATGCTGTGAAATCCGGGTCTGAAAGGTGGAGTAAGGCTTCCCAGAGGGTGGAGAGAAGGGGTCAATGGGCGGAGAGTGGGCGGGGAGAGGCTCCAGGCACACTAACGCTGTGAAATCCGGGTCTGAACACTAATGCCAGTGAAACCCTCGCGTAAGGTACATTTGCAGGAAAGAGAAACCATTTAAGTCCGCAATGTGCAGCAAAGGCAGGGAAACCCAGAAAAGTGATAGTTGTGATACATGTGCAGGAACCAAAAAGGCAAATAAACATATAAAATGACCAGAACCACATTTAAAATCCCAATAACCAAGCTGGCCAATAGTGGTATTAATGATAAACTTAAAGCAACACTACTGACAAAGTGTAAAAATTAAGATATCATGTTTGGAAGGGTCTATGCTCTGTCCCCCTACAAAGTGAATGATCCCACATTGAAATAGCGCTGATCAGGGTTTCTGTCGTTTAGATTGGGCAGGTTTGTTATGGAGTGCATATGTGCAACAACAGCAGAGTGGGCACGTAGGAAAGGGTAACTGTACTGATGCTGTAAATGGGATACAGGGGGCTGCAGGCGGCATATGCTGTGGTCCAGCTGGGGCACAGTGCGGACTAGGCAGATGCCTAGGTAGCACATAGGAATGCTGAAACTGTAAAGCAGCAAGATAGCAACTGACGAGGGTCCAACATGGGCATAAGTGTGTATCCCATAGTGTCATAGGGGATACTACCCAGCAGGTACCCCAAAGGGCACATAACATTGGCAGGCGGTGCCGGGGGAAAGCACGCATGTCCATGTAGGCACCCCTACCCAAGAACCCACACCATAGGCAGCTGCCTACCAGCACACTGGATGGCCTGGGACTGAGCACCACCATCACCACCGGCATAATGGCATGGCAGCATGGTGGCGGAGGGGGCAGTGGCATCTGCCCACAGCAGACCATGGCCAAGCCCCGTTTAGGTGGGTGCCGTGCACTGCAACAGATAGGGTCTGTCTGACGAACAGTCATGGTATCCCCAGGGAATGATCTGTCCCTGTGGCAACAGTGTGGTGCAGTACACACAGCCAGCATGTTCAGGAGCAGAAGGTCACAAGTTCAAGTCCCAGCTGTGGCTCCTGCCAACCCTATCCCCATATTTTAACCAGTACTAAACCATGGTAATAAAGGCGGAATCTTTATCGCAGATAAAATAAACATGCCTGAAACGCCTATATTTTACCCTACAGAGTACAGACACCATAAACATGTGCAATCCCTAGAGCAGAGTTTCCCAACTGCAGTCCTGGAGGGCCAAACACCATTCAGGTTTCAGGCTGTCCCTAATAAATATGCCGGTGCTACATTTGTATGTGCCGCCCCCATTGTATGCAAATGTATCTCATGCATATTCATTAGGGACAGCATGAAAACCTGAACAGTGTTTGGCCCACCAGGACTGGAGTTGGGAACCTCTGCCCTAGAGCAGCGGCCAACAGAGGCATAAACACACACACCCACAGGCTCCACTATCCAAAGCCTCATGGAGAGTCAGGCTGTTGGGCCCTACGTGGAGCAGCATCTCCCAATACTGGCACCTGCATACCTTAGCAATGCCGTCCTAAACTTGGGAACACGTTCCACATATATCAAAAGGTTGCTATGATTAATGGCAGATAACAAATCCTAAGTTAAACACGATTTGTTGATAGAGATTCATCATAAAAATCTTTCTGATATCTGTGGAGTGTGTTTCTGTTATTGATTCTGACAGTGTTTACCACCTCGGGGAGTGACCCTAACAGTATTGAGTACCATAGCAATGCCCGCACTGTGCCCAGGACTGGTGTGGCGGCCAGGGCTGCCACAAACCTCTAATTTTGCACAATGCTGGCATAGGTGTGGGAGTGTGTGTCTGTCTATCCAGTGTGTTGTGCCTGCCTACACCTTTCTGAGCCCACATTGCTTGCACTGTTTCCAGTGTTAACCTGCCAATGTGCATAATGAGGAGCAAGGTACTGTGGGTATGGCCCGGACAAGGTGGCATGGGCAGGATGCATTTGCACAGGGTATAGGGCAATGGCTGGGACATTGTAGTGCCCGACCACCACCTGCACGGACAGGGTGGCCACAGCATGTCATGCTGAGAGGTCGCTCTCATCCTGACTGAGCAGTGATCCCGGCATGGCTAGGTTCCCCCATAGTGCTATACACTATTTCTCTCAAGTGATATTTATGGGTTCTCTTTTCTGGGGCCTAATCACTGATATACTTGCGTGGTGTGTGTGCTGACATCCAAGTTTTAGTGTACACAGTTCCTCCAGGAACATGCACTATGTACTAGCTAGCAGACTGTCTGCAGTTAGCATCTGTATGGCTGCACCACCTTGCAGGGTGCAGCAGGTGCACACTGACTGCCCTCTGCTGGTGAATGTCAGATCATAGTGGGGGGGGAAGCTTAGCTGACTGGGCCCACTATCTATCTGCCAGTGACCCTGTTCCAAGTGCAGATCCTCAGCAGCTGTCCGTTTGCCACCAGGACTGGGGTTGCTGGTCCCATAGCCTGTCCTCATGTACCTCCACTGCCCCCCTTGCAAAGGGAGAGAATGCGGGTCTGTTGGGGGAAGATCATGTCCCCCACCTTGACCCAGAGAGGGCGGTTTGCTAAGTACATTGTCGCCATGTGAGCTCTGACACACCCCTGCTCCCTAAACAGGTGACCATAGCAAGCACAGTGGATATACACTATGTTGTGTGCATCATGGTCCACAAGGGCCAGACATGACTGGCAATTACAAATGGACACAGAGACTTCCTAAAGGTGTCTGCAACAAATACCTGTCACACACTGGCACTGATGGAGACCTGCAGCACAGCCCACCTCAACCAACCCGGGTACTGCGGACCTGGTGCTGGCCACTCCACCTCACCCTCAGGGTGAGCACAGAACACGCACATTGGCATGGCCTGTGGATACTCTGTGCCAGTAACATGCACGGTCTTTCCCCCCTACCAAGCTGACGTGCTGTAGAGGTGCATACCCCATCTGGTGAGCAGATGTAGATTGCTGTTCTGCATGTGAATTGCATTATGGGTACTGTTGGTTCTATTCTATCCTGGTAGCCACAGCAGACAGTTTTATGGTGACGTGCACTCTTTCTGTAGCCAGCCATTGGTATGATAACTCCCACAGTGATGTAGCACAATAGTTAATGCAATGACTTCAGAAGCAGAGGTCCTGGGTTCAGTTCCTCTCTGCTCCCCTTTTTTTATGGCTGTCCTACACAACTACGTTTCATTCATGTAACAGGCAAATCTGTGCTGCCGCCACATTATACCCTCATCACTGTTGCCTGCCATCCATCCTGTCTGTCTATGTGTGTGTGCCAGCTGTGTGTGGCGTCCTGCCCTAATGTGCAGGCTGCTACCCCCTGCACTGGCACACTTTTCTGCATTGCGGCTCTTCATGCTTGCCTCTCCTGTGTCTGCTCTGCATGGCACTGCTCTCCTCTGTCCTCCTATCATTGCACTTATCCTGCCACCTCTACCTCCTCTGGTGGATACGTATCCCCATCCTCTGCCACACACTGTCATTGTTGCACTGTACATTACCATCACCCTGTACATCGGTACAGCTGCCCCCGATATGTTTGTCCACTCTACCTGCTGCCACATGGGTTGCACGCAGATTTGGCTGGTCCATGAGCTCCGTCATCTACTTCCTTCCATCACTTGTTCATTGCCTTTCCTTGGTGCTCTGTGCAGTGTTATGGTTACATCTGTGTTTGAGCCATACATTGCATGCTTGTGACTTTGGGGCACCTTTGTGCCCCTGGGCACCATCTCCTGTGTCACCTTGGCATCCCTGGGGCATCTTTCGCGGCACCTTAGGTTTGGCCAGCTTATGGGGCGCCTTATATGCTGCCTTGGAGGGTGCCACTCTTTCCTGCCGCCCTCTGGGGCACATTATGACCTGCCTTGGATGACGTGGTGCTTTATGATGTGCCTTATGGTGAATCCTAAAAGGTGCATTAGGTTGCGGCACTGGGGTGAGGCTTTTTTGGCTGGCAGTGCAAATTGTTGGGATGTGTCTGACTGTTACAAGCAGGAAAAGGGATTGCCTCAGACAGTCTTTTGGGATCAAACTCATGACCACTGTATCAGCAGTCAATGTATTAACCAGTGTGCTACACCTCTGTTGCTGTGATTGCAGGTCAGCGTGCCTAATTAAGGCTAATGCGCATTAACGTGACACGGCTCCCTCTATCGCGCAATAACCCGAAATGCTACCCTATATGGCATTCGTCACAGTAAGACTGCAACTAACGCCGGTAACATTAAGACGGTTTAGTAAACATACCCCTAAGAGTTGCAATTGGACAACCTTCTTGATTACTATGGATACAAATGGTATACTGGCTTTGGGCCTATGTAAGCTAGGATAATCTCTGTTGAGGGTTTTGTTCTAGTAAGTTTAAGATCTTTTGGCATGGTTCCTCGGAGGAGGGATTGGTTAACTATATGGAGGAGGTAAGGAGCTAGTTCCATTTCCGTTGCCTTAAACCAGGCAATGGGACAGGGGTCTAGTGGGGAGGGTGTGATGTTAATTTTTGTGATAGTGTTTAGCAGTTATTTTTGGTCTACTAGGTGGAAGTTGTGCCATGTTATGGTGTGCGAGGGGCTCAGGGGAGACGGTTGTATATATGGTATTCTGTCTTTTTAGTTTGTCTGCATAGTAGCTGGCTAATATTTGTGGTTTGATGTTGGGTTTATCTGGTTCATTTTGAGGGGTTTTGGTTAACGATTTAATAATTTCAAAGAGTTCTCTTGGGCGGTTGATGGCTCTAGTAAGGATCTTCATGTAGTAATCTTTCTTTGCATTATTAATTGCTTTTTTGTATGTATTAAGGGAGGTAAGGTAGAGTATTATTTATTTTTTATTTATTTATTTACATTCTCTTATATACCGTGCTATTCTGCATCAGTGCGGTTTACATTGAACAAACTGAAATTACACTGAACAGGGCATTATAACTTGGAGATAACTATTTTACAGGGAACATGGGCTATGGAGGGTTAAGTGGCTTGCCCAAGACCACAAGGAGCACCTGTGGGACTAAAAACCCCAGTCCTTCTGGCCCAAGGTTGCTGTCCTCTAGTGGGATTTGAACACCCAACCTTCTGGCCTGAAGTACCTTGCCCCAACCACTAAGCCACTCCTCCACTCCAGTTTATTTTCTAGGGTTTTAGTAGCTCTCCATTTATGTTCAAGTTTCCTTAGTTCTTTTTTCAATTTTACTAATTCATGTGAGTACCATTTCTCATACTGTTTTTGAGTATTTTTTGCATGTGAGTTTGTGGTTGTTGCCGCTTGTGGTGTTCTAAATATTTAGGGTGACATTAAGGTCTGATGGTGGCGTTTCTAGTTGAAATAAAATGTTTTCCAGGAAGGTGTCCTTGTTGAAGTGTTTAAATCACTTAGTTTGGTTTAATGTGCTTGGAGATTGGGAGGGGGGTTCATTGGGAGGGTGAAGAACACTAAGTAGTGGTCGGACCATGGGATTTGTGATGTATGAGAGGGTGAGAAAAGGGGGTGTTTTATATCTGATTTAGGGAGGAATACCAGGTCAAGAGATTTTCCCTTTGTGTGTGTGTGTGTTTATGATTTGCTGAAAGCCCATGTCATGTACTCAACAAACTATCCCGACGGTCACTTCTCAGAGCGATTCACCTGTTGAGTATATATATAAGTACACGCTCCAACCCTCAACATAGAGGGTACACAGAACTGTATACTAAGGAAAAATGGTGCTTAGCTCAATTCAATGTCCCCAACGCCATATTTCAGTGGTGTTGCGTTTCACTACCAGAACGTTTCTTCAGGGGGTCCTTTGTTATATGCACCTCATGACACGCGTTGTTAATGTTGAACTTTTGAGCACTAGTAACAAAAATAGAAAGAAATCTAATATATTTGTCACAATCTCATTTTAAATTCATGCCATATCTTAAAAGCATCGACCATTATCTTAGTTTTTATACCTTTATGATGTATCTTGACATTGGGAATGTGACCTGTAATCAAAAGGTCATTGATGTTATAATATTAAGCATCATTAGAAGGTCATTGATGCAAAAGGGTGCATACAGACCAGACTTGTTAAGTCTGGATCACAGCCCCATCTAAGTCTGAGACCTTGTTGCTTATGATAACAACTATTTTGATTAGATAGTCGATGGGACACAGGTCTAAGCTAATAGAAGCAGTATAATATCACAATCTCTATGTTGAGGGTTGGAGCGTGTACTTATATATACTCAAAAGTCCATGTCAGCCATTGAGTCAAGGAATGAGGTGGTTTGTGTTATGTGGAGTGAGGGTAGGTTAAAGTCGCCTAATATGATGTGTGGTTTCCTTAGAGATGATGAACAGGCTGATTCAGGAATTGAGGTTAGATTGTTATGGTTAAGTGAGGGAGGTCTGTAGTTCAGGCATAATGCCAGGTTTTTATTTTCGATTTTAAGTATGTCCATCCCATCTAGATTTTTGCATATGGTGGGGGAGACTTAATTCAGTTTTACTTTTTATAAGGACTCCGCCTCTTCTTTTGGAGTCTCTGGGACAGTTGAAGAGGTTAAATTAATTTATATTTAATTGGTTTAGTAGGACATTATCTGAGACTGAAAGCCAGGTCTCTGTGACACAAAGTATGTCAGGGCTTTCATCCTTAACTAAGTCTATGATAACTGGGATTTTGTTTCTGATTGATCTAGTTCTTTGACTGTGTGACCAGAGAACTAGATCAAGGGCATGCAATGGATGTGATCTACCTTGATTTCAGCAAAACCTTTGATACTGTTCCTGATAGGAGGCTTATCAATAAACCCAACAGCTTGGGGATGGGCCCTAAGGTGGTGAACTGGATCAGAAATTGGTTGGCTGACAAGAGGACAGAATGTGATGGTAAACGGAACTCACTCAGATGAAAGGAAGATGATTAGCGGTGTGCCCCAGTGTTCGGTCCTGGGACTGATACTGTTCAGTGTATTTGTGGGTGATATTGTTTAAGGATTGAAAGGAAAAGTCGGTCTTTTTGCAGATGACATGAAAATTTGCAACATAGTGGACTGCCCTGAGGGAGTGGATAACATGAGAAAAGATCTACAAAAGCTGGAAGAATGGTGTAATGTTTGGCAGTTAAGATTTAATGTGAAGAAGTGCAGTGTCAGGCATGTGGGAAGCAGAAATCCAAGGGAACTGTATGCAATAGAGGGCAAGAGGTAGGTATGTACGGACCAGGAGAAGGACCTCGGAATGATTGTTTCTGAGGATCTCAAGGTGGCGAAACAGTGTGATTAGGCGATGGCATAAGCCAGAAGGATGCTAGGTTGCATACAAAGAGGAATTACCAGCAGAAAGGAAGAGGTACTAATGCCACTGTACAAGTCGCTGGTGAGAACTCACTTGGAATATTGTGTTCAGTTTTGAAAACCATATCTCACAAAGGACATAAAAAGACTGGAAACTGTTCAGAGGAAGGCGACCAAAATGTTTTGGAGCCTGCATCAGAAGATTTATGAGAAGAGACTTGAAGACCTAAATATGTACACTTTGGAGGAGAGGAGAGAAAGGGGAGATATGATTCAGACCTTTAAATACTTAAAGAGTATTAATGAACAAACAAACCTCTTCCAAAGACAGGGAAGCTGTAAAACTAGAGGGCATAACATAAAGCTGCAAGGGGGTAAACTGAAAGGCAATGTCAGGAAATACTTTTTCACAGAAAGGGTGGTGGATGCTTGGAATGCCCTCCCGATAGAAGTGGTGGGAGCAAATACTGTGACAGAATTCAAAATGGCATGGGGCAGACACAGTAGATCCCTTTATAGAAACAGGATACAATCAAAATAAACATAACTAACTCTTAACATAAGAAATGCCATACTGGGTCAGACCAAGGTCCATCAAGCTCAGTATTCTGTTTCCAACAGTGCAAATGCAATGTGTGCCTTTGAGTCAGTCCTGACTCCTGGTGGCCCAAAAACTCCTGGGTTTTCTTGGCAGTGTCACTGGAAGTAGATTGCCAGGCCTTTCTTCCGAGGCAGTGGAGGGTTAAGTGACTTGCCCAAGGCTACAAGGAGTGCTAGTGGGATTTGAACCCTGGTTGCTTGGTTACCAAGCCAGTGCTCTAACTACTAGGCTACTTCTCCACATCCTGTTTCCAACAGTAGCCAATCCAGATCACAAGTACCTGGCAGGAACCCAAAATCCACAGCTTTCACAATGCTCATCCTGGGGTAAGCAGTAGATTTCCCGGGTCCTCTTTAATAATGTTTTATGGACCTTTCCTCCAGGAACTTGTCCAGTACCAGAGACTACAAGACAACAAAGAGACTGAAAATACCAGAACTACAGCACAGTGGGTTGACTTATATCTAAACAAATAGGGGCGGGTACACCCCTAAACAAAGGCATGGGGAGAGGTGACCTGCACAGAATGGCAGGTGCACCTACTCTTGCTGCCTTGCTGGGCAGACTAGATGGACCATACTGGTCTTTATCTGCCATCATTTACTATGTTATTATATGATAGGGATAGGAGTAGGAGGTATAAAGTGCATAAGAAGGCCTTGTAGATCTCCATAGTGGTGTGTAGTGTAATTACAGTTGTTATTGATATTCACTTGTTGCTGTGCAAATAGTGAGAAAGAGAAATTAACGATGGTGGGTGTGGCTCAAATGCAATAAACAGGCAGAATAGACAGTGTAATAGCGAAGGCTAACACTTTTTATTACATGGATGCAATCAATGTGAATTATGATTTAGCACTGAGTTGTTAGTATTCTATTGCAGGGAATTGGAATAAAGGTTAAAATACATAACATAGCTTTTTTATAACTTACAGACTGTCAGGTTTGAGAACTAAGTCTTTGTGGAAAGTCTTTGTGAAGAGTTTGTGCTTAGAGTCTTTGTGAAGAGTGGTCTTATTCACAAGGCCTTAATGAGATTACAGTAGACTAACCCAGATTCTAAAAGACTTTCTTCTATTGTTGGTATCCCTGCCTGGTGAGCCCGCGCTTAAGGGCCACCCCAAAGGTCCCTCTGGCGAGGCCCTCAGGCATGGGCCCGCCAGGCGTGGGCGCACCTACAGGTGCTTGGATTTAAAGTTGCCCCGAGGCCCCTGATTAGCCATGTGCAGGGGAGCAGGGAGGAGTCCGGAGGTATGGTTGGAACATTTCAGAGTGTTATTTTAGAGACCAATTTCTTGTAGGCGCTTTATGACACTGAGTCGAAGGCAACTGATATGTCGAGAAATATTAGGATAATTCCCTTTTTAATATTGTGAATTTCTCTGATGATTTGGTCAAAGAGAGTCATTGGTAAGGTTTCAACCCCATGGTATATATGCTGCTTTACATGTATATGCTGCTTTACATCTATGAATTCACTCTTTATAGGTGCAAACAGCACCTAAAGCTTCTAAATTTTACTCCTTGTTCCTAAGATAATTTATTTTATTCTGTGCAATCATGTAAAAATATAAACAGAAAATAATAATGATAATAAAGTAGAAAGAAAACAAAGAGTCATGTTTAAATGCTCTCTGAGGATCTTCAGCCATCTGGTAAACTCTGCATATTTCTACTTTCCATCTGCTGAGTGTCCCAAAGCATCCTGCATACAGCAATGAAAAACATCTCATTCATTCCCCCATCCATGAACTTATATGCTGCAATGGGGATCTCACACCTCTTTCTGGTCACTGGCCTCAAAGGACACATTGTCGGACGCTGTTCTTGGGAGGGGGGGGGGGGAGTAAGACTGGTTAGCTCTCCCTCCTCTTTCGCTTCATTTTTGGAGAATTCTCTGGGATGAGCCATGGGATTGAATACAACATGAACAACCTGTCCTGGGTTAGGTTACAGAGTATGAACAGAAGATTTTGGGGTTTTGTAACTCTGTTAGTTGCCACATGTAGCATTTCATAATTGATTACTTTCTAACTGCTCTGCCACTTTTCCTGTAGTTATCTCACCAATGATCATTTAGGAAAGCATACACATTTTATAAAAAAATACTGTTATTTACTATGGGGCCCCGGCGCTAAAATTTCCATGCTAGCAGGTTAGCGCCTGAATGGGTAGAGACAGGGCGTGTTGGGAGTGGAATGTGGGCATTGATGGCACATCATTGTTAGCATAGGCCTGATGGGTGCATGTTAATCGTAATTGTTGTCAATGACATAGGGACACAATGCCATCTCAATAGGTAGCATTAGGTGCATCTGCATGCCAGGTTACTCTGGTGCCATACATTAGCAACACGCCAAGGGCAGGGGGATAGATGCACATGCCTCTGACATTGCAGCCGGCCTCCACGCTGATTTCGTGGCCCAACCACGCGCTACTAGCGCACATTTTAGTAAACATGCCCCTATATGCGTTCATGTAATTTTCAAACTACAATTCTTCTATAATAATGTACCTAACATTTTATCAGTTTAGCTATTGAAGATTTGTTATTGATATTGCTATTAAGTTTGTTTAAACACTTATATATAAAGGGCCAATAGTATTTTGCATTTTAATTTTTTGTGGTAGGTCAGTGTGTGCCCTCTTACTTTTAGTTTGTTTATTTTATGTTAAAGTTAGCATATTTGAATATTTCTTTTCATGTTTTTTTTAAGTTCTATTTATATTGACGGCTTTAGCGGCTTTTATTTGGGGTGAACTCACATATCTGAGATGGCAAGAAGACTTTTTGATTTTTTTAGTTTTTAATTATCACATTCATTTTTCTACTAAATTCTGTTACCTAATGGATTATCCCTCACTTGGTTTGCAGCTTGTCATGCTGTGAGGGCTTGTATGCATCAGTGATGCTGAGGGCTAAGCTATCGGTAGTTTAACTACTGGCAGGGTCTCCCAAGATGGACAGGTCTCAGCTGAGGTGCCAGACCAAGACAAACCACCCATCTGGGCAGCAGCAGAATGGGACAGTGTTGACGGCGGAGGATCACATTTCTGTGACAACAGTAACAACACTAAAACAAACCGTGCGGAAGAAAGGCCTGGCAATCTACTTCTATATCTTGCCATGAAAACCCAATGGATAGTCATAACAAAACAAATTGCACTATAGTGCTGGAAGATGAGACCCCCAGGTCGGAAAGCATTGAACTAGCTACTGGGGAGGAGCTCATTAGAGAAAGACATCATGCTTGGCAAGATAGAAGGTCAACGCAAAAGAGGAAGGCCAGCAATGAGATGGATCAATACAATAACAGCAGCTACGGGTACCACTCTGTCAACAATGAGTCGCCTGACTGAAAACCAAACACAGTTTAGGTCAACTATCCAGAGGGACGCGGTGCATCAACACCGACTCAATGGCATTTAACAACAACAAAGGATTATATTTATGTGTGGATCCTGTAATACATGGTGTATGCAGAGCTGTACAAATACATATAAAAGACAGTCCCTGCTCGTTAGAGCTTACAAACTAATCAAGCCAGACAGTACAAAGAATTATACAGCACACTGCCTATTTGAGCATTATTTTATGCTTTTTATTGCCGGCAATATGAGAAAACACCCAGATTGAATGCTTTCTCCAAAGTTTCCTTGAAGCAGCTCTGACTTATACAGGAGATGCAGCAAAGCTTACAGATGATTTTTACATTTGCCAACCTTGAATTACACAGTAACACCTTTCCTCGTGGGAAAAAGGAGATTTCTGGAGAAACATTCACCTCGCATATTGTACTTGATTGAGCTCCCCCCCCCCCTGGATTACTTAAAGAATGCAGTAAATCTTTTATTAACTTGGAAAACTAGGAACCTTGAGAAAAACTAACAATTTGTTTCTTTGTAATCTTCCAAGGATTTTCTTACAATTAGGATATTTCTAAGGTTTTTTTCCTAGCTTACTCAGTTAACCCTTCCTTTCCACAATTCCCCTCTTTTGTCATAGATCCCACTAGGGATCTTATAGACAATTCATATCATTATCTACGATTGCGATCTGTGACACAGAGACATCCTATACACCAAGAGATATCCCTGCATAATGCATTCTCTGCCTTGGTTAATGAGGATGCCCTATCCAAAGAAACTGAATGGCCCTTAGAGGAGTCAGTCAATGCCCAATCTCCTGCTAAAGCACCAAATATGAAGAAAAACTCACAAAACAGAAAACTACTACTACTTGGAGATTCCATCATCAGAGACACAAACTTGGGAACACAGTTCAAAGGAGAGAAGATAGTCAAATACCTCCCAGGCTCCTTATTGATGTACTTAGCGCGAAAAGCAAACACTCCAAACTTGATGTTGTCATCCACTTGGGTACAAATGACCTGGCTAGAAATAGTGCCTCTGCAGTCCAAAAGGACTTCCAATCTCTGGGAGAAAAACTCAAGCCCATTGTTAACACTGTTGCATTCTCAGAAGTTCTACCTGTTCTAGGTAAGAGGGCAAAAAGGCTAAATCGCATTAACAGCTTTAATACATAGCTCCAGTCCTGGTGCAAACGAGAAGGATTCAGATTTATTGGCGACTGGGAAAACACATTGACCAACAAGAAACTACACTGTGCTGATGGACTACACCTCTCTGTCGCAGGGAAAAGAATCCACGTGAAAAATTCAGGCAGTATGTTGATTTGCATTTAAACTAGAAGAAGGGGGTGACGGACGGGGAAGGTCAAGTTCTGGACGTCACCCCCTGCAAAAGCAGAATAACAGAAACAACCACACTTTTAAACAACACATCAAAAGCAACTGGGAAGAAGTGGGTAGAATAAAATCAATGCAAAATACACACAAGCCAGTTAAATGCTGGAAAGCAATGAGCACAAATGCTCGAAGCTTAGCCATCAAACTTCCAGACCTGGAAGCCCTAATGGTGGAAAAGGACTTGGACATTGTGGCCATTACAGAAGCATGGTTTAATGAATCGCATGACTGGGATATAACCATACCTGGCTATAATCTATTCAGAAGGGACAGAGAAAATGGAAAAGGGGGAGGAGTAGCCTTGTATGTCAAAAGCAATATCAAAGCTACTGAAATGCAGGGTGCATGGGGAAAAGAAGAAGCGCTCTGGATCATGTTGTAAAGAGCAGATGGCACTGTCATCCATACTGCTGTAATCTACAGACCTCTAACTCAAATTGAAGAGATAGATAACAAATTGATTATAGATATTGCCAAGATAGCAACAAAGGGGGAAGCGATCATATTGGGTGACTTTAATCTACCCAATGTGGATTGGATTACTCCTTCTGCTAATCTGGAAAGAAGGAAAAAAAATTGTGGACGTTATCCAAGATGCGTTACTTAGACAAATGGTGATGGAACAAACAGGGAAAGCTCAACGCTGGATTTGGTGCTCACCAACAGTGATAGCATGTCTAATGTCTGGGTGAGTGCCCCTGTGAGCAACAGTGATCATCACACGGTGTGATTTGAGATAAAAGCCAAGGTGCAATCCAATCATAGCAAGCTCAAAGTCCTAAACTTCAATAAAATGGCCAAGTACCTAAAGGAGGAGCTGACAGGGTGGAAGGGAATAAGGGAAGTGGAATTGCAATGGGCTAAACTAAAAGGGGCAATAAAAGGGGCAACAGATAAATATGTACGAAAAGTAAATAAAAACAAGAGGAGAAGGAAACCTATTTGGTTTTCCAAAGAAGTGGCTGCTCAAATAAAGGCAAAAAACACAACTTTCGCAAAATTCAAAAGCTTCCAAACAGAGGAACACAGAAATGAATACAGGATCAAACTCAAGGAGACAAAAAGAGAAATAAGGATAGCAAAATCAAAGGCAGAGGAAAAGATGGCTAAAGATGATAAGTGCGGCGACAAAACTTTCTTCAGGTATATTCGGGAAAGGAAGAAGATCAGAGGTGGAATTGCAGGACTCAGAAGTGCTGGGAACGGACTCGTGGAAAGTGACATTGAAAAAGCGAAATTGCTAAACAAATACTTCTGCTCTGTTTTTACTAAAGAAAATCCTGGAGAAGGACCAGCTGTGACTCCCAAATACGAGTATAAAAATGGGAATGAGGTAGATACCACACCATTCAGAGAGGATGAGGTTTTAGAACAACTTGCAAAACTGAAAGTGGACAAGGCCATGGGACCGGATGGGATACATCCCAGGATACTGAAAGAGCTCAGAGAGGTTCTTGCAGGGCCGTTAAAGGATGTTTTCAACAGATCCTTGGAAACAGGAGAGGTTCCTCAGGACTGGAGAATGGCTGACGTACCTCTACACAAAAGTGGTGACAGGGAAGAAGTGTCAAACTACAGGCCCATAAGCCTTACCTCGGTGGTGTGAAAAGTAACGGAGACGCTCCTGAAAGAGTGAATAGTGAACTTTCTCAAAATCCGCGGGTTACAGGATCCGAGGCAACATGGTTTTACCGAGGGACGATCTTGCCAGACAAATCTCATTCAGTTCTTTGACTGGGTGACCAGAGAACTGGATCAAGGACATGCAATGGATGTCATCTACCTGGATTTCAGCAAAGCCTTTGATACTGTCCCTCATAGGAGGCTTATCAATAAACTCAGTAGTTTGGGGATGGGTCCTAAGGTGGTAAACTGGATCAGAAATTGGTTGACTGACATCCGACAGAAGGTGATGATAAATGGAGCTCACTCGGATGAAAGGAAGGTGATTAGCAGGGTGCCTCAGGGTTCGGTCCTAGGCTTGGCACTGTTCAATGTATTTGTGAGTGATATTGCTGAAGGACTGAATGGAAAAGTCTGTCTTTTTGCAGATGACACGAAAATTTGCAACAGAGTGGACTCCTCCAAGGGAGTGCTTAACATGAGGAGGGATCTGCAAAAGCTGGAGGAATGGTCTGATGCTTGGCAATTAAGATTTAATGCGAAGAAGTGCAGTGTCATGCACTTGGGTAGCAGAAATCCAAGGGAAATGTACATGATAGCGGGTGAGAGGTTGGTGTGCACGGAGCAGGAGAAAGACCTCGGTGTGATTATTTCTGTAGATCTCAAGGTGGCAAAACAGTGCGACAAGGCAGTGGCAAAAGCCAGGAGGATGTTGGGCTGCATTTGAAGAGGAATTACCAGCAGAAAGGAAGGGGTACTAGTGGCACTGTATAAGTCTTTGGTGAGGCCTCACTTGGAATACTGTGTTCAGTTTTGGAGACCGTATCTTGCAAAGGATGTAAAAAGAATGGAAGCTGTTCAGAGGAAGGCGACCAAAATGATTTGGAGCCTGCGGCAGAAGCCTTATGAGGAGAGATTTGAAGACCTAAATATGTACACTTTGGAGGAGAGGAGGGATAAGGGAGATATGATTCAGACCTTTAAATACTTAAAGAGAAATAATGAACAAACAAACCTCTTCCAGAGACGGGGAAGTTGTAAAACTAGAGGGCATGACATGAAGCTGCAAGGTGGTAAATTGAAAGGCAATGTCAGGAAATACTTTTTTACTGAAAGGGTGGTGGATGCTTGGAATGCCCTCTCGATGGAGGTGGTGGGGGCAAATAAAGTGACGGAATTCAAAGTGGCCTGGGACAGACACTGTGGATCACTTTACAGCAACAAGATGAAATCAAAATAAACTGAACCATCTAATTTCTCAACAAATAGGGGTGTCCTATATGGAGCAATGGGGGGAGGAGCGGTGGGTTCACCCGTAAACAAAGAAACAAAGATATGGGGAGGGGTGAAGACATGGTGAGGGGTGCACCTGCTCCTGGTGGGTGCACCACTAAGCAAAGACATGGGTAGGGGTGCACCTACTCCCTAAAAGACATGTGAAAGGGTACACCTACACCTGCCATATTGCTGGGCAGACTAGATGGACCATACTGGTCTTTATCTGCCATCATTTACTATGTTAAATCATTCTCTGCACTTCATCTTCTGGGTCATCATAACCAGAGGCTTCATCATGCCTACTGTCAGTGATGTACATAGTTTGAATGGGGTTAACTGAAGCCAGTTTCTGGGAAATGCATTGAATACTTTGGGTACAATTTACACAAATGGAGGTAATTAATATAATAACATCCAAGGGTGTTGAAAGAACTGAAATATGAGATTGCAGACCTGCTATTAGTAATCTGTGAATTTTCATTAAAATCATCTGTAATCCTGTCACCGCCTCCCTTGCCCAGGCGGTTGCCTAAGGCTTGGGGAACGGGCAGTCAATATATTTATTTGTTCTAAGTGCCTATTTCTTGTAGTTGTGTAATAATCCAGCCGAGATGGTAATTATAGGCACACAGGATTTTTATTATTTTCAGCCAAAGGAACTTTAAAGATTCCAAATATCAGGATAAGGTAAGGATATTTTCCAACAGCATCAAACAAAGGCAAACTTGCTTCTCTTCAGCTTTGGCACTTAAATGAAAACACAGTATTTCTTCATACTATAGCCAAACACAGCACTGAAATTCCGGTGCAAAAAGAATTAGAAAAAAACCCCATCTTCTTTCATAGCTTTAAAACCAACAGAAGCTGTTACAGTTCCAAGCAGGCAAACTTCTGTTACACATTGGTTTTTCTTTCCTTTCACCAAGTAATTCCTTCAGCTTGTTGTATCTCAGGCTTTCAACTTTCTAGCATACAAATGCTCACACACTCAGCTACGGCTTAAAACTTCAGGAACCTTATTTGCATATTTCCCAGCCGTGCTCTCTTGAAGGAGCAGCTACCAGGTTTAAAGCTTCTGCAAATGTTCTAGCCTTTCTCAATGCCTAGAGGCTACCGAACATTCCATTTCCTCATCAGAATTCTCCTGTATTAAACCAGGCATCTCTATTTCCATACTCTCCAGGTCAGAGTCTGCTTGAGAGGCACAGGATTCAGACTCAAAGCTATCTGGCTTTAATCCCTTCAGGATTTCTAAGACTTTAGTCAGGGCAGTGTCCTTCCTTCTCTGAGGAATAGTATAGCAGTTAGAAAGTCTCTTAGCTTTTGAGGAGTTAATAGAAGGCTTTAGGCTGCTCACCTTATCTTTTGGAATCAAGCACTTAACAGGCTTTACTGTTGAAGGCTCATGCTCCATGCATACTTCGGGGGAAGGGCTTCTGCTGCCAACATGGCTGACCAACTCCCCTGGGTAAGCTTTCCTTCTAGAAGTATATCTCCCGTCTCCCTTACAGGACCCTGGATTAGCTCCAAATCCTCTGGCTGGCTCTGCCCTTCTCCCAGAGGTTTCCAATGAAGCTCCCTTGATTCCCCGGGTACCTTCTTTGCGTGGTTCTCCAGAGCTTCTAGGATCTCCTCCCCTCCTGGGACGTTCTGACCTGTTCCAAGCTGCACTGGAACCAGAACTAGGAATCCTCGTCAAGCATTTCCCTTCACGGTTCTCAGACCTCTCTC
Organism: Ichthyophis bannanicus; assembly: GCA_033557465.1. NCBI lineage: Eukaryota > Metazoa > Chordata > Amphibia > Gymnophiona > Ichthyophiidae > Ichthyophis > Ichthyophis bannanicus. Next base: position 21,322,482 of record CM066045.1, on the reverse strand, counting down.
TGAGTTCAGGCTTCCCTCTGAAGTCCGACTCCTCTCTGTCCTCCTCTGCTGCTTCCTCTCCCTTACAGGCTGCTTCCTCTCCCTTGAGTTCACTCTCTGGCAGTTTATATGAGTGTTTTCCCCTTCGGCTTCCTGGCCCCACCCCCAGCTGTCCCTCATGAGCAGGGTTGGTAACCATGGAGCTGAGGTGTGTCTCCTTGCTACCTGCTTTCTGTGGAGAGATTTTTTCTAGTTCAGAAGTTTTAGCCCTTAAACTTCTGGTTCTTTTCCTACTATCTGGGGAAAATGCCTGTCTTTTCCCTCTTTCTCTATTCTCTCTGCTTTCTGCGCCATCACAGATCCCCCCCCCCCCCCTTAAAATATTCCGGGCTGGCAGACAACTGTCGGCCCAGCACGGAATCCTTGACAAGAGGTTCTGATCTGACTGACCTTTGTTCTGATCGGGCTTGACAACTGCCAATCTGGCAAACACCACCCGGTCATGCCACGGGCGTAAGACATTTATATGAAAATTCTGTTGCCGTCCTTTCCGAGTCTCTACAATATAAGAGACCGGTCCTACCCGTTTGACAACCCTAAAAGGACCCTTCCATTTGGCTTCAAACTTTGGGCTGGCACCGTCTATCATTACGACCACTTTTTCGCCAATTTCCAATTGACGAGGTCGCGACCTTAGGTCATAATGTGTTTTCTGGCGATTCTGACTGGTGGTGATATTCTTTTCTGCCACCTCAGTGGTATGCTGTAAGCGTCCTTTTAGATCCCTTAAAAAATTTGGGACTTCCCTTTCTTCAGGGGCTGGCTCCACCCACTGTTCCCGCAGTATGTCCAACACCCCCCTTGGAGGTCTCCCATACATCAACTCGTAGGGAGAAACGCCAGTGGAAGCCTGCTTGCATTCCCGGCACGCATATAATACGAATGGGAGCATTATGTCCCAATCCGACATGTCACCCCCTAGGCTCCTTCTTAACATCCTTTTTATTGTTTGGTTAAGCCTCTCCACTAACCCATTGGATTGGGGATGGTATGCGGCCGTTTTTATGTGGCAAATGCCAAAGGCATCCCATACCTGAGCTAAGTATTTAGATAGGAAATTACTACCTCTATCTGTTAATATCTCTTGGGGGAACCCAATTTCACAAAATAATTTTACTATTTCCACCGCAATGGTTCTAGCTGATGTGTTTCGTAAGGGGATCGCCCACGGGAAACGGGTAGCCTGGTCTATTATGACTAGGATATACTGAAATCCCCGGGGCGTCCTCTTCAATGGACCTATCATATCCGTAGCCAACTTATAAACAGGTTTGGATATGTGAGGTACCGGAACTAACGGCACCTTTCTCGGATAAGAAGAGGTAACCTTTTGACATTGGGGACAGGACTCGCAGAACCTCGAAGTTTCCCTATAAACTCCCGGCCAATAAAAACGAGTTAAAATTTGGTCTAGCGTACTGTGGGCACCCTTATGCCCCCCTACCGGGTGGTCATGGGCCAGTTTTAAAACCACATTTTTAAAGGTGGTGGGAACCACCAACTGTTTCCGCGTCTGTCCTAATTGGGGGTCTACGCTCTCCCTATATAATAATCCTGCATCCAGGAAGAACCGGGGTAGGGTCTCTGTCTCTACATTTGCATAGGTAAAGGCTCTCGACAGAGCGGGATAAGCCCTTTGTTCCTCAGGAAACGTGGTAAATTTTTCCACTAGATCTGTAGGTGCCCAAGGCAATTCCTGCCCCGTTACCAGTTCCGATCTACCCTGCTTCCGGAGTTGTTTACCCTTCTTCTTATTAGCCCTTTCCTCTCTATGCCTACTAGAAGGAGCTGTGATTAACTCTTCATGAGTGGGCAAGCCATGTAGGGGTCCTTCCTCTGGGTCCTGGATGTCTATTTCTAGGTTGGCATTGGCCTTGGTAGACACCAGCCCTGTCCTGGGCCGAATGCTTTTTTCCAGGCCAGACCTGAATTGGGGCCAGTCTTTCCCCAGTACTAAGGGATGAGGGAGCTTAGGGACTATAGCGACAACTACTTCTTGCTCCAAGCCTAAGCCCTTCACTTTCACCTTGGTTAAGGGGTATGCTGACGTGGCTCCATGTACACACTTTATTTTAATGGAGTGCTCAGATTGGGTTGGGGTCTGCTCACTATGTGCCTGTATATCAGTCCACAGTTGGGCCGATATCATAGACTGCTCTGCTCCTGAGTCCAGGAGAGCTTCGGTGGGAATGCCCTCGACCTCCACAGTTAGCAGGAATCCCTCCCCCTCGTCCTTGCAATGGGTGGAAACCAGAACTGTCCTGGCCTTGCACTCCCTACTATAGTGGCCCACTTCCCCACAGGAAAAACATTTACCCTGAGCATTCATACATTTCCTCCTGGGTTTTACACCTATGACCTCTCTTGACAAAGTGTTCTGTGTCCTTTCTGAAACTCCAGGCTCAGGATTGTTTGCACCACCCACCTTCATCTGGCCGACCAACCTGGCCTCAAGAAAACGTTCTGCCAGCGAGGTGGCTTCCCTGGTGGTTTTACAATCCTGGAGGATCAGGAAGGACTTTAATTCGGGAGGAACAGCATCTACAAATTGTTCTAACACTATGCAATCAAGAAGTGAATCAATAGATTTCCCTTGTGGTTCTAACCACTTCCAAACCAGGTTTTTTATCCGGTGGCATAAGGCCCTTGGCGTCTCTCCCAGTTTCAATTTACAGGCCCTCAGCCGGCGTCTGTAAACCATTGGGGTAAGACCCAATCTATCTTTTATGGCCTTCTTCATTTCAATATAAGAGGAGGCAAGATCATTAGATTTCCCTTGTGGTTCTAACCACTTCCAAACCAGGTTTTTTATCCGGTGGCATAAGGCCCTTGGCGTCTCTCCCAGTTTCAATTTACAGGCCCTCAGCCGGCGTCTGTAAACCATTGGGGTAAGACCCAATCTATCTTTTATGGCCTTCTTCATTTCAATATAAGAGGAGGCAAGATCATTAGGCATTGCCTGGTATGCAGCCAAGGCTTCACCCGTAAGTGAGGCTGCGAGGCGAAGTGCCCATTGGTCTTCCGGCCACCCGCTTAATTGAGCCACTCTCAAAAACATCTAAATAATCGTCCATATTGTCATCCTTGGTTAGAGGGCTAAAAGAAAAGATACCCTTCCCCGGTAGTCCCAGTCCTTGTGCTGCTCCCAAAGACGTGGTCACACTCCTGAGGGCATCTGATGTTTTTCTCTGCTCTCCTAACCAGTCTGTCATCAGTGATAGGAGCGGTTGCTGCTGATCCCGCATCATGGTGGCCATGCGTTCCTGAGCCTTAGCGGCCTCTTCCTGCTGCTCCCGGAAACGCTCAACAACCCAGCCGATCAGATTTGGCTCCATCTCTCCGCTGATGCTGTGAAAAAACAAACACAAACACACCAAGTGCGGCTCTTCCACACACAGGCTGTTTCCCAATTCAACTGAGGACTACAGTACCCCACCCTGGCAGGCAATACTACGCTGACCCAGCTTATCTACTGGTTACCTGCCAGCAAGGTAGACTCAGCTCATCAAGGTAGGCACCCTCCTGGAAACACTGCTCCGGTCCTCCTTCCGCTGTCCGTCTGGTCCCAGGGCTGCTGCAGCTCCTCCGTGGCCTCTCCGGACTCCTCCCAGGCCCTCCTTACTTCCGGATATAGGCTTCAAAAAAATCCAATAAACTACGCCAATCCTGTCACCACCTCCCTTGCCCAGGCGGTTGCCTAAGGCTTGGGGAACGGGCAGTCAATATATTTATTTGTTCTAACTGCCTATTTCTTGTAGTTGTGTAATAATCCAGCCGAGATGGTAATTATAGGCACACAGGATTTTTATTATTTTCAGCCAAAGGAACTTTAAAGATTCCAAATATCAGGATAAGGTAAGGATATTTTCCAACAGCATCAAACAAAGGCAAACTTGCTTCTCTTCAGCTTTGGCACTTAAATGAAAACACAATATTTCTTCATACTATAACCAAACACAGCACTGAAACTCCGGTGCAAAAAGAATTAGAAAAAAACTCCATCTTCTTTCATAGCTTTAAAACCAACAGAAGCTGTTACATTTCCAAGCAGGCAAACTTCTGTTACACATTGGTTTTTCTTTCCTTTCACCAAGTAATTCCTTCAGCTTGTTGTATCTCAGGCTTTCCACTTTCTAGCATACAAATGCTCACACACTCAGCTACGGCTTAAAACTTCAGGAACCTTATTTGCATATTTCCCAGCCGTGCTCTCTTGAAGGAGCAGCTACCAGGTTTAAAGCTTCTGCAAATGTTCTAGCCTTTCTCAATGCCTAGAGGCTACCGAACATTCCATTTCCTCATCAGAATTCTCCTCCATTAAACCAGGCATCTCTATTTCCATACTCTCCAGGTCAGAGTCTGCTTGAGAGGCACAGGATTCAGACTCAAAACTATCTGGCTTTAATCCCTTCAGGATTTCTAAGGCTTTAGTCAGGGCAGTGTCCTTCCTTCTCTGAGGAATAGTATAGCAGTTAGAAAGTCTCTTAGCTTTTGAGGAGTTAATAGAAGGCTTTAGGCTGCTCACCTTATCTTTTGGAATCAAGCACTTAACAGGCTTTACTGTTGAAGGCTCATGCTCCATGCATACTTCGGGGGAAGGGCTTCTACTGCCAACATGGCTGACCAACTCCCCTGGGTAAGCTTTCCTTCTAGAAGTATATCTCCTGTCTCCCTTACAGGACCCTGGATTAGCTCCAAATCCTCTGGCTGGCTCTGCCCTTCTTCCAGAAGTTTCCAATGAAGCTCCCTTGACTCCCCGGGTACCTTCTTTGCATGGTTCTCCAGAGCTTCTAGGATTTCCTCCCCTCCTGGGACGTTCTGACCTGTTCCAAGCTGCACTGGAACCAGAACTAGGAATCCTCGTCAAGCGTTTCCCTTCATGGTTCTCAGACCTCTCTCTGAGTTCAGGCTTCCCTCTGAAGTCCGACTCCTCTCTGTCCTCCTCTGCTGCTTCCTCTCCCTTACAGGCTGCTTCCTCTCCCTTGAGTTCACTCTCTGGCAGTTTATATGAGTGCTTTCCCCTTCGGCTTCCTGGCCCCACCCACAGCTGTCCCTCGTGAGCAGGGTTGGTAACCATGGAGCTGGGTTGTGTCTCCTTGCTACCTGCTTTCTGTGGAGAGTTTTTTTCTAGTTCAGAAGTTTTAACCCTTAAACTTCTGGTTCTTTTCCTACTATCTGGGGAAAATGCCTGTCTTTTCCCTCTTTCTCTATTCTCTCTGCTTTCTGCACCATCACAATACCTGAAGATTGGAGGATCGCCAATGTAACGCCAATTTTTAAAAAGGCTTCCAGGGGTGATCTGGGAAACTACAGACCGGTGAGCGTGACGTCAGTACCGGGAAAAATGGTAGAAACCATCATAAAGAACAAAATTACTCAGCATGTAGACAGTCATGGCCTAATGGGAGACAGCCAACATGGCTTTAGACAAGGAAGATCTTGTCTTACTAATCTTATGGTTTTTTGAAGGTGTGAATAAACAGGTGGACAAAGGTGAGTCGGTTGATATAGTGTATCTAGACTTTCAGAAAGCCTTTGACAATTTCCCTTATTGGAGACTTTTGGCAAAACTAAAGAGTCATGGGATAGGAGGCAGTGTACTATTGTGGATCAGGAACTGGTTAAAAGATAGAAAGCAGAGGGTTGGGCTAAATGGCCAATTTTCCCAATGGAGAAAGGTGAACAGTGGTGTACCCCAGGGATCTGTGCTGGGTCTGCTGCTTTTTGACATATTCATAAATGACCTGGAAAGGGGAATAACGAGTGAGGTGTTGAGGAGTGGCCTAGTGGTTGGGGCAAGGTACTGCAAGCCGGAAGGTCGGGGGTTCAAATCCCACTAGAGGACAGCAACCTTGGGCCGGAAGGACTGGGGTTTCTAGTCCCACAGGTGCTCCATGTGGTCTTGGGCAAGCCACTTAACCCTCCATAGCTCATGTTCCCTGTAAAATAGTTATCTCCAAGTTATAATGCCCTGTTCAATATAATTTCAGTTTGTTCATTGTAAACCGCACTGATGCAGAATAGCACGGTATATAAGAGAATGTAAATAAAATAAATAATCAAATTTGCAGATGACACAAAACTATTTAAAGTTGTTAAAACCCAAGAGGATTGTGGAAAATTGCAAGAGGATCTTGATAAATTGGAAGACTGGCATCAAAATGGCAGATGAAATTTAATGTGGACAAGTGCAAAGTTATGCACCTAGGGAAGAACAACCCAAACTATGGTTACACGATGCAAGGTTCCACATTAGGAACCACCACCCAGGAAAAAGATTTAGGCGTCATTGTGGACAACATGTTAAAACTCTCGGCCCAGTGTGCAGCGAAAGCAAATAGAATGCTAGGTAAGGAAAGGAATGGAAAATAAAACAAAAGATATTATAATGCCTCTATATCGTTCCATGGTGAGACCGCACCTTGAATATTGTGTGCAATTCTGGTCGCCGTATCTTAAAAAGGATATAGCGTTATTAGAAAAGGTTCAGAGAAGAGCCACCAAAATGGTAAAGTGGATGGAAGGATACTCCTATGAAGAAAGGCTACAAAGGTTAGGGCTCTCTTTAACCTGGAAAAGAGACAGCTGAGGGGGGATATGATAGAAGTCTATAAATTAATGAACGGAGTGGAACAGGCAAACATAGATTGATTTGTTTACGTTATCAGATTATAGAAAGACTAGGAGACATGCAATGAAGCTACAGGATAAACTATTTAAGACTAATAAAAGAAAATATTTTTTCACTCAACGTGTAATGAAACTCTGGAATTTGTTACTGGAGGATGTAGTAAAGGCTGTTAGGTTTAAAAAAGGCTTGGACAAGTTCCTGGAGGAAAGGTCCATAAACCATTATTAAGAAGGGACCCAGGATATCAATGCTTGACCCAGTACAAGCATTGGGGAACCTGTGTCTTTTGGGGACACTGCTAGGTACGTATGACCTAGATTGACCACTGTTGGTAACAGGATACTTGATGGACCTTGGTCTGACCCAGTATGGCATATCTTATGTTCTTATGAGGAAGTGGCAGCTATATGGGAACTGGATATTTTCTTATGTTCTTAATTTGCAATAGCTTTCTACCCCAGGACCTAAGATCAGGTAATCATGAGGTTAACCAGGAAGAAGAAGGAATACAAGTAAGGTTCTTCAAAGATTCAGCAGAATGTAACAGCGCTTGTGAATGGTCATCTGTCTTAATACAACAACTTGTATCTGTTATAGCCAAACATCCCCTTTTGTCCAATTGCAGTTGTTAAAATTATCAAAAGTAGTCATGCTGTAGGGAACCCTTGGGTTCGTAACCCAAAGACAGACTCCTTATTGTACTACCTGGGGGTGGCATTTAGTAGAAAAGCTAAGGAAGGGAATCCTGTACTAGCTGCTAACAGTTTATGCATGCACATCAAATAATTTGATGCATTAATTATATAAACAACTCAGGACCGTACTGAGCTAAAAATGCACCCCGTGGGGGGGGGGGGGGGGGCGCGGAGCCTTGATCCGAGCAAGATGGACGTTTAGAGCTATTGCTCCAGAGGGGCCTAACAATAATCCTGGGCAAACACCACAAATTCAGGTGTGGAACAGGCAGAACGGGGTGCAGTGACATCAGGAGATGTCCGGACCCAAGCCGACACGTTTAGATTTCCCTACCATGCAGAACAACAGCGCGAAGCGCTCAAAAATGCAGCCCCCTTCCCCGCAAAATATGACGGTCTTGCACGACCCAGAAGCCCTACAGGAGCTCTAAGCAGAGATGCGGGCAATTAGGGAAATGGTCAGAGCAAATGGCGAGTCATTGACCACAGTACAGGATGACATCGGTGCAATGCGAACCTGAACGGAGACGCTCACGCTAAGACAGGACAAGACGGAGCAAATACATGCGGGGCACGAGGAGAGGCTGAGACTGGTCGACAAGCAGGAAATGCAAATAAAGGTGCTACAAAGAGATGTTGAAGATGGAAACAACAGAGCCCGTAGGAACAACGTGTGGATTGTCGTAGTTCCGGAAGGCGCTGAGGGAAGGGACATGTTTGCATTTTTAAGCAAGCTGATCCCCTCAGTGTTGAAGCTGTCGTTTGAGCTCCCGTTCGAAATAGAGCGAGCACACAGGGTTCCCGCACAAGCTCAGCTTAATATCAAATGGCCGAGGCCAATCATTCTGAAAATCCTCCGATTTCAGCAGGTGGCTCAAATTATGGATGCTGCTCGCACACGTTCTCTGGTGGAATTTGAGGGCCATAGACTGTTTTTCTTTCCAGACTTTGTCAAAAATACTGTTGACAGAAGGAAAAGGTTCCTGGCATTGAGACCTCGGTTACAACAGCTGCAGGCGAGGTTTGGGCTAATGTACCCTGCTCAGATGAGGGTTACATTACATATTCAAACAAAAACCTTTGAAGACCCAGAGGCTCTCTGCGCATACCTCAAAGACAAGGAATTGTCTCAAATGTGATGAAACACCTTTGTAAGGGGGGTTCCCTCTTTGGTCTGTGGTGTATATGTCCCGTATTGTTGGCTTGGGAAACACAACTTATAATTGTGTAAATGCATCGGTAACAGTTGATGTTCTTGCACTGTTTATCTTAGCAATGGTTATTAAGTGTGGTGTTAACTAGAAGAAATGAGTAAATAAGCAGTAAGGGAAAATTGGGCCACATCCGTGTGGGGTAGGGGTAGTAGAAAAAGTACATAATACTAACAATTGTCACCAGCAGTGGCTGAACTGTGGCGTAGGCAGCCAGTCACACTGCTGGGCCTGACCTATCTTTATGAAAAGTAGTAGTTGCGAGTCCGAGTAGTCAGGTTTTTAACAAGGATTTTATTCCCCTCCCGGGGTTGGATTTTCAAAAGTAGCACAAAACACAAGAACCTAAAATACAGCCATGCCTCTGGCAAACTGAAGAAGAAAACAAAATACAGCTTCTTGCTTTAACCAAAAATCATGAATTACATTAAACAGAATCAGCTGATATGCTGGCAGTCTCTTCTATGCTTTCCAGCTCTCTACAAGGCACTCTTGTCTTTAGCTAACGCAGAGAAGAACTGATATCAGCCATCAATAAAGAGCAATCCATTTCTTCAACACATGGAGTTAAACCACTTGGTTCTGTAATCATCGGTTCATCAAACACAGTATTTTCTCTAGGACAGAAAGTCTGAAACTTCCTCAATTCAGTCTCTCTCTCTGAGCTCTCAGGACAGCCCTCTTCACAATAAGGCAGGTACTTATCACACAGCTTGTAAAAGCAGGACGGAGAAACAGCTCTATCTAAATAAGCTTTTTCCTTCTAACTTTTAAACCTCCTGCCTCTTGTTCTTGATGGCAGCTCATAGCACTGTCCTGTTCTGGTAATGGAAGACTTTTCTTTTGGAAGTCTCCTGCAGGGTTTTAGGAGCATACATTCATCCTCATCAAGCATACAGACATCCTCAACAGGATTACTTTCCCTCTCACAGGGTTGTAAGTATTTTAAGCAGCTCTGCTTCTCAAATACATATGGCCTGTTACCAACTGCCTCACGTTCCTTCCACTGAGCTCGGTGCCTGGGAAAATCACACTGCTTCAGAGGTGAGTGTTTCCTGTAACTAACCTCTCTTGGTGAAGGTAACTTTGTTTCCTTTTGATCATTCCTCCGTGGCTTTCTGCTCCAAGGTTCAGGCAGTTCAGAGTCAGTATAAGAGTACTCTGAGCCTCCGTCTGAGACCTGAAAGTTTCCTCCAACTTGTCAAGCTTCTGCAGCTTCCTGGTCTCTGTCTTGATCTCGCTCTTGCTCTCCGTCTAACTGTGTCTGCTTTGGACATTTTTTATACAGCTTTAGGGGGCGTTTTCTTGCCCATGTGAAAACTGTTTTCCTGATCAACTGGGGAGTGTTTGCTAACTAGGCGTGACTGCAGACCTCGTGTCTCAGCTTGTTTTGGTTGCCTATGGTAACTAGGAAGCTTCTGATCTACCTGCCTGTCAGAATCTGAGCTATACACAGCAGATTTCTGTGTTTTTAAGGCACAGGGCAGAACTTCCGTGTCACACAATGTAGCAATAAGCTGTGTTAAATACGGCGGCGTAGCCAATCCTCCTGGATAATTCCGCCCCTCCGTACCTGTCATGCTCTCTCTGGGCTCACCCAATAGTTTTGGTAGTTTAGATATCCCTCCAGGGTCCATCGGGTTAACAATAGAGTCTACTTTTAGTTCAGCAGTACTAATCGACAGGATGAGAGGCAGTTCAAACAAATTGGTCTTTCGCTGCTCTCGACCGAAAACTATAAATTTTGGGACAAGCGAAGGATATTTGAAGTCATGTTTAAATGGAGTGACCACACCCAGCCTTGTGCCTATATAAGATTGTTAGACAACTGTAATAATGATCTTTAAAATGTTATCATTAAATGTGAAGGGCATTAATAACCCCATAAAAAGAAAGAAAATAATTCTCTATGGGCGTCAAGAAAAAGTAGACATCTTATTCATTCAAGAGCCGCATTTAAATATGAAGGAATCCTTGAAGCTCAGCCTAAAACCCTTACACTAGTGGCCTACTCTGCAGCAGTTCATAAGCGCAACGGGGTGGCCATCCTGGTCCGGAAATCCCTCGTCCCAAAGGTGCTACAAACCCGCTCGGACAAGGAGGGGAGATGGGTTAAAGCCCTTCTTCAGATAGGAGAATTAGATTTGGCTCTTATCAACATCTATGCCCCCAATTTGGACAGTCCTTATTTTTTTAATTCTGTAGCGGAAGAGGTATATAAGGCTCTTACAGTCCCAGTAGTCCTAGGGGGAGATTTCAATCTCACCTTGGATCCATTAATTGACAAGAAACCTCCCAAAACCGGTAAACCTCCTAAGGCTCAAGTGATTCTTTCCTCCTTGATGCAAGAGGCTGGGCTGGTGGATGTTTGCGTCTGCAACACCCTGCAGACCGGGAATTTACCTTCTTTTCTCCCCCCACCAGTCTTTATCGCGTATAGATTTTTATTGATTTCCAAAACAGTGATTTCCAACATAGTAACATCAAACATACATGTGGCCCACATCTCATATCATGCAGCTATATCCATTTCAATGCAAGATAGTAGAATAGGTCCCACTCATACGAGATGGTTTTTTGATAGATCCCTGTTAGATGATGTAGAGTTCCGCCTGAAAATACAAGCTGCTATAGCTAAATATTTTCAATTTAATTCCCCTGAGGCCACTGCAGGCTGGGCGTGGTGGGAAGGCTTTAAGGCCTCTATAAGATCTACCATAACTAGTTTTGGCATCCACCAGGCAAAACAGAACAAGGAGCAATTACCTGCTTTGGAAGCACAGATAAAGGCCAGAGAGCGTATTTTAGTTAAGCGCTCTGATCCATGTATCTTGCTACGCTTACAGCGACTAAGATTCAAATATAATACGCTCCTTTCAGATGAAACCTCGCGGAACATTAGAGTGCAAAAAGGTGCTTATTACTGGGAAAGCAATAAATCCGGTCGATTACTAGCTAATGCGTTGCGGGCTCGTAGAGACGCTGGCCGAATAACGACATTGTGTGATTCCCAAAATCAGAATCTTTTAGTGAAAGATGATGAAATTGCTGAAACTTTCAGATCCTTTTTTGCCCATCTATACACATCAGAAACAGAGTTTTCACAAGAGGTGTTTGAAAATCTACTAGCCGAGATACAGGGACCCACCCTAGACAAAAAACCATCCAAAGAACTAGATGCACCAATTTCCTTAACAGAAATAGGTCAGGACATACAGTCTTTGGCTATAGGCAAGGCAGCTGGTCCAGATGGGCTCCCTAGAGTTTTTAAAAACTTTCTCTAAAGAACTGGGCCCATATCTACTGTTATATTTTCAATCTCTAGAGCAGGCATTTCCCCAAATCGGCTCATTTGCTTCGGCAAATGTAATAGTCCTGGAAAAGACGGGAATTGTAAGCAATTATTGTCCTATATCCCTACTAAACGCGGATTATAAAATCTATGCAACTGTCCTGACTCGTCGCTTGTCAAAAGTGGTCCCTTTGATGATCCACCCGGACCAATGCGGGTTTGTCGAAGGCAGGTCAACAGCCGACAACACCAGGCTCTTATGCCATATACTATCAGGTGCAGAAAACGTGAATACCCCTCTAGTAGGACTATCTTTAGACGCTGAAGAGGCGTTTGACCACCTGGAATGGTCATTTATGTTTTCTGTCCTTAGCTGGTTTGGGCTTGGGAAAGGTTTTCTTAACTTACTTAAGGTAATGTACACGCGACCTACCACCAATATCTGTGCAAATGCTACCCAATCCCTTGACATTAAGCTCAGTCGGGGCACTCGTCAAGGCTGCCCTCTGTCCCCGATATTGTTTAATATTACATTAGAACTTTTAGCCCTTCTACTGCTGCAGAATCTGAGGATTCATGGGGTGACAATCGCTGACAAGGAAGTTAAACTATTGGCATATGCCAATAATCTGTTGTTATTCACCACTCCAGATTCCCGGTGGTCGGGATATAAAATCAATTGGTCAAAATCCTTTGCTTTCCCGCTAAACTCACATGTGCATAAAAGGGACTTGTCGCATTTCCCATTTTTATGGGAGTCAGAATTGGTTAAATATCTGGGGGTGCAATACTGCTATCCCCTCGAGGAGATGATTAAGTTTAATGCCGAAGCTGTGTTGTATAAAATTCAGACTATGACTGTCAAGTGGTCTCCCCTGGCTCTGTCTTCGTGGGGTCGCTTGGAGACAATTAAAATGACCATTGTCCCAAAGATCAATTATATATTTATTTATTTATTTATTTTTATTTAACATGTTTTGTATCCCGCCTTTTCCTTCAATCAAAGCGGTTAATACAGCACAAAGTTAAACAAAGGTGAGGGAAACATACATTGCATTATCATTACATCACAACAAAACACTAGGAGTACAAACAGGGAACACAGTACATAACTTACATTACATTACCTTACATTAACTACAAACAGCATATCGCTGAACAGAATGAGCATATAGCAGCAGATAGTGGGTCTCGCACGGTCCACCGCCTAAGGGCCACGCCAAAGGGCCCTCTTGCGAGGCCCTCAGGCGCGGGCCCGCAAGGCACGGGCGCGCCATTGCTGAAGGGATTTTAAATGATTTGAAAAGTGCTCAGATTGGCTGCAGTTTTCTCTCACACACAGTTCCCAACTAAGTAGGCACAGCTGATTCTCACTCACTGCTCACAGGATCGTTGGAGCCTTTGCTGAAGGGATTCTAAATGATTTGAAAAGTGCTCAGATTGGCTGCAGTTTTCTCTCACACACAGTTCCCAACTAAGTAGGCACAGCTGATTCTCACTCACTGCTCACAGGATCGTTGGAGCCTTTGCTGAAGGGATTCTAAATGATTTGAAAAGTGCTCAGATTGGCTGCAGTTTTCTCTCACACACAGTTCCCAACTAAGTAGGCACAGCTGATTCTCACTCACTGCTCACAGGATCGTTGGAGCCTTTGCTGAAGGGATTCTAAATGATTTGAAAAGTGCTCAGATTGGCTGCAGTTTTCTCTCACACACAGTTCCCAACTAAGTAGGCACAGCTGATTCTCACTCACTGCTCACAGGATCGTTGGAGCCTTTGCTGAAGGGATTCTAAATGATTTGAAAAGTGCTCAGATTGGCTGCAGTTTTCTCTCACACACAGTTCCCAACTAAGTAGGCACAGCTGATTCTCACTCACTGCTCACAGGATCGTTGGAGCCTTTGCTGAAGGGATTCTAAATGATTTGAAAAGTGCTCAGATTGGCTGCAGTTTTCTCTCACACACAGTTCCCAACTAAGTAGGCACAGCTGATTCTCACTCACTGCTCACAGGATCGTTGGAGCCTTTGCTGAAGGGATTCTAAATGATTTGAAAAGTGCTCAGATTGGCTGCAGTTTTCTCTCACACACATGTTATTTGTCAATATCTACATGGAGAGGTCCTTAAGTCAATTCTTATGGAGCAACAAACCTCTCAGAATAGCCCTTAAAAAGCTCAAATCCAACAAGGAGCAAGGAGGGGTAAAATTCCCAGACTTTCTGTCTTACCACAGTGCTTTCTTATTAAAGCAGGGGTCCAGATGGATAGAGCAGCTTACAGAGCAGAGTCCAGTTTGGTTAGCCCTGGAGGAGAATTTAGTAGCTCCCATCCCTATGAAATTTCTTCCCGGTATGCTTTTGCCTAGTAAGAGAGCCCCTCTGATGGTACTGGACACCCAAAAGGCTTTCTCAGCCTTAATGTACACTCAGGACTATGGGGATAAATTCTCCGGATTACTTCCCTTGTGGTATAACCCCTTATTTAAAATTCAGCGAAAAGTGTTTGCCCGGAGTCAATGGCAATCGAGAGGCATATGGACTATTGGGCAACTATTAAAAGACGGTGCATGGAAAAAATCTGAGAGTCTACAATGGGAATTTAACCTCCCGGGATCACTTTATTTTCAGTGGTTACAACTTAGACATTGCATTGAGAATTCAGAGGTGAACATTAGGTTACTATAGCAGGAAGCAGGCTTCATCCCCTTGATTCAGAAAGCCACACAAACAGTAGGAATCGCCTCCTACTACTACAAAATAATAAATCAAAATACTCACCTACAGATACAGGGTCTACAGCGAGTATGGGAAGATGACAAAGGGATCTCCCTCCCCCCACAGAAAGGAGAAATTAGACCTTATCTGCTAATTGTCTTTCCTTGAGTTCTCTCCGGGCCAGTCCAGAACAGATGGGTAGTCAAATCTCCCTCCTCTAGCAGCTGAGGACTGAACACTGATTCTTGTTGCTAGGTTACCCAGCTCTTCCCTGGTGACAGAAGGCAGTCTTATCGTATCAAGCAGACAAAAACAACAACCAAGAAGAAGAAATAGCGGAAACAGTGAGAACAGTGGAAGAGTTACACAGAAGGTAGCTGACCGCGTGCTGTGTCCTGCCACCAAGCATGGTGGCAGCGTTAAGAGCAAAAGCTTAGGCTCCCTTTGTAGAGCTGTGCCGTTATATCTGTTTTTTTTTTTTTAAGAACATGAAGACGACTTCCAATATTTAAATCACTGAGAAGAAGTTACGTCATAGATGAAAACCGAAACAACGAATAGCAATGACAGAAGACACAGAAGACACAGAGAGGGCGGGTTCTGGACTGGCCCGGAGAGAACTCAAGGAAAGACAATTAGCAGGTAAGGTCTAATTTCTCCTTCCTAATCGTCTCTCCGGGCCAGTCCAGAACAGATGGGTAGTACCAAAGTAGTACCTAACCCTGGGAGGGACCTGTGAGCCCCGCTAATACGGCGGAAGCCCCCACACATGCATCTTGTCGCGCGAGCACATCCAACCGATAATGACGCGAAAAAGCATGGAGAGAAGACCAGGACGCCGCTCGACAAATATCCACCGGAGGAACTAAGGCCAACTCCGCCCACGAAGTCGCTTGACCTCTGGTAGAATGAGCATGAAGACCGACAGGAACGGTCGCCTTTGGTTTCATACGCGACCCGAATGGCCTGCTTCACCCAACGCGCAATGGAGGCCTTGGAGGCCGCTTGACCCTTGGACGGCCCCCCAAACAGCACAAACAACCTGTCTGACTTACGAAACGATTCAGTCTCCCTAAGATATCGACGGAGCACACGACCCATATCCAACTTCTGCAGAGAACGATCAAAAGAAGAACTGGCCCCCGACTCTACGAAGGTGGGCAGCGAGACTGACTGATTCAGATGGAAAGCAGACACCACCTTAGGCAGAAAAGACGGAACCGGACGCAAGACCACCTTCTCCGCTGAAAACTGAAGAAAAGGCGGCCGACACGAAAGCGCCTGCAAATCTGAAATGCGTCTAGCGGAACATAAGGCCACCAAAAATGCCGTCTTCCAGGATAACTCTTGGATAGAACTGGAGGAACGTGGCTCAAAAGGAGAGCCGGTCAAGACCTGCAGCACCAGATTCAAATCCCAAGGAGGAATAACCTGCCGAAAAGGTGGCCGAAGATGCTTGGCCCCCCTAAGGAATCGCAGAATATCCGGATGCGAGGAAAGACGAGCCCCGCGCACCGGCCCCCGAAAAACCGTTAGCGCCGCTAACTGTACCTTCAAGGTGCTAAGAGCAAGTCCCTTCTCAAGCCCGCATTGAAGAAACGCGAGAATATCCGGAATGGAAGACAATCGTGCCCTCAAGGTGCGCTCTGCGCACCATGCTTCAAAAACGCGCCACACGCGGATGTATGCCAACGACGTGGACCGCCTGCGAGACTGCAGCAAAGTGGATATCACCGACGCCGAATAACCTTTGCGGTGCAACCGTTGCCTCTCAATAGCCATGCCGTAAGCAAGAATCGATCCGCCTGGGGCATCTGAACGGGCCCCTGATGCAGCAAGTCTGCTCGAGCGGGCAACCTCCACGGCGGCTCCACCAGAAGCCGCATTAGATCGGCATACCAAGGGCGTCTGGGCCAATCTGGAGCAATAAGGATCACCAGACCCTCGTGATCGGCGGCTCTTTGAATGACTCGACCCTCTAATGGCCACGGAGGAAACACATACAGGAGCTGCCCCAACGGCCAGGGCTGAACCAGGCCATTGAGACCTTCCGACATATGCTCTCTGCACCTGCTGTAAAAGCGCTCCGCCTTCGCATTGCGCAGAGTCGCCATCAGGTCCATGACCGGCTGACCCCAACGCAAAGTGAGTTCGCGAAAAACTTCTGTATTGAGCTCCCACTCTCCCAGATCTAGCACATGCCGACTGAGATAGTCGGCTTGTACATTGTCCTTTCCTGCCACATGAGCCGCCGAAAGCGCCGCGAGGTGCAATTCCGCCCAGTGAAACAAGCGTTGACTCTCCTCCAGGAGAAGGAGACTTCCCGTTCCGCCTTGGCGATTTATGTAGGAGACCGTCACTAGGTTGTCGGAAAAGATGCGCACCGGCTTTCCCTCCAGAAGAGTGGCAAACGCTACCAGTGCTAGATATACTGTTCTCAGTTCCAGTCGATTGATGGACCACAGACTCTCTTCCGGCGACCAGGAGCCCTGTGCTATGTGAGTCAAACAATGCGCCCCCCAACCGGTCAGACTGGCATCCGTAGTGACCAAAATCCACTCCGGGAGCGCCAGGGGAACTCCCGCCTGGAGATGGCCCGGAACCAACCACCACTGAAGACTGACCCTCACGTGATCGGGACAGCTCAAGCGACGAGAAAGCGGATGATGCTGCGGAGACCACCGCGAAAGCAGCGCCTGTTGGAGCGGCCGCATGTGCGCTCGGGCCCAAGGCACCAGATCCAAGGCTGCCGACCATCAGCCCCAGCAACTGCAAGTACTTCCAAGCTGTCGGCGCCCGAACACGCAAAAAAACGGACACGTGAGAGAGAAGCTTTCGAACCCGTTCCGGAGGCAAGAGGACAAGACCCCTCTCCGTGTCAAAAAACGCCCCTAGATAAGTGAGCTGCTGTACCGGCTCCAGACGACTCTTCGCCTGGTTCACAATCCATCCGAGATTCTCGAGACAGGAAACTACCCGAGCGGTCGCCCTGACCGACTCTTCTCGCAACGCCGCCCGAATCAACCAGTCGTCCAGATAAGGGTGAACCTGGACGCCGTCCCTGCGAAGAGCCGCCACCACTACCACCATCACCTTGGTGAAAGTGCGCGGTGCCGTTGCTAGTCCGAACGGCAAGGCCCGAAACTGAAAATGACCCATGGGAACTGTAAAGCGAAGAAACCGCTGATGATCCGGCTTGATAGGAATGTGGACATAGGCCTCTGTCAAATCGATGGAAGAGAGAAACTCTCCCGGACGCACGGAGCGGATCACCAATCTCAAAGTTTCCATCCGGAAATGAGAGACACGCAGACACCGGTTCACGCGCTTTAAATCCAAAATGGGCTGGAATGAGCCCTCCTTTTTGGGCACTACAAAATAAATCGAGTATCGACCGAATCCGCACTGGTCCAAAGGAACTGGAACCACGGCCCGGAGCCGCAATAAGCGCTGCAACGTGTCGTGGATCGCCCTCTGCTTGGCAAGTGGACCGCATGGAGAGAAAACGAAGGCGTCGGCCAGATGACAAGCGAACTCGAGAGCATAGCCCTCTCGGATAATTTGCAGAACCCACTTGTCGGTAGTAATGGCGGCCCAAGCGGAGACAAACTCCTGCAACCGACCTCCTACTGGAAGCTCCGCCTGGGCCGGCCTCACTTCATTGTGGCTTTTTAAGGGAAGTTGGAGGGGCCCCAAAATAGCCTCTACCGGAACCTCTAGCGCCCTGAAAGGACTGCCCCCGGGACGGAAACCGACCCCGCTGATAAGGAGCAAAGCGGGCTCCCCGAAAGCGGCGAAATTCACGCCCCTGACCCCTAGGGAAGGAGCTCTGTTTAGCTGCCCGAGGACGGTCTTCGGGAAGGCGCCCCCCTTTGGAGTCACCTAAATCCTTAACAATTTTCTCCAGCGCTTCTCCAAAAAGAAGCTTACCTTTGTACGGGAGCTTACTGAGACGGGCCTTGGAAGAAGCATCCGACGCCCAATTTCGCAACCAGAGAAACCGACGGGCGGCAATCATGGAAGCCATAGCCTTCGCGGAAATGCAAATCAAATCATAAAAGGCATCCGCCATATAAGCCGCCGCAGATTCTAGCTTAGCCCCTTCCCCAGAAGGAGGAGCGTCCCCCTCTGGACTAGAAGCCAGCTGACTCCACCTAATAGAAGCTCTGGACACGTATGCCCCACAGACTGACGCCTGCAGTGCCAGGGCGCTGGCATCAAAGGCTTGCTTCAAGAGCCCCTCTAACCGACGATCCTACATATCCTTAAGGGCCGTAGCCCCCTCCACCGGAATGGTGGTTTTCTTGGTGACCGCCGAAACCAGCGCATCAACCTTAGGCATACGTAGGAGCTCCCTTTCTTCATGGGGCACAGGATACAAACGAGCCATAGTCCTAGCCCCCCTCAAGGAAGCCTCCGGACAATCCCACTCGGACTCTATCATTTGTTTGATCACTCTGTGCAGAGGAAAACATTTCTGCTTGGACTTGAAACCCTGTAACAAGGGATCCTCCAAAGGTTCTTGCTGAACTACCGGAGGAACAATACTAAGAGCCAATAGAGACTGCGCAATCAGGGCAGGCAACTCATCTTTCCTAAAAACCCTAAAAATATTAGGGTCATCCCCGGGCCCCAACTCACCTTCTTCTAAGTCTGCGGGCCAGGAGTCTTAACCCGGGTCTGACAGGAGCTCCCCCTCCTCTGGCCCTAAAGCCTCTGCCGCCAGAGAAACCTCATCTACCTTAGAATCCCTAAGAGCTGTCAAAGAGGAAACTCCTTCCCCGGGCTCAGACCGGCTAGAGACCCCTGCCTGAGACATCTGCAGGGAATCTGCCACAACTGGAACAGGAGACTGAGCTTTCTTAAGTAAATAAGCTCTGTGAAACGCCAAGATAAATTCTGGAGAAAGAAGAGGATCGAGCACCTCTGGCATTGCTGGCACCACCGGCTGCTCCTGCTCCACAGTGCTATGACGAGATTTAGCCTTGCGTTTGCCTGCCTTAGGGAGAGGGACTGACGAAACGGATGGCTCTCCTAAGATGGCCGCCGTTCCCGCGCTTTCTCCCGATGGCTGCATTTTTGTAACCTGCTCCATCTGATTCCCCAGCTGCTCCGGCATAGCGGGGCCCGAGTCCCACTCAACGGAGAGACTTGAGAGAACGAAAACACCGCGAATCCCCGCACCCCGAAGAAAATGCCCGCGGGAAACCAATAGCCCCGAAACCCGAGGGGGGAGGGAAACACACGCGGCGTGCTGAGAAATACCTGAAAAAAATGCCAGTCAGGCTGAAGTGCTCCCGACAAAGAAGGGAACCGCTGCTAGCGGCTAGGGGAGCTTGAAAGGCAATGAAGAAGGAAAACAGTAGCTGGGGCTCCCAGGTCTGTTCCCAACTAGCACAACGAACAGAGAAGAGGAGACAGGCTCTGTCCCATTCTCTGAGCCAATTAAACGGCTAACCGTTAAAGTGTAATCTCAGCCAGCAGAAGTAACACGGAAGGAAGGACTTGAAGGACTGGAAAGGGGGGCTGTTACTTCTGGAGAGAAATCTGAAATTGTGAGTATATACTTCTGGGAATTTTTCTGAAAGGAATTTTTTTTCTTTTAAAGCTAATTAATCTGTGAACCCACTATTTTTTTTTGTTAAATCAGTCAGGGCCTAGTAGCAACAGTTTAAGATTCAATTTAAAAACACAGAAGAGAACTTTCTGGTTACCTTTCATACCCAGTAGATAGCTGTAGTTTAAATTTCATAGTCACTCAGGGCCTAGCATCAGCAAAGTACTTTTAGTTTCAAATTAAAACACAGAAGAGAGCTTTCTGGTTAAATTTAGAATCCAGCAGAGAGCTTGTAGTTTAAATTTCATAATAGGTTAGAGCCTAGTAGCAGCAAAGAGCTATAATTTAAATCAAATCAGAATATAGCTTAGCACAAGAGGCAAAACAAGGTCAATTCTCCTTGAGCAGCATATAAAGTCTTCTAGAGACCTTTACAAAGAGGCCTTCTACCTAGTGGGCAAGCAACCTGTGAAGCTTTTTCAATAGGTGTTAACACCAGCTGACAGTTCAAAAGGCCATTTTGAAAGACTCCTTCTATCCAAGCAAGGACTGTTAATTACCCAGGAAGTAGGTCACTGCTTACATCATCAGCACAAGCATAAATAGCTCAACCAGAGCTCTGTGACCCTGTCTTGAAGGACTGGAAAGGGGGGCTGTTACTTCTGGAGAGAAATCTGAAATTGTGAGTATATACTTCTGGGAATTTTTCTGAAAGGAATTTTTTTTCTTTTAAAGCTAATTAATCTGTGAACCCACTATTTTTTTTGTTAAATCAGTCAGGGCCTAGTAGCAACAGTTTAAGATTCAATTTAAAAACACAGAAGAGAACTTTCTGGTTACCTTTCATACCCAGTAGATAGCTGTAGTTTAAATTTCATAGTCACTCAGGGCCTAGCATCAGCAAAGTACTTTTAGTTTCAAATTAAAACACAGAAGAGAGCTTTCTGGTTAAATTTAGAATCCAGCAGAGAGCTTGTAGTTTAAATGTCATAATAGGTTAGAGCCTAGTAGCAGCAAAGAGCTATAATTTAAATCAAATCAGAATATAGTTTTCCTCAGCAGCACAGGACAAGGTACTGTGTAGCAGCCCTTTTTTAATAAGTGTTATATCCCTCCCTCCCTCCCCACACCCACCCTCCCCTGGGAAAATCACAGCTTTATAGGTACTTGCACAACTTAAAAGACAGGAGGTGCTCTCAGGTGAAGCTCATTACCCAAATCAGTCATACACCAAGGACCTGAGATTAATTAAGCTTCAGGTGAACAAGGTATATTAAACTTCTTAGGTACAGTTTTAGTGGTATAAATATCCATTGCACCCTTTAGTACATATAGAACTTAAAGATCTAAACACAAACTTAAAACTAAGATGCAGACAGCAGTCCAGCAGCGGGATGTGGGCTTTCCAGTCTTTTGCATTGAGTGTCACATGTATGATTTTCTCCCAGCTGGTGAGAGGTCTTACGTGTGCACTAGGTGCAAGGAGCTCTCTGCTCTCAGGGAACGAGTCCGTTCTCTAGAGGCTAGAGTAGCAGACTTGGAAAACATAAGACAGACAGAGAGGTACATAGACGAGACCTACAGGGATATAGTCCTGAAGTCCCACCTCCAGTCTGGCAGCATCCCTGTTGCCATGGAGGAGAGAGGTCACGTGACAGGAGAGCATCACCCTGGTGTGGCAGGAAGTGATCCTGTAACTAGGACCTGTCCTCCAGGTGATGTAAACCCCTCTCGCACCGAGGAGGTTTCTCCAGGGCCAAGTGCCCATGCGGGAAGGGTTAGGACAGCAGTTATAGTTGGTGATTCGATCATTAGGCATGTAGATAGCTGGGTGGCTGGTGGACGTGAGGATCGCCTGGTAACATGCCTGCCTGGTGCGAAGGTAGCGGACCTCACACGCCACCTAGATAAGGTCTTAGATAGTGCTGGGGAGGAGTCTGCTGTCTTGGTACATGTTGGTACCAATGACATAGGAAAATGTGGTAGGGAGGTTCTGGAAGCTAAATTTAGGCTTTTAGGTAGGAAGTTGAAATCCAGAACTTCCAGGGTAGCGTTCTCCGAAATGCTTCCCGTTCCACGCGCAGGACCCAATAGGCAGGCAGAGCTCCGGAGTCTCAATGCGTGGATGAGACAATGGTGCAGAGATGAGGGGTTCGGATTTGTTAGGAACTGGGGAACATTCTGGGGAAAGGAGGGGCTCTTCCGAAGGGATGGGCTTCACCTTAACTGGGATGGAACCAGGCTGCTGGCATTAACCTTTAAAAAGGAGATAGAGCAGCTTTTAAACTAGATAATAGGGGAAAGCCGACAGTCGCCCAAGAGCGCATGGTTCGGAAGAATGTATCCTTGAAGGATACTACAAAAAGCAGAGAGGTTCCAAAAAAGAGTAAAGTAGCCCAAATGCCCTCGAGTATGGAGCAGACAGAACTTAAAGATCCCAAATTACCCATGTCTACCAATAGCCAAATTAATATGAATAAAATACAGTCTCTAAAATGCTTGTATGCAAATGCTAGAAGTCTACAAAACAAGATGGGAGAGTTAGAATATATAGCACTAAACGAGAGGTTAGATATGATTGGAATATCAGAGACATGGTGGAAGGAGGACAACCAGTGGGACACTGTGATACCTGGGTACAAACTATATCGAAATGATAGAGCTGATCAAATTGGTGGAGGGGTTGCGCTCTATGTTAGAGAGGGCATTGAGTCAGAAAGGATTAAAGTTTTGCAAGAAACAAAATTTGCTGTAGAATCTCTATGGATTGAAATTCCATGTAAAAAGGGGAAGGCGATGGCAGTGGGGGTGTACTATCGTCCGCCTGGCCAGAATGAACAAATGGATGATGAAATGCTCAAAGAAATCAAGGAAGCTAGCAAAAGTTACAGTGCAGTAATAATAATGGGTGATTTCAATTACCCCGGCATCGACTGGGTCAGTGTCACAACAGGACATGCTAGGGAGATAAAGTTCCTAGATGAAATAAATGACTGCTTCTTGGAGCAGCTGGTTCATGAACCGACCAGAGGGGAAGCAATATTAGACCTAGTCCTTAGTGGAACACCAGATGTAGTGCAAGAGATAAGGGTGTTGGGGCCACTTGGCAATAGTGATCATAGCATGATCGCCTTTGATTTAATTAGTGGAGGAGGGATAGTAAGGAAATCCACAGTACTACCCTTTAACTTTCGAAAGGGAGACTATGATAGAATGAGGAAAACAGTTAAGAAAAAACTAAAAGGAGCAGTTGCAAAGGTTAAAGACGTACATCAAGCTTGGGTGTTGTTGAAAAATACTATCTTGGAAGCCCAGACCAGCTGTATTCCACGCTTTAAGAAAAGTGGAAGGAAGTCCAAAAAATTGCCAGCATGGTTTAAAGCTGAGGTCAGAGAGGCTGTTGTTGCCAAAAAAGCATCTTTCAAGAAATGGAAAAAAGAGCCAAATGATGAAACCTGGAAACAGCACAAGCACTGGCAAGTCAAATGCAAGGCATTGATAAGGCAGGCAAAGAGAGAATTTGAGAAGAAGCTTGCTGCGGAAGCAAAAACGCGAAATAAAGACCTTTTCAAGTACATTCGTAGCAAAAAACCCGTGAGAGAGTCAGTTGGTCCATTAGATGATAAAGGGGTTAAAGGAGCACTAAGAGGCGACAAGGCGATAGCGGAGAGACTGAATGAATTCTTTGCTTCGGTCTTTACTGAGGAAGATGTAGGGATGTTACCCACGACTGAAGTGGTATTTAAAGGTGTGGAAGAATTGAAGGAAATATCGATACATCGGGAAGATGTCTTACAACTATTAGATAAACTGAAGAGTAGCAAATCACCTGGGCCGGATGGTATACATCCAAGGGTGTTGAAAGAACTGAAATTTGAGATTGCAGACCTGCTATCAGTAATCTGTGAACTATCATTAAAATCATCTCTAATACCTGAGGATTGGAGGATCGCCAATGTAACACCAATTTTTAAAAAGGGTTCGAGGGGTGATCCGGGAAACTACAGACCGGTGAGCCTGACATCAGTACCGGGAAAAATGGTAGAAACCATCATAAAGAATAAAATTACTCAGCATATAGATAGTCATGACCTAATGGGAGACAGCCAACATGGCTTTAGACAAGGAAGATCTTGTCTTACTAATCTGTTATGTTTTTTTGAAGGAGTGATAAACAGGTGGACAAAGGTGAGTCGGTTGATATTGTGTATCTGGACTTTCAGAAAGCCTTTGACAAGGTCCCTCATGAGAGACTTTTGGCAAAACTAAAGAGTCATGGGATAGGAGGCAGTGTACTACTGTGGATCAGGAACTGGTTAAAAGATAGAAAGCAGAGGGTAGGGCTAAATGGCCAATTTTCCCAATGGAGAAAGGTGAATAGTGGTGTACCCCAGGGATCTGTGCTGGGTCCGCTGCTTTTTGACATATTCATAAATTACCTGGAAAGTGGAATAACGAGTGAGGTTATCAAATTTGCTGATGACACAAAACTATTTAAAGTTGTTAAAACCCAGGAGGATTGTGGAAAATTGCAAGAGGATCTTGATAAATTGGAAGACTGGGCATCAAAATGGCAGATGAAATTTAATGTGGAGAAGTGCAAGGTTATGCACCTAGGGAAGAACAACCCAAACTATGGTTACACGATGCAAGGTTCCACATTAGGAACCACCACCCAAGAAAAAGATTTAGGCGTCCTTGTGGATACCATGTTAAAACCCTCGGCCCAGTGTGCAGCGGCGGCCAAGAGAGCAAATAGAATGCTAGGTATGATAAGGAAAGGAATGGAAAATAAAATAAAAGATATTATAATGCCTCTATATCGTTCCATGGTGAGACCGCACCTTGAATATTGTGTGCAATTCTGGTCGCCGTATCTTAAAAAGGATATAGCAATTTTAGAAAAGGTTCAGAGAAGAGCCACCAAAATGGTAAAGGGGATGGAAGGCTACTCCTATGAAGAAAGGCTAAAAAGGTTGGGGCTCTTTAACCTGGAAAAGAGACGGCTGAGGGGAGATATGATAGAAGTCTATAAATTAATGAACGGAGTGGAACGGGTAAACGTAGATCGATTGTTTACCTTATCAGAATATAGAAAGACTAGGGGGCATGCAATGAAGCTACAGGGTAAACTATTTAAGACTAATAAAAGAAAATATTTTTTCACTCAACGTGTAATCAAACTCTGGAATTTGTTACCGGAGGATGTAGTAAAGGCTGTTAGTGTAGCTGGGTTTAAAAAAGGTTTGGACAAGTTCCTGGAGGAAAGGTCCATAAACCATTATTAAGAAGGGACCCAGGATATCAATGCTTGAACCAATACAAGCATTGTGGAACCTGTGTCCCTTGGGGAAACTGCTAGGTACGTATGGCCTAGATTGGCCACTGTTGGAAACAGAATACTGGGCTTGATGGACCTTGGTCTGACCCAGTATGGCATATCTTATGTTCTTATGTTCTTAAGTGCTGAAGTACCCTGCTAGGGCAAAGCACCAACCTCTATGTGAAACTCTTCCTAGAAAATAATAAAAGAGAAATAAAGGTAACAGGCCTCTTGTGGGGAGTCAAATCTCCACACATCCAGCTCAGCTGCTGAGGACAATAAGACTGCCTTCTGTCACCAGGGGAGAGCTGGGTAACCTAGCAACAAGAATCAGTGTTCAGTCCTCAGCTGCTAGAGGAGGGAGATTTGACTACCCATCTGTTCTGGACTGGCCCGGAGAGACGATTAGGAATGGGAAAAACTTTGGGCAAAACAAATTAGAATTTCTAAATCTGCTTCCATTACTCAGACATTGTCCTTCTTTGCCCATAGAGCTTACTTCACCCCAGTCAAAATGGCCAAGTGGGATGCAACTGCTAGTAACAAATGTTGGTCTTGCCAGAAGAACATAGGCACACCAGAACATATAGTCTTTGGCTGCCCCTGTGTGCAAATATTTTGGTCCCAGGTGTGGGAATGTATACAAACAATTTTTGGGTTTCGAGCTCCTCTTACTTGGGCAATCCTGGGACTTCGGTCAGCTGCGGGGATCCCATCCCTTCAAAAAGAATGTTTCTTTCTACTGGACTTCATGTTAGGAATAGCCATTTATTTAATAGTCTTCAATTGGAAGCATACTCCTGATGTTAATTGGCAAGCATGGTGGAATCACGTATGCATATATAGTAAATTTGAGCAAATGCCCAGAAAAGGGATGGTACAAGGGTATACTAACCAACTTAAGTGGAAGACTTTGAAAGACTTTGTGGAAGCAGCGAGATGTGATAAACCCTAAAATTACTGTTCTGCGCCTACGTTTTGTACTTAACTGCTGTCAGATGTACATGTATGTGCCGATGGGCTCTGGAGGGAGGGGGGTGGTTGGGTTGTTGGGGAATGTTTTGTACAACGGTACATCAGTATTACGTTTTCTTTTATGTATTTATGTTGAAAATTTAAATAAAGATATTTAAAAAATGCACCCCGTGCGACTAACGATCCTGGTGCCCCTCCTCCACCCAGCCATGTTCAGTAATTCACTCTTTATGAGCTTCTTGGAAGCCCAGTGATGATATCAGCGCCTCCATCTGTGCTTGCGCCCTGTGTGGCTGTACCGCTCGCATAGCCCTTGATACGGCCCTGAAACAACTTCCTGAATAAGTCTAATAGCCAAAGTTATGCTTTGGAATTGCAGCTACTTGGCAAAGAGACATTAATAAAAGGATAACGATTAGTAAAAACATAGTTACAAAAGTCCCCAACAGACACCCCATTTCCACTTGGATCTCTCTCACAGAATCAGTCTTATAATTCTCCTTCCATTCTTCAGATAATTTGGTCCTGCTTCTCAGCAGGTCTTCAGGACTTCATAGTATGCTTCACCTTTATCTGAAGTCCAATTCTTGGTTTCTCCCAAAGGTTGAACTTCCCATGCTCATTAGCTGATATCTTGGTCCTTTGGCGCTGTTGCACCTGTATCCGGGTAGGGAGTCTTTTACACTTCACTGCGATATGTAGTTAGGAGCACTTATGGTCCTTTCCATCTGTATTCTCAGCAATTCTATCGCTGGAATCTCTGGAGTTGCAACTGGTGACACTGCTCCAGGCTTCACTCACCTGGCAGAATAGCAACCACCTTTTAGTGAAAAGACTAAACACTCTGGATTAGATTTTGCAATAAGACAAACTTAATTTCATTTTTCTAGTAGTATCTACCTTCTGTAAGGATAGATTTCTACCCATCCAGGAAACAAACAATCACCCAGCAGTATTCAAATCCTTAACATCTGAATAACTGGATATAATCCATGTATAAATTCAGAAAGGGTTCCAGTGGCTGTGACTTGTGCCCTTGACTGGTCTTCACGTGTTTAGCACTACTGAACTGTTTACAGAGCAGACAAGTTGCACACAATTCTGCAATTTTGGCAAATTTTGGATTATACCAATCTCATGAAAGTTTGTAAATCAAATCATTTCACCTTTGCCTTTGTGTTTCTGGCCATGATACATGGAGAAAAAATGAAGTAAAAGAACATCTGGAAGCATCACATGACCAGTATGGATTTTCCAGGGACCATCAGGATGCAAGGTACACTCAGCCTGTCTCCAAGAATCTATTTCCAATTGTTGAGCATGTATCTGGGCTTAGATGACTTCCCGAACTGGAGATAATGGAGACGGCATAATTAGAACATTAGAAATGCCATACTAGGTCAGACCAAGGTCCATCAAGCCCAGTATCCTGTTTCCAGCAGTGACCAATCCAAGTCACAAGTACCTGTCAAGCTCCAAAAAGGTATAAAGATTCCACAATACTTATCCTGGGCTAAGCAGTGGATTTCCCCGGTCCTCTTTAATAATGGTTTATGGACTTTTCCTCCAGGAACTTTATTTGGTGGGTTGGTCTGTGCCACAGGTCCGAGATGGTCCCTCTCTCTCTTATATGTTTTTTTTGTTCCTGTTGAGTGTTTATCTTGTATTTTCTTGATATTTGGTTTGTAATATGAGCAGAACATAATAAAGACATTAAAAAACAGAGAAAAGAAAGATGAAATATCTGCTGACAGCTTGGACTCAGCATCTGCCTCGGGTGTGTCTTCTCTCTCCCCTGACTTGCACCAGGTTTCAAAAGCATCATGCCTCCAGCATACCTCTGGAGGTAGTCTGCAGCGGAGCCTTTCCTTGCTAGGGAGGGGAGACCAGCTGCGAGGGTCGGACGACAGAGGTCAGGATGCTGGGGCGGGTTTGCCGGCGTCTTCTCAGCACGCGTTTGTTTGGAGCCCGCTGGGACAGCAGTCAACAGCAAGTTTGCCTGCTTTGGATTGAGGGAGCCAGACGCTGAGTAATATGGAGGAGGGGTTATCTGCAGGGGTGGACTAGTCAGGATTTACCCCAGTGCGCCCAGAGACATTCACGCTGGAGACTATTTGGGCAGCTATTGTCTCCCTGGGTAAAGCATTGCTGCCTCACATGTCTACTTTGGTTGCTAAAGTTTCTTCTCATGCTAATGCGAATGATGCCTTAAACGCTCAGGTCACCACTATTCAGACTTCCTTTACTCATGCAAAATCTAGAGCAGATGCTTTGAAGAATCAAGTTCAAGCTAATATTAAGAGTTCCTCTGTTATTCAAATGAAGATTAAGTATCTTGAAAATCAGGCTTGTGCTGCTAACTTTAGGATTATTAACTTTCCCAGGATAGCTATGTTCTCAGCACATGAAATGTTTAAAAAGTATCTGACTGATGTATTGGCAATCCCAATGGAATCACATCCGCCGGTGGTGAAATTATATTATCTACTGATGAAGAAATCCCCATCAAAGGATACTGGGATTCCACAAATTGATGTTTTAAATGTTTCAGAGCTGTTGGAAACATTTGGATTAGCGGTGGTAACTTCATCCACTTTATTGGTGACTTTTGTGTTAGTCTCAGATAAGGAGTGGTTGCTGAAGTTATTTTTTAAGAAAAGGAATGCATTGTTTCATGGTTTAGCGATTAGGATTTATCCTGATTTGTCTAGGGAGACACATAAGAGACTGCGTGAATTTTTACTCCTCCATCCGGGGGTTCAACAGTTGGGAGGGTTCTTTTTCCTTAAGCATCCTTGCAAATGCCTGATTAAATACCGGTCTATTTCTTATATTTTATGAGCCCTCTCAGCTGTTGGCTTTCGTGAATGCCCATTGTCTGGAGGCCTCTATTGACTCCCCATTGTTAAGTGAGTAATTTAGAAATGCCTGTTATTAAATTCAGTTATTTTCTTGCATTTTTTTATTTTGGAGCTTATTATTCTTTAGGTTCTCCCTCCCTGAGAATTGAGGGCTTGAGGGCATTACTTGCCAGTGGGAAAGGTTTTTGTATTTTCTCAGTTTTCCTGAATATATATTGTATGCTCACTTTCTGTACAAGATTGATTCTTGGATATTTGTTTAGATTGTATAAATATAAAAAAAATCTTTAGATTTTTATGGACCTACAATATGGAACTAAACAAATTTTGGAAAAAGCTAAAAACACATCTCTTCAGAGAAGCCTTTGAAACTGTCACATAGACTCCTCATCTCAACCCTGCAATCTCACATCAAATATCTTATACACCACGGGGGTCATTTTGATCCTAGTTTAGTGAGTCTGGATGTCGGATCCAGATGTCCAGACCCACTAAACATCAGGATCATGCTGCTGACGACAGAGCTCCCCTCACGTATTGCTAATTTGTGTGGGGAGCTCTGTTCGTGGGCGGAAGGGGGAAGGCTGTGGGAGCAGCGAGGATGGGCGGTGGGTGAGTGGGAATGCGACCCTGGACATACAGGGCCGATTCTGAGGTCGGCTCTGTAAGTTCGGGGTCGGCAGGGTAGACAGGGTACTTATTCCACCCAGGAGGTGGAATAAGACCCCCTAGATGTCGGGGAACTGTGGAGCCTGGCGACCTCAGACATTTCTTCTTGAACCCCGAATTTTCACTTATACTCTGAAAGATATATGTAGATTTTCACGCTGAAAGTAACTGTTCACTGGTATGCACGCTGAAAGTCTTTCCCTACATGTTTAAGATTTTTAACTCACCTCAGTCCGGGTGTAGAGATAATGGCGCTCTTTAACTTTACACTTGCTTATGTAATCCTCTATGCATTTCTCTGCATTGGGCGTAGACCTTATTAGCATTTCATTTTAATACCTGCAGCTCATTTGAGTATTATTTAAATATGCATGGCATCGCTGTGTGTACATACTTTTTTTTTTTGTTTACACACACTTCAATCTCTTCTCTGCATTGGGGCAGTTGTACTTGTTCGAGTATGTTGTATTATCTGTATTGAAAGGGAACGTTAGTATTTCTGCATTGGCCTGTATGTCAGTAATAAGGATGAAGTGAGACAGACCTTGATTTTGCCTATAGACTGCATTCATTTCTGAAAGAGAACCATGACTAAACATTTGGGGTAAATAATGGTGACGTAGCAAGTTCACCCCAGATATGAATAAACTTAAAATGTGGCAGGTGCAGGCCTGTGACCCACAGTGTCCGAACATAAGCAGGCCAGCATGGCTAGCTTGACCTGTAAATGAGGCCTGTGGAGAGGCATATAGGATTGCACATCCCCCAATATGCTGCTATTGTAAGATAGAACCCAGTAGAAGTATTGAATTAGCTTAGGTAAGCAGAACTGCAGTATTGAAAGATGGAAAAATACAGAAAATACATGTTTAAAAGTTACTGATAAGAAAAAGTACATCTGCAAAGAAATAATTGGGAGTGCTGACAGATGAGTTGCAGAGCCCAGCTCCTCTGCATGTACAAATTGGTTCTATAACCTTGAGAGTGTGAAAGTAACAAGTTGATGAACTGACCATTGTAATTGGGACTAGAAGGGGGGTATGCAGGTGTCATGCCCACTGGAGGGACATAACTGGATAAACTTATCAGTACCGGGACCAATAGAAGAGGTACGGGAGGTTACCGGGACCAATGAAATGTTTTTCTATACCTAGAATGGAACAGAAGTCTATAAAAGTTGTTGTAATGCTTGAAAACTTTGCTCAGCCATTTTGAAATTGATTGGTTCGAGACTTGTGCACAAATAAATGATTTGGACCTTCTGAACAGACTCCTGGTATCATTGGTTTGTCTGCGCTTTGCTGCTACATATTCCTTGGTGCGTTGGCCGGGAAGTTGTGGAATCAAAGAGTATATAGGGCAATATACCACGACTTTCCGCCTCTATAGGCTTGGTCCTGCCGGGATCGCGCCCTTCCGACGAGGGCTGCTCCCTGGCGCCACCGGTCCCTTGTATCGGAGGGAGCTGGTCGGACCTCGGCGGGTGACGAGCCCGGCTGGAGTCAACGCCTCGAACCCGAGTGAGGGGAGTCCGAGGTCCAACTCATGCGCCTGCTTGGGAAGTTTGAGGACCGGATCCGGTGAGTATAGTTTTGATTTTGGGTCTAGACAGAAATAGAAAGCGCAGTACTGCCATTGGAACTTGGAACTTTGGAATTTGTAATCTCGAGATATTGGGAATTGGTAAGAGAGCATGATCACCTCTCAAGGAAGGGCCGAGTAACCCCGCATGGGAATTCGCCGGGTGAAACCCCCATCCTTTTTGTAATTGGGAAATTGGAAAAGACTAGTCAGAACAGATAGAAACGAATGCATTATGGGATACGTTGCTAGCATGATTGTGTGAACGAAGTGTGAATGAGAGGTCTGGCAGCACGGACCAAGTGAAGGCGGACCCCTGAGTAGCGCATTTCCTGACCGGGCG
Source organism: Ichthyophis bannanicus (assembly GCA_033557465.1). NCBI lineage: Eukaryota > Metazoa > Chordata > Amphibia > Gymnophiona > Ichthyophiidae > Ichthyophis > Ichthyophis bannanicus. The sequence goes on along the minus strand of CM066045.1, from coordinate 21,290,591 downwards.
ACCGCGTTCAGGTCGCGAAAAGGGGGAAGCGATTGTCGTCTTGTCTTGTTATTTGTATTCCCTATACGTTTCCAGGGCCGTGAGGACCCCTTACCCACGGTCCGCCCTCCTTTTCCCTTCTGTCTGTTGTTGCGCGCACACATCGAAATGGGAGGGGGCGGGTCTACTAGAAACACTCCATTAGAATGAATGATCGCACATTTTAAAGAGGGATATTCAGGAGATTATGGTATTAAAATGACAGCAGCCCGTTTGCAGATTTTGTGTACTAGGGAGTGGCCCGATCTAGACCCCATCTGGCCCCGAGAGGGAACGTTCAAAGTAGAGATTATTCAGTCAATACACCGTAGAGTGCGGATAGCGCACCCCGACCAGTACCCCTATATAGATTCCTGGTTAAGTATTTGTGAAGATCCACCCCCCTGGGCGCAGCGCTGTTATGAGGAACAGTGCAGAATAATGTTAGCTAAAGCAGATTCTAGACAGAAAACGGAACAGCCTAGAATGAAAGAGCAGGATAAGAAAGCCAGAAAGAAGCCCATCCTGGCAGATCCTGATGCCCCAGAAATAATTCTCAGGCAGCCCCGAACCCCAGGTCCAGTAAGAGTAGCCCGGCGTCCTGCCCCAGAACCCCAGAGACGGCCAGAGCCGAGGCGGGACCCAACCCCTGATCCCCCTCCTGGAGAAGAGAAAGAGGAAGAATTAGCGGGGAAAAGAAGAGGAGGACCTAAAAAGCGAGTCAGAAGTGGAGACCGAAGAAGGAGAAAGAGAGAATCCCCCAGATGAGGAGGAAAGTGTACAAATAATTGAGAAAGCCAGCGTTAGCACTAGTACGCCAGTGAGAGAGAAACCCAAAGCAAAACCTGTTGAGAAAAAGAAAGTGACTCCTGCAAAGGCAACAACGATAATCCTTAGATCCCAAAAGACACCCATGGCAGCTAAACTGTTTCCCTTACGGCAAGTCCCGGGAGTGCCCGTAAAGAATGATAATGATGAAGTGGTAGCGGGACCCCTAACTTATGTGTATATCCCTTTCTCTACAACTGATTTATTAAATTGGAGGTCGCACTATGCCTCCTATACTAGTAAGCCCCAGGAGCTGACAGAATTAGTAACTAGTATTATGGAAACTCACCAACCCACTTGGCCAGATTGCCGTCAGCTCCTGACCACCCTATTCACGACAGAAGAGCGAGCAAGAATTAGAAAAGCAGCTATTGAATGGATGGCAGAGAACCCTGTAGCTCCGGCACAGGGGCAGAATATAATAGACCGTCGAGAAGCAGCTCAGAGAGAATTCCCGAATGAAGACCCCCAATGGGATCCAAATACAGATGAAGGATCCACAGCCCTAGCCCGTTTTCGCCAAGGCTTTTTACAAGGCCTGAAAAGGGGGAGCCAGAAAGCTATGAACCTTTCCAAAGTTGCAGGAGTTATCCAAGGGATAGATGAGAGCCCAGCAGATTTTTATGAGAGATTAACTGAAGCTTACAGAATGTATACTCCCTATGATCCCGAGGCACCAGGAAGTTTATGTATGGTGAATTCTGCTTTTGTAAACCAGTCTCAACCAGACATTAGACGCAAATTACAGAAGTTAGAAGGGTTTGCGGGCATGAATGCAACACAGTTATTGGAAGTCGCTCATAAAGTGTATGTGAATCGTGATACTGAAAGACAGAGAGAATGTGATAGAAAGATGAAGAAGAAAGCTGATTTTTTGGCTGCGGCCATAGTGGAACAGAAAAGGGGAGGTGTCCCTAGTCGAAGGAGCAGAGGAAGAGGGCGGGGTCAAGGCGGAGGCCGGACCCAGAGACTAGGCGTGAACCAATGCGCCTATTGCAGAGAGGAAGGACATTGGAGAGATACGTGCCCGCAACTCGAAGACGCCCAGCATGATGACGACAGCAGCCATCAGTGGCGAGAAGAAAGACGAAGCTATCCCCGAAGCCGAGGAGGAGCCAATCGAGAACAATTCCAGCGAGAGAGAGGAAGAGCCATTCAAGCATTGGCCACACCAGCCCATGATGAGAATGACGTGGATTAGGACAGACAGGGCTCCAAGTTTGCTTTAGGTCTCCAGGAGCCTATGGTCGGAATACAAATAGGAGACCAAATTATGGACTTTATGGTTGATACTGGAGCACAACATTCAGTAATAGACAAAAAGATAGCCCCATTCACTACAAAAGCAGTCACCATTATAGGAGCAACTGGTGCCAAAGCCACAAAGTCTTTCCTTCAAAACCGAATATGCAGTCTGGGAGGACAGCAAGTAACTCATCAATTCCTTTACATGCCCGAATGTCCAGTACCACTACTGGGACGAGATATGTTAGCCAAGCTTCAAGCACAAATATCTTTCTCTGAGCAAGGAGAAATGCAAATGACAGTAAATCCCCAAACCAAACCAGCAGGAGTGATGCTGCTGACAGTTCCTCGAGAAGAAGAATGGAGATATTACATTGATGATTCTGTCCAAGATACCTATTTTGAACAAACTTTGAAAAGTATTGATGCACCACCTGGAGTATGGGCAGAAGGCAGCCCCCCAGGCCTAGCCAAACATATAGCTCCAGTGATTGTAACCCTCAAGCCTAGTGCTACACCAGTGCACGTCAAACAGTACCCTCTCCCAAGAGCCGCAATTGAAGGCATTCATCGCCACCTACAAAGATTGCTTGAGTATGGCCTACTAAAAGTATGTCAATCCCCATGGAACACTCCACTTTTGCCAGTAAAGAAACCTGGGACAGATGATTATCGCCCAGTGCAAGATTTGAGAAGAGTGAATGATGCAGCTGAGACCATACATCCAGTCGTACCCAATCCTTACACCCTCCTAGGACTGATACCTGCTGAAGCTACCCATTTCACTGTACTGGATTTGAAAGATGCATTCTTTTGCATAAGATTAGCCCCTGTAAGCCAAATATTGTTTGCATTCGAATGGCAGGACCCCATCTCTGGAAGAGGGGGCCAACTTACCTGGACAAGATTACCCCAAGGATTCAAGAATTCGCCTACCATCTTTAGTGCCGCACTGAATCAAGACCTTTCAAGCTATCCAGTAGCCCCGGGGAAGAGAGTGCTTCTCCAATACGTGGATGATCTGTTGATAGCTGCCGTATCAGAAAGTGAATGTATACTAGCCACCAAAGATCTCTTGCAGTTACTAGAGGAAGCTGGATACAAAGTTTCCAGAGCCAAAGCACAGCTATGCCAAAAAGAAGTGAAATACTTGGGTTTTCGTATTACCCAAGGGAGCAGAAGATTAGGCAGAGAAAGAAAGAAAAGAAGCAGTATGTAGAATTCCAACTCCAACAACCAGAAAGCAAGTCAGAGCCTTTCTGGGAGCGGCAGGATATTGCCGAATTTGGATACCCAACTTTGCCCAAATTGCCAAACCACTGTATGAAGCCACAAAAGGAGAAGAAAAGTCGCCACTGGAGTGGGGACTTGAGCAGGATACAGCCTTTAAGACGTTAAAAGAAGAATTGATGTCATCACCAGCACTTGGACTACCAGATGTCCACAAACCTTTCCACTTGTTTGTACATGAAGCACAGGGAAATGCCTTAGGCATGTTGACTCAGAAATTGGGAAATTGGGAACGACCTGTAGCCTACCTATCGAAACAATTGGACCCTGTGGCCAAAGGATGGCCACCTTGCTTGAGAGCAGTTGCAGCTACAGCACTACTAGTGAGTGAAGCAGACAAACTCACACTAGGACAGAGCATACGAGTCACTGTGCCACATGCAGTCCTTGCCCTTATGGAACAGAAAGCAAATTATTGGCTCACCAATTCCCGAATGTTGAAGTACCAGAGCATGTTATGTGAAAACCCACAGATACAACTTGAAGTGAGCCATGCCCTGAATCCAGCCACCTTGATACCCATCAGTGAAGAACTCCCAGAACATGACTGTATCGAAGTCATGGAGACTGTGTTCTCCAGCCGACCCGACTTGACAGATGTGCCCATAGACAATCCTGACCAAACCTATTATGTTGATGGGAGCAGTCTCATCCTTGATGGACGACGCTGTGCCGGATATGCAGTCGTCACTCAACATGAAGTAGTTGAATCATCAGCCCTAGCCTCAGGCACATCAGCCCAGAAAGCCGAATTGATAGCACTTACCAGAGCATTGTTGTTAGGAGAAAAACTTATACTGAATGTATATACAGATTCCAAATATGCCTTCACTACCCTGCATGCCCATGGAGCTCTCCATAAAGAAAGAGGACTCATCACATCCGGAGGAAAATCAGTCAAATATGGTCCCGAAATATTGATGTTACTTGATGCAGTATGGGCCCCAACACGTGTAGCTGTCATGCATTGCAGAGGACATCAAGCAGGAAAAGGAGAAGTTGCCCGAGGGAATAGATTTGCAGATGCCTCAGCACGACAAGCAGCTATAACAGGACAAATTGCCCCACAAGCTATGCCAATGCAAGCAGCATTGTTTCCAGTACCTTTGAATCTATGGACCCCACGATATACCACCAAAGAATTGGATTACTATTGTGACAGAGAAAATGGAGTACTGAAAGATGGATGGATTGAGCTGCCTCCAGAAGAGGGCAGTCAACCTCCTGGACGAATAGTAATCCCTGAACTGTTAGGACCAGCCTTTGTCAAAGCTTTCCACGAAGCTACCCACTATGGAAAAAGTGCCATGGAAAAAGCACTCAGACCACATTTCTACATCCCTCTGATGACAACCATATCAGCCTCAGTAGCACGACAATGTCAAACTTGTGCCAAGAATAATGCCAAGCAAGGCCTTATTACAGCACCCCGAGTTCAGTCAAGAGGTGTGACCCCCATGCACAACCTCCAAGTTGATTTCACCGAAATGCCAAAAGCCAATGGGTACCATTACCTATTAGTATTAGTCTGTACTTTCTCTGGGTGGGTAGAAGCATTCCCAACCAGAACTGAGAAAGCCCGAGAAGTTACCAAAGTCTTAATGAGAGAGATTGTCCCCAGATTCGGAATTCCAGCAGTAATAGGGTCGGACAATGGACCCTCATTTGTCTCCCAAGTTACTCAGCAGTTAGCAAAAGCTTTGCAGATACAATGGAAACTCCACACTGCATACGACCCCAGAGTTCAGGGAAAGTTGAGCGAATGAATCGTACCTTGAAAGCCCAAATGTCCAAGCTTTGTCAGGAGACACAATTGAAGTGGCCCCAAGTGCTCCCCATAGCTTTATTCAGAATACGCTCAGCTCCTGTAAAGTCAACAGGATTTTCCCCTTTTGAAGTTTTGTATGGTAAACCCCCACCAATAGTGCAGGGAATCAAAGGAAGTCTAGCCCAAATTGGTTCGGAAATAACCAGACAAGAACTTCTAGCTCTTAGTTTTGTTCTGCAGACTCTCCATACGTGGATCCAAGACCAGTTGCCTATCAACTTGACGGAACCCTTGCATCCCTACCAGCCTGGTACTTCGGTGTGGATCAAAGATTGGAAGAAGACACCGTTGGAACCCCATTGGAAGGGACCGTACACCGTCATCCTGTCTACCCCAACTGCAGTAAAGGTAGCCGAGATCGACGCCTGGATCCACCACAGCAGAGTCAAGCCCGCCGCTAATCCTGAACCTGAGCAGTGGACAGCAGAACAGCATCTTGATGCACCCTTGCGAGTTACTTTGAGACGGCAACCAGCAGCTTAGACACTTCATCACAAGTGCTTTGCAGCAGCCAAGTCTTTCGAAGAGGATTGCTGTTTTCCATGCAACAACAGCTTTGTTTCCACGAACCCAATTTGTGTGTGATTTGACACACTACTTTGAGACTACATTGACTAAGCCAGACTTCACAAGCCAACTGAAATTGCTAATAAGTTGGTTAATGTGTACTGGACAACCTAAGGATCTTCAATCAACACTCAGCACCCGTTAAATTGCTTCATTAGCAAACGGGACGAAGAATAAAAGACCGTCGTGATCAAGATCAGCAAGCTGAGGATTCAGAAGAACTCCAATCAACATCGACATGCATCTTTACTTTTGCTTTGCTTTGGTTGCCTTCTTTGGAGGTTTTGAACAGACTCATGCTTTACCTCCATGCACTGCCTGCATTACTTCTACTAGAATTGGACTGAAAGTAACTCAGACTTTGCTTTACCATTCCTACTATACCTGCAAGGGAACAGTAACTCGGTGTATTTATAACACCACTGAACTAAATGTTTGCACTCATGGAAAAATTAAAACATGCTATAATCAGCATCAGAATCCATCCTATTACACGATGGAAATAAGATGGAAGGATGCAGATGGACCTATATTAGCTGCAACGCCACCACTTAAGGACATTACTAAACCTGCTGTTTTGAATTTTGATGCATGTAATGCCATTAATAGAGATAGTTATTCCACCTGTGGTACATGGGAGAAAGCGTATCGAAATGACCATAAGTATATGTGTCCAGAAGGTGCCACGGGATGGAGAAAGTGTACAGGTAAAAAGGAACCAGGCTATAGTACTGCCCCAGCAGCAGACTACTATTGCCCGTATTGGGGATGTGTTTTTTATGCTACCTGGAACACTGGTATAACTGATGAGAAAATAGATAAACGAATGGCTACTTTAACCAAGCCAACCACAAATGATAAATGTCAGAAAGATGCTTGTAACCCCTTACACTTACGTATACACAATCCCCATGCATGGAAACAAGGATATAAGTTTGGTTTACGTATTGCTGGAGGAGCAATAGATCCAGGGACCATTGTGTATATCAGATTGAATACCCAAGCCCACAAGTCATCTAAATATCATATTCATAATACTTTTTACGAAGCCATGCATGTAAATAAGTTTGAGATCCCTCACCCCTCACAGAATTTATTTCTAGAATTAGCCGGAGCAGTAGTATCTAGTCTTAAGATCACAGATTGTTATTTCTGTGGCGGAACCCAAATGGGAGATCAGTGGCCATGGGAAGCCCAAGAATTGAATTATTCCATGATTTACAATCAGACTGAATTACACAAGACTACCAGTGAATGGGTGTTAGCGCACTCAATCGTTGGACGTCTTTGCTATGCCAGAACTGGACCCCAGTTCACCCAAAAGGTAGGACAGCTGGTCTGTCTTAGCCAGAAGTACTACAATGCCACGACCAAGAAGATAGCATGGTGGTCAGGAATTGGACATCCTGAACCTCCTAACCCATTAGCCAGATTTCCTGAACTTGCAGGTCTATGGACTAATCTTGCTAAAGTCCAAGCCTGGCAGGCCCCACCTGGCCTATATTGGATCTGTGGAAACCGAGCATATGCACAACTCCCACCACACTGGGGAGGAGCATGTGTCTTAGGAACCATCAGACCTTCTTTCTTTCTTTTAAACACTGAACATGGAGAACAATTAGGATACCCAGTATACACTACCCACCGACACAAAAGAGCACTAAGACAGAAGAGAGGCCTTACAGATAGGCAAGTGGGAGAAATGGCAAGGTGATGATTGGCCACCAGAAAGAATCATTGAATATTATGGACCCGCCACTTGGAATGATGATGGTATGTATGGTTATCGTACCCCAATTTATATGATTAATCGTATTATTCGCTTACAAGCAGTAGTTGAAATAATAACTAACGAAACTAGTCATGCTCTTACACTTTTAGCTAGACAAAGTACACAGATGCGCACTGCGATATATCAGAACCGCTTAGCACTTGATTATTTGTTAGCAGCTGAAGGAGGAGTATGTGGTAAACTGAACTTAACTAATTGCTGTTTGAAAATAGATGATAAAGGTCAAGTAGTTGAAGAAATTGCTAAAGATATGCAAAGACATGCTTATGTGCCAGTACAGACTTGGCACTCATTGAAATTTCCTAATTGGTTTGCTAACCTCTTTTCATGGGTGGGAGGATTTAAGACTTTCATCGTATTGGTACTAATCCTTGTTGCTGTTATCTTCTTATTACCATGTTTAATCCCATGTTGTATGCGTTCCATTCATAACACTATTGATAGTACAGTAGAGCGGAAGACCGCAACAAAAATCATGGCTTTATATACAGCCAGTCCTGGTAGAAATCCTTTAGCCAGGATGTGATTCTTCAGAAAGTGATTTAATTCTCACACCTTATTAAGTAATAGGGTGAGATTAATCAAAGGGGGGAATGTGGCAGGTGCAGGCCTGTGACCCACAGTGTCCGAACATAAGCAGGCCAGCATGGCTAGCTTGACCTGTAAATGAGGCCTGTGGAGAGGCATATAGGATTGCACATCCCCCAATATGCTGCTATTGTAAGATAGAACCCAGTAGAAGTATTGAATTAGCTTAGGTAAGCAGAACTGCAGTATTGAAAGATGGAAAAATACAGAAAATACATGTTTAAAAGTTACTGATAAGAAAAAGTACATCTGCAAAGAAATAATTGGGAGTGCTGACAGATGAGTTGCAGAGCCCAGCTCCTCTGCACGTACAAATTGGTTCTATAACCTTGAGAGTGTGAAAGTAACAAGTTGATGAACTGACCATTGTAATTGGGACTAGAAGGGGGGTATGCAGGTGTCATGCCCACTGGAGGGACATAACTGGATAAACTTATCAGTACCGGGACCAATAGAAGAGGTACGGGAGGTTACCGGGACCAATGAAATGTTTTTCTATACCTAGAATGGAACAGAAGTCTATAAAAGTTGTTGTAATGCTTGAAAACTTTGCTCAGCCATTTTGAAATTGATTGGTTCGAGACTTGTGCACAAATAAATGATTTGGACCTTCTGAACAGACTCCTGGTATCATTGGTTTGTCTGCGCTTTGCTGCTACAAAAATATATTTCTTGCTGCATTTTTTTGGGTAATATGCAAATGATTCATTTAGCTTGTAAATGGATTTTTGAAATCTCATTATGTAAAATTTAATATTTAGAAGTATGAGTAGCGTAGTGGTTAGAGCCGTGGCTTACCACCCAAAGAGTTAATATCCCGCTGAAACTCCTTGTGGCCTTAGGCAAGTCACTTAGCCCTCCACTACCACAGGTAGATAGACTGTAAGATATCTGGAGATAAATATTTATTGTACCTGACTGTAGGAGTGGAGGAGTAGCCTAGTGGCTAGAACACTGGCTTGATAACCAAGCAACCCGGGTTCAATTCCCACTAGCACCCCTTGTGGTCTTGGGCAAGTCACTTAACCCTCCATTGCCTCGGAAGAAAGGCCTGGCAATCTACTTCCGGTGACACTGCCAAGAAAACCCAGGAGCTTCTGGGTCACCAAGGGACTGACTCGAAGGCACACATTGTATACCTGACTGTAATTTCCCTTGAGCTACTACTGAAAAGGCCTGAGCGAAATAATAATTATAGGATTGTTTGGGGAGGAATGGTATTGAAATCATTATTATCGAGTTTAATGATCAAAATCTTGTGGGCATTAGAGGTCTAAAAACTAATTGTGAGGGGGTGCAAGGCTGACGTTTTGCCTAGTGTGGCTGCTCTTCTCCAGATACCAAGTCTTCCACCTTTCTTATTTCCCTTCCTGATCTCCCTCCTTCCTTCTCTGTTTCCTAGTCCACCCATCTCCGAGCACTCCTCTGCTCTCACCTTCCACCTCTATCTACCCTCGTTCTCCCGCCTCCATTTATCCTGTAGGCCTCGCCCGAGTCGCCCCGCCCCCCGTCTCCACTATCCCAGCATACCGCGCGGCGCGGCACCGGAAGAGGTAGAGGTCCCCTTTTGCCCGCTCGTCACTTCCTTTTTCCGGACAGCTCGGCTGAGGTAGGATGTTGATGGCGTTTCTTGGTGCTGGAATCCGTCGTTAATCGTCAAGAGAATGTGCCATCGGCAGTGACTTAGGGCTATGTGTCCATCCGGAAGGCTGGTTGTGTTTGAGGAAATTCCCACGGAGGGGTGTCGCTAGCCCGTGTCGGATGGGCTCTTGCTTGAATCTCTGTGCCGGTGACCCAAGTTTAATTTCTAGCTCCATGCACAGAAAACGTATTGTTTTCTAGTACCGGCGGTTAGAGAAGAAGATTGCTGGTTGGGGTGTGACGATCAAGCGAGATTGCATTAGCCTAAGAGAGAAATCTCCCGTACCACCCCATTTCTTAGACGGGGGTCCCTCAGCGCGCAAATTCATTTGTCTTAGTGGCTGGGCCCGAGTCTTTGTGGATTTTGCTTATGCTTTTCTTAGAGTTCAAAGAGTTAGATTCACATAAATACAGGCGTTTCTGGTGTCCGCTTATTACTGAGTTACTTAGAACTCTAGGAATTCAGCTCTGATCTACTTTCAGGCAGCCATTGTTTTTTGGAAATATATAAAAAGGATTTGTACGCCTCTTATTTTAATAGGACTGAGATAGACTGTTAACTTTACTACAAGAAAACACTTTATCTGAAATGTGGCATGAAGACTCCAATATTAAAAAATCTGTATATTGCATTAACTGTTATTAATTTGATATTTATGAAGTTTTTCCATTTTGTTCAGAATGGGACGTGTGATCAGAGGTCAGAGAAAAGGTGCAGGTTCTGTTTTCAGAGCCCATGTGAAACACAGGAAGGGTCCAGCTAAGCTAAGAGCTGTCGATTTTGCTGAGAGGCATGGCTACATCAAGGGTATCGTAAAGGCAAGTAACTTTCAAAAGTGCCCATTTTATTTTGGCTGGGGTTGGAAGGGAGGTTACATCTGGCACTAATATTTGCTTCTGTCAAGTAATGCTTTTATTTGTGGATCAGCTCAATGACAGTGTTGCACATTTGCTATATGGAAGATCCATGGCTAAGCTGGGACTGTTGTGAAGGCAAGATGCAAGCTCCTTAGGTGCAAGGAGAGAGAGAATGTGGTGACTTCCAATGGTTGCATTTATGGTCTGCGTTTGGCGCCCTTGATCAGCGCCATTATTGTAATGACCAGGCTGTGTACATTGACAAAATATAAAAATAAAGGAAACATTCCCTGGGTATCTGTGAATGACAACCAGCATCCCAACACTGGTTTCAGTTGAACTCAAGGCCAAAGAGAGCATAGAAGAAACATGATGGCAGAAAACCACACGGCCTACCTAGTCTGCCCTTCCATGTCAACTGCTAAAATAGTACCCCCTTTTCCCTTAGAGGGCCTCTGTGCTTGTCTCATGCTTTTTTGAATTCAGATACTGTCCTCATCTCTACCACCTCCATACATCTACCACTCTTTCTGTAAAGAAATATTTCCGCATATTACTCCCAAGTTTATCCCCTTTCACCTTCATTCTGTGTCCCCTCTTAGCAGAGTCTGCTTTCAATCGAAAGAGGTTTTTCTCCTGTGCATTTATGCCACGGAGGTATTTAAACGTCTCTATCACATCTCCTGTATCCCACCTTTTCTCTAAAGTATACATATAAAGCATATGAGGATCTTAACGAAGACCACTAACCATTTTAGCAGGAGGCAACTGCTTGTTGTAAAAAGCTGCTTTTTTGTTGTTGCATCTCAGATGAATAGTATTCTTTGAGCATTAATGTGATGGGTTATTTTAAGACACCAGGAGAAGCAGATCTGTTCAGTAAATTTGCCTTTCTATTTAAAGGACATTGTTCACGACCCTGGCCGTGGTGCTCCTTTGGCTAAGATCATGTTCCGCGATCCTTACAGATTTAAAAAGAGGACTGAATTGTTTGTTGCTGCTGAGGGCATCCACACGGGTCAATTTGTTTACTGTGGTAAAAAAGGTAAGTTGATTTGGATTAGTGCAAACTTTGGTGAACCTGAATTCTTAACCTTGCTCACCAATTTCATACCTCTCCCAACAAATTCAGAACTGTTTGCAAGTCTACAGCGAACAAATGTTTTTATGGTTACAGATTAGTAAATTATGAACCAGTAGGACCTCTGAAATACCACAGTTTAAAATATGCTGTTTTCCACTGCTAAGCTGTGCCTGACAGGACAAACAGGAGCATTGAGCAGATCTTGAAACAATGCATTATTCAGAAATGCTTTGAGGATTGTTAGAACACAGAAACATACCTTCACTTTCTGCCCAGACTACAACTGACTACTTCCATGATAAGGCTCACAAGATCTGTATTGAGTTCTCTCTGGGTCACCTCATCTCTTCATTCTCACATCTTTACTTCGACCCCTGTTACTCTTTGTTTAATAAAATAACAGAAGACACGGCACATCTTCTCTCCTCCCCCAAGCTCATTGCTGTTCCTCTGATCCCATTCCCACCTAACTACTCGGCTCTATCTCCCCTGCTGTTTCCCTTTGCGTGTCTCATATCGCTTTCCACAGCAACTGTTCCTGTTGCCCCATAGCTTGATGTGATTAAACTGCTCTTCAAAATATTCATTGGACCTTACCCTTCCAATTACCATCCCGTCTCCCTTCTCCAAAGTATGTGAATGTGCTGCTCACTGCCATTATTTTGACTTTTTCATCTCTGGCTGGTCTAGAACCATTCCAGTCTTGCGGGTAGAAAAGGTGACAGAAAAAGCTAGAAGGATGCTTGAGTGCATAGGGAGAGGAATGGCTAGCAGAAAAAGGCAGGTGATAGTGCCTCTGTATAAGTCTTTGGTGCAACCTCATTTGGAGTATTGTGTGCAATTCTGGAGACCACACCTTCAAAGGGATATAAACAGGCTGGAGTCAGTACAGAGGGTGGCTTCTAAAATGGTTAGTGATCTTTATTATAAAGCATATGAGGACAGAGTTAAGGATCTTAATATGTACACCTTAGAGGAAGGGCGGGATAGAGGTGATATGATTGAGATGTTTAAATACCTCCATGGCATAAATGCACAGGGGGAGAGCCTTTTTAGTTTGAAAGCAAGCTCTGCTATGAGGGGACATGGAATGAAGGTGACGGGATAGATTCAGGAGTGATACGCGGAACTATTTCTTTACGGAAAGAGTGATGGATCCGTTGAATAGTCTCCCAGTGGAGGTGGTAGAGATGACAGTTTCTGAATTCAAAAAAGCATGGGACAAACACAGAGTATCTCTAAAGGAAAAAAGGGGATTGTTGTAGTTGATTATGGAAGGACAGACTAGATAGGCCATGTTGTCTTTTTCTGTTGTCATTTTTCTATGTTTCATTGTTCATGCCTATGTGCTAGAGAACCCGCTCTCATCCAGAGACTGTGCCACTGGGCCTAGGATTTGCAACAATGTATACACCTGCATACCAGCATCTTTCCTGCACCATGGACTTTTGTCCAAGTCCTTCTCGGCCTCCTGTTCCTGTGGGGTTCGGCTGTGCCAGGAAATACCATGATTTAGTTGGAAATCTCTGCGCTGCATGTATGACAGATCAAGGCGAAATGTCGGCAGGCACAGCGTCGTCCCCAAAGCCGGTGTAGGAGAAGCAGCTGCTAACAACTGTCAAAGGCCCATAGCTCTGGGGGAATGGGGAAGCCGTCAAAGGCCTTCCCCTTTCCCCCAGAGTTACAACACATGGTTACCTGGGAATGGGAGTCTCTGGAGGCTTCCCTGAGGTTTGCTCATCGCCTGGGCTGCATCTACCCCTGGGTCCCTGATATGCCGCTACCGGCTGGGACGCTTCAGTTTGTACTCTGCAAAGACGGGATTCCGGTCCCAGTCCTTTTGTAGAGCCTGTCCTCAGGACAGTTTTGCCATGACAAGCAAGTTTGCTGGCACTGCCAGGTCCTCCCACTGACTGTCTTGGGGTCCATTCCAGGGTGCTTCCTGTGGGCGGCCAGTTACAATATTACTCCCCTGAATGGACTCGAATCACGTCCGACAAGTGGATGCTCGAAGTCATCACATGCAGGTATGCCCTCGAGGTGAAGAAACCTGTCCTGCACGCCTTTCTGATATCCCATTCCGGGCTCTGGAGAGACTGCTAACCATCCAGCAGACACTACAACACCTATTTTGGCTTCAGGCAATCTGCCCGGTTCCCCCTCGGAATTTGGCCTGGGCAAGCTGGAATAATGCCCCAAGAAGAACAGCTCCTTTAAGCCTATTCTGGACTTGAAGGGTGTCAGCCAATGTCTACAGGTTTTGCATTTCTGAATGGAGACGCCGTGATTGGTCATTCAGGCAGTCAAGCTCGGTGAATTCCTGGCATCGCTCGACCTAGCCGAGGCTTACTTTCACATTCCCATACAACCATCACATCAGCAATACCTCAGCTTTGTGGTGCTCAGTTGCCACTATCAATTCAGGACTCTGCCATTTGACCTGGCCACGGCACCCCGCATCTTCACCAAGGTCATGATGGTAGCGGCGGCCGCCCTCCAGCACCTGAGTATCCAGGTTCGCCCCTACCTGTACGACTGGCTTATCCGTGCAAAGCCTCTCCAGGAGGTGGTCGAAGTGGTTCAGGTAGTCTCCTCCTTGAGTTGTCTCGGTTGGATAATCAATTTGACAAGAACTGCTTGCAGCCTTCTCAATCGCTGGAGTTTCTAAGGGCCCGGTTCGACACTCAGAGGGGACAAATGCGAGAAGCTGATCACGCAGCTCCACAGTTTTCGTCGGGTTTGGACTCCTGACTGGGATTACCTGCAGGTCCTCGGGTCCATGGCGTCCACCTTGGATGTGATTCCTTGGGCTTGGGCCCACATGCACCCTCTCCAGCATTCCCTTTTATCCTGATGGTCTCCAAGCTCCCAGATTTCAGTTTCGGCTCCATCTACCCTTGGGGGTGCGCTGTCGCATCCTTTTACGGGGATCCCCACTACAGGCCCCATAGTGGATACCCGTAACAACCGATGCTAGTCTAGTGTGCTGGGGGCTCATTCTCTAGGACAAACAGCACAAGGCTCCTGGTCAGCACAGGAAGCCTCCTGGCCAATCAATCGCTTTGAGGCCTGGGCAGTCCGCCCGACACTCCTTGCCTTCCACCCCATGCTCCTCCAGAAGTCTGTACGCATACATTCGGACAATGCGACCACAGTGGCCTACCCGGCGAGGGCAATGGCCCTTCTGTTTCCTTGGGCGGAGGAGAACCTGCAAGCCCTCTCCGCACAACACTTTGCAGGGGTGGTGAACGTCCATGCAGATTTTCTCTGTTGGCATCTCCTGGATCCCAACAAATGGGAGCTCTCCCAGAGTGCCTTCCAGAAGATTGTGGCTCACTGGGGCCGTCCAGCCATGATCTCATGGCCACAGCCTCCAACTCCAAAGTGCCGTTTTTTTTTTCAGCCACCACCAGGAGCCAAACTCTCAGGGCTCACATGCCCTAGTACAGCCCTGGCCCATGGATCCCTTACTTGTGCATTTCTGCCATTGCCGCTGATAGGCAAACTTCTCATGCGTGTCAAGTCACATCCCGAGCACATCATCTTGGTAGCGCCCAACTGGGCATGGCGTCCTTGGTATGCCGACCTCATGCACCTCTCACTAGCGTTGCTTCTGCCTTTCGGTGCCCACAGGGATCTCCTGTGGCAAGGGCCGATTGTCATGGATGACCCATCTCCTTACTCTCTTATGGCTTGGTTCTTGAGTGGAGATGCTTAGCATAAAGGCATGGCGTCTCTCTACATTGTGGGCCTATGCTAGAGTCTGGAAGCGTTTTACATGGTGCGCTGACTTTGTCCTCTTGTGGGGCGCACGTTCCCGCCATTCTGTCCTTCCTTCAGAATAGCTTTGATCAGGGAATGGCCCTGAATTCCTTGAAGGTTCAGATAACAGCACTCACATGTTTCTGCGGATCTCTCCGAGGATGCTCCCTTGCTTCCCATCCAGATCTGGTTTGTTTCTAGAGTGGGGATTGTGCACTTTGCGTCCACCCCTCCGCCCAGTGGTCCCATCTTGCGATCTTTCTTTTGTCCTCCGGACCCTGTCCAAGCCTCCCTTCGAGCCGCTCTGCTGTTTCCCTTAAGATTTAACTCAAGACTATTCTCCTAGTGGCTGTCACCTCGGCCAGACTTGTATCCGAGCTTTGAGCACTCTTTCGGGACCCCCTTCTGTCCTTGCCAGAAGGCGAAACTATTCACCCAGTCCCGTTCTTTTGACCTGTATTCCATGTCAACCAGTCTGATCCTCCCATCTTTACCAAAAGGGCTGCAGGCTGGGCACCTACTGGGGCTCCATGCACTTGATGTCGGCAGGATGTTGCGGCGGTACCTCAAGGTCACCAACCCTTTTCACCTTGTGCTAATTGGAGGCCGCCACAGGGGGCAGGCTGTGCCTAAGGCGACTACGCTAGATCAAGCAGGCGATTGAGTCTGCTTACATTCTTCAGAATAAGCCTGTGCCCAACGTACTCAGGGCTCATTCTAGTAGGGCACAAGCCTCTATGTAGGAGGAGAGAGCACGGGTTGCCCCTCTAGATATCTGCAGGGCCCGCCACCTAGTCTTTGCTTTCTACCTTTGTCCGACACAATCGTTTGGACCTTCACGCTCAGGAAGCAGCTCTGTTTGGTGCTAGCATATTGGCTGCCGCCGTGTCTTTCCACCTAGAGGGGACTTAGCTTTTGGTACTCCCCACTTGTCTGGACTGGTCTAGCGGGATATACTGGAAGGTGAAATTTTACTTACCGTTAATTTCCTTTCTTGTGTCCCTGCTAGACCAGTCCAGAACCCTTAAGAACATAAGATATGCCATACTGGGTCAGACCAAGGTCCATCAAGCCCAGTAACCAGAAAGCTCTCTTCTGTGTGTTAAATTTAAACTAAAAGTACTTTGCTGATGCTAGGCCCTGCTGATGCTAGGTATTGCAGGTGATTTTAATGATAGTTCACAGATTACTAATAGCAGGTCTGCAATCTCATATTTCAGTTCTTTCAACACCCTTGGATCTATACTATCCGGTCCAGGTGATTTGCTACTCTTCAGTTTATCAAATACATCTTCCCGATGTGTTCATATTTCTTTCTTTCAATTCTTCTGCCGTATCACCTTTAAATACCACTTCAGTCATGGGTAACAGCCCTACTTCTTCCTCAGTAAAGATCGAAGCAGAGAATTAATTCAGTCTTTCTACAATAGCTTTATCCCCTCTTACTGCCTCTTTTGCCCCTCTATCATCTAATGGTCCATCTGACTCTCACAGGTTTTTTGCTACGAACGTACTTGAAAAAGTCTTTATTACGTGTTTTTGCTTCCACAGCAAATTTCTTCTCAAATTCTCTTTGCCTGCCTCTCTCAAATTCTCTCTTTGCCTGCCTTATCAATGCCTTGCATTTAACTTGCCAGTGCTTGTGCTGTTTCCCGTTTTCGTAGGCTCTTTTTTTCCATTTCCTGAAAGATGCTTTTTTTGGCAACAAGTCTCTCTGACCTCACCTTTAAACCATGCTGCATTTTCAGGACCTGGCTGTGTCGCCGCCTAAAAGCTCATTGGTATGGCTGACAGCTCAGCCTGTTTTCTCCTTGTACATAGCTTGGCTTTTGCCATGTAAATTGCTCATTCCAGGGGTTTTCATTCCCACTGTTCTCTTGCAATTTTTCTTAGAACCTTTCTCTTTGAATCCAGACCATTCTTTGCTTTCTGTGGAGATACTGAAGCTGACCCTTAAGGGGTACAGTTTATATACCAAGGGTGATGTCACTAAGCTTTTAGAATTTTACCTCATCTGCTGACAGGAGGACACAACCCACTTGTCTGCACTGGTCTAGCAGTGATACAGGAAAGGAAATTTAATGGTAAGTAAAATTTCACCGTCTTCAAGAATGAGGGAAGGGGAAGATGGTTCAAGAAAGAAGGAAAGCCAAGAGTCAGTAGGCAAAGGAAGAGGTAGACTTTTCAAGGGTTTGATAAGACAGCTACCTGGAGAGTTCGTAGAATAAAAAGGCAGATGGTGTAGATTTCAAAGGAAGAAAAGGCGTGAGAGTGAAATGGAAAAAAATTGAAATCAACAGGAAGGAGAGAGTAATAGTCTGACAACTGGACGAGGTGTATAGGAGTAAAGATGGCTTTTCCCTCAAAACTCTGCACTGTCGTGGAAGTTAAGTTTCCAAGAAAGAAGATGCAGAGCTTGAGAGAGAAAGTGGTCGTGGATGTAGACAAGACTGTAGGACACAGAGCAGATATTCTACAGGGTGCTAGAGAAAAAAGGAGGAGAAAGAGTGGTGTACAGATGTAACCACAACCCTTCAGATCTTTCACAAGTTGGGTGAGAGAGACGGTGGAGAGCCAAGATTGGGATTGTTCTCAACAGAGAAGAGTAGGCATAACTGTCATGAGAGATGCTCCCAAAGAATGGAGATGGATGAATGAGATGAAGAAAGTGTTGAAGCTCAAGAGCAGATGACAGGGTGGAAGACAAAATGGCTGTAGAGGAAGAAAGTGGGTAATGATTAATGTGGGTTTAAGGTTTGAAGTTGTTTGAATGAAGGGCAAAGATTGGGGATAGCATCAAAAAGTGTGTGTAATGGAGCCATAGGAAATAGAGTAAATACATCTGAGGAGATATCGCATTTGCCTTGTGGCACGCAGCTGGATGCAGCCTGGAGTAGCAGGAGCAGAAGCCCTAGTGGGTTGGGATGCATCTGGGAGTAACACAGTAAGCCGCAGGAAATCTGTAGAGAAAATTTAGACTTTGGAGCGGGTGGGAGAGAATTGGTCAGCAGACTAGAACTTCACGTTGGAGCCCTGCGCTGAAGCTCGGCATAGTGTTTTCGGACACGGGCATAAAGAATACATTGTGCTCCCCAGTGCTATAACCAATAGCAGGTAAATAAGTTGTGTGCAAAATAATTGTTTATTTCCTTTGTAATTTCCCGGTGTTCTGATTTAAAGTTGTTATCCTACATGGTTTTATTTCCCTTTCCTTCTGGCTTTTCCTAGGGCTTCTAACTCTTAACTCTGCCAAATCTTTTCTTTGATACACCAAAGATTAAAACCCCAAATATTCTCTTGAAATTGCCTTTTCACTAAAGTGATGCTGCCTTCTTTCCTGCTGACTGTCTGCCTTTTATTAATTAACCTTGCTGTCTTTCATACTAAGATATATTGAGTGTAATCTGCATATCAGGGGGCTCTGATTAGCTGTTCAAAAGTGCTTAAATTTGAAATCTGCCTTATTTAAAAACTATTGAAATTATTATATAGCTGGGCTATACCAAGGCAACTGTATATATGTGCTATAGTAATCTGTTGTGCTTCATACAAGTTTGGATCGTAAGCTGTTACTTCCTGATCGTAGCTCCAGTCTAGTCCCGGACCTCTGAGTTGACAATCCCATTCAGCAGCCTGGAGACTGAGGAACCTCCTTTTTCTGTGATGTCATCTGTATATCTTCCCGAAATCTGCCTGCC
Source organism: Ichthyophis bannanicus (assembly GCA_033557465.1). Classification (NCBI taxonomy): domain Eukaryota; kingdom Metazoa; phylum Chordata; class Amphibia; order Gymnophiona; family Ichthyophiidae; genus Ichthyophis; species Ichthyophis bannanicus. Next base: position 21,271,392 of record CM066045.1, on the reverse strand, counting down.
TCCATCAGTTACCTCAGTCTCCAAGCAGCTGAAGGGGACGGTGAGCCTGGGGGTCCGGACTCACTGGAGGAACAATTAAGGATAGTTATTTGAAAAGTTGATAGGATTAGCATTGTCTAAATTTCTAGTTCGGGATAACATAAAAAAAAAAAAAAATAACGTGCTGTACTTTGAAGGTGCACAGGCTCTCCTCTGATCTGTTGCTGCTGCGGGAGGGCAGACAAGCAGGGGACACGGAGGAGCAGCATTCGCTCCTTGTTCGCAGCATCGGAGCTGAATCATTGAATCGCTGGTGTGCTGAGGAGAGGGAGTCAGCCAGGCACGCAGCAGAGGTGTTGCCTGTGAGCGTGCCTGAGCTGACTGCGGCGATAGCCAGGAACCGGACTTCGGCACAGTGCGCAGGCCGGTGCCCCGAGTCAGCTCGGCTTGTTTTCCCCGAGAGCGGAGGAAAGCCGGAGACACGCTGACGAGTGGAGGGGCGGCAGGAAAAGGTAAGCAAGCTGCTGCGGTGTCTCTCTTTGGCGCGAAAGGGCGCGTTTAGCAGAGTAGGCCTAGCCACGTGGCTCCTGCGTGGGAAGCGCGAGCGCAACCTGGGCTGAGTTACCGCAGCTGTTCAGACCGTTGGGAGCTGCGTGGGGGGGGGGGGCCTGTTTCAGGGCCCTATGTTCTCCGGTCGGGAGCAGGCGAAGTTAGTTTCAAAAAAAAAAGCACGGTGGTGTCTGGGAGTGTCCTGCCCGTCTGCACAGCAGCACGTCTTGGGAGCTGCGAGGTCTGACAGGATCCCCAATCAGTGCTGGGATGCCGGCTAAGGCACAATGCTTGGTCTGTGGGGCCAAGAGAGGCACAGTCGCGGACTCCGGTGTGTGTAAAGGATGCACGAGAGAGTCTGCTGCAGGGGAGCTCTCCGGGGAAGGTGATGAAGTCAGGAGGGAGTCCGAGTCGGGGTCTTTGGTAGCTCCGGGAGTCGCTCCATCCCTGGGAGAGCCAGTGGCAGGGACTTCGTCTGCCCCGGATGTCCCGCCTTCCTCTATGGCCTGGCCCAAGGGGCTTGAGTCGTTTTTTTTCTGCCGACATCCTGGCCCTCCTGCAACGAGCGGTGGAAGGCCTCCCCTCCAAGCAGGTAAAGGGCAATGCTGAGAGTCAGGGACTAAAGAGACCAGGGTCCACCTTTGCAACAGAGGCTCGAAGGACCCAAAAGGCAACGGCTAGATGGAGATCTCGTGGATCTGTTGGGTGGTCAACGTACCGAAAAGTCAGTCCCCTCGCAGTGCTTAGAATACTTAGGGGCTCGGTTCGACACAAAGGCAGGTCAGGTATTTCTGCCTCGACTGAGAGCGCAGAAGCTGCGGGCCCTGGTTCGGAGGTTCTTGTGCAGCACGGAACCCACAGCGTGACACTACCTCCAGCTGCTGGGCACAATGGCGGCGACGATAGAATTGGTACCGTGGGCGAGAGCACACTTGAGGCCGTTACAGCGGGTGCTTCTCCGGCGCTGGTCTCATCAGCGGGACCCACTTTCACAAAGGCTCCCCTACTCGGAGGAGACATGAGGGTCTCTTCTCTGGTGGCTGCTTCCTGCGTCGCTGAAGTGTGGGAGGCCGCTGGAGGTGCCCGACTGGGTGCCATTAATGACGGATGCCAGTCTCCTGGGATGTGGGGCCCATTTCCAGGGGAAGTTCGCGCAGGGGCAGTGGAACGAGCAGGAGAGAGCCTGGTCGATCAACAGTTTGGAGTTGAGAGTGGTGTCCCTAGCCCTGCAGAGCTTTCAATCTTGCATCTCCGGGACAGCGGTCCGAGTTTTCCGACAACGCAACCGCAGTGACTTATGTCATTCGACAGGGGGTTACAAGCAGTATAGCGCTGGAAACCGAGGCAGAGGCCCTGTGCGGTTGGGCCGAGAAGAATCTCCTAGCACTGTCGGCAGCGCACTTGGCAGGAGTAGACAATGTGAAGGCCGATTTCCTAAGTCAGGTGAAGGTGGATCCCGGAGAGTGGGTCCTTCATCAGGAGGTGTTTGACATGCTAGTGCGCTGGTGGAGTCCACCGGTGATGGACCTCATGACAACGTTCCAGTCGGCCAAAGCCAGTCGGTTTTACAGCAGGCGAAGAGAGAGAATGTCGGAGGGTCTAGATGCGCTTATCCAAGCCTGGCCGGAGGATCAGCTACTGTACGTCTTTCTGCCCTGGGTGTTGATAGGCAGAGTACTGCAGCGGATCGAGAGCTTCAGGGGGCAGGTGATCTTGATTGTGCCAGATTGGCCCCGCCGCCCTTGGTATGCGGACCTAGTAAGGCTCCTGGCAGCGAGACCATGGCGTCTCCCAGCTCGGGTGGACCTGCTATCGCAGGGTCCTCTGTACATGCCTCACATGGATCGATTCTCGCTTACGGCTTGGCTCTTGAGAGGGCGCGGCTGAAGACGAGAGGCTATTCCTCGGCAGTCATTACCACGTTGTTGAAAGCGAAGAGGTCGACGTCCTTGGCGTATGTACGAGTCTGGAGAATCTTCGAAGGTTGGTGTTGAGACAGGGGCTCAGAGGCGTTGAAGGTGTCCATCTTGCAGGTCTTAGAGTTTCTGCAGGATGGTTTCGACAAAGGGTTGGCGGCGGCATCCCTTAGGGTGCAGGTGGCAGCATTGTCGTGTTACCGAGGACAGATAGGTGGCCTTCTGCTCGGGGGGGCATTTGGATATTAAGCGTTTTCTTAGGGCAGTATCCTTATCGAGACCGCCTAGGCGACACTTAGTGCCTAAATGGAGCCTTCCACTCGTGCTGGAAGCGCTAGAGCGGGAGCCCTTGAGCGGCGCGTCCGTGAAAGATCTCACCTTAAAGGTTGTGTTTCTGGTGGCAATCTGTTCGGCCCGCAGGATTTCGGAACTACAGGCTTTGTTTTGCAGGGAACCTTTATTTGTCGTTCTTTGAGTCCAAGGTAGTGTTAAGGCCGGTGCCGGCCTTTTTGCCTAAGGTGGTGTCAGCGTTTCATCTGAATCAGGACATCACTCTGCCGATGTTTAGTAGACACACAGGGGGTCAAGCCTCTAGGAAACTGGACATTCGAAGGGCGTTGAAGTATCTGCGGCGGACGGCGAGTTTTCGCAGATCAGAAAGGAAGGTTGTCCTGTTCAGAGGGCCCAGGCGGGGTGAGGCGGCGTCTAAGGCCTTTATAGCCAGGTGGATCAAGGAGGCAATCGCGTCAGCGTATGTGATGAAGGGCAAATTGGTGCCGGAAGGGCTTAGGGCTCATTCCACCAGGGCTCAGGCGGCGTCCTGGGCGGAGCTTCGCTTGGTGCCACCGCTAGAGATTTGTAGAGCGGCGACTTGGTCTTCCTTGAATACTTTTGTAAAGCATTATCGGCTCGATGTACAGGCGGCACAAGATGTGCGTTTTGGATCAGAGGTCCTTCAGGCTGGTGGTGCCGGTCCCTCCCATGAAGATTACTGCTCTGGTACATACTCAGAGGTCCAGGACTAGACTGGAGCTACGATCAGGAAGGTGAAATTAGACTTACCTGCTAATTGTTGTTCCTGGAGTAGATCCAGTCGAGTCCCGTCCCAGCATGGTGAGTCTGCAAATTTCAGCCTGAAGGTCGGGATTATGGCAGGTAAGCCGAACCGCCTGGTAGGGAGCTTTCCTGAAAGCAAGGATGACATATCTAGGGCAGGTTTCGCCCAGTCAGATGGGGGGAAAGCCTCAGCACATTTAAAGTTCTCAGATTGGTGTTCAAGTTAGTGTTCGGGTTAGTAACAGAATGTTACGGTAGATTTTTATGCGGTTAAAAAAAAACCTGTTTGATTCTTACTTGTTGCTCCGGAGAGTCTGCTTTGTCAATAGTGAACTGATGGAGGCAGGCGGATTCCGGGAAGATATACAGATGACATTACAGAAAAAGGAGGTTCCTCAGTCTCCAAGCTGCTGAATGGGATTGTCAACTCAGAGGTCCGGGACTAGAGTGGATCTACTCCAGGAACAACAATTAGCAGGTAAGTCTAATTTCACCTTGTGTTGTATCATGGATTGGTGGGCCTTAAATATTTCTTTCTATAATAGCCACAAGCCCCTATAGTAACCCTTTTTTTTTCTCTCCCCCTATCGGATACCAAAGCTGGTTAGTGCATCGAGACTTGCTCCCTTCTCCCCCTTAGTTTTACACTGGACAATAGTGATAGAAGTGATCCAAAAACAAGGCACAATGAAAGGGGACAAGAAGAGGTGTGTAAACTGCACTGAGACACGATTGGTATTACCATAAGCAAGCCTCTGAAAATACTAAACCAAACAGCATGCTGCAGAAATGGAGATTGAAAGAATATAAGTGAAGGAAGAGAAGCTGAACAGAGAAGGGGAGAGGGTTGCATATACCCAGTGAACAGAGGCACCTAAACAGCTTGCACAGCTTAGTCTATGAAAGCCAAAATGTCCATAAGCCAAGCAGAAGCTCTTGGCACAGACCAGCAGTGCTGGGGTCCAGGCATGGAGGAGCAGTAATTGTAACCCCACATGAGCAAAGGTGTGCAAACTACATAGACAAATATGCAGCTCGGTGAAGAACAAAAGTATACATATCTTGCTGGAAAGACAGAGTAGGGGAGCCCAGCAAGAAACAACTATAGTTCCCAAAATGCAAATTCCAGATCGTCCTGCTAGACAAGTCCAGACAAATGGGTTATCTCCCCTGACGAGCACATAGACGGAGAAAACACTACACGAGCCGTGACATCATCACTAGTTAGGGGCACGCTCCAGTATTTCTCAGCAGACGGTGGTAGTTCTCAGTACAGCTTCGATTGGTGGCTGCTGCTGATAGTCAGGGTCACTGTCAGAGAGGAACAAAATGATGATGGAATGTAACGGGCAGCCTAAGAGCACAGCGGTCAGATCAGTCACCCAAAATGTAGATGTACAGGGCACGTAAACATGGGTTGGGGGGGGGGTTGTTTTGTTTTTACCACCCTTCAAAAAACTTTTATCAGAACAGTGCACCTGCCCATCTTGTTTTGATGTAGGTGTTTGTAAAGGTGCTTACTTAGGTAGGTTCCATAATAGAGGAAGATTACAGGTTGGCAGGGAAAATGGAAAGGCTCCTGACTAAAATATTAAATATACAGTTCTTGTATTTTTGTTTTTTTTTATTTGAGAGAATGTTCAGACTGTTTTTTCCAAGATTTTTAGGGAGTGTTATTTCTTTCAGATTAATAAATATCATACATGCTCTGTTCCATTTGTAAGCTATGGAGTACATAAAGAAAAGTTCATTATGGAAGAGGAAAAATCTGAAGGGGTCTGGGGAAATACATAGTGTGTTTATTGAGGTTAATATTCCTGTTACTTCTGCTCCCCTTTCAGCCCAGTTGAATATTGGCAATGTGCTCCCTGTTGGCACTATGCCAGAAGGTACCATTATATGTTGCCTTGAAGAGAAACCAGGTGATCGTGGCAAACTGGCCCGTGCATCTGGCAACTATGCTACAGTTATCTCCCACAATCCAGAGACCAAGAAGACCAGAGTCAAGCTGCCTTCTGGCTCCAAAAAGGTCATTGCCTCTGCGAACAGAGCTATTGTTGGTAAGCATCATCCTCCACCCACATGTGTTGTAAAACTGGCTAAAAAACTGACACACACATTTTTTGTTAAAATTTTACTCTTAATTGTGTTATAAGATATTTGTTCTATGTAACTGATGATCTGTTTCACTGTAAACCTGCTTTGATCCAGTGAAAAGCGGTATATAACGTAAAACCTCTAATTGACCACCATGGCGCTCTATTTTTCAACCCCTCTGCCAAGGTGGTGGTCTATTAGAGGTGGCGTTCAAATAGAGGGTGGCGGTTTATTTTTCAACTATCTGGCCAAAATTTTAAGTGGACAAACTTTACACACAGCCGACTATTGTAACATGCAGAAAATGCGTCAGAACTATCACTTTTTGACAGCCAAATCAAACTAGAATGTTAGGGGTGAGCACTGCTTTTACATTACGCAATACAGCATAGTACGGTAGAAAAGACATGAAATATTGCATCAGAAAAAGGCGCCAACAAGACGTCTACATTAACATTCATAAACTACAAATCTTTTTATTGTTTCGAACAAAGAAAGAAACTGAGAAAATCTTCGTTTCTTTTACACATGAATGTTAAATGCAGTAAATTTACACAAGGTGAGAGTGGCTCTCTATTAGAGGTGGCCCTCTATTTTTCAACCTCTCCGCCGGAGTGGCAGTCTATTAGAGGTGGCGTTCTATTAGAGGTTTTACGGTAAGCCTAGCTAAATAAATACATACTATACTGTCTTTCCCTGATATGGTACCAAAGTGATTTGCAATTTAAAAATTATAAAAAAAGTAAAAGAAATGGAACATGTTTTATCTGGGAATTTAAAATTGCCTCTAATTTAAAGTGTTTTGGTTTTTTTTCCCCTTGGGCAAGGGAAAGGGGGTGTGTACAAGCAGACAAATCTTCAGAGACGAGCAGTTCTAAAGCCTCATTTGTTACAGCCTGTGGGAGGAACTATGGTGCTAGATTGGCAGCACATTCCATAGTGTCCCTCCAGTCCAGTCTACCGGGTCTTCTCCCCATTCCAGCAGATGGAGACTGAGAATTCCAGGTTTTGGCGATGTCACCCCTGGACGTCCCACCAAGCCTGTATCCTCAGTCTCCAGCAGATGGGGAGTAGCTCTGTGTAGTCTGGTCTACACTGGTTAGAAATTTGCTTAGTTTAAAAAAAAGAATAGCAGGTAAGACTTAGGTGACTTATGAATTTGGGACCTGCCTGCCCCAGAGCCGTATAGGAGGAAGCACGTGATGATTCTCCCCAAGCCTGTTCAGTCGTTGGGAGGGGCTTCAACATACCCGTGAACAACATGTCCTTGCATTAATCCTCTGCCGGGTACAGTCTTCAGTGGCTGTACGGAGTGGATCGGGGGACTGGGGTGCTTTAAAATTGCCTGATCCTCCTTTGGTCTCTACGTCCGTAAGGCTGTGGTGGCAGGGGAAGTTCCAGTCGAACGCTGGGTTGCAGGTTCTGCTTGGGGCCCCTTGGGGGGGATCTCTGTGGGCGTCTGTGTTCCTTTTGCGCTGGCTCTTCCAGGCGTGGTCTCATCAGGCACAAAGATTGCCTTTCCTGCCATTTTTATCTTACTGATGGGCCTATGCCTTCCTCCGGAGCCATTTGTGCTGGCTGCAGCCTGTGTCGGGGCTGTCTCTGTGTGAAGGGGCTATGCATGTGTGTGAGAAGGCAGACCTCGAGGCAGATGAGCAGCTTCGGAATCCTCTTGGAGGGGCTTGGAGCCATACTTCCCCGACTGAGGTGATTCTGCCAGATTTAGAGCTGTCATCAACAGTGCTTCCTACGGCCATTTTGGGTGCAGAGGGTTAATCCCCTCCTGGGGTGTTGGGGGCTTAAGAGGTGAACCCTAGCAGTGTGGGGTCTGATCAGGGATGGGGAGTCCATAGGGACTCCTTTTTTCCCGGATCTTGTCCTGTTGATGCACTGGGCCTATTTGCTTAAGAGGGGCCAAGTTACTTGGCGGGGAACTCCTGGGATAAATCTAGGGTGCCTTCCGTTTTGGAAGTCCCTGAATCGCCGACGATCAGCATGAGAGAGAGGAGATCCTCTGGTAACCTGGAGTCAGGACCGGGTCTTTGTCTATTCAGGAGGGTTAGAGGGCCCCTCGGGACTGGGTAATGAGGAATACACTCTAAATTTGGAGGGGGGCGAGGGTCATTCAAGTGTTTAAAAGGGAGGAGCTTGCTGACTCATCGCCCACTTCCTCGGGGCTTTCAATATTTCTAGTGAATCACAGAATCCGGCTCTGCCTTTGGAAGATCCATTGCTACAAGGTTTTCTGGCCTTCCCCATTCACAGGGCCATCAAGCAAATGTTTGAGGATAAATCAGAAGTGCCTGAGGCTGGGTTGTGCAGGGGGCGGGCTATGACTTGCCTTCATCCGGTTCTGGGAAAGGAAAAGGAGCTTTGTTTCCCTAAGATTGATGCGCCTGTTATTGCGTCACTAAGAGGACCACCATTCCGGTAGAAGGCGGGGCGGCTCTTAAGGATCCACAAGACAAGTGGCTCAAAACTGTTTAAGCAGGACTTTGAGGTCAGTGCCCTGATGTTGCAAGCAGCCATCTGTGGGGCCTGTGTGTCTTGAGCATGCTTGCATTGAGCACAAGCAATCCCGGGGGCCTGTGACGAAGTTGGCTTTCTTGGAGTTAAGTGTGGCCTACTTGGCCGATTCGCATTACGATTTGGTGCGAGCATCACCAAGTCCATGGCCTTGCTGGTGGCCGCCCATCAGTTGCTATGGCTTCGAAACTGCTCGGCAGATGGATCCAGTAAGGCGTGGCTGAGTAAGCCTCCCTTTAGAGGAAAACTACTTTTCGGAGAGGATCTAGACAAACTGGTGAAGTACTTGGGCGAGGCTAGGCCGGTATGGTTGCTGGAGGATAGGCCAAAGCCTTCCAGAGCCTTGCTTTCCCAGCTACAAGGCAACGAGGTTTGCTCCCTATTCAAGGGGCAGAATTCAATTTCAAGGTCAGCCCTTTTGGGGGGGGCGTGGCGTAACCTTTTCGGGCACCTCCGCAGCCATCAGCACATTACTTTTGAGTGGGGATGGGATAGGGGTTGGAGAACAGCAGCAGGATATACATGTTACAGGTGACAATTCATTACATTGGATCACATTATGCAATGAAGTGCTGCAAGAAGGGCTGGCTGAAACTGTAAGGGGCTCAGAACTGTCTTGTTTGTATCTCCAGGAACAAGCAGGAATGAGTCTTCACATATGGGTTTCGTCGGTACCGACGGAGCCTGTGCAGGAACGCTCCCCAGCGTCCAATCAGAAAGCCTTTGGGAGCATCCCACAGCGCCTGCGTGCTGCCTTCCCGCCTTTCCCAACTGTCTCTCCTCAGTTCTTCTTTTTCCGCGGAGCCAGCAGGTCGTGTTCCTGTCACCGCAGAAGAATTTCCTTATTTCTTTTGTGTCGCGTCTGCCTTCTTCGACACTGTACCGGTACCGCCGGTCTTTGTTCTTTTCTTCTTGTAAAAAAAAAACCCAAACCTTTTTTCTGTTCTTTTTCTTCAGGTGCACTTCAGTTTTGGGCCTTAGGCCCAAAACATTTTTTCCTTAATTATGGAAAAGCCTGCCTCAGGATTTAAAAAGTGCACAAAATGTGGCGGTACTATTTCCGTCACAGACACCCATGACTGGTGTCTAAAATGTTTAGGTCCTGACCATTCCATAACAGATTGTGTGTCCTGTTCCATGATGTCTAAAAGAGGTCGGCAGAACCGAGTTGCCAAGCTAGGTACCCTGTTTCCCTCTGATGCGGCTTCGGTGGCATAGACGTCTTCCAGGGCTGCTTCTTCCTCACATGGATCTCAGGTAACTAAACATAAATCCAGCCGGTCCTCGAAGGGTAGATCTCCTTCTAAGCATCGAGATGCCTCTGGCCTTGCCCTCGAGGATTCTGCACCGGCAAAATTACCCCGGCGGGAGGCTTCGGCCTCTAAAGCATCATCATCGAGGTTCCAGGATGATCTCTATGGCGTGGCCTCGACAGATCTCCTGGTGCCATGCTCTGGGGTACCGGTGGCTTCCACCGGTACCGACTTCCAGGCATTGGCGGTGTCAATGGATCAGAGGATTCTGTCCATAGAACACAGTCTGGCGGCTTTCCTGGTGGCATCGACGCCAGTGGTACCGCAACAGACTACTCCGCCGGTACCGGCTCTAGCATCACCATTGTTACCGATCCCGGTGGCATCGGTGTCCACTATGCCTGTACTCTGTCCTCTGAAGCCCTCCGGTATCGATACCCCGGTACCGGTTATTCCCGATACCGATCCCGGTCGGTACAGGTATCGGGCTTTGCAAGAGCATCCGGACAGACGATACTTCGATTCCTCTGAGGATTCTGAAGAGTCGGTCGATGCAGTGATGCTTCTTCCACAGGAGGAGTCCTCTCCTAAATGAAGGATGTTTCCTCCAGAGGATTTGTCTTTTCAAGACTTTATCAGAGAGGTGGCTCGGGGCCTCTCTATTACAGTGGCCCCTGAGACAGAGCCAAGGAGTTAGATATTTTACAATATCCTAAAACTCCTAAGGAGGCAGCTACCTTACCTATTCATGAGATTCTGTATGATCTCATGTTGAGGATGTGGAAGCACCTCTGACTACCTCTCCTCATTCTCGCAGGTTGGACACCATGTATCGTGTCCCTCCTTGTCCTGGTTTCCATAAAACTCAACTTCCTCACCACTCTATTGTGGTTGAGTCTACAATGAGAAAGATTAGAAGTGCCAAAAGACATGCCTCTAATCCTCCAGGACGTGAATGTAGAACCCTGGATGCTTTTGGAAAAAGAGTCTTCCAAGCTTCCATGCTTGCTGCGAGAATTAATTCTTATAGTCTCTACATGGGAATGTTCTTAAAAGAAGTCACTGACCATTTGCAGACTTTAAGTTCTTTTATGTCTGAAGATAAAAGGCAAGATTTTCTCACTGGGCTCAAACATGCCCAAGATATCTCCAAATTCTCCAACCGTGCAGCTTTCGACTCCTTTGAATGCGTAAGCAGAGCCTCAGCTATTGCCATAGGTGCACGTAGGATTGCTTGGCTTCAAACATCTAATTTGGAGATCTGGGTTCAAGATGAATTGGGAAATATCCCTTGTACAGGTGAGAACCTGTTTGGTAAGGATTGGCAAGCAAAAGCCAATCAGATGGATGCTGAAAATTCTGCTTTGGATAGATTATCCAAATCCACAGCTGCTCCTGCTAAGAAAAGGTTGTTCAAGAAAACACCTTTTTCTAAAAGGGAAGATTCTATCCTGCTTATGGTCAGCGGGCATCTTCTGCAGCTCAGTTCCCTTCCAAACGTCAGCAATCCTCCAAACAGAGCAAAGCAAAGGCTGCGAGGCCTGCTCCAGCCCAGCAACCTCAGCCCCCTCAGGGCCTTTGACTTTCCACTTAGCCTTCCTGGCTCTAGAAGAACCAGAGCCCTCCACCATTCCAGGAAGGTTATGTCACTTTGCTCCCAGGTGGGGGCAAATTACAGCAGAGCATTGGACACTCCATCATAAGAGAGGGGTACAAACTTCATTTTTCAAGCTTGCCCCCTCTCACAAGAGTGCACCAGTTCAGTTCTCCAACCTCCCTCCTCAGTCTGTTGGAGCAGGAGGTTGCCACTCTTCTCGCCCAGGGGGCAATAGAGGAAGTGCCTTTTCAACAACAGGGCACAGGGTTCTACTCCCCCCTATTTTCTTATTCCAAAGAAAACAAGGGGCTTCAGACCCATCTTAGATCTCAGAGAATTGAACAGATTCCTAGTCAAAGAAAAATTCAAGATGGTTTCTCTAGGAACTCTGCTGCCATACCTTCAGAGTCAGGATTGGCTTTGTTCTCTAGATCTCAAGGATGCGTACACTCATGTTCTCATCCATCCAACTCACAGAAGATTCCTTTGGTGCTTTTTCAGGAGAGGCACTATCAATACAGAGTGCTCCCTTTTGGTCTGGCCTCTGCACCAAGGGTGTTCACGAAATGCATGGCAGTGGTAGCTGCTTTTCTGCGCACCCTGGGAATATTCGTCTGCCCTTACCTGGACGACTGGCTTATTCGAGCTCCCACTCAATCAGAGGCCAAGACTTCTCTAACCTGCACAATGCGTATCCTTCAGTATTTAGGGCTGGTAATAAACATCCCAAAATCCAATTTGATCCCTACTCAGTCCCTGGAGTTTATAGGGGTGTTGCTGGATACCACAAGGGCAAGGGCCTATCTTCTCCAAGCCCGTTGCCTTCGCTTGGTGCAGTTAGCTTCTCAAGCAGAGTTGAAGCCCCTACTAACTGCTCGAGAGATGTTACAGTTGCTAGGCCACATGGCATCCACCGTACATGTGGTACCATATGCTCGCCTTCACATGAGGGCAGCTCAGTGGACTTTATCCACCCAATGGACCCAGGCATTAGGCTGCCTGTCAGACAAAATAGCAAACACAAGTCGCCTCATTTTGTCCCTCCAGTGGTGGAAGTCCCCTCAAAACCTGTTGCTGGCGTCCCCCTTTCAACAGTCTCTGCCCCAAGCAACTCTTACAACAGATGCTTCTCCAATGGGGTGGGGAGCTCATCTTGAGGACCTCTCCACCCAAGGCATCTGGTCCCCACAGGAGACTTGTCTACATATCAATCTCATGAACTCAGAGCAATCTTCCTTGCTCTGCGAGTTTTCCACACCCTGCTCAGCCACAAGACAGTCCTTATCCACACGGACAATCAGGTAGCCATGTTCTATGTAAACAAGGTATATTACACGTATTAGGTATAGTTTTATTAGTATAAATATCCATAGCAACCCTTAGTAAGTAAAGAACTTAGATCTAAACACTAACTTAAAACTAAGATGCAGTCCAGCAGCGGGATGGGGGCTTTCCAGTCTTTTGCATTGAGTGTCACATGTGTGATTTTCTCCCAGTTGGTGAGAGGTCTTACGTGTGCACTACGTGTAAGGAGCTCTTTGCTCTCAGGGAGCGAGTCCGTTCTGTAGAGGCTAAAGTAGCAGACTTGGAAAGCATAAGACAGACAGAGAGGTACATAGACGAGACCTACAGGGATATAGTCCTGAAGTCCCACCTCCAGTCTGGCAGCATCCCTGTTGCCATGGAGGAGAGAGGTCACGTGACAGGAGAGCATCACCCTGGTGTGGCAGGAAGTGATCCTGTAACTAGGACCTGTCCTCCAGGTGATGTAAAACCCTCTCGCACCGAGGAAGTTTCTCCAAGGCCATGTGCCCATGAAGGAAGGGTTAGGACAGACGTTATAGTTGGTGATTCGATCATTAGGCATGTAGATAGCTGGGTGGCTGGTGGACGTGAGGATCGCCTGGTAACATGCCTGCCTGGTGCGAAGGTAGCGGACCTCACGCGCCACCTAGATAAGGTCTTAGATAGTGCTTGGGAGGAGTCTGCTGTCTTGGTACATGTTGGTACCAATGACATAGGAAAATGTGGTAGGGAGGTTCTGGAGGCTAAATTTAGGCTTTTAGGTAGGAAGTTGAAATCCAGAACTTCCAGGGTAGCGTTCTCCGAAATGCTTCCCGTTCCACGTGCGGGAGTCTCAATGCGTGGATGAGACAATGGTGCAGAGATGAGGGGTTTGGATTTGTTAGGAACTGGGGAACATTCTGGGGAAAGGAGGGGCTCTTCCGAAGGGATGGGCTTCACCTTAACCGGGATGGAACCAGGCTGCTGGCATTAACCTTTAAAAAGGAGATAGAGCAGCTTTTAAACTAGATATTAGGGGAAAGCCGACAGTCGCCCAAGAGCGGACGGTTCGGAAGAATGTATCTTTGAAGGATACTACCAAAAGCAGAGAGGTTCCAAAAAAGAGTAAAGTAGCCCAAATGCCCTCGAGTATGGAGCAGACAGAGCTTAAAGATCCCAAATTACCCATGTCTTAACAACAACCAAATTAATATGAATAAAATACATTGTCTAAAATGCTTGTATGCAAATGCTAGAAGTCTAAAAATAAGATGGGAGAGTTAGAATATATAACACTAAATGAAAGGTTAGATATGATTGGAATATCAGAGACATGGTGGAAGGACGACAACCAGTGGGACACTAATACCTGGGTACAAACTATATCGTAATGATAGAGCTGATCAAATTGGTGGAGGGGTTGCTCTCTATGTTAGAGAGGGGCATTGAGTCAGGAAGGATTAAAGTTTTGCAGGAAACAAAATCTGCTGTAGAATCTATATGGATTGAAATTCCATGTAAAAGGGGGAAGGCAATGGCAGTGGGGGTGTACTATCGAGCGCCTGGCCAGAATGACCAAATGGATGATGAAATGCTCAAAGAAATCAAGGAAGCTAACAAAAGTTACAGCACAGTAATAATAATGGGTGATTTCAACTACCCCGGTATCGACTGGGTCAGTGTCACGTCAGTACATGCTAGGAAGATAAAGTTCCTAGATGAAATAAATGACTGCTTCTTGGAGCAGCTGGTTCATGAACCGACCAGAGGGGAAGCCATATTAGACCTAATCCTTAGTGGAACACCAGATCTAGTGCAAGAGATAAGGTTGTTGGGGCCACTTGGCAATAGTGATCATAGCATGATCGCCTTTGATTTAATTAGTGGTGGAGGGATAGTAGGGAAATCCACAGTACTACCTTTTAACTTTCGAAAGGGAGACTATGATAAAATAAGGAAAACAGTTAAGAAAAAACTAAAAGGAGCAGTTGCAAAGGTTAAAGACGTACATCAGGCTTGGCGGCTGTTGAAAAATACTATCTTGGAAGCCCAGACCAGCTGTATTCCATGCTTTAAGAAAAGTGGAAGGAAGTCCAAAAAACTGCCAGCATGGTTTAAAGGTCAGGTCAGAGAGGCTGTTGCCAAAAAAGCATCTTTCCGGAAATGAAAAAAAAGCCAAACGCCGAAACCTGGAAACAGCACAAGCACTGGCAAGTCAAATGCAAGGCATTGATAAGGCAGGCAAAGGGAGAATTTGAGAAGAAGCTTGCTGTGGAAGCAAAAACGCGAAGTAAAGACCTTTTCAAGTACATTCGTAGCAAAAAACCTGTGAGAGAGTCAGTTGGTCCATTAGATGATAAAGGGGTTAAAGGAGCACTAAGAGGCGACAAGGCGATAGCGGAGAGACTGAATGAATTCTCTGCTTCAGTCTTTACTGAGGAAGATGTAGGGATATTACCCATGACTGAAGTGGTATTTAAAGGTGTGGAAGAATTGAAGGAAATATCGATACATCGGGAAGATGTATTACAACTATTAGATAAGCTGAAGAGTAGCAAATCACCTGAGCCGGATGGTATACATCCAAGGGTGTTGAAAGAACTGAAATACGAGATTGCAGACCTGCTTTTAGTAATCTGTGAACTATCATTAAAATCATCTCTAATACCTGAAGATTGGAGGATCGCCAATGTAACACCAATTTTTAAAAAGGGTTCCAGGGGTGATCCGGGAAACTACAGACTGAGCCTGACGTCAGTACCGGGAAAAATGGTAGAAACCATCATAAAGAATAAAATTATTCAGCATGTAGATAGCCATGACCTAATGGGAGACAGCCAACATGGCTTTAGACAAGGAAGATCTTGTCTTACTAATCTGTTATGTTTTTTTGAAGGAGTGAATAATCAGGTGGACAAAGGTGAGTCGGTTGATATTGTGTATCTGGACTTTCAGAAAGCCTTTGACAAGGTCCCTCATGAGAGACTTTTGGCAAAACTAAAGAGTCATGGGATAGGAGGCAGTGTACTGTTGTGGATCAGGAACTGGTTAAAAGATAGAAAGCAGAGGGTAGGGCTAAATGGCCAATTTTCCCAATGGAGAAAGGTGAATAGTGGTGTACCCCAGGGATCTGTGCTGGGTCCGCTGCTTTTTGACATATTCATAAATGACCTGGAAAGTGGAATAACGAGTGAGGTTGTCAAATTTGCAGATGACACAAAACTATTTAAAGTTGTTAAAACCCAAGAGGATTGTGGAAAATTGCAAGAAGATCTTGATAAATTGGAAGACTGGGCATCAAAATGGCAGATGAAATTTAATGTGGGCAAGTGCAAGGTTATGCACCTAGGGAAGAACAACCCAAACTATGGTTACACGATGCAAGGTTCCACATTAGGAACCACCACCCAGGAAAAAGATTTAGGCGTCATTGTGGATACCATGTTAAAACCCTCGGCCCAGTGTGCAGCGGCGGTCAAGAGAGCAAATAGAATGCTAGGTATGATAAGGAATGGAAAATAAAACAAAAGACATTATAATGCCTCTGTATCGTTCCATGGTGAGACCGCACTTGAATATTGTGTGCAATTCTGGTCGCCGTATCTTAAAAGGATATAGCGATTTTAGGAAAGGTTCAGAGAAGAGCCACCATAATGGTAAAGGGGATGGAAGGATACTCCTATGAAGAAAGGCTAAAAAGGTTAGGGCTCTTTAACCTGGAAAAGAGACGGCTGAGGGGGGAGATATGATAGAAGTCTATAAATTAATGAACGGCGTGGAACGGGTAAACGTAGATCGATTGTTTACCTTATCAGAATATAGAAAGACTAGGGGACATGCAATGAAGCTACAGGGTAAACTATTTAAGACTAATAAAAGAAAATATTTTTTTCACTCAACGTGTAATCAAACTCTGGAATTTGTTACCGGAGGGTGTAGTAAAGGCTGTTAGTGTAGCTGGGTTTAAAAAAGGTTTGGACAAGTTCCTGGAGGAAAGGTCCATAAACCATTATTAAGAAGGGACCCAGGATATCAATGCTTGAACCAATACAAGCATTGTGGAACCTGTGTCCCTTGGGGAAACTGCTAGGTACGTATGACCTAGATTGGCCACTGTTGGAAACAGAATGCTTGGGCTTGATGGACCTTGGTCTGACCCAGTATGGCATATCTTATGTTCTTATAAGCAGGGAGGAACTGGCTCTCTGTCACTTTGCAACGAAGCTTTGCGACTGTGGGCCCTCGCCAGAGAGCATCACATTCATCTTCTGGCAGTTTATCTTCCAGGTGTTCAAAACTCTTGGGCAGACAGACTCAGTCGAGTTCTGCTTCCACACGAGTGGTCCCTAGATATGGACCAGGTATCCAAGATTTTTCAAATTTGGGGAACCCCGGACATAGACCTGTTTGCAAGTCCGTGGAATGCCAAACTTCCCCGGTTCTGTTCCAGAACTCTGGCTCAGGGAGCTCAGGCAAGGGATGCTTTCCTCCACTGGGGTCAAGACTTCCTTTATGCCTTTCCACCCATTCCCCTAATTCCCAAAACCCTGTTCAAGCTTCAGAGAGACAGAGGCCGCATGATTCTCATAGCTTCACATTGGCCACTGCAAGTGTGGTACCCTCTGCTTCTACATCTCTCTCAAGCTCCCTCCCTGGAGTTAGGGTCTGCTCCAGACCTCCTCTCTCAAGAGGACGGAAAGTTATGGCATCCCAATCCCCAGTCTCTGCATCTCAGGGCTTGTTTGCTGAAGGCCTAGATCTCCAGGATCTTCATCTTTTTCAACAAGTGAAATGTTCTTTATGCTTCCAGAAAACCTTCCACTAGACGTTCTTATGCTTTCAAGTGGAAGAGGTTTACCATCTGGTGTTCTGGGAAGGGTCTTAACCCCCTTGCCATGCCTCTGGAATCTTTGCTGGAGTATCTCCATCTGTCTAATGCAGGCCTTAAGACAAATTCAGTAAGGGTCCATTTGAGTGCTATTGCAGCTTCCCTTAAACCTCTAAATGGACAACCTATTTCCTCTCATCCTCTTGTAGCAAGATTCATGAGAGGCTTCCTTTTAACAAAGCCTCCCATTAAACCACCCCCGGTGGCATGGGACTTAAATTTGGTTCTTGGTCAGCTTATGAAGCCGCCGTTTGAACCTTTAGCTACCACCTCCTTGAAATACCTTTCTTGGAAGGTTATCTTTCTCATTGCAATCACATCAGCACGCCGCATTAGTGAATTGCAAGCACTCGTAGCTAATCCACCTTATACAAGGTTCCATCATGACAAGGTGGTCCTTAGGACTAATCCACACTTTATGCCTAAGGTGGTCTCGCCTTTTCACCTCAACCAGGAGGTTTACCTACCTGTCTTTTTTCCAGAGCCTCATGCATCAAGTGCAGAGAGGAATCTTCATACACTGGACTGTAAAAGAGCTCTAGCTTTTTACTTACAAAGGACACAGCAACATAGAAAGTCTTCCCAACTCTTTGTTGCCTTTGATCTTTCTCATCTCGGACAACCAGTCTCCAAGAGAACACTTTCTAACTGGATTGCCCAGTGTATTTCTTTCGCCTATCAGAGCAAGAACCTTTCTCTGGAGGGCTATGTCACAGCTCACAATGTGAGAGCCATGGCAGCCTCAATGGCTCATCTGAACTCTGTCTCTATCGACGACATCTGTCGAGCAGCCACTTGGGCCTCGGTTCATACCTTCACAGCCCATTACTGCTTGGACAAGGACTCCCACCGGGATGTTTTGTTTGGTCAGGCTGTTTTTAAACACCTGTTCCATACTTAATCAACTCCTAGCCACCATCCCTCATGGGATGCCAGAGATCCATGTGGGGAAGTGCAGCCCTGTTCCAGGGAGACACAACTTCTAGGATCTCTCCCTGGCATCTAAAGCTAGGGAGTCTCCATTTGTGAAGACTCATTCCTGCTTGTTTCTGGAGATAGCACAGTTACTTACCTGTAACAGGTGATCTCTGGGAACAGCAGGAATAAGTCTTCACAACCCACCCACCTCCCCTAGGAGTTGTATCTTTCTCTTTCTCTCTCTCTCTCTCTCTGTCTCAGCTTAAAACTCAACTGAGGAGAGACAGTTGGGAAAGGCGGGAAGGCAGCACGCAGGCGCTGTGGGATGCTCCCAAAGTCTTTCTGATTGGACGCTGGGGAGCATTCCCACGCAGGCTCCGTCGGTACTGACGAAACCCATATGTGAAGACTTATTCCTGCTGTTCCCAGAGATCACCTGTTACAGGTAAGTAACTGTGCTTTCTTTGCCAGCATGCAGTCCTAGTATCTCCATGGTATTTGCCAGCCATGTGCACTTAGTGCAATGCACTCTATTACAGGTGCCATTTTAGTGATAATGCTGCTGTCCAGGGGGCATGCCCTGCCGTTGCAAGCCGCCAGGCGTGGCTTTGCTCAGCCTCTTTTTTTCCCCAAGCAACAGGGCTCTGTTCCAAGACCAAGCAGCATGGAGAACGTTTGTGCCAGAGGGGATGACTTGGAAGACTTGGCCTAGCAAAGTATTCCTTGTAGGGGGTTGTGACGGTGTCTATGGGACTTCAGCTCACAATAACAAATTTAGCCAATAGTCTTCATATCTCCTGTATTGATGGGGCTACAAATTCATTCCATCTTTGACATACTTATGAGTTTTTCTTTGTCAACTGAGATTGACAGTCTATCTGACCCAGTGCCCTTAACGTTCTCAGTCTTTTCAATAAAAAAAAATTCTGCCAATTCATTTATAGCTGGACAGTCGTCTAACATTAATTCAATTCATTTTCTTGCCTTTTCTTGGATAAGCTTCCAACTACCCTCAACAAATCGTGTCCCCATCCAATGCTTGCAAAATTCTTTTTGTAAAATATTCCCTCTTTTTAGCACAGACTAGGGAGCATGTTTACTAAACCGCAGTAATGTAGCATTGGTAACGTTAACGCATGGTTAATGCCAGTGAAAACCTGTCGGTAAATGCACTTTTGCAGGAGAGGGGACACCATTTCAGTGTCAGCAATGTACAGCACAGACAGGGAGCCCAAGAAAAGTGATGATAGCGCTCTATTTGCAACAACAGCACAGTGGCCAAGTATGAAAGGGCACTAAGGTGGTGCAAAGGGGGCTGCTGGTGGGACATGCAGTGGGGACAGCTGGGGCACAGGGTGGCCTGGGCTGTCACCTAGGTGGCACATAGGAACACAGAAACTGGAAATCATGAAGACAGCATCTGACCAAGGTCAAACATGCCCAGTAGTCTGTGTTCCACAGTGTCCCATCCAGGGTCATATACCCAGCAGGTACCCCAAACGTCACCCAGGAATCACAATGCATGTAATGGAGCAAGCAGTGCACATCTGGGGACCACTCTAACAAAGGTCCACGTCCCAAACTGTTCGTAAATCCAGCTAAACAAACACCCTTTACTACAGCTCTTGGTAAGGCAGTGCAGGGTGTGACCACGCGATGTCTGAAACATGTATACACCCAGTAATCCAAACTAGGTACACTGTACCTGCATTGCATGTCCTAGCCTGTCCACAATCTACCTACGTTTACCAGGTCCACCCTAGCCAATAGTTGCTAGATCACCAACCTTACACCCCCCAGCCATCTCTTCCCCATGTGGAAGGTACATAACATTGGCAAGCGGTGATGGGGGAGATGTGTGGATGTCCATGTATGCAACCTCCACCCCAGACCCTGCACCCTAGGCACCCGCCTACCTGCACATTGGATGACCTGGGACTGCACACTACCAGCACCGACAGCATATGGGCATGGCGGGGGGGTTGTTGGTGGTGGAGGGGACAGTGGTACCTGCCTGCAGTGAACAAGTCAATGCCCTGTTCCAGTGCGTGGTGTGCAGAGCAACAGACGAGGTCTATCTGATGAAAAGCAAAGGTGGCAACAGTGTAGTGTGGTGCAGTGCACACAGCCAGTGTGTCTTGGAGCAGAGGGTCACAGGTTCAGGTCCCAGCTGTGGATCTTGCAGAGCATGTCCCCACATTTTACCTACATTGCAGATACAACATCAACATGTGCAATCCCCAAAAGCATCAGCCAACAGCGATACAAACATCCACACACAGGCTCCACTATACAAAGCTTCATGGAGAGTTAGGCTGTTGGCCAAAGCACAGAGCAGCAGTTATCACCAGAGCACTACTACTAACTCCTGCACACATTAGCAATGTCTGCACTGTGATCGGGACCAGTGTGGCGGGCAGGGTTGCCAACCATCCCTATCTTTGCACAATGCTGCAATAGGAGTGTGTGTGTATGTCTATCCATTGTTTTATGGCTTCCTACTCCCCATTGGGCCCACAGTGCGTACACCGTTTCCAGCGTTAGCCTGCAAATGTGCATACTGAGGAGCAAGGTATTGTGGGCATGGCCCGGACAGGGCCTGATTGGGCAGAATGCATCTGCATCGAGGGTAGGGCAATGGCTGGGACATCATAGTGCCCGACCACCACCCGCATGGACAGGGGGGCCACAGCATGTCATGCTGGGAGGACACTGTCACAGCTATGTTCCCACATAGTGCTATATAGCACCTCTCTAGTGATACGTGTGCTCCCTGTTCTGGGCCCAGTCACTGAGGCACCTGCTGGGTGTCTGTGCTATATATTCCAACTGTGGGTGCACATAGTTCCTCTGTGAACATGCAATATGGACCTGCCAGTGGACTGTCTGCAGTTAATATGTGTATGGCTGGAACACCTGGTGCCTTCTGCTGGTGAATGTTAGACCTTGGTGGGTGGCAGCTGAGATTTTCCAGGCCTATTCCCGGCATTACTGTTGGTCTGCCATAGCCCTAGTAACAGGTGCAGATCTGGCCTACTGGTCCAACCCCCCTGGATGACAGCCTTTGGCCAGGGGGACTGGGGTTGCTGGTCCCATGGCCGTGCCACATGTCCCTCCACTGCCTCAATTACAATAAGGTTGATTGCGGGCCCTTTCGGGACAATGGGCATATACTGTAAAACACTTTGACCTGGAGAGAGCAGTATATTAGGCATTGCTACATAAACCTCGTGCGAATTAGACACCCCTCTGCCCTGATAATAGGTGGCCATGGCAGCTGCATTGTAACACTGGGTATGCATTATTCTGGGTGGGTCCCGGTCCACCAGGGCTAGATGTGACGGGGGCATACAGATGGATACAGGGTGACTTTAGGTTCCACTGCAGGGAACACTTCCCACACACTGATAGACTCTGCTGCAGATCCCCATTACTATCTCTAGCACCACAGGTACTGCGGACCCTGGTGCTGGCCACCCATCCTCACCCTCAGGGTCAACACAGAACCTGTGCAGCGGCATGATCTGTAGCTGCTCTGTGCCAATATCACACACTGTCAGATCTTCTTACCAAGCTGAGGTGTGTTCTCCATTTGGTGATCAGCTGTAGACTGCTGTTCTGCATGTGCATTGCATCATGGGTACTGGTGGGCTTACCCTATCCTGACACACACAGCAGACATTTTGTGCGGTGACCTGCAGTCTTTCTGTAGCCAGCCATTGCTGTGCAAAGAACTGTGGAAGTGTAGCCTACTGGTTAGTACAGTGACTCCCTAGGCAGGGGTCATGGGTTCAATTCCTCTTTGTTCTTTTTTTTATGCCTGTCCTACTCAAATCATTTTCATGCCTGTAACAGTCACATCTCTGCAGATCTGTGCTGCCAGCCCATAACACCCTCACCTCAGTTGCCAACCATCCTTCAGCCCATCTATCTGCCTCTGTCAGCTGTGTAGAGTCCTGTCTCCTTGTGCAGGCTGCTACCCCATGTCCTGCACTGGTATCCTTTTCTGCATTGCGGCTCTTTGTGCTTGCCTCCCCTGTGCCTGAACTGCATGGCACCACTACTCCTCTGTCCTCCTGTCACTGCAAATATCCTGCCGCCTCCGCTGGGGGACACGTATTCCCATCCTCTGCCACCCACTGTCATTGCAGCATTTTACATTGCCAACACCCTGTGCATTGTTACAGCTACCCTTCAACATGTTTGTCCACTTTACCGGCTGCCACATAGGATGCCCGCAGATATGGCAGGTCCATCAGCTCCCACCTCTCCTTCCTTCCATCACTTGTTCATTGCCTTTCCTTGGTGCTCTATCTAGTGTTAGGGTTACAGCTGTTTTTATGCCTTACAGTTCATGCTTGTCAACTTGAAGCACCTTACTGCCCTTAGGGCACCTTAATGTCCTTAGGGCATCTTAACCTAAGGCATCTTAAACCGAGGCGCCTAGTGGTTGCAGCACTGGCTTGGCAACCAAGCGACCAGGATTAGATTCCCACTAGCAATGCTTGTGGTCTTGGGCAAGTCACTTAACCTTCCATTGCCTCAGAAGAATCCAAGTTAACAATTTTCCTGTTTAATGTACATTACCAAGTTTAAGTTACAATGTAAACCGCTTTGACTAAAAATGATAGTGGTATAAAAACCCCGTTAAATAAAATAAAATAAATAAGGGGTCCATACAGCCAAAAAGGTTGAGAGTCTACTTTAAACAGTTATTTCCATTTATCTTTTATTTTCTGACAGTTTTCTTTCTGCTTCTGTTGTCTTAAAGAGAAAATTAAATCACCAATGCCATCCCTTGTAACGGCCATGCATCTTTACTCACTATCAGCATTTCATTCCAACCAAGCACCATCCGAGCTACATTATCTACTCTATTTACCAACTCCCCAAATCTCTGCTAGATATTTATCTAAGCATATCTTCTTCCATACACAAGACACATTTTCTTTGCTGAAAAACTTGCTGTAGTCTAAATGGATACTACTCATAATTGAGCAGGTCAGACAGAAGGAAAGGGAAAATAAGTGTATGTGGGTAGGATTGCACACATAGTATCAAGAACAAAAAGGCAGCTAATGGATGTCGCATGCTGTGTATGTTGGAAACGGATGTAAAGAGTGAAGTACATTTGGATTCCCCTTGGGGGAGGGGAGGGGGGTGGATGGATCTAATGGAGGAATGGGCAAGTGGTTAGAGCAGTGAGCTGAGACACAAGGTTCAAATCTCACTGATGCTTTTTGTGACTTTTATCGCCTGTTGCCCTAGATAGCCACTTGCATTGTGCAGGCTCTTTGGGGAAGGGACTTTATTGTATCTGAATTATAATACTGTAAGCTGCCTTGAGCATCATTTGGAAAAGTGAGTTAAAACTCCCAAAATATTATAAAATTATGGACATTGAAACCAACTTATCTTAACTGTGGTATTAGGGCTGTTTCCCTTCAGTGAAAGGAAATGGCAGAAGCAACTTTCTTTGTGCAACTTAGATATTAAAACACTTTTTTTCTTGTCCTTTTCAATATTTCAGGTGTTGTTGCTGGTGGTGGTCGTATAGACAAACCAATCTTAAAAGCAGGTCGGGCCTATCACAAGTACAAGGCCAAGAGAAACTGCTGGCCCCGTGTCCGTGGTGTGGCTATGAATGTAAGTGCTGTGCACATTCTATTTCAAACTATACCCAAACATCTTATATACATTGCTGACATGTTAGAAGAACACATGCCATGTGGGTTGTATAACAACCCTGAAATAACACCATTTAAGAACTGATAATTTTGACGCTACTGGTGTAGAATTGCCCTGAGAAGTCCCCCTTATGGTTACCCAGCAGTTCACTGCAGAATAATTTGTTGCATTGATACATATAATGGTGTGATTAGGGTAGTAGTGTTCATTGTACGGTCCGGGGCCACATATGGTGCCCTTCTAGCCTAAATGCATCTCTGACTCTTCCTTTTAATAAACACGCTCCCCTCACTTCTCTGGAGCAACAGTTATGTTTTCTTTTGGCACCATATGGCTCTTGGTGACTTAGAGGAATGCAGTGCACATAATTTCCATGGTATTTTCGCAAGTTTGAGAAGATAGCATGGGAGTTATATTTCATGGGTCTCTCACTGAGAGCTATGAAATGCCAAAAGAAAATGGGAGAGGTGTTCTGGAGGTAGGACTGATCACAAGCCTATGGGGGGGAGAGGAGAACTGGCTTAGAGATGGGGCAGGATATTAGAAACTGACTACTGAGAAGCAGGTGTGGGTTTTAAATTGGCTGAAATGGAATAATATGGTGGGAAGGATAAAAATCAGGAGGGAGGATTAGAGGGAAGGTGAAATTAGGCCTTACCTGCTAAATGGCTTTCCTTGAGGAACTCCAGTCCAGTCCTGCACCTCAGGGTAGTGCATCTCTTCCAGCAGCTTGGAGACTGAACATGTCACAAACTTGATGACCTCAGGGTACTTAGACAGCTGGCACCACCCACCAGCCCCCAGTAACTTATTGACAAAGCAGACTCATTGGAGCAACAAATAAGAAGTAAAAAAACAAAACAACCAATCCAACCTGAAAAACTTGAAGGGGTCTCCCTCAGGAAACAAAAACAACTCCTCCCCAGCCCCCCCCTCTCTCCAAACACGGGAGTCCAAGAACCAAAGGAGCTTACTTGACCACATGCCATCCCCCCCTTTCCCAGAGGGTGGGACCAGCACTGTAATCTGAAAGCAAGCAGAGGCCCCACTGTGGCCGTTCCTTAACCTGCCGTGCATCTACTCCACCCATAGGCCTCCTAGATAAGTTGAAATTCTTCTGGCCCGGGGTCGCAGCCAATATGCAAATCCACAGATGGGGAGGGTTCCGGGCAATGTTCCCTCTAATTTTCTGTAGGCTGTGTGCGCATAAAATATCAGCTGTGTGCAGCTTTTGAAGGAAGGTTAAATTTTTGTGCGCCACATAACGACACTCGGAGTTATATACTTTAAAATTTGACTACATGTCAGAATACAGTATGTACACCACATTGATTTTAATCAAATTAAATGAAAATAGACAATTACTAAATTAAGTGGGAAATTTCTAGTAATTACAATCATAACTTTGAAATTTTAAGACGTCTGTGTTGTTTTCTATCAGAATCAGAGCTGTAATTTTTGTGCGCTCTGTTGTAAAGTATGTGCGCTCGCTCGGCGAGGTGTGTGCGCGCGCACACGTGCACAGCTTAGAGGGAACAGTGGTTCCGGGACTGGACTTGAGTTCCTCAAGGAAAACCAGCAGGTAAGGCCTAATTTCACCTTCCTTATCGTCCCTCCAGTCCAGTCCCACGCCTCAGGGATGTAACAGAGCCACCTAACCATGGGAGGGACCTGCGAACCCGGCCTGAATTACCGCCGAACCGAACCTCGCATCCCCGCCGCTTGGACATCCAACCGATAGTGTTTCACAAACGAATGCAAGGACGACCAGGTAGCCGCCCGACAGATGTCACCTGGTGGCCCCAAGCTCCACTCTGCCCAGGAGGCAGCCTGTGCCCTGGTAGAATGCGCCCACAGACTCTGTGGGACCCTTTTGCCCCGCAGCAGGTAGGCCGTTGCAATTGCTTCCTTAATCCACTGTGCAATGGAGGACTTAGCCACCACTTCCCCCTTACACAGCTCTCTGAACAGAACAAACAGCCGGTCTGACCTTCGAAATGAAGCCGTCCTCTTCAGATATCTTCTCAAGGCACACTTGACATCTAGCAGCTGCAATCGCGGATCTTGTGCTTCCTTAGCTAGACCTGACAACACTGGCAAGGTAACCGGTTGATTCAAATGAAATGGCGTCACCACCTTCGGCAGGAAACATAGAAACATGATGACAGAAAAAGACCACATGGCCTATCTAGTCTGTCCTTCCATAACAACAACTACAACAGTCCACTTTTTACCTTTAGAGATCCTCTGTGTTGGTCCCATGCTTTTTTGAATTCAGTTACTGTCCTCATCTCTACCACCTCCACTGGGAGACTATTCCATGGATCCACTACTCTTTCCGTAAAGAAATATTTCCGCATATCACTCCTGAATCTATCTCCCTTCACCCTCATCCCATGTCCCCTCGTAGCAGAACTTGCTTTCAATTGAAAGAGGCTCTCTCCCTGAACATTTATGCCACGGAGGTATTTAAACATCTCAATCATATCACCTCTATCCCACCTTTCCTCTAAGGAACCGTACACAAGGTGACTTCGCTAAAGAAGGACAAAAAAGGTTTCCTACATGAAAGCGCCTGGAACTCGGATTCTCCTGGCTGAGCAGATGGCCACCAAAAACACTGTCTTCAAAGTCAGATCCTTAAGGATACACAAAGCCAATGGCTTGAAGGGCTGCTCTGACAGCCCCATAAGCACCAAATTGAAGTCCCAAGACGGAACCATTGCCCTCGTCGGCGGGCAAAGGTGCTTTTACTGCCCACAAGAACCGCACGGCATCTGGATGACACCGATAACATCTGGATGATCTGGATGACCCCGATAACACGCCAACACGGCCACCTGCACTCTCAAAGAGCCACAGGTCAGCCCCTTCTCGAGCCCCGCCTGCAAGAAGGCCAACATTTCCAGCACCGACGCCACCAGTGGCCTGCAACCATTCTCAGCGCACCAGCCCTCAGCCTCTCCACACCCAAATGTACGACAAGGATATGGACCTCTTCTGGGCCTTGAGAAGCGTGGATATCACCTGGGACGAATAACCCCGCTTACTCAGCCTAGCCCTCAAGAGCCGTGCCATAAGTGAGAACTGATCCGCTTGTGGCATTAGAACCAGTCGCTGCATCAGCAAATCCGGCCTGTTGGGAAGTCTCCATGGCTCGGTCGCTATCGAAGTCCTGCGACGGGGCCAAGTGACTCTTGCTGACATTGATGACCCAGCCCAGCTCGCTCAGAAAGTCGACCACCTGGGCCGTGGCCTGAGCGCTTTCCTCCTCGGACTTGGCCCAAATAAGCTAATTGTCCCGGTACGGATGCACTAATATGCCTTCTTGATGTAAGGCCGCCGCCACCGCAACTATCACCTTGGTGAAAGTCCGAGGGGCTGTCGCTAGGCCAAATGGCAACACCTGAAAATGCCCCATGGGCATGGCAAAATGCAGGTACTGGTGATCCGGATGAACGGGGATGTGTAAGTATGCTTTTGTTAAGATCAAGTGATGTCAAGAACGCCCCCTCCCAAACAGCCATCATCACTGTCCTGAGGGTCTCCATATGAAAACGTGGAACCCACAGACACCTTGTTCACCTGCTCGAGGTCGAGGATAGGCCAAAAGGTCCCTTCCTTCTTTAGAACAATAAAATATATCAAGTATCGACCTTCTCAACACTGTTCTCCAGGCACTGGAGCCACTGCCTGCAGACTTAGCAGCCGTTTGAGCATCTGACGCACTCCTCATGCTTTTGCGGGCATCTTACAGGGAGAGCGAACAAAGGCAGGTGCTAGAGGCTGTGTGAAATCTAGCGCATAGCCTTCCCAAACCACCTGCAGCACCCACTGGTCTGATGTTACCCAGATCCAGGCAAGGTAGAAGTCCTGCAACAGACCTCCCACGGGCTGCACCCTTTTGGGGGCCCCTCGCTTCATTGTGGTTTCTTTTGGGCTGAGGAGGAGGCCAGATTTGCAAAATATCCTCTGCCGGCTCCTCGAAACCCACAAAACGTTCGAGTCCTGGTCGCGAAACACCCTCTTTGATAGGGGGAGAATCTCACTCACCGGAAATGCCGAAACTCCCGGGCCTATCCTTTGCTCACTCCAGCAGCTCGACTCTGCTTCAGCTTATCCTCAGGAAGGCTGCCACCCTTGAACCCCCTTCACCAACATTTCCAAATCCTCCCCGAACAGCTGCTTCCCCTTGAACAGAAGCTTGCTCAAATGGGCCTTGGAGGACACATCTGCCTACCAGTTACAAAGCCAGAGGCAGCAGCAGGCCACCACCATCGTGGCCATGCTGTTAGAGAGAGACCTAACCAGGTCATAGAAGGTGTCAGCCAGGTAGGCTGCCTAGGATTCCTACTGCGCCACCACTCCTTGATCCTGGGCCTCCTCTGCTTCCTCAGGAATGCCTTGCTCCAAGCAAGCAGGCATGCGCTACCAGCACCTTGCAAGATGAGGCTTGAAGCGACAGCATGCTGACATCAAAGGCCTGCTTCAACAGGGCATCCAGTTACCTGTCCTGCATGTCCTTGAGCGCTGCACTCCCCTCTACTGGAATCATGATGGTCGTAATCATGGCGACCTTTGGTGACTGAAACATCTTTCTTACCTTCTGCTAAGGGATAC
This sequence comes from Ichthyophis bannanicus, assembly GCA_033557465.1. Lineage (NCBI taxonomy): Eukaryota > Metazoa > Chordata > Amphibia > Gymnophiona > Ichthyophiidae > Ichthyophis > Ichthyophis bannanicus. Next base: position 21,243,021 of record CM066045.1, on the reverse strand, counting down.
AATTGGGCCATGACGTGTGACCCTCTGAGCCCGGTCTCTGGAAGTTCCCACTCTTTTAAGATCATCTGCTTGATGACCCTATGCAATGGGAAAACCTGAGGCTTGTGGAACGCTTGTAGAATAGGATCCTCCAGAAACTCCTCCTCAGCTGTCCCCGCCACAGGCATGTTAAGCTTCTTAAGCGACTTTGCAATGAGACCCGCCAGCTCCTCCTTCCGCAAGGCCCTTACTACTCGAGACTCATTCTCCTGAAGGATCTTCCCCTCTTACTCCAAACAGTCCTCCAGGTTCCCCCTCAGAGGAAGAGGACCCGGCCCCGTCTGCTGCTTCCTCGCGGGGCGTCTCTTAGGTGGGAAGTGCGTGGGGTCTGGCTCTGAACCTGACACGGTTCCTGGAATCTTTTTTTTTTTTCCAGGGTAGTGCCCCTCCTCCGCTTGTTGGTGAGGTAGAACACCTTGTGCAGCAATAAAACAAATGCAGGGGAGAAATCTCCAGGGACCTCCCCCCCCACATCCTGTTGACAATGCTGCAGCACAGGTGGCATGGGCCCCCCACCTGTGGCCCCAGACTTACCCTGGGGGCCACTACTTCCTCCATCACTGACTGCTCTGCCGTGTGCGGCTCTGCTGCGTAGCCCTGGCAAATGCCCTCCGCCGATAGCGTGCTCCTGCGAGCCCCATACGCTTCACAGGTATGGCCCTTTCACAGCCCTGTGTGCTGCCCCCCCCCCCCCTTGTAGCAGCCCCTGTCAAGCCAACAGCTCCAAAGGCCTCTTACTACTTTGTGTTTGTGTTTTGTTTTTTTTTAATGAAAACTCTATCCACGGAGTAGGGCCACTCTCAGGACCCCCCGAATGCAAAAACCACCACACAAAATAACTGGAAAAAAAATACACACGGCAGGGACAAACTGCAGGAGCAAGCCTGCTGCCGCGACTCTTCCTGCTCAACCAAAATGGCACTAACTCTGCTCACGCTGCCGCTGTGCAGTCTTTCCAACTTGCCTAACAGAACTCCTCAACTCCGAGGCCTCCTGCCGGCAATCTCCCCTCTGCAATTCTCTCACCAATGCTCTGGAGAGACAGCCAACGGCCTACTCCTGCTCCGCTGTACTGCGGCTTCAGCAACTGAGTTTGAGGTGAGGAGGAGGAGGGGGGTAATGTGACCACACTTTGCCTGCGCTTGTCTTTGCTTTGTTCTCCCTCTCCCGGAGCCACTGCTCCTCACCTGCAGAACAGGTTCGGGAGCAGCACCAGCCTCCCAGCTCACTGACTGGCAGAACTTTGGTCCTCAGAGCACTTCTCTTTCTTTCATTGTCTTTGGTTTTTTTTTCTTCACTGCTCAATGCTAGAAGACTCCCAAGCGGAGGGAGGAGGCTAACCCCACACAAACAAACCAAATGAAGAATATTAACAAAGAAATAAAGAAAAAAAACCCTCCCTCTTAGTTGTTGTTCCATGAGCCCTAAGTCAGGGATCACCATTCCAGCTGCTTAGAGATTAAGCATTACTGGGGGCTGGTGGATGGTGCCGGCTGCCTAAGTACCCTGAGGTCATCAAGTTTGTGACATGCTCAATTTCCAAGCTGCTGGAAGAGGTGCACTAACCTGAGGTGCAGGACTGGACTGGAGGGACAATAAGGAAGAGAGTGTTGGGGGCAGTATGATGGAGATGGGAGGAAACAAGGAAGGAGAGGAGTAGAAATGAGTTGAGGGTAAAAGGTCTGGGAGGGTAGACAAGTGGTCTCTGTATGCTCGAGCAGCTGGGCTAGCTGCACCATTGGAGCAGATGCCCCTCACTTCCATCTCTTTTCCAGCAACACTCCTGGCGCTAACATTGAAGAAGTTCAGCTTGAAAATGTTCAAAATATTATTGGACTGGAGATTTGAAGCCTTTGCTTATTTGCTCTTGAGCCTTCTTGAGCAGTGGTTCAAATAAGTAATTAATCAACTAAACAGGTTGGAAAAATTGCCCTGATCATTATCTTGGTGGTTTTTCAGTTTTGCAGCTGCATATCTATGGCTTGACATTTCAGTGTCTTTAATGGCTGTAAATTTATCCCAGGTTTACTGTACTGCATATAAATGCAGCAACTTGAGCTGTAAAATCATAAGCTTTTATTTTCGAAGGTGGACAGTTTTGACCTGTATTTTCTCTCTCTAGCCTGTAGAACACCCCTTTGGTGGTGGTAACCATCAGCACATTGGAAAGCCTTCCACCATCAGGAGAGATGCTCCAGCTGGTCGCAAAGTCGGTCTCATTGCTGCCCGTCGTACTGGACGACTTCGGGGAACAAAGACTGTGCAAGAAAAGGAGAACTAATATTTTTCTGTGCATAGTTTACTCAAATAAACTTTAAACTGAATTTGTCCAATTTCATTTCCATAGACCGTCTTCACCAGTACAGAAGTGAGATGATTCTGGCTGTAAATAATTAGTACCCTCTGTAATGAGGGCCCCCTGGCGCCTCCTATGATTCCATGGCTGTGGAATTCCTGTGGTATTACTATAGAAGACAGATGATTTTGCTGGGATTGTTATACTTCTGTACCTTTTCACTGGTCATTTCTCTCTGCCTTCCACATTTTGATCAGTGGCAAAAAGAGGAGGAACAGCAGCAGGTCTGGGCTTATTCTCTTCCTCTGCTGCCCATGGCTGACTACTGCTGCTGTTGTGAACTGTGTGGCTGGAAAACAGCGGTCAGACACTGCGCAGCAGAAGAGGGGGATGTGACCAAACATGATACTGCTAAACTCCTGTTGCCCAGTCAAAGGGGAAGTAGGGTGTGAGAGAATTGAAGGGCTGAAGGGAGGGAGGTGGGGGTGTTGAATAATTGAGCTGGTAGAAAATAGGCTGGGGTCGGGAGTAATAGAGGGCATGGGAGGGGGGGACCATAGATGTGGGTACAGGAAGTGAGAAAGAGAGGACTTGGGTGTTGAGGTCAACAGATGAAGTAAGGACCTGGAAAGGGGGGGGGGGAGGGGTGGAAATCAGGATAGAAGCCAAGGAAGGGGTATCTCCCTCCCAAAACCTCCACCATCCCTTTTGCCTTATTCATCTTCATCCATGTTTATCTGATGCCACCCCTCCCCCATTATTGATGTGTTTTCTCCCTCATGTATAAAACGTCCAAAAGAAAAAAATGAGAGCAAAAGAAAGGTCTGAAAACATAAGATATGCCATACTGGGTCACACCAAGGGTCCATCAAGCCCAGTATCCTGTTACCAATCGTGGCCAATCAGGTCACAACAGCCTATCAAGTTCCAAAAGGCATACAGATTCCATGCTGCTTGTCCCAAGAGTAAGCAGTCTATTTCCCTGGTCCTCTTTAATAGGGAGGAGTGCCCTAGTGGTTGGGGCAAGTTACCTTAGGCTGGAGGGGTGGGGGTTCAAATCCCGCTAGAGGACAGCAACCTTGGTCCGGAAGGACTGGTGTTTCTGGTCCTTGGGCCTGGGGTGCAGAACCCAGAGAATCCAGGTCACTCCCCCAGCAGCTCCCTTCTTTCCCCCCTCCTCAACTCTTTCCCTTTGGGTAAAAGAGAAATATATACAATACCTGAATGTGTACACTGCTTTGATTCCTAGAAAAGCGTTATATAAGCCTAGCAAAATAAGTAATAATGGTTTAAGGACGTTTCCTCCAGGAACATGTCCACATCTCTCTTAAACCAAGCTATACTAACATCATTTACTACATCATCTGGTAACAAATTCCAGAGTTTGATTATGCGTTGAATGAAAAAATATTTTCTCCAATTAGTCTTCAATGTGCTACATCGTAGTTTCATTGCATTCCCTGTAGTCTGTCTACTTTTTGAAGGAGTAAACAACCAATCTATGTTTACCTGTTCCACTCCATTCATTATTTTATAGACTTCTTCTATCATATCTCCCCCTCAGGTGTCTCTTCTAAGTTGAAGAGCCCAAACCTTTTAAGCTTTCCTCATAGAGATATCCTTTCATCCCCTTTACCATTTATGTCTCTTCTCTATATCTTTCCTAATTTTAAATTATTTTATTATAAAATGCTATGACATACTGCCATTCTGTGAGTAATCAATCTTAATAAACCATAATTCTGCTATGTCCTTTTAAAAATACAGATGCAGATAACATGAGGAGGGATCTAGCTAAGCTTGAAGAATGGTCTAGAATTTGGCAGCTGAGATTTAATGTTAAAAAATGCAAGATCATGCATTTGGGCTGCAGCAATCCAAGGGAGCAATATAGTATAGGGGGTGAAGTACTTTTAACCATTAAAGAAGAGCGGGAGCTAGGCGTGATTGTGTCTGATGATCTTAAAGTAGCTAAACAGGGAGAAAAGGCGACAGCAAAAGCTAGAAGGATGCTTGGGTTCATAGAGAGGAATGGCCAGCAGAAGAAAGGAGGTGATAGTGCCTCGGTATAAGTCTTAGGTGTGACCTCATTTGGAATATTGTGTCCAATGCTGGACACCACCTTCAAAAGGATATAAAGAGGCTAGTCAGTAGACTACTAAAATGGTTAGTGGTCTTCATTATAAAGCACATGAGGACAGACTTAAGGGTCTTAATTATGTACACCTTAGAGGAAAGGTGGGATAAAGGTGATATGATAGAAGTAAATACCTCTGTAGCATAAATGCACAGGAGGAGAACCTCTTTCAATTAAAAGCAAGCTCTGCTATGAGGGGACATGGGATAAGGGTGAAAGGGGATAGATTCAGGAGTGATATGCAGAAATATTTCTTTTCAGAAAGAGTGGTGGATCTGTGGAATAGTCCCTTGGTGGAAGTGGTAGAGATGTGGACAGTATCTGAATTCAAGGAAGCATGAGACAAACATAGAGGATCTCTAAAGAAAAAAAGGGAACTGTGGTTGCTATGGAAGTTCAGACTAGATAGACCATGTGGTCTTTTTCTGTCATGTTGCTAAGATGTGACCAGAATTGCACACAGTATTAAGAACATAAGATATGCCATACCAGGTAAGATCAAGGTCTATCAAGTCCAGTATCCTGTTTCCAACAGTGGCCAATCTAGGTCACAAGTACCTAGCACCTTCCCCAAAAGACACAGGTTCCACAATGCTTGTATTGGGGCAAGCAGTGGATATTCTGGGTCCACTTTAATAATGGTTTATGGACCTTTCCACCAGGAACTTGTCCAAACCATTTTTAAACCTGGTAACATTTTACTACATCCTCCGGTAGCAAATCCCAGAGTTTGATTAAACGTTGAGTGAAAAAATATGTTCCTTAGCATCGCTCAAGTCTAGTCCCGACCTCTGGGTTTTGCTTCTCCTACAGCAGCTTGGAGACTGAGAAATGTCATCCTTTTATGATGACACTGGACTATCCTTTGAGGATCTGCCTCTCAGCTCCAGTTACCTCAGTCTCCAAGCAGCTGGAGGATCAGTGAACCGGGAGCTCCTGGTTCACTGGAGGAGCAATTAAGGAGAGATAGTTGTAAATTTGGTTAAAGTTGGGGTTTCTTTTTTTATTTGGGAGTTCAGATATTTCATAGACTTGCACACACAAGCTTTGTTTTCTGTAAGGCATTATTTAAGCTTGGGAGACTTGGTGGAAGCGGTCTCGATTGTTGTGAAAAAGAAAACATAGATAAATATTTCTCTGTTCATATTCAGTGGTGATTTGGAGATTAAAGGCTCTGCATCCCAGTTTTACCTCAGGTTGGGTAAGCAGGGTGCCAGCTTCAGCGTAATGCTCTCTAAGCCGCTGTCCTTGGTTTGCGGCTCTAGGAGGGGTGCTGTCGGACGCGGGTGTCTATAGGGGCTGCATGCAGGAGGCAGCCTCGATGGAGAGTTCCTTGGAAGGGGGAGCTCTGCAGGATTACCCCAGTTGCGGTGCAGGAGTCAGGACCTATGGATTTACCGTGTGGAGAGCCGGTAGCGGGAACGTCTTCCACACTGGATCTCCTGTCCTTGCAGTCATTATTGCTGGAGGGTTTTGCGGCGATCTTTTCCCCTGATTTTATGGCTCTTTAGCAGCACGCCTGTGGGGGTCTGCAAAAGAAGCGAGCGGCAAGTGCCGTGAATGAGGAAAGGAAGGAGAAGAGACCTGGAACTCTGCTGAGCGCAGGGGTGGCAGGCAGCGGGATGAAGAAGCCCAGAATAGAAATGGAATTGAAGAATCAGTCGGTGGCCTCGGAGGGAGTTCACTCCGACGAGATGGATCCTGATTTGGACATGGATGACGAGGTGGAAGAAGGCGAGATCACAGACAGGGAGGAACAAGCTACGGTGGTCCGCTGGTTCAGGAGAGATTAGTTGCCAGCTCTTATTGCTGAAACGCTGAAGGCACTTAATATGCCGGCGCCTGGACCAGCAGAAGATGCTACACTGGAAGATCCGTTGTTACAGGTGTTTTGGAAAAATCAAAGAGCGTTTCTGATGCATAGAGTGATCCGAGAGATGATTCAGGAAGAATGGGATATGCCGGAGGCGCGTCTCAAGGGTTCCAGAGTTATGGGGCATCTATATCCCCTGGTAGAGCAGGATTGAGAGTTGTTCAAGGCACCAAAGGTGGATGCCGCCGTCTCGGCTGTGATGAAAAAGACTACCATCCCAGTGGAGGGTAGTGCAGCCCTGAGGGATTCACAGGATAGGAAACTGGATACCCTGTTGAAACAAGTCTTTGGAGTTAATGCTCTCTCCATGCATGCGGTGATCTGTGGGGCATGGGTGGCGAGAGCCTGCCTTCGCTGCTCGCAGCGAATTCAGGGTGAGCATGGAGAGGATACCGTCAGGGAAACATCCAGATTGTAGTCAGGAATGGTGTATCTGGCCGACATACATTACGACCTCATTCGGGGCATATCATAGAGCATGGCATCAGTAGTAGCAGCCCGACGGTACCTTTGGCTACGCAATTGGTCAGTGGATGGGTCTTCCAAGGCCAGACTAAGTAAGCTTCCGTTCAGGGGACGCATGTTGTTTGGAGAAGATTTGGACAAGTTGGTTAAAGACCTAGGGGAGTCCAAGGGTGGCAGGCTGCCAGAAGACAAACAGAGGCAGGTTCGCTTGACTCCATCGTCCAGAGGTCAGCAGAGGGAGTTTCGTCGGTTCTGTTTTCCTAAGTTCAATCAGGTGCAAAGGGGACGTTTTCCCGTTCGGAATCAGGGGTTTCGTCCCTTTCGGGGAGCAGGAAGAGGTTTTGCAGCCTCTTCCTCCTCCGCTGCAAATCTCCGAAAGTCACAATGAAGTCCAGGAGGGCCCAGGTAGATCTAGTACCCATAGGGGGTCGGCTATGGGATTTTTACTCTGCCTGGGTCCAGATAACGGCAGACCAGTGGGTGTTGGAAGTGATTCGAGAAGGTTATGCGTTGGAATTTCAAAGGCCGGTAAGGGATTCCTTCATTCAGTCCCCATGCAAGGCGCTGGGCAAGTGCACAGCGGTGGTGGAAACGGTACAGAGGCTGCTGGATCTAAACACAATTTTACCGGTTCCCTTAGACCAATATGGCTGTGGTCGGTACTCCATATACTTCATAGTTCCCAAAAAGGAAGGGACCTTTCGACCAATTCTGGATCTAAAAAGGCTAAATCGGTGTCTGCGGGTATCACATTTTCATATGGAAACTCTGAGGTCAGTAATTGTGGCTGTCAGAAAGGGCGAGTTTCTTACTGCCCTGGAACTGTCAGAAGCATACCTGCACATTCCGATTCGGCAAGAGCACCAGAAATTTCTCAGGTTTGCTGTTCCGGGCCTTACCGTTCGGGCTAGCTACGGCACCGTGGACGTTCACCAAGGTGATGGTCGTGGTAGCGGCAGCGTTGCGAAAGGAGGGCATCCTCATGCATCCATACTTGGACGATTGGTTAATCCGAGCGAAGTCCAGAACAGAGAGCGCGGTGGTGATGCAGAGAGCGGTAACGTTCTTACAGTCTAGGCTGGGTAGTCAATATCAATAACAGTATACTGGTCAGTTTAATAAGCTGTAGTATCCACGTAAAAAAAAATTGGGTTATCAGCTCAAAATTCAACCATAGGAAATGAAAACCACAAGAGGTAATTCACCTTATACTGTGTACCAAGGTCTCAGTAAAAAAACACAGCAGTTTGTACAGGATTAATATTAAACACCCTGACTATTCGCTGTAATTCACATCAATGACCATTTTATAGGTACACTAACCAAATTTTTATTTTCTTAAATTTTATAACGGATTTAAAACCGCTAAGCACAGCTCATGTCAAAATGATGAAATTCAAACTCTCATTTTCAAATATAGACTTATGGCTTGTACTTAGCTTTGAAAATTGAAGTCATCATGAATCATATAGAAATGTAGAAATTCTGTACCAACTCCCTTTTTTTAACGCCGTATATCAAAGGCGCCCACGTGTTTCACAAAAAGCGTTTCATCAGGGGATAGACTTCTAATGAGAAAAAAGAAGAAAAAAATAACAAAACAAAAAAATGGTTTTGTCATGGTTCCTCCATTCCCTCAAAACATTCACCAAAACTCACTTTGCCAGAAAAACATAAAATGAGAAAACTCCTACCTCTCAGGATTGCAACGGCCAGTTCAGTATTAACGAAAGAACATCTTACCAGAATGTTTCCTTCGTAGTTGTAATCCAAAAAACGCCGCGCATGCGGCTTAAACTCATTAAGGTGTCCTTAAATGCACTCCACTTGGGAGCCCCTCCCATTGATGATGTAATCTACTCAAAAGAACTACATACAAACAGTCCATTCAATCGAGGCATTCAGACCATGGGGTTTCACTGTGTTCAACTTAAAAATCCAACGCTGCTCTTCTCTAAGGAGGGTCTGTTCTTTAGATCTACCTCCCTTAGGAAAATCAATACGATCGATAGCAAAACAACAAAGCTGCTCAAAAGTGTGACCCTCGCTGATACAATGTTGGACAAGGGGAGCCTCCATAACTTTATTATGTAATCTGCTACGGTGTTCACACATACGGACCTTCAAGGTCCGAATCGTTTTTCCAATATATAGCAGTGCACACGGACATCGAATCACGTACATTACGAAGGTGGAAGAACAAGTAGTTTCCTTTCGTAAATAATAGGTAAGTCCTGCATGGGTGAATTGTGTGATGTCCAACGAGATTAAACAGATGTTGCAACTGCCACACTGCCTATGTCCCGGCGGGCTTCCCAAAGTTCCTGAGGGACCCATTGGGACCAATACGGCTGGACATAATTGTTCCTTCAAGTTGGCACTCCTACTCCATACACATCTTATGGTTTTATCGCGAAGGCCCAGGGTGGTACTTAGCACCTTACTATGTTGTCGAATAATCTGCTGAATGTCACTACTCAATGGGGAAAATCGAGTAATGAGATTAATTTTGTCGGGATACGATATTGAAGTCTGTCGTGTCACTGCCGCTACTCCCAACCTATGAGAAGATAATAAGAGGCTCCTATCATTATACTTTGCTCTCATGTATGCTCGGGTCATCACTGATCTTGGATACCCTCTGGCCAAAAAATTGTTTTGTAACTGTTTAGATTTCCTGCGAAAATCTGATGGATCTGAACAATTTCTCCTATATCTCAAAAATTGAGAAAAGGGCAAGCACTCCTTTAATCGTCGTGGATGGCCGCTATCAAAATGTAAAAAAGTATTGCGGTTGGTGGGCTTGCTATATAACGTAGTTTCCCAGGCAGCTGATCCTCTGTGAATTTCCAAATCCAAATAAGTGATAACATCCCTATGGTAAGTGGAGGTAAAGGTAATATTGGGATCCCGTCGATTTAGCCAAGCAAAAAAAGATAATAAAGTGCCTTCCGTCCCATGCCACAGCAAAAAAAATGTCATCTATATATCGATGCCAGGCTACCAAGTTGACTCGATAAGGTGATGTATTCAGCCATGTACTTTCAAATAACCCCATATACAAATTCGCAATGGAAGGGGCGCACGTAGCACCCATCGCCACCCCTGCAATTTGTTGATACAGGACTTGCTGAAATTGAAAAAAACTACGGAAAATTACCAAGCGTGACAGTTGTAACAAAAAAGTGATGACAGCATCATCTAAATCACCCCGTTGATGTAAAGAATGATCAATCACTCGATAAGCCACCTCTTGAGGAATATTGGTATACAAAGAAACCACATCAAGGGTCACTAAAAATGTATCTGCTCTTTGCGCCCAAGCTGATAATTCCATCAATATAATCAAAAAATGAGTCGTATCCCTAACATATGACGAGATAGTGGGTAACAATGGACGTAAATAAGAATCTAAAAACGTCGATATAGGTTCTAATAATGATCCCCTCGTCGATACTATAGGGCGTCCTGGAGGAGCAGATAAATTCTTATGAATTTTCGGCACTGTATAAAACTGGGCCATCTTACATGAGCTGCCATTCAAATAACGATATTCTTTTCGTCCCAAAAGATGTAAGTGTAAAGCTTGTAAGCTGAGCTCTTTAATCAGCAATTGCAACTCCGCTGTAGGGTCTTCCAGCAAAACCTTATATACAGATGTATCTTGAAGTTGACGTAAAGCTTCAGAGACATAATATTCCTTATCCAGAATCACAATGGCTCCACCCTTATCAGCGCGCCGAATGACTATATCAGTGCGTTTCTTTAGTTGAGTAAGGACAAGCTGTTCTGTCCTTGACAAAGTCATCGATTTCCACTTATGCAAATTTTCCAGGACCGTAACAGCTGATAAAACTAAGTCCTTAAAAACCACCAATGCCGGAGGCAAAGGGCCTGGCGGTACCCAGGTGGACCTAACCGGTAGAGGAACCCGTGGCAAGATCTGTGAAACGGTGGACCTATCAGAAGAAACTGCAGAACTCAGTGAGCGCAAAAAAGTTTTTCAAATGAAGTTTTCTAATAAGATGTTCAAAATCGACCTGAAATTGAAACGGATCATGACCAACAGCTGGAACAAAGGACAACCCCTTGCTCAATAATTGCAAAGAATCCTGTGACATAGGTCGACTTGAAATATTAATCACCAAATCCGTCATGGAAGTTGCAATCTGTCGCTGGGTTACTTCCTTTTGGGATACCGTCGTTCGGGGGAACGTACCCTGGAGGTTTCCTTTTTTTCTTCTTTTCGTTGCCACGGTCGGTGGAAAAACCCCTTTCTTTAGATGAAGTACTAGAAGTAGTTGGTACAGAATTTCTACATTTCTATATGATTTCATGATGACTTCAGTTTTCAAAGCTAAGTACAAGCCATAAGTCTATATTTGAAAATGAGAGTTTGAATTTCATCATTTTGCCATGAGCTGTGCTTAGCGGTTTTAAATCCGTTATAAAATTTAAGAAAATAAAAATTTGGTTAGTGTACCTATAAAATAAGGTCATTGATGTGAATTACAGCGAATAGTCAGGGTGTTGAATATTAATCCTGTACAAACTGCTGTGTTTTTTACTGAGACCTTGGTACACTGTATAAGGTGAATTACCTCTTGTGGTTTTCATTTCCTATGGTTGAATTTTGAGCTGATAACCCAATTTTTTTGCATGGGTAGTCAATATGGCAAAGAGCAAGTTGAGTCCCTCGCAGTAACTGGAGTATCTGGGAGCCCGCTTCGATATGGAGGCGGGAAGAATTTTTCTGCCGCAACAACGGGTGAGCGGGCTGAAGGCACTAGTCCGGCAGTTTCTAGGCAGAGCGAGACACATGGCATTATCTACAGTTGCTGGGGACTATGGCGGCGACTCTAGAGAAGGTCCCGTGGGCAAGAGCGCGCAGGAGGCCATTGCAGAGGGCCTTGCTCAGGCGATGGTCTCACCAAAACGATTCCCTGATGACGGTCCTGCCTTGTACGGCAGAAGCGTGGCAATCTCTTCAATGGTGGTTGCTCCCTGGGAATCTGGAGAAAGGGATGCCTTTGGAGACGCCTTGTTGGATACTGCTAACAACCGACGCCAGTCTGGTAGGCTGGGGAGCTCATTTTCAAGGGAGCTTCGCTCAGGGTCAGTGGACCGCTCAGGAGAAGACCAGTGTGATCAACAGGTTGGAATTGAGAGCAGTAACCCTCGCTCTGCAAAGTTTTCAATGGGATCTGTGCGGGCGAGCGATTCGGGTGTTTTCCGACAACGCGACCGCGGAGGCCTACATCAATCGGCAGGGCGGCACAAGCAGCATACACCTGGAAGCCGAAGCCAAACAATTGTTTGAGTGGGCCGAAGTCCATCTGCCAGCGCTATCGGCAGCACATGTGGCGGGCGTGGACAATGTGGAAGCCGACTTCTTGAGTCAGGTGAAGGTGGACCCGGGGGAGTGGGTCCTTCATCAGGACATGTTTGAGATGCTGGTGAGTCGTTGAGGGCCACCAGTAATGGATCTCATGGCAACGTTCCAGTCAGCAAAAGTCGGTCGATTTTACAGCAGAAGAAGAGAGCGGATGTCCGAAGGTCTGGATGCTCTCATCAGGTGTGGCCGGAGGACAAACTCCTTTACGTGTTTCTGCCGTGGGTTCTGATCGGAAAAGTGGTACAGCACATCGAGGGACACCGGGGGCAGGTAATCTTGATAGCGCCAGATTGGCCCAGGCGACCTTGGTACACGGATTTGATGCGGCTTCTGGTAGCGAAACCATGGTGTCTACCTCTTCGGAAAGACCTCTTGACTCAGGGGCCACTGCACATGCTGTACGTGGATCGGTTCTCGCTTATGGCCTGGCTATTGAGAGGTCTCGGCTAGCAAAGAAAGGTTATTCCGCTTCGGTTATTGACACGTTGTTGAAGGCAAGGAAAAGATCTACTTCATTGGCATACATTTGCGTCTGGCGGGTGTTTGAGCAGTGGTGTTTGGATAAGCAGTTGTAGCCTTTAAGAGCATCAGTTCCGCAACTGTTGGCGTTTTTGCAAGATGGAGTAGAGAAAGGCTTAGCGGCTGCGTCCTTGCAGGTGCAGGTAGCTGCGTTATCTTGTTACAGAGGGAAACTAGCGGGAGTGCCGTTAGGGTCACATCCGGATGTCAAGAGGTTTTTGAGAGCGGTGGCCCTTATCCGACCTCCCTGTAGACAGATAGTACCGAGGTGGAGCCTTCCTTTTGTGTTGGAAGCGTTAGGTCGAGAACCATTTGAGCCTTTGTCAAAGGCATCCTTGAATGATCTTACTCTCAAGGTGGTGCTTCTGGTGGCGATTTGCTTGCCTAGGAGGATTTCAGAGTTGCAGGCTTTGTCCTGTAAGAAGCCTTTTTTGTCTTTATGATACGAAGGTGGTGTTGAGACCAGTGCTGTCGTTTTTGCCCAAGGTGCTGTCGCCGTTTCACTTGAATCAAGAGGTTCCTTACTGGTGTTCGGGGACTCTGCGAAGGGTGCCGCCACTGGTAAGTTTCACGTCTTGGATGTGCGCAGGTCCTTGAAGAAGTATCTCAAGAGGACGGAAGGTTTCCATAGGTCAGATAGGCTCTTTGTCCTGTGTGGAGGGCCAAGAAAGGGAGAGCCGGCGTCAAAAGCTTCCATTGCCAGGTGGATTAAAGAGGCCATACCGTCCGCTTATGTTCTGAAGGGAAAGCTGGTACCGGAAGGTTTAAGAGCTCATTCGACTAGAGCACAAGCGGCCTCGTGGGCAGAGTGTCGTCTAGTGCCGGCGGTGGAGATCTGTAAAGCAGCTACTTGGTCATCCTTGAATCCTTTTGTCAAGCATTACCGTCTTGATGTTCAGCAACAAAGGGATGCATGTTTTGGATCAGCAGTGCTTCAGGCTGGTCTAGCAGGTCCCTCCCGATCATTTACTGTTCTGTTACATACCCAGAGGTCGGGACTAGACTTGAGGGATGCTAAGGAAAGGTAAATTAGACTTACCTGCTAATTGTTGTTCCTTAAGGAACGCAAGTCTAGTCCCGTATCCCGCCCAGGGATTTCTTGCAGGAAGCTAGTGCCTGAAGCAGGTGAACAGCACAGGTAAGAAGTAATAGCTTCTATGCATTGGGGTTAGAGTTTGGTAGCTATACTCTGATTAAGGGGAGGGCAGGCCTGAGTAGTTCTAACATGAGTTACAGTGAATTATTTAAAGAAAAAAAAAAGGGAAAGTTCAGTTGGTTATAGTTGTGGTTATGGTTGCTACTTAATTGTTGCTCTGGTGAGTTTGCTTTGTCAATAGATAACTGGAGCGGAGAGGCGGATCCTCACAGGATAGTCCAGTGTCATCATAAAAGGATGATGTTTCTCAGTCTCCAAGCTACTGTAGGAGGAGCAAAACCCAGAGGTCGGGACTAGACTTGAGTTCCTTAAGGAACAACAATTAGCAGGTAAGTCTAATTTATCTTTCTCTTATTAGTCTTAAATAGGTTACCCTGTAGCTTCATTGCATGCCCCCTAGTCTTTCTATATTTTGATGGCTTAAACAATCAATCTACATTTACCCAATCGTTGGCTGCAATGAGTAATCATATTAACATAACATATGAATGCAGATAAAGAGCAGTATGGTCCATCTAGTTTATCCAGCAAGGTGGCAAGAGTAGGTGCACCTGTTGCTCCCTGAAGGTCATCCCTCCCTGTGCCTTTGTTTAGGGGTGTACCTACTGCTTTATGCATGTCACCCCTATTTGTTGAGATATAGAAGATAGTTAAGTTTAATTTGATTTTATATCAAACAGTAGAGAAGTATGTATGGGAAAACATTTAGTAGAAGGTTGTCAGTAGAAGGTGAACCTGCAGAGCCACGTATAAAAATCATAGTTGACCCAAGGGAACCACAGCAGAAGAACAGAGCAAATACAGTTTCAGGGGTGAGCCCTGGACTGGTCTAGCAGTATTCAAGGAAAGGACATTAACTGGTAAGTAAAATGTCACCTTCCACATCATCCTACTTGACCAGTCCAGACAAGTGGGGTGTACCAAAACTACACCACCACTGGGCAGGAAGAAGACACAGCAGCTCGCAAAATCTGTGTGTGGACATCCAAGCGGTAATGCTTGACAAAAATGGAAAGTGATGTCCATTCCACTCCATTAATTTATAGACCTCTATCTAATCTCCCCTCAGCCATCTCTTTTCCAGGTTAAAGAGCCCTAACCTTTTTTTTTTTTAGCCTCTCTTCATAGGGATATCCTTCCATCCCCTTTACCATTTTGGTGACTTCTCTGTACCTTTTCTAATAACGCTATATCCTTTTTAAGATACGGCAACCAGAATTGCACGCAATATTCAAGGTACAGTCGCACGATGGAACGATACAGAGGCATTATAATATCCTTTGTTTTATTCTCCATTTTTTTCCTTATGATACCGCTGCACAGTGAGCAGAGGCATTATAATATCTTTGGTTTTATTCTCCATTCCTTTCCTAATGGATTCCTAGCATTCTATTTGTTTTCTTGGCTGTGGCTGCACACAGGCAGAGGATTTCAACATCATATACATGATGATGCCCAGATCTTTCTGGGTGGTGATTCTTAATGTGCAACCATGCCATGTGTAAGTGCAATTTTAGTTCTCCCTAAATGCATAACTTTGCACTTGTCCACATTAAATTTCACCTGGTTGCCCAGTCTCTCAATTTTTCACAATCTTGTGTTTTAACCAGTGCCAGCCTCTGAGCCATGCGACCTGCCTCTGATTGTTAGGGGGAGCCTTCACTTGCTCAGGCAATTTGAATGCATAATTTAAAGGGGAAAGCTAATGCTGTGGATAAATTCTAAAGTGTAGAACAATTTTATATGGCTCTGCCTTGGCGCCCCTGGGTTTTTCTGGTGCAGTGGGTTATCAGTGTGAATAAGCCCCCCCCCCCGCGATCTCCGCTTCCAGACTTATGAGGCATTTCCTTGGTCGCTACCTCACCCTCAGTTGGAGGTTGCTCCCAAGACCCTCATAACCTCCGACTGCCGGTGAGTGCTCCATGCTGGGCAGGCCTGCGCGTGGCCTTCGGAGAAGGTGGTTTCTTTTCAGTTGGAATTTGTGCGGCGGCCATTTTTGTGGCTGGATAGCGGGAAGCAGGCCCTTTTTCATCTGCTGTGGCAGAAATACTCCTTCGGGGATCTTCCCGCAGCGCAGCAGTAGAACAGAACGACCTACGGATTGCACATTTTAGCTCGTTCGATTACTACGCAGGAGATAAGTTCGCCATGCCCTCCTCTCAGCGGTGTATGGTTTGTACTTGCAAGCGCAAGGAATTAGCAAACCAAGTTTGCTCCTCCTCTGCGGTGCACCTGGGGGAATCCTCCCAAGCCAGCATTTCAGCTCCGGGGGAAGTTCCCGGCCTGTTGGTCTTATCATCGGGGGATTCCAGAGGCCTTCCTTCAGGCGAGGAGACTCTTTCTTATCCTCTACTGCTGCCTCACTCTGCAGGTTCTCTTTCCCATACAGGCACCACTCCCCAGCTCCCGGGGCCTCTTCCACAGCTCACAGATCTACCTTCAATATCATTTTCTTCAGAAATGGATTCGCAGAACTTCCTGTCTCTCTTCAGACAGGCATGGCACCTGTGGCGCATGGCTCCTGCTTCTTCAAGCAATTGGCCCTTCTCCTCCCAAAGGACCTTGCAGGAATCTGCCCCAGGGACCCATAAGCATACTCAGAAAACCTCTGCTTCTATGGGGGGATGGCTCCCAAAGGAAACGGCGTGGAGCCTGGAAGCCTACGTAAATGTGTCTCCAGAGGAGGCTCTCTCAGGAGGGGAGAGTCTAGACATATCCGACCGTGAAAATGGGGAGTGGTCGCCCTCAGAGGCCTCTGGGGACGAACAAGATGGCTCGCAGAAGATCCGGCTCTTCCGAAAGGAAGAGCTTCCAGCCCTGATTGTCCAAATCATCGCATTGTGTCTCTCAGACCCGCCTGCGCAGGCTACCTCCCAGGCTGATTCTATTCTGCAGGGAATTCGGAAGCCCTCGAAGGCTTTTCCCTTTCCTCAGGAGCTTCAACAGATGGTATCACAGGAATGAGACTTCCCTGATGCGCCCTTGTGATCTGCTAGGCCTCTGGGTCAGCATTAACTTTGGTCCCCGGGTCACCTAAACAAATGGCTTGCATATCCAAAGGTTGATGCGCTGGTAACTGGAGTCACCAAGCATACAACCATGCCGGTAGAGGGGGGAGCAGCCCTTCGAGATAAGCAGGATAAGAAAGTTAAAGGGCTCCTTAAGACAGCTTTTTCGGCCTTGGCTCTAGGTCTACAGGCCTCTATGTGGAGGTCTGGCAGCCCGTGCCCACCTACGCTGGATCCTGTGCCTGTGAAGAGCGCTTGCCCGAAGATTCTGCGCTGGCTCAGTTGGAATCGGTTACAGCCTTTTTAGCTGATGCCTGTTACGATCTGTTGTGCCTCTCAGCTCGTTCAGTGGCTGCTGTGATAGTAGCCCACCGCTGGCTCTGGCTCCGGCAGTGGTCAGCAGATGCGGCTTCTAAGGTGCGCCCAGCCAAACTTCCCTATAGGGGGAAGCTGTTTTGGCAAGGACCTGGACAAGTTAGTCAAGGACCTCAGGGAGGTCAAGCCACAGCGGCTGCCGGAGGATAGGCCCAGGTCATCCTCTCACTGTTCGGCCCAGCGTCCATATACATTCGCCCCCCTGCCCAAGTTCCGTTACTCCCGGCATTATCGTTCGGGCAGATCATTTACAGCTACACCTTCAGGCAGCACCAGCCAAAGGTCTCAGTCCTTTCAGGGTGTCTGAAAGGGAAAAGACAATTATTCTGGTCA
Source organism: Ichthyophis bannanicus (assembly GCA_033557465.1). Lineage (NCBI taxonomy): Eukaryota > Metazoa > Chordata > Amphibia > Gymnophiona > Ichthyophiidae > Ichthyophis > Ichthyophis bannanicus. Next base: position 21,225,425 of record CM066045.1, on the reverse strand, counting down.
GGGGAAGTTCTCTGGATCAGCCCGCTGACGGGACGGGCGACCCTCCTGGGGACCTTCTGCCGGTTCGCGGTCGCCTGGCACAATATTCTTGGGAGTGGGCCCTCATAACCTCCGACTGCTGGGTTCTCGATATTGTTAATCACAGGTATGTTCTCAATTGTCTGCGCCCTATTCGGGAGGCCTTTCTTGTGTCGCCCTGCGGGGTGCCTCCGAAAAGAGCTGCCATACAGCCCACCCAAAGCGTCTCCTTTGTTTACAGGCCATCCGGCCGGAACCCCTGACGGAGAGGGGCTGCAGACGCTACTCCATCTATTTTGTAGTGCCCAAGAAGGGCGGATCCTTTTGGCCAATTTTGGATCTCAGGGAAGTCAGTCGGTCATTCGGGTCCCATGCTTTCGGATGGAGACCTTACGGTCGATCATTCAAGCGGCGTGGAAGGGGGAGTTCCTAGCCTCTCTAGATTTGGCAGAGGCATATTTCCACATCCCCATCCACAAAGATCAGCGGCGCTTTGCGGTTCTGGAGCAGCACTTTCAGTTTTGCACTTTCCCATTTGGCCTGGCCTTGGCCCCACGGACCTTCTCGAAGGTCATGGAAGTTGCACCTGTATTTGGTTGATTGGCTCATTCACGCAAACTCTTTCTCCGAAGCCTGCCAGACAGTCTCCCGGGTGGTGACTTTCCTGGAGGGGCACGGCTGGGTTGTCACTCACGCCAAGAGCTGTCTCTGGCCATCGCAATCACTCAAGTTCCTGGGAGCCCAATTCGATACTCGTCAGGGCAAGGTTTTCCTGATGTGAGAGAGATTTCAAAAGCTTGCTTTGCAGATCCAGCTGTTTCTCCAGCAGAACAGCCCCTGTAACTTCTGGGGTCCATGGCCTCCACCATCAAAGTTGTCCTGTGGGCTCGAGCACACATGCAAGACCTTCAGCGGGCGCTCCTTTCCCGCTGGTCCCCTGTTTGGGAGGGCTACGACCGGCAGCTCTGGCTGCCTCGGTCGAAGAGTATCAGTCTCAGCTGGTGGCTCTCACCAAAACATCTTCTTTGCAGTGTTCCTTTGGAGACTCCTTGTTGGATCATGGTCACCAACGATGCCAGCCTCTCAGGCTGGGGGGCTCATTGCCTGAACCAGGCAATTCAGGAGTCATGGTCACCGCAGGAAGCAAGTTGGTCCATCAACCGTCTGGAAGCCAGGGCAGTGCGCCTGGCTCTTCTTTATTTTTGCTCTCTCCCCCAGGCTCAGGCGGTCAGAATTTTGACCAACAATGCAACAACAGTATCTTATCTGAATGAAGTGCCCGGGAGTGGCCCAGGAGTTGGCCCTCCTTTTTCCATGGGCAGAGCATCACCTGTTAGCTCTGTCAGCCCAACACATTGCCGGGGTGGACAACGTCCAAGCAGACTTCCTTCGCCATCACCTCCTGGACCCAGGGGAGTGGGAGTTAGCTCCCTGGGCCTTTCACAGAATCATTTGCACCTGGGGGCACCTGGACTTCGATCTCATGGCGACAGTGGCGAACACGAAGGCGGCCGCCTTCAGCAGGAGGAGGGAATGGGGTTCGCGAGGACTGGATGCGCTGGTCCAGCCATGGCCCTCAGTCCCTCTGCTCTAACGTTTTCCTCCCTGGGCTCTGATCGGCAGGGCTCTTCAACACGTCATGTCGCACCCCGACAGGGTAATCCTAGTGGGCCCCGATTGGCTGTGGAGACCGTGGTATGCCGACCTTGCTTGTCTGACCCAGGCACCCCCGCTGCCACTGGGGTGATGTCTGGGCCTCCTGCACCAGGGACCAATCACAATGGACACGCCAGCTCCCTACTTGCTTACAGCTTGGCTCTTGAAAGGCGCCGTCTAATCCGGAGAGTCTACTCAGGTAGGGTGCAAGAGTCTGGCGTGTTTTTGAGTCTTGGTGTGCCTGGCAGCAGCTCTCGCTGTGGAAGGTACACATTCCTCAGATCTTAGGCTGCCTTCAGGATGGTTTGGATAAGGGCCTGGCCCTGAATTCCCTCCGGGTCCAGGTGTCCGCACTGACTTGTTTTCGGGGTCCGGTGGCAGGGCATTCCATTGCTTCCCATAGATATGTCAGTAGGTTTCTCAAAGGGGTAAAAGTTCTCCACCCTCCGGTCTGCCCAGTGATTCCTACTTGGGATCTTTCTCTAGTCCTTTGATGCCTCATGCGCCCTCCCTTCGAACCCATTTGACAAATCACTCTCTGGGACTTGACCCTCAAGATGCATTCTTGGTGGCTAATTACCTCTGCTAAGAGGATTTCGGAGCTACAAGCCCTTTCCTGTTGTGACCCTTTCCTTTCCTTCTCAGCAGAAGGGGTGTCCATGAGAGTGGTTACCTCTTTTCTCCCAAAAGTGATTACTCCCTAACAGGGGCTCTACACGTCAAACAATGGTAGGAATTTGAGGGTTTATTTTTATTAAATTGCTAGCTCTCTGGCTGGGAGCTTTTAAAAGGGTTTTTGTTTTAAAAATATACCAAGTTACATACTTTTTGATGCTTTAGTAGAAGTATTTTCTTTAGTGGGGTAGGTTTAAAACTCTGCATTGGTAACTTTCTCAGCTCTTGGGAACTGATGACACCTAATCAGGAGTTAGTGGGCCTAATTAGCCTGTGAATGAACTGAGAACAGCTGAGGCCGGCATAAAAGGCTTCAGAGCCCTGCCCTGTTGAGGCATTCCTAACAGGGGCTCTACACGTCAAACATTGGTAAGAATTCAAGGGTTTATTTTTATTAAATTGCTAGCTCTCTGACTGGGAGCTATTAAAAGGGTTCTGGTATATTTTTAAAACAGTTACATTCTTTTTGGTGCTTTAGTAGAAATATTTTCTTTAGTGCGGTAGGTTTAAAACTCTGGTAACTTTCTCAGCTCTTGGGAACTGCTGACACCTAATTAGGTGTTAATTCCTTCCCTACCCTCCCCCCCCCCCCACTCCCAACCACCCCTAGTGAGCAGTTTTGCTTTATAGGGCACCTCCCCATTTAACAAAACACAGGGACTTGGAACATCACATTTTTAATGTAATTAAAGAGATTTAACTGCTTTTTCTCTGAAAGGACAGCTGGTAAACCAGCTGGTACTTTGGTGGATCTCCCTCTTTTGCTTTAACAGATACCTAAGCTCCACGAACAGAACAATGGCTGGGAAAAATCGTAACGCTAAAGCTGTTGCCCCCATTACAGCTTCTGCCTCTGTCCAGACAGAGATCCCAATGGCAGTTGAAGGGCCGGTTCCATGTGCAGGGTGCCTGCATGCTGAAGCTCTGAGGAAACAAGTGGAGGAACTCAGAGAGGAGGTGGCGAGGCTGAGGAGCATTCAAGACAGTGAGAAGTACATTGATGAGATTCTTCTTACAGCAACCAAGCTCTCCAACAGAGGCACTGATGATTTTGAGCCGCTACTTAGTTGGAGATATGTGGTGAAAAGCCAGCATTTCCTATGCCTGGCTTTCGATGCATGTCACTAACTGGGTAATGGCCCAATATCGCCGCTGCCCAGTTAGTGATCGGTGCTGCCTCCGTTCTGCCCTGATACTAAGCAGTTAGCATCATGGCATGTAGAGCTGCCAGCCATAGATATTTATTTAACATTTTTTTATATTTATTTATTTATTTAGACAGATTTGTATCCCACCTTATCCTTCAATCAAAGTGGTCACAATACAAGTGGAAGGTTACAAATAACATAGGGTAGATAAGACATTAACAGATAAAACTAAGATGAATTAATGTAATAAAATGGTCCTATTGGTAAAAACTGTTAATTATATATCAAATTATAAGTTTCAGCAAATAGCAGGGTCTTCAAGGCCGTGTGAAAATCTTTAATATCAGTCATAATTCTGAGGTCCATCGGGAGAGAGTTCAAAGTTTGGAAGCCAGTAAAGAAGGAGCTCTTTTTGAAGTTGCTTGTTTAGTCCTACAGTATTCAGCAGGGGTACTAATTATGTTGTCATTATTGGTGCTGCTTCTTCTTGGTCTATTGATAATGTCTCTAGTTATAATATTTTGTAAAGCATCCACTGACAGGTGATTGTAAATCCTAAAGATATTAAAAGTGTCTTGAATTTTGACCTGACACTTACTGGAAGCCAGTGCAGCTGTTGTAGGACAGGGGAGATATGATTTGTTTTTGCTGTACCAGTAATAATACGTGCAGCAGTATTCTGAACCATCTGGAGAGGGTGTAGAGTTAGCTGAGGGAGGCCTTGATAAAGTAGGTTTCCGTAGTCTAGGAGGGGGGTGATGAGAGCCTGACAAACTGTACGGAAATGGTCTTGATGGAGTAATGGCTTTAGTTTTCTCACAATCTTTAGATGATGATAGGCCTTGTTAGCGATTTTAGCAATGTGAAATTTAAGGTTCAATGCCTTATCCAAAATTATACAAGTAAAGAGTCACAGGGAACAAAACGTTGAGTTCCAAATATAAAAACTCCACCAGTTGTTGGTAAATCCACAATGATATCTTTTTGAAAAAACACATCAACGCACTTAATCTTTTTAATGTCGGGCCCCCCCGGCAAGAGAGAGAAGGGGAAAACCTTTCCTCTCCACTCCGGGAAGTCCCTTTTAATGAAGGAATGGGTGATAAAAAACCAAACCGTAAAAGAGTGAAATATCACTTAGCTCAAACTACGGCGAGGTGTAATCTTCGTGAGGGAATACTGCTTGCACACGACATGCATGTTTCAGACCTATGAAGGCCCTGTATCAAGTGAAATGTCCCATCTTGAATCCATCGCCCTTGAGAACGCTGAACTCAACGGCTAACTATTATACAACCATCAAGGTAGCTGATTGGAGAATATATGAGGAGGAGTGGTCTGATGAAAACGAGACTCCATGAAAAATCATGAATGAAAAACGTAAAAATGCCAAACAGTCCAATATGAGGTAAGTGAAATAAGAAACAATTCCAATAGATTTCTATATCAGACTCCACCAATCACATTCCAAGTTAAGACCACTGGGGGGACAGTCCGCAAACGGAAAATCCAACGTTGTTCTCGCTTCTGCAAAAGGCTCTCCCGATGGCCACCTCTAGGGGAGAAAGGAACATGGTCAATGACTCGCCACTTGATATCCGTGAAATCATGGTTGAATTTAATACAATGTTCCACGATGGGTGCAGAAAGAATCCGTGTTCTTAAACGGGAAGCATGCTCTCCCAAACGGACCCAAATGGGTCTAATAGTCCGGCCCACATAGGATAAACCACAGGGGCAAATCAGTATATAAACTACAAAAGTAGTCTGACAAGAAGAAGACCCCGTGAAAGAAAACAACTGTTTCATTGCAGGATAACACCACTGAACCCCCTCTATGGTGGTAGGACAAAATTTGCATTTACCACAAGCCCAATGGCCCTGACGCGGTGCCATAGGTGCAGACACAGACTGGTCAGGGGGAGAAGAAGTGTGTACCAAAAAATCTTTCAAATTTCTCCCCCGAGTATACGCCACCCGGAGAGGTCTTTGGAAACATGGATGCAATTGTAAGACCTGCCAATGTTTCTTCAAAAGTTTAGTAACCTGCGCTGTATGGGACATGAATGGTAAAACTCCGGTAACGGTAGTCCCAACATCCTGGATCACTTCCAAAGAAGGAGAAGGGGAACCATCAACAGCCGGATCAACCGGGGTCAATAACCATTCACGATGGGAAAATCTAGCCCGGACATAAGCTGCACGCACCACAGTCCTAGGGTATCCCCGATCCAATAACCGTGATTGCAAGACAGAAGCCTGCTTTTTAAATTCCTCCACAGAGGAACAGATGCGACGCAACCTAAGAAATTGTCCAAAGGGGAGACCCCTTCGTAAGGGGGCCGGATGGTGACTGTGAAACCGCAATAGGCTGTTGCGTTGACTAGGCTTACGAAAAAGTGTGGTAACTAAAGAATTCCCATGTTTCACAACCAAAACATCCAAAAATTCAATCTGACTGGTGTTAATGTGAGCCGTGAATTGAATATTCGGTTTTAAGGAATTGAGCCAATCGATGAATTTATACAAGCGAACCTCCGTGGAGGACCATAACAAAAATATGTCATCTAAAAAACGAAGCCACATTCTTACAAATTGAAATTCTTCAGCCAAATAGATGAAAGTTTCTTCCATGGATGCAAGATACAAGGTAGCAATGGAGGGCGCCACCGTTGCTCCCATTGCAATTCCCTGACATTGCTGATAGAATTGTCCTTGGAAACTGAAATAATTCCTAGTGAGTACTAAGCGGAGTAAATCCAGTAGAAACGATTTTGGAATTCTAGCCGGAGCCGTAGTGAACGCTGTGCCCAAAAGAGTCAAGGCCTCTTCCTGATGGATGTTGGTATAAAGAGCTACCACATCAAGGGTCACCAGAATGATGTTATCCAAAGGTTCCTCAAATGCAGCCAAACGTACCAGAAAATGAGAAGTGTCCCTTAAATACGATCGGACCAATCGTGCTTCTTGTTTCAAAAAGATGTCGCTAAATTGAGATAGGGGCTCTAAAATAGAGCCTCTGCAGGAGACGATAGGACGTCCCGGGGGAGAGGACATGGACTTGTGAATCTTTGGCACGGTATAAATCACCGGTATCTTTGGGTGACGCTGAGTCAGAAAAGTAGCCTCTCGGGAAGTGATCCAGGCCCGAGCCTGAGCTTCACGGACTAAAGCCTGGATTTGAAGTTGCAATTGGGGGGTGGGATCCCCCAATAACAGTTTATAATAATGACGATTGCTCAACTGTAGTAGAAGGTCATCCCGATAAATACGGGAGGACTGTACCACCACTGTACCACCTTTGTCCACCCCCCTTATAGTCAAAGCATCATTGGCAGCCAACTGTTTAATAGCTTCACGTTCAACATTAGACATATTAGAATGATGGGCCAAAAAACCTTTCTCTGAAATCCCCAGATCCCGTAGAACTAAAGCTTGGTATGTCAATACCGCGGGGTCCACAAGTCCTGGAGGAATCCAGTGGGATTTAGGTCGCACAACCGAACCATCCGGGGTCCCCCCTATGTCAGAAAAATAGAAAATCACCCGTAAAAGACGGAAAAAACGAAGCAGAGCTATGCGCATTTCAAAGGGATCATAATTCACCCGTTGGAACGAAAGATAAGCCCAAATCCAACACAGGTGATTGGACTGAATAGAAGATAAAGCTGAACCCTGAGGCATTCCTTGAATGAATGGGAATTGCAAAGATTTTTTCTGGTCACATTTGACTTGTTGCATACGACCTTCCAAGTAAGAGCTAAACCAGTTTTAAAGTATTTTTTCATAAACCTATATGATGCAAACGGTGCAGTAGCTTAGAGTGAGATATTGTGTCAAAAGCAGCTGAAACATCCATGAATACTAACAGGAATCCATTCTTAATGTTATCGATACCTCTTAAAAGATTATCAAAAGGGAGGTAAGCAAGGTTTCAACATTGTGTTGTGGTTTAAAGCCATGCTGGTGAATGTCCAGTGGTGCATGTAAGTCCAAGTGATCCTGAAGTTGGTTTTGTACTGACTTTTCAATGACTTTGGTAAGAAAAGGTAAGCTAGAAAATGGGCAGTAAGATTTCGGATCAGAAGGGCCTAGTGTGTTATTCTTAAGGACTGGCCGAATCATGGCTTGTTTTAATGACTGTGGTAAGTATCGTTGTTGAAAGGAGTTCTTAACAATCTTATGAATGTAAGGTGAAAGCTGATGTTTTGTTACTTTGATCCAAAACACTGGACAAGGATCTGAAGGTGATGTTGTTGTATTAAGTCCCTGTATTATGTCTTCAATTTGCTGGGATGAAGGAATAGTGAAGTTCTCCCAAATGTGTTGAGAATCGTTGAAACTATAGCCATTTGTCAGTGTAGAAGGGGGGGGGGCATGTATGAGTAGTGATATTTTTGGATCTTAGCTAATCTGCAAAGACCTGTGGGTCTATGTGGTGGGCACGATGCTGCATAGAGTCTTTTGTGAGCTTTAGAACAATGCTAAAAAGCTCCCTCGGTCTATTGATAGATTTCATAATTATATTGGTATGATAAAGTTGCTTACGTTCATTTATAAGATCGTTATATTCAAGTTGTCTAGCTCTGTATTGTGTCAGTAGATCATGAGATTTAAATCTTCTCCATTTTCTTTCTAACCTTCGGAGAGTGCGTTTCATAATCCTGATATCATTTGAGTACCAAGGAGCATTAAATCTCCTACGTGCCTTTGGTTGAGAACGAGTGAGAGCTGATGCTGCATTAGATAAAGTGAATCAAGGGTATCAAAGTTTTGCTATACCGTTTTTCTGCAATTCAAAAGGGTTTACAATGTTAGTGCCGCCAAATATCCCATTTACCGCAATTAACGCAGTTAGCAACTCTGACAACTGCATTAATTGCTTTGAATTTTGAGCCCTTAGTTTTTAGCTTCTGCCTTTTCAGTAGTAGTTCAAATTTAATGTGAACAAGTGCAAAGTTCTGCACCAAGGAAAGAATAACCCACGCTATGGTTATATGATGCAAGATTCACATTAAGAGCCACCACCCGGAAAAAGATTTAGGCGTCGTCATGGATAAGATATTGAAACCCTCCGCCCAGTGTGCAGCAGCGGCCAAGAAAGGAAATAGAATGTTCGGAATCATAAGGAAAAGAATGGAGAATAAAAACAAGGATATTATAATGCCTCTGTATCGTTCCATGATGCGACCACACTTTGAATATTGTGAGCAATTCTGGTCGCTGTATCTTAAAAAGGATATCGCAAAATTAGAAAACGTACAGAGAAGAGCTACCAAAATGGCAAAAGGGATGAAATTATATCCCTATGAGAAAGGCTTAAAAGGTTAGGGTTCTTTAACTTGGAAAAGAGACAGCTGAGGACAGATATGATGGAGTTCTATAAATTAATGAATGGGGTGAAACGGGTAAACATAGATCGATTGTTTGCGCCATCAAAAAGTAGGAAGACCAGGGAACATGCAATGAAGCTACAATGAAACCCATTTAAGACTAATAAGAGAAAATATTTTTACACTCAACGCTTAATCAAACTCTGGAATTCGTTACCGGAGGATGTAGTGAAAGCTGTCAATGTAGCTGGGTTTGGACAGGTTCCTGGAGGAAAGGTCCATAAACCATTATTAAAGAGGTCCTGGGAAATCCACTGCTTGCCCCAAGACAAGCATTTTGGAACCTGTGCGCCTTTTTGGGAATCTGCCAGGTACTTGTGACCTGGATTGGCCACTGTTGGAAACAGGATACTGGGCTTGATGGACCGTGGTCTGACTCAGTATGGCATTTCTTATGTTCTTATGTTTATGTTCAAGGAGAAGATGGGTGCCAACAGAATGACGAAGGTTGGACCCAAGTCACCAGGGCCTACAGAATCACCAATCCTACTTCTCCAGCCCTTGAATTGAAGAAACATTATGCAGCCCTGGAAGTGGAGGAGGTGAAAGCATCCCTGGAAAGGGAAGAACCAGAGCTCAAGTTATCCCAAAGTTGCAGAATCAGTGACCACAAGGAAGCGAAGGGTAGTGGTGGTTGGTGACTCTCTTCTGAGAGGTACTGAGGTGTCCATCTGCCGACCAGACTTAATGTCCAGAGAGGTATGCTGTCTGCCTGGTGCCAAACTCCAAGATGTTAAGGAGAGTTTGCCGAGACTCATCAAGCCCGCTGACTATTACCCAATGTTGCTAATCCATGTCAGAACAAATGATACTGCCAGGTATCCCTCTGAGTGTATCAAAAGTGACTTCATGGCTCTGGGACAGAGGGTGAAGCAGTTAGGTGCACAGGTGGTGTTCTCTTCAATCCTCCCTGTTGAGGATAAAGGCCAAGGCAGAGAGAGCACAGTTACTTACCTGTAACAGGTGATCTCTGGGAACAGCAGGAATAAGTCTTCACATATGGGTATCGTCGGTACCGACGGAGCCTGCGTGGGAACGCTCCCCAGCGTCCAATAAGAAAGCTTTTGGGAGCATCCCACAGCACCTGCGTGCTGCCTTCCCACCTTTCCCAACCGCCTCTCTCCAGTTCAAGTTTTAAAGCTGAGACAGAGAGAGAGGGAAGGAAAGATAGATAGAGAGATACAACTCCTAGGGGAGGTGGGTGGGTTGTGAAGACTTATTCCTGCTGTTCCCAGAGATCACCTGTTACAGGTAAGTAACTGTGCTATCTCCAGGAACAAGCAGGAATGAGTCTTCACATATGGGGACTCCCTAGCTGCAGATGCCAGGGAGAGACCCCAGAGTTGTGTGTCCTTGAAAAGGGCTCCACCTCCCCCCATGGATCTCTGGCATACAACCAGGGTAGGTGGGTAGGAGTTGATTAGGAATGGAACAGGTGTTTGAGAACAGCCTGACCAAACGAGGCATCCCGGCGGGAGTCCTTGTCCAAATAGTAATGGGCTGTGAAGGTATGAACCGAGGCCCAGGTGGCCGCTCGACAGATTTGGTCGATGGACACAGAGTTTAGGTGAGCCATTGAGGCTGCCATGGCCCTCACATTGTGAGCTGTGACATGGCCTTCCAGAGAAAGGTTCCTACTTTGGTAGGCGAAAGAAATACACTGAGCAATCCAGTTGGACAATGTTCTCTTAGAAACTGGAAGTCCTAAATGGGAAGGATCAAAAGCAACAAAGAGTTGAGAAGACTTTCTATGTTGCTGTGTTCTTTGTAAGTAAAAGGCGAGAGCTCTTTTACAATCCAAAGTATGAAGATTCCTCTCTGCACTTGATGCATGAGGTCCTGGAAAAAAGACAGGTAAGTATACCTCCTGGTTCAGATGAAAAGGCGAGACCACTTTGGGCATAAAGTGTGGATTGGTCCTGAGGACTACCTTATCATGATGGAACTTTGTATAAGGAGGATTAGCCACCAAGGCTTGCAACTCACTGATGCGACGTGCTGAGGTGACTGCAATGAGAAAGTTAACCTTCCAAGAAAGAAATTTCAAGGAAGTGGTGGCTAAAGGTTCAAAGGGTGGCTTCATAAGCTGGCCAAGAACCAGATTTAAGTCCCATGCCACTGGAGGTGGTCTAATGGGAGGTTTAGTTAAAAGAAGGCCTCTCATGAATCTTGCTATAAGAGGATGAGAGGAAACAGGCTGTCCATTGAGAGGCTTGAGGGACGCTGCAATAGCACTCAAATGGACTCTTACCGAATTCGTTTTGAGGCCTGCATGGGAAAGATGCAGAAGATACTCTAGTAAAGAATTCAAAGGTATTGCAAGAGGGTTAAGACCCTTCTCTGAACACCAAATGGCAAATCTTTTCCATTTGAAAGCATAGGAACGTCTAGTGGAAGGCTTTCTAGAAGCATGAATAATATCTCTGACTTGCTGAGAGAGATGGAAAACTTGAAGGTCTAGGCCTTCATCAACCAGGCCCTCAGATGGAAAGACTGGGGGTTTGGGTGCCACAATGGTCCGTCTTCCTGGGAGAGAAGATCTGGAGCAGAGCCCAACTCCAGGGACGGAGCTCGAGAGAGATGCAGAAGTAGAGGGTACCACACTTGGCGTGGCCAATGTGGTGCTATGAGGATCATAGAACCTCGGTCTCTCTGAAGCTTGAACAGTGTTTTGGGAATTAGGGGAATGGGTGGAAAGGCATAAAGGAAGTCTTGATCCCAGTGAAGGAGGAAGGCATCCTTGGCCTGAACTCCCTGACACGGAATCCTGGAACAGAACCGGGGAAGTCTGGCATTCCACGGACTTGCAAATAGGTCTATGTCCGGGGTTCCCCAAATTTGAAAAATCCTGGCTACCTGGTCCCTGTGGAGGGACCATTCGTGTGGAAGCAGAACTCGACTGAGTCTGCCCAAGAGTTTTGAACGCCTGGAAGATATACTGCCATAAGATGAATCTGATGCTCTCTGGGGAAGGCCCACAGTCGCAAAGCTTCGTTGCAAAGCGACAGAGAGCCAGTCCCTCCCTGCTTGTTTACATAGAACATGGCTACTTGATTGTCCGTGTGGATGAGGACTGTCCTGTAGCTGAGCAGGGAGTGGAACACTCTGAGAGCTAAGAAAATCGCTCTGAGTTCCAAGAGATTTATGTGTAGTGAAGTCTCCTGTGGAGACCAGATGCCCTGGGTGGAGAGATCTTGCAGATGAGCTCCCCAACCCATTGCAGAGACATCTGTTGTAAGGGTTGCTTGGGGAAATGACTGTTGGAAAGGGGACCCCAGCAATAGGTTTTGAGAGGACTTCCACCACTGGAGAGACCAAAAAAGGCGACTGGAGTTTGCTATTTTGTCTGACAGGCAACCTGACGCCTGAGTCCATTGGGTGGACAAAGTCCATTGAGCTGCCCTCATGTGAAGGCGAGCATATGGAACCACATGCACAGTGGATGCCATGTGGCCTAAGAGTTGTAGCATTTCTCGAGCAGTTAAAGGGGGCTTTAACTGTATTTGGGAGGCTAACTGCACCAAGCATAGGCAACGGGCCTGAGGAAGATAGGCCCTTGCAGTTATGGTATCCAACCAAGCCCCTACAAACTCGAGGGACTGAGTAGGGGTGAGAGTGGATTTTGGGATGTTTATTACTAGTCCCAAATACTGAAGGACACGCATTGTGCAGGTTAGACAAGTCTTGACCTCTGCTTGGGATGGAGCTCGAATGAGCCAGTCGTCCAGATATGGAAGACGAATATTCCTAGAGTGCATAGAAATGCAGCTACTACTGCCATGCATTTCGTGAACACCCTTGGTGCAGAGGCCAGACCAAAAGGAAGCACCTTGTATTGGTAGTGCTTTCCTTGAAAAAGGAACCGAAGGAACCTTCTGTGAGTTGGATGGATAAGGACATGGGTGTACGCATCCTTGAGATCTAGAGAACAAAGCCAGTCCTGACTCTGAAGGTATGGAAGCAGAGCACCGAGAGAAATCATCTTGAATTTCTCCTTGAATAGAAATTTGTTCAGTTCTCTGAGATCTAAGATGGGTCTGTAGCCCCCTGTTTTCTTTGGAATAAGAAAATAAGGGGAGTAGAACCCTGTGCCTTGTTGAAGAAGAGGTACTTCTTCTATTGCCCCTTGGGCAAGAAGGCTGGCAATCTCCTGACCTAGAAGGTTGAGGAGAGATGTTTGAGAATTGAACTGTTTCACCATGGTGTGGGGGGGAAGGCTTAAGAAATGAAGCTTGTACCCTTCCCTTATGATGGAGAGTGTCCATTGCTCTGCTGTGATTTGCTCCCATCTGGGAGCAAAGTAAGTCAACCTTCCTGGGATGGTAAGGGGCTCTGGTCCTTCCAGAGCTAGAAAGGCTAAGTTCTCTAGTAGTGAGTCAAAGGCCCTGAGGAGGCTGAGGCTGCTGGGCCGTGGAAGGTCTAGCTGCCTTTGACTTGGCCTGTTTAGGTGGTTGCTGACGCTTTGCAGCAAAACGACCTGCAGAAGATGCCTGCTGACCATAAGCAGGATAGTATCTTCCCTTTTTGGAAAAAGATGTCTTTTTAAACAATCTTTTCTTAACAGGAGCAGAGGTAGACTTTGAAAGTCGATCCAAAGCAGAGTTTTCAGCATCCATCTGAGTGGCCTTTGCTTGCCATTCCAATCCTTACCAAAAAGGTTTTCACCTGTACAAGGGAGATTTCACAATTGATCTTGGACCCAGAGCTCCAAATCAGAAGCTTGTAGCCAAGCAATTCTGCGTGCCCCTATGGCAATAGCCGAAGCTCTGCTTGCACACTCAAAAGAGTCAAAGGCTGCACGGTTGGAAAATTTGGAGACATCTTGGGCATGTTTGAGCCAAGTGAGAAACTCCTCTCTTTTATCCTCTGAAATGAAAGGGGTTAAAGTCTGCAGATGATCTGTGACTTCTTTTAGAAACATTCCTATATAGAGACTATAGGAATTGATCCTAGCAGCTAGCATAGCAGCTTGGAAAACCCTTCGGCCAAAAGCATCCAGGGTCCTGCATTCACGCCCTGGAGGATTAGATGAGTGTCTTTTTGCACTCTTTATCTTCTTCATGGCAGACTCTACCACAATAGAGTGGTGAGGAAGCTGAGTCTTGTGGAAGCCAGGACAAGGAGGGACACGATACATGGTGTCTAACCTGCGAGAATGAGGAGAGGTGGTGAGAGGTGTCTCCCACATCCTCAACATGAGATCATAAAGAATCTCATGAACAGGTAAAGTAGCTGCCTCCTTAGGAGCTTTAGGATATTGTAAAATATCCAACTCCTTGGCTCTGGGTTCTGACTTAGGGGCCACTGTGATAGAGAGGCCCCTAGCCACTTCCCTAACAAAGTCTTGAAAAGACAAGTCTTCTGGAGGAGACATTCTTTGTTTAGGTGAAGAAGACTCCTGAGGAAGAAGTATCGATGCTTCTACAGAACCCTCAGACTCATCAGAGTCTTCAGAGGAATCGAAGTATCGCCTGTCTGGATGTTCCTGTAAAGCCCGATAACCGTATCGAGTGGGATCGACATCGGGAGTAGTCGGTCCCGGTTCGGTACCAATGGGCATCATAGGACAGGGTACCGTTGCAGTCGACACCAAAGCCAATGACAATGCAATCGGTTCCGGTACCGGGAGCGATGCCGGTACCGGAGCCGGTACCAGCAATGGGGATTGTTGCGGTACCGGAGGCGTCGCAGCCTGTATGAAAGCCGTTAAGGTGCGCTGCATGGTCAGAATCTTCTGATCCATCGACGCCACCAGAGTCTGGATGTCGATACCAGTGGGAGCCACCAGTACCCCAGAACACGGCAACAGGTGATCTGTCGAGGCCGAGCCATCGATGTCAACCTGTGACCCCATAGATAATGCTTTGGAAGCCGGAGCTTCCCGCCGGGTAATTTTGCCGGTGCGGAATCCTCGAGGGCAAGCCTGGAGGCATCTCGATGCTTGGAGGGAGATTTGCCCTTCGAGGACCGGCCAGATTTATGCTTGGTTACCTGAGATCCATGGGAGGAAGAGGAGGCCCTGGAAGACGTCGATGCTACCGAAGCTGCATCAGAGGGAAACAGGGTACTGAGCTTGGCTGCTCGGTTCTGCCGACCTCTCTTAGACATCATGGTACAGGACATACAATCCGTGATGGAATGGTCAGGTCCCAAACACTTTAGACACCAGTCATGGGTGTCGGTGACAGAAATAGTACCGCCACATTTTGTGCATTTTTTAAACCCAGAAGCGGGCTTGTCCATGAGGAAAAACTTTTAGGCCTAGGGCCCAAAAACTGAAAATGCACAGTAGAAATAAAGCGTCTTTTTTTTTTTTTTTGAAAGAAAGAAAAGAAAGACCGGCGGTACCGGTCCGACGTCGAAGAAGGCAGACGCGACACAAAAGAATAAAGAAAAAATAAAGAACTTCTTCTGCGGTGACAGGAACACGACCTGCTGGCTCCGCGGAAAGAAAGAACTGGAGAGAGGCGGTTGGGAAAGGCGGGAAGGCAGCACGCAGGCGCTGTGGGATGCTCCCAAAAGCTTTCTTATTGGACGCTGGGGAGCGTTCCCGCGCAGGCTCCGTCGGTACCGACGATACCCATATATGAAGACTCATTCCTGCTTGTTCCTGGAGATGCTCGCTTCCTGGAGATGAATGCATGGCTGGGTAGATGGTGTCATTGAGAATGTTTTGGTTTCCTAGACCATGGGATGCTGTTCCAAGGGTTGCAGAGCAGAGATGGCATCCATCTGTCCAAGAAAGGTTGACGTGTCTTCAGTAGAAGACTGGCTAGTCTACTGAAGAGGGCTTTAAACTACATTCGTTGGGGATGGGTGAAGAAAGCCCCCAAGTAAGTAAATACCTTTATGGAAATGGGTAACGGGTAACATATGGAAAGCAGTGTGTATAAATGCCCGTAGCATAGGAAATAAGATCCCTGATGTTGAAGCTTTGGTGGGAGTGGCCAACTTGGATTTAGTGTCAGTTACAGAAACATAGTTCACAGAACACCATGACTGGGATGTAACTATACCAGGCTATACTTTATTCAGAAAGGACAGGGTAGGAAGAAGGGGAGGAATGGCACTGTATGTTAAAAATACCATTAAATCTTTGGAATTACAGAGCTTAAAAGGGATAGAGGAGGCATTGTGGATTAAACTAGAAAGAGGGAAAGAGAAATCTATTTGCATTGGCGTGATAAACAGACCTCCCTCACAAGAGGAAGAGGTGGATAGAGAGTTAATTGAAGACATACGCAGCATTGCTAGGAAAGGGGATGTGCTACTGATAGGAGATTTCAATATGCCAGATGTTGATTGGCACATTCCTGCTGCAGTATCATCTAGAAGTAAAGAGATCCTGGATTCTCTACAGAGAGAACTATTCAGGCAATTGGTAACAGACCCCACACGTGAAGGGGCCATACTGGACTTGGTGCTTACCAATGGTGAAAGTGTTTCTGATGCCATAGTGGGAGATCATTTTGCATCCAGTGATCACCAGATGGTGTGGTTCAGTATTAGGACTAGGGCTGTTAGAATCCATTCAAAGGTGAGGGTCTTAGACTTTAGGAAGACTAACTTTGCCAAGATGGGCCAATACCTCAGGGAGTTGTTAGTGGGATGGGAACAGCTGGGGAATGTAGAAAAATAGTGGGCAAAACTGAAAGGGGATATTTTAAGGGCAGACAACCTTTTTGTTAAAATGGTAAATAATGGTAAAAGGAAAAGGAGACCGCTATGGCTTTCGAAAAAGTAGCTGAAAAGGTGAAGAAAAAGAGGGAGGCCTTCATGAAATACATGAGATCACAGAGAGAGGAAGACAGGCATCTATATTTGGAATAACTTAAAGAAGCTAACAAAGTAGTCAGGAAAGTAAAGATTCAAAAAGAGGAGGAAATAACCAATGCAATAAAATGGGGGGATAAGAAATTTTTCAGATATGTTAGTGAGAAGAGGAAGAGCAAAAGTGGTATTGTCAGATTCAAGAGTGAAGGGGAGGAATATGTAGAAGCTGATGAGGATAAAGCAGAATTTTTTTTTTCTTTCTTTATTTAACATTTCTTATATACCACCTTTCATGATATCAAGGCGGTTTACATTGAACAAACTGAAATTAAATTAAACGGCATTATAACTTGGAGATAACTATTTTACAGGGAACATGGGCAATGAAGGATTGAGTGACTTGCCCAAGACCACAAGGAGCTTAACAAATTGCTTAACAAATATTTCTGTTCTGTGTTCACAGATGAAGAACCAGGAGCAGGACCTCAGAAAAAACCCACAAACAGGAACAGAAGCGAGGGACATCTCGAACGATTTTCAGAAGACTGTGTTCGTGAGAAACTAGCTCAACTTAAAGTAGACAAAGCGATGGGACCGGATGGGATACACCCTAGAATACTGAGGGAACTTGGGGACATTCTAGTAGCTCCACTGACTGACTTTTTCAATGCCTCGTTGGAGTCAGGAGTGGTGCCAAAGGACTGGAGAGAGGCTCATGTGGTGCCTTTATACAAAAGCGGAAGTAAGGATGTGGTTGAAAACTACAGGCCAGTTAGTTTAACTTCGGTGGTGAGTAAATTATTGGAAACGCTGCTGAAAGAGAAAATAATGAGTTTTCTGGAGTCCAGCGGATTACAGGATCCGAGGCAGCATGGATTCACCAGAGGCAGGTCTTGTCAGACAAATCTGATTGATTTCTTTGACTGGGTGACCAGGAATTTGGACCAAGGGAGAGCCCTAGATGTGGTGTATTTAGATTTCAGTAAAGCCTTTGACACTGTTCCTCACAGGCGACTTATAAACAAACTGAGCACCCTAGGGATGGACCCTAAAGTTACTGCTTGGGTTAGAAATTGGTTGGGTGGGAGGCGACAAAGAGTACAGGTAAATGGAGCTCACTCTGAGGAGAAGGATGATACCAGTGGTGTGCCCCAGGGATCTGTCCTTGGTCCGATTCTTTTTAACATCTTTGTTAGTGATATAGCGGAAGGGCTGTCGGGTAAGGTTTGCCTCTTTGCGGATGATACCAAAATCTGCAATAGAGTAGATACCCAGGAAGGTGTAGATAAGATGAGGAGGGGATCTAGCTAAGCTTGAAGAATGGTCTAGAATTTGGCAGCTGGGATTTAATGTTAAAAAATGTAAGGTCATGCATTTGGCTGCAGCAATCCAAGGGAGCAATATAGTATAGGGGGTGAAGTACATTTGTCCACTAAAGAAGAGCGGGACCTAGGCGTGGTTGTGTCTGATGATCTTAAAGTAGCTAAACAGGTAGAAAAGGCGATGGCAAAAGCTAGAAGGTTGCTTGGGTGCATACGGATAAGAATGGCTAGCAGAAAAAAGGAGGTGATAGTGCCTCTGTATAAGTCTTTGGTGCGTCCTCATTTGGAGTATATTGTGCAATTCTGGAGACCGCACCTTCAAAAGGATATAAACAGGATGGAGTCAGTACAGAGGGTGGCTACTAAAATGGTTAGTGGTCTTCATTATAAAGCATATGAGGACAGACTTAAGGATCTTAATATGTACACCTTAGAGGAAAGGCGGGATAGACGTGATATGATTGAGATGTTTAAATACCTCGGTGGCATAAATGTTCAGGGGGAGAGCCTCTTTCGATTGAAAGCAAGTTCTGCTACGAGGGGACAAGGTATGAGGGTGAAGGGGGATAGATTCAGGAGTGATATGCGGAAATATTTCTTTATGGAAAGAGTGGTGGAGCCGTGGAATAGTCTCCCAGTAGAAGTGGTAGAGATGAGGACAGTATCTGAATTCAAAAAAGCATGGGACAAACGCAGAGGATCTCTAAAGGAAAAAAGGGGACTGTTGTAGTTGTTGATATGGAAGGACAGACTAGATAGGCCATGTGGTCTTTTTCCGTCGTCATATTTCTATGTTTCTAATCAGGCGATTTTGCTTCCGGCCTTCTCCAAGGAGCAGTGCCAGGGACCCAATCAGGGGCTTCATGCCTTAGATCTCAGCAGGGTCTTGCGGCAATACCTCAAGGCCACAAATCCCTTTTGGGTCTCAGATCACCTGTTTATTCTCTTCGCGGGGCCTCGCAAGGGCTCTGCAGCTTCCAAGGCCACCAATGCCCAGTGGTTGCGCCAGGCCATCGAGTCTGCCTATATCCTCCATGGTAGGCCGGTACCCCCGGCCTTCGAGCGCACTACACGTGTGCTCAAGCAACGTCATGGGCGGAGTGCTCACAGGTCGCCCATCTAGACATTTGTCGAGCGGCCACATGGTCCTCCTTGTCCACCTTCGTGAGGCACTTTTGCCTTGATCTTCAAGCCCACAAAGCGGTACACTTTGGGGCCAGTGTAGTGGCAGCGGCTGTTTCTTCCCACCCTGGGTCGGCATAGCTTGGGTACTGCCCACTTGTTTGGACTGGTCTAGCAGATTGAATTGGAAGGAGAAATTTCACTTACCGTTAATTTCTTTTCCTGGAATCCTGTTATACCAGTCCATTGCCCACCCATGCCGCATGCATTGCAGTCAGCCGGATCGGAGCTGTATTTTCTCTCATTATCAAAGACAATCAGTATACAATGGCAGTCTTCCCCTGGATACATAGTTCAGTAAAGGTTCTTATTCATTGTTGTGCCTTCCGCGTTTGCGGACTGATTTCATTGGTTGGCTATCTTTCTGCTTGCCAGAGTATACTGAAGGCGACTCCTAAGGGTAGGGCCTTATATCTGCCAGGTTGTGGTATCTTTCCTGTCTCCAACATCTCCTGGAAGGGGGATTCAACCTACTTGTCTGGACTGGGCTAGCAGGATTCCAGGAAAAGAAATTAACAGTAAGTGAAATTTCTCCTTTTGTACTTGCTCTCTGTGTAGCTGCACCAATCACACAGCGCTTGGTATGACCCTGTGTCATGTATGTTAAAAAGCAATAGCACAGCACACTTTATTATGTGAAATTAAATTTAATGTGCAAAATAATCTAAATGTGTTAAAAAATTCTAAGCAATTTTGCATACTTCTAGCAGTGGAAACTAGCTCCATTCCCTTTGAGCTTCAATGAAGTGCTCTTGTTTAATTCAAATTTTAAAAACATCCAGCTTGCATTTCTATGGGGGACATCCTGTTCAAAATGGTTTACAATATGCACCTCCTCCCATAAAAACATATGCAAACACAAATTCTCCAAAACAAGCAGGAAGTCAGTCCTCATATATGGGTGACGGTGCCGACGGAGCCCTCGTGCGGAGCAAATCCCCAGCTTTCTAAGACAGCCTTTGGGAATTGCATCACGCATGCGCGGTCCCCTTCCCGCCCAAGGGTGCCATCTTGCTCAGTCTCCTTTTTTCCGCGGAGCCCAACGGATGTTGTCCAAGTGTCCCCTAGAAAAAAGTGTTTAAAAGTGAGAAATTACTTTTCTTTTTTTACCGGTTCGACATCGGTTCCCCTTACTGCCTTTGGCTCAGTACACTGCTATCGAGTCCGGTCCAATTTTTCGGTTTTTGTCCTTAGTGGCTAGCATTCACGCTCTTTTCATTTTTCACTGGCAGCCCAGTCCTTCGACCTCGCAGGGGCCCTTTTTCCCCCGATGGCTGCCAGCGGGTTTAAAAAGTGTGATCAGTATGCAAAATTAATGTCCCTCACCGACACACACGACTGCTGTCTCTGGTGCCTCGGGCCCGACCATGACCCGAAGGTCTGTGGCCCGTGTAGGAAAATGTCCTCTAAGGCACCTGCCCTGGCCTGGACCTCATCAGAGGCCTCGACATCTCGGGAGCTGTCTGAACCCGAGCAGCATCGGGTGTCCTCCGAAAGGGGGTCTCCCTTGCAGGAACACCGGAGGAAGAAGAAATCCTTGAAGGCAGCGTCGTTGGACGGTTCCAAACGGCCTGGTTCCTTGCAGGACCGGTGGCGGAGCCCCAACTGTCGTCTCGGAGTCAGAGCGGCCTGCAAAACTCCCTCGACAGGAACCAGAGCAGCCGAGGCAGGTGACCACTGTCCTCGTCGAGGACTCTCCTCCGGGAGAACCGGTGTTGGGCTCGATGGCGTCAGGACCCGACCCGGGGGCTGCGGAGCCTTCTGAGCTCGGTCTTAGAATGGTGGCCTTGGAGCGCAGCATGTCTGCCTTCATGGACCAGCAGCGGGCGCTGATAGCTGGTCTCACCGGTCCTTCCACCCCGACCACCGGGACATCGATGCCCAAGTTGACCCCGGAGGCCGAGCCGATTCTCGAGACCATGAGGACTCGAGTCAATCCTCGGCCGAGGTCTCCCTCGACCTCCCGTTCGGGACCAAGTTTGTCGACGCTGATTCCATCGGCATCGGGGCAGTCTAAGCCAAAGCCCTCGAGGCCGGGGGCGGTCGAAGCCAAAGCCTTCGATGCCAGAGCCACTCAATTCCTCCTTGGAGGAGTCGGGCTGGAAGCGGAGGACGAGGAGTCACCCATCGGACCAGAGAAATTCCCTCGGATCCCCCGGTGTCCAAACCTCAGAGAAGGTCCCCCCCAGAGGACACTCGGTTCTTAGACTTCGTTCAGGACATGTCGGAGGCATTGGCATTCCCGGCGGAGGCTGAGGAGGAACCTCGAGCCAAAGAGCTCGAGATCCTCCAGTATGACTTTCCCCCTTGGGAAGCCCTTACTGTACCGGTGCCTCCGATTCTGGAACGGCTGATGCGCCACATGTGGGAGACACCGGTGTCAATGCCGGTACTCAGCAGGCAAATCGATTCCATCTATCGAGTTCGCAAGAGCCCTGGATTCCAAAAGGCACAACTACCACACAACTCCATGGTGGTGGAATCGGCCATGTGCCAGTTCAAGAGCCAGAAGACGCACTCCTCAGTGCCTCCTGGCAGGGAGGCCTGCAACATGGATGCCCTCGGTAAGAAGTGCTACCAGGGTTCAATGCTATCATGCCAAATCCAGACATACCCATCTATACATGGGCATGCACCTATGAGACCTGGCAAAGGAGATTGCCGGGTTCTCAGCTGGTCTCTTTGAGGGACCTTTGCAGCGCTTCAAGACCTTGTCCACTGGGATCTGTGAGTGCTCGAAGTTTATGACTCAAGCAGCCTATGACGGCTTTGATGCATTGGCCCGGGTAGCTGCGGCCGGCATCGGTGCACGCCGCCAGGCATGGCTACAGTCATCAGATCTGGAGCAATGGGTACAGGACAAGTTGGTCGATGTCCCTTGCCGAGGTGAAAATCTCTTTGGCAAACCCATGACAGAGAAGGCTGCTGAGATCGAGTTCGAGTACCTGACCCGGACATGGCTCTCGAAGAAGACTTCTGCCCCTTCTAAGAAGAAGGGCTCGGGTAAAAAGCCCTTTTTCCCAAGGAAAAGTACTGCTTACTGCAGCTACCCCACATATCAGGCCTCCCCAGCTCCCCAACAGGGGCAGCAGGCCAAGGAACAGGGGCATGGCCCATGTAAGCAAAAAGCCCCCAGGCACTGGCCCAGCCTGGAGGGGGTTTTTGACTCCCAAAGCATAGCCCCTCTCTCCAAAGGCCATGCACAGGTGGAAGGCTGACCCTGTATGCCTACAGGTGGCCAGCCATCACAACAGATACCTGGGTTCTCCAGATAGTCCAAAAGGGCTATCTGCTACATTTCACCCAGGTACCTCCCTCTTACTTTCCAAGGGAGCCTCTCAGACCCCCTCTTCACAGGGACCTCCTCTTGAGGGAGTTAGCAGGTTTCCTCGAGGATCAGGCGGTAGAACGGGTGCCCCACCACCTGCAGGTAAAGAGCTTCTACTCCAGGTATTTCCTGATACCAAAAAGAACAGGAGGCCTAAGATCAATCCTCAACCTGCGCAACTTAAACAAGTTCCTGGTGAGGGAAAAGTTCAAGATGCTTTCCCTTGGAAAATTGCTGCCTTACCTCCGCCAGGGAGACTGGCTATGCTCCTTAGACCTAAAGGATGCATATACACACATCCTAATTCATCCAGACCACAGACAATATCTCTATTTTGTGGTGGGAGGAAACCATTTTCAGTACAAGGTACTTCCCTTTGGCCTAGGCTCTGCACCCAGAGTATTCATAAAGTGTCTGGCTGTAATGGCCGCCTTTCTCAGAAACCAGGGGGTATTTGTCTTCCCCTACCTAGACGATTGGCTCATTAGAGCAATGTAAACTCTGGAGGTCCAACAGGCCACATCTCGCACCATTCAGGTGCTGCAACATCTCGGATTTGTGATCAATCACACCAAATCTACTCTAATTCCCACTCAAGGTCTGGAGTTTATAGGAGCAAGGTTAGACACCCTTCAAGCAAGGGCTTATCTACCAGAAGACAGGGCACAAAGGCTCCTGACCCTGGCACAACTAGTGAGTCTACAGTCCCAGATATCAGCAAGACACTTCCTGTGACTCCTTGTGCACATGGCTTCCACAGTGCATGTGACACCCAATGCCCGCCTCCACATGCAAGCAGCTCAGTGGTGCCTCAGGGACCAGTGGATACAGGCCACAGGCAGACTCTGAGACAGGATCAGTGTCCAAAGACTGGTGCAGTCATTAACATGGTGGCTTCAACCACACCACTTGGTGGCGGGGTGGAGTTTCAGGCTCCTCTGTACTCGAGGGTCCTGACTACTGATGCATCCCTGCTGGGCTGGGGAGCCCATTGCCAGGGACTGTGTACCCAGGGTGTGTGGTCTCCACAGGAGAGCACACAACAGATCAATTTCCTAGAGCTTCGAGCTATTCGCCTGGCTCTCCGGGCTTTCTGTCAGACTCTGGCTCATCAACCTGTCTTAATACAGACAGACAACCAGGTGGCAATGTTCTATGTGAAAAAACAGGGAGGCAAGGGATCCCGCATCCTGTGTCAGGAAACCCTGGACCTGTGCTTCTTTGCAGTCCGGCATGGAATGCATCTCAAAGCAATTTACCTGCCGGGCCAGGAAAATTGCTTAACTGACAAGCTAAGCAGAATTCTCCAGCCGCACGAATGGCAGCAGGATCCCAACAATAGTCCAAGGGCTGTTTCAGACCTGGGGACAATCATCCATAGATCTGTTTGCGAGCCCACGGAATTATCAGTTGTCCCAATTTTGCTCCAGACAGCCACACCCAAACAGGGTGGCTGCAGATGCTTTTCTAATCTCTTGGTTTGTGGGCCTCTTCTATGCATTTCCTCCCACACCTCTAGTGGCCAAGATTCTGACCGAGGCCTTTTCCTGGAGGATCTTGAACATTCTGGTAGCCCCCAGGTGGCCGAGGCAACCCTGGTTTCCACTTCTGCTTCAACTGGCAGTGGAGGCCCTAATTCCTCTGGGATCACATCCCAACCTCCTGTCACAGAAGGGGGGCACTCTCCTGCATCCCAACCTCAGATCACTAAACCTGATGGCCTGTCTGCTGAAAGGGTAGTACTTGCACCACTCCTTCTTCCCAGAAATGTGGAAGAAGTGTTACTAGCCTCAAGGAGGCACTCAACGAGACAAACTTATGCTTTCAAGTGGCATATGTTTGAGGTGTGGTGCGCAACGCAGAAGGAAAACCCTTTTTCCTGCCAGGTTGCTGGGGTACTCCAGTACCTTCTTCATCTTTCTGATTTGGTCCTTAAGTCCAACTTGGTCAGGGTCCACCTTAGTGCCTTGGCCGCACACCACTCTCCAGTGGAAGGCAAACCTCTTTCTGCACAGCCTTTGGTGTCCAGGTTCCTAAGAGGTTTGCTTCTGCTGAAGCCCCCGGTTTGCCTTCCAGCGACCGAGTGGGATTTAAATGTGGTCTTAGGGCAGCTCACCCGCCCAACATTCGAGCCGATGGCAACCTGCCATCTACGCTACCTTTCTTGGAAGGTGCTTTTCTTGGTGGCACTCATGTCGGCCAGGCGAGTGAGTGAGCTGTAGGCTCTGGTATCCGACAGACCTTACACAAGGTTCTATAGAAACAGGTTGGTGCTCCACACTCACCTCAAGTTTCTGCCAAAGGTGGTCTCTTCATTCCACCTCAAGCAGGAGGTAGTTCTCCCTACCTTCTTTCCCAGACCGCATGCCAGTCAGGCAGAAGCAGTGTTGCATACCTTGGACTGTAAGAGGGTGTTGGCCTTCTACACTGAGCATAACGCAGGGGCATCGAAGGGCTTCTCAGCTCTTAGTATCTTATGACCCAGTAAGTTGGGGATGCCTATCTCAAAGCGTACGTTGTCCACTTGGGTGGCAGACTGTATTGCCTGGGCATACAGGGCGGCGGATCTTCCGTTGCAGGGTCAAGTTATGGCCCACCGGGTCAGGACTATGGCAGCATCAGTGGCTCACTTCCGCTCTGTTCCACTGGCAGGCATCTGGCGGGCCACTACCTGGTCTTCGGGTCAGACCTTTGCAACCCATTACTGCCTGGGTAGGGAGTCCCGACAGGACAGTGCTTTCGTCCAGGCTGTACTCCGTAACCTTTTCGAGGTCTAGGCAACTCCTACCCTCCGACCCTTTGGTGTCAGGCTACCGGAGTGTTACTCTCTCAGTTAAAATCCTATTATAGCTGCTGCGGCTCTCATAGAGGGAGCAGGTTTTTCAGCTATGGGTTCTCGGTAGCCTATAGCTAGGGAGTCCCATATGTGAGGACTGACTTCCTGCTTGTTCCTGGAGAAAGCGTAGTTACTCACCTGTAACAGGTGTTCTCCAGTGATAGCAGGAATCGGTCCTCACAACCCTCCCTCCTCCCCATGGAGTTGCAGTTCTATTATTATTATTTTGCTATTTTGCCGTCTTTTAGCTATGTCATTTGACTGAGCAAGATGGCACCCTTGGGCGGGAAGGGGACTGCGCATGCGTGATGCAATTCCCAAAGGCTTTCTTAGAAAGCTGGGGATTTGCTCCGCATGAGGGCTCCATCAGCACCGACGTCACCCATATGTGAGGACTGATTCCTGCTGTCCCTGGAGAACACCTGTTATAGGTGAGTAACTATGCTATCTTTCCAGAGAATTAATTATAACACAACACAATCATAACCCTTATGCCCAATGCTGATAAAACACCATTTTCCAAATACATCCTGCTAGACCAGCCCAGACTAGTGGGTCGTATCCCCCTGCCAGCAGATGGTGAAACAAAGAAAAATTTCCAAAGCTTTGTGACATCCCCCAAGGGGAGCTTCAGTATTTTCTCTGTCTCAGCAGATGGTGGACTTCTCCTAGTTCCTGGCATTCTCTGAGAAGAGATTTGGTGTCAGTGTAGCTTTCTTTGGCAGTTGTGCACACTGTGGTGCCCCTTCTTTGCCGATAGTTTTGCTTTCTTCACTTTCCAGAGCTGCTATTGGTCCAGTAGGGCAACTCTGAAGGGAAGTGCTCCTGCTCATGAGGAGCAGTTGCAGCCTTCCGTTCTGATAGCTGATTGTTCTGCATGATTGTTCTGCAAGCAAGATTTCTAAGTTGGCAGTCACCTTTTGTTCTTTTTCTAACTCCTTAAAGTTTGTTTAAAAAAACACAAAAATCTTATTCAAGGACCCAGTTGCTGAAGAAGTTGTCAAGCAGTTTTTTCTTCTCCGGACCCTTCCTCCTTCATCTGTTTTTTTTTTCTCCTTCAAGAGCAGTGAGTGTTTTCTCTGGGAACAAGCAGGAAGTCAGTCCTCACATATGGGTGACAGTGGCACTGATGAAGGCCTCACAAAAGCATCTCCCCAGCTTTCAAAGAAAGTCTTTGGGAGATGCCACCACATATGTGTGGTTCCCTTCACACCCAGGGGTGCCATCTTACTCAGCCTCCTTTTTTCCGCGGAGCCCTTCAGATGTCTGCTTTCCCCCAGAAAAAGTTGATTTCTTTACCTGAATTTCATTCCCTCCGGTGGTGTACTGGTACTCTTCCCGCCACCTGAGCCTGAGCCTGAGCCTGAGCCTGCTGCTCCAGCATGGAGTCTCAGGTCTGTATCCCTTTTTCTTCCCTTTGGCGCTTTTTTTCCAACTGGCAGCACCGCGGGTCTTCGACCTCTCCAGGGTACTTTTTTCCTCCATGGTTACCAGTGGCTTCAAGAATTGTTATCGGTGTATGAAAATTATGTTCCTTACTGATACACATGACTGCTGCCTGCGCTGCCTTGGGCCAGACCACAACCCCGTATCCTGTGGTCTTTGTAAAAAGACGTCCACCAAAGCCCTTAAGAGCAGTCAGCAGTAGCACGATAAGTTTTTCCAGGAGTCCCTGGTGCATCTGAACGCTAATGCCCTGTCTGAAGCCTCGGACTCCTGTGGTGCCCCCGCGGACACCAGTTAACGCCGTGGATCTTCAAAGAGGGAGTCTCCCTCGAGGGAACACAAGAAGAAGAAGAAACCCTTGAGGGCAGTGTCCCTGGATGATTCTGGCAGGCCAGGTAAGCACCAAGCCATGTCCCGAAGTCCACGCCGCTCGGAGCTGGAGCCATGTCCCGCTCGTCCAAGGGCTCCAAGCCATGTCCCGCTCATCCAAGGGCTCGGAGCTGGAGCAGCCTATTAAGGTTGCCCGGAAGGAATCGCTCAAAGACTGGCCCCAGATACCTGAGGCCATACTCACTGAGGACTCCCCTTCAGGGGAACCAGCACTGGGCCCGAGTTCCTCGGTGCCCTCGCTGAAGGCTGCAGAGCTATCTGGACTGGAGACCGGAATGGTGGCTGTGGAGCGCAGCTTGTCTGCCTTCATGGACCAGCAGTGGGCATTGATGTCCGGCATGGCCGGTTCCTCCACCCAGACCACCGGGCCCTCGAAGAAGAGGATGTCCCTGGAGGCCGAGCCGATCCTTGAGGCCATCTGGCCCCAAGTTGATCCTCTGCCAAGGTCTCAATCTGGGTCCCGTCCTATGGGACCGAGGTCTTCCACAACTAGCGCACACGACACCAGCCACAGGGCCTCTGAGGGGTTCAGGCCATGCTCGGGCCTGGAACCTCCGAGCCGCCCTCCCCTAAAGTCTTCCACTGACTACTCGGAATGGGAGACCGGGGACGAGGAATCTCCCGACACCTGTCGCCACTGTGACGTCCCCTCGGACCTGTCCCCCTCTGGGTCTCGGAGTCGGTGCCAGCCCAAAGACATAGCATTGCTTGACTTTGTGCGGGACATGCAAAGGCGCTAGCGTTCCCAACAGAATCAGAGGAGAATCCGCGGACAGAGGAACTAGAAATCCTCCAGTATGAAACCCACTGAAGCAATCGTTGACGGTACCCATTCCATCCATCTGGAATGGCTCATGCTCTGCGTGAGCAAGTGGCTTGACTCAATGTATTGGGTCCGCCGGAGCCTAGGCTTCCAAAAGGCACAGCTGCTGCATAACTCCATGGTGGTGGAGTCAGCCATGTGTTGGCTGAAGAGCCAGAAGACGAATTCCTTGGTGACCGCATGTAGGGAGGCCCACACCTTGGAGGCCCTCGGCAGAAAGTACTACTAGGGCTTGATGCTCATTGGCCGGATCCAAAGCCTACTAGCTGTATATGGGCATGTACCTGAGAGACCTGGGAAAGGAGCTTGTCGGGTTCTCAGCTGGTCTCTGTGAAGAGCTTATGCAGCAGTTCAGGAACCTGTCCAGAGCTGTCCGTGAGTGCTCCAAGTTCATCACTCGAGCAGCCTATGGTGGCTTCGAGTCGGCGGCTGGAGTAGCTGCAGTGAGCATCGGTGCCCAGTGCCAAGCCTGCCTGTAGTCTTCTGACCTCAAGCAATGGGTTCAAGACAAATTAGTTGATGTCCCATGCCAAGGGGAGAACCTCTTTGGCAAACCCATGACAGAGAAAGCTGCTGAGTTGGAGACAGAACTCATGATAAGGAGGCCTTCTTCAGGGGCCTATGACCTCTAAAAAGTACAACTAAAAATATTAATAAGATAAAGCCAACATTTATAAATAATAAATATACTAATGAACGATAAACACCCATATTTAAAATCATGAATACCATAAAACATTAGACGCACATATAGCTTAAAAGTCAATGTCAATTTTGACCATTCAGAAGGTATGTATATGTGTTTAGGTATAAGGCTAAAAAGACATTATATAATTAATGCCATGTGTGTCATGTCATATTTTACAATCAAATCAAGGAGTAACTAAAAAATATATTAAACATTCCAATTGCTCATTATGTGCAAAGCCAATGGTAAATTAAGAATTGTACATAATAAAGAGATGGATTCAGGAGATAATCTTACTCACCAATTGGTATAGCAAACACTATTGACAGTTTTCAACCCCCTAAAATTATGGCAAGACATTAGACAAATCAAAACCATTCATCTCAAGAGGCAACCAAAGGGCATGAAACGAAGGAGGACAAAGCCCAACGAGAGTACAGAAGCCAATTGTTCACACTGAAAACAGTCTCTACAAGAGCAAAACGCATATAGAAACATAGAAACATGACGGCAGAAAAAGATCACATGGCCTATTTATTCTGCCCTTCCATATCACCCACTACAAGAGTCCCCTTTTTCCTTTAGAGAGTCTCTGTTTGTCCCATGCTTTTTTGAATTTAGATACTGTCCTCATCTCTACCACCTCCACTGAGAGACTATTCCTCACATCTACTATTCTTTTCATAAAGAAATATGTCTTCATAATACTCCTGAGTGTATCCCTTTCGCCCCTCATAGCAGAGCTTGCTTTCAATCGAAAGAGGCTCTCCTCCTGAGCATTTGTGCCGCAGAGGTATTTAAATATCTCAATCATATCACCTCTGTCCCGCCTTTCCTCTAAAGTATACATATTAAGATCCTTAAGTCTGTCCTCATATGCTTTATAACGAAGACCATTAACCATTTTAGTAGCCACCCTTTGTACTGACTCCAACTTGTTTATATCCTTTTGAAGGTGCGGTCTCCAGAATAGCACACAATATTCCAAATGAGGTTGCACCAAATACAGAGCCACTATCACCTCCTTTCTTCTGCTGGCCATTCTTCTCCCTATGCACCCAAGCATCCTTCTAGTTTTTGCTGTCGCCTTTTCTACCTGTTTAGCTACTTTGGGATCGTCAGACACAATCACGCCTAGGTCCCGTTGTATCGTGAACAGAAGTACATCACCCCCTATACTGTTCCACTCCCTTGGATTGTTGCAGCCCAAATGCATGACCCTACATTTTTTAGCATTAAATCCCAGCTGCCAAATTCTAGACCAAGCTTAACTAGATCCCTCCTCATGCTATGTACACCTTCCTGGGTGTCTATTCTGTTGCAGATTTTGGTATCATCTGCAAAGAGGCAAACCCTACCCGATAGCCCTTCTGCAATATCACTAACAAAGATGTTAAAAAGAATCGGACCAAGGACAGATCCCTGGGGCATACCACTGGTAACCTTCTCCTCAGAGTGAGCTCCATTTACCTGTACCCTTTGTTGCCTCCCACTCAATCAATTTCCAACCCAAGCAGTAACTTTAGGGTCTATCCCTAGGGTGCTGAGTTTGTTTATACGAGGTGTGACAAAAAAACCCCGAGACTGTCCCATAAGTGTTTTATTACAAAATCTTCAGAGAAATTACACATTGTCCCCTTCAAAGTAATCCCCCCCCCCCCAGAGTTAATACACTTCTGCATTCACTTCGCCACATACGGAAGCACTCGGTAAAGTCCTCATCCTTGAGGTCCCTGAGCTCCCTCATCACAGTGGCCTTGATTTCTTCTACAGAGGCAAAATGAGTTCCCTTGAGCAGTCTTCAGCCTGGGGAAGAGCCAGAAGTCGCACAGTGTGAGATCTGGGGAATAAGGAGGGTGGTCGAGAGCTGTGATCTGTTTGTTGGCCAAGACCTGCCTCACACTGAGCACGGTGCGTGCGGGCAGTTTGTTGTGGTGGAGCAGCCATGACATGTCTCTCCACAAAGCCCGCCTGCTGTGCTGAACCCGGTCATGGAGGCGATTGAGGACCTGCTGGTAGAAGTGCTGGTTGACTGTCTGACCCTCAGGCACAAACTCATAATGGACCAATCCCTTCTAGTTGAAGAATGCGATCAGCATGACCTTGATTTGGACATGCGTGCCTTCTTGGGTCTGGGTGATAGTCAAGTCTTTCACTGTAGGCTCTGCCTCTTGCTTTCAGGGTCATACTGGAAGACCCAAGTCTCGTCTCCTGTGATGACTCAGCCAACGAACTCTGGATCTTCTCCAATCTTCTCTAGCAAGTCTCGACAAACATTGACCCGGTGCTCCTTCTGGTCATCCGTTAAAAGCTTGGGCACCATCTTAGCATACACCTTCCGCATCCCCAGCTCCTGCACCAAGATGATCCACACTGACTCCCTGTTCAGACTGAGCTCCTTAGCTATCATCTGCACCATCAATCTGTGATCACTCCGCACCAGTTGGTTCACTCTGTCAATGTTCTCATCTGTCTTTGTCGTGGAAGGCCATCCTGACTTGGGGTCATCCTCCACCTCCTCGCGGCCAGTCTTGAAGAGTTTGTGCCACTCGAAGACTCGCGGCCTTGACATTGCATCTTCTCCATAAGCCTTTTGGAGAAGTTGGAGACACTCAGTTGCGCCCTTCTCCAACTTAACGAGAAATTTCAAGTTGATTCTTTGCTCCATATTTCTGCCACCTCCAGTTGTGTGACAAAGTGATGGAGCAGTGTGCTACAAAAAAACCTGAAAAAGAAAAATAGAGTGAGAGAGATGAAAAATATTATAGTAGAATAGTGGCGAGATATTGCACAACACAGTGACATAAGCGGTTAGCCAATTGGGATTGAGTCATGGGTGTGGCTGCCACAATCTCGTTTCTTTTTTGTCAGACCTTGTAAGTCACCTGTGCGGAATGGTGTCAAAGGCTTTACTGAAATCTAAATACACCACATCTAGGGCTCTCCCTCAGTCCAACTCCCTGGTCACCCAGTCAAAGAAATCAATCAGATCTGTCTGACAAGACTTCCCCAGGGTGAATCCATGTTGCTTCAGAGCCGTTGGACTCCAGAAACTTCACTATTTTCTCTTTCTGCTGTGTTTCCAATAATTTACTCACCACTAAAGTTAAACTAACCGGCCTGTAGTTTTCAATCACAACCTTACTTCTGCTTTTATGTAAAGGGACCACATGTGTC
Source organism: Ichthyophis bannanicus (assembly GCA_033557465.1). Classification (NCBI taxonomy): domain Eukaryota; kingdom Metazoa; phylum Chordata; class Amphibia; order Gymnophiona; family Ichthyophiidae; genus Ichthyophis; species Ichthyophis bannanicus. Next base: position 21,193,570 of record CM066045.1, on the reverse strand, counting down.
TCTCTCCAGTCCTCTGGCACCATCCCTGACTCCAAAGAGGCATTGAAAAGGTCAGTAAGTGGAGCTGCTAGAACATCCCCAAGTTTCTTCAGTATTCTTGAAAGTATTTTAGCTAGTTCCTCATGAACACAGTTCTCTGAAAATCATTTGAGATGCCCCTCGCTTTTGTTCCTGTTTGTGGGGGTTGTCTGAGGTCCTGCTCCCGGCCCTTCATCTGTGAACACAGAACAGAAATATTTGTTAAGCGATTCCACTTTATCCTCATCAGCTTCTACATATTCCTCCCTTTACCCTTGAGTTGGAGAATACTACTTTTGCCCTTCCTCCTCTAACTATCATATCTGAAAAATGTCTTATCCCCCTATTTTATTGCACTGGCTATTTCTTCTTCTTTTTTCACCTTTGCTTTCCTGACTACTTTGCCAGCCTGTCTAAGTTTTTCTAAATACAGATGCTTGTCTTCCTTTCACTGTTATCTCTTGTATTTCATGAAGGCCTACCTCTTTTTCTTTACCTTTTCAGCTACCTCTTTTGAGAACTATAGTGACCTCCTTTTCCTTTTATTTACCATTCCAACAAAAAGGTTGGTTGCCCTTAAAATATCCCCTTTCAGTTTTGTCCACCGTTTTTCTACATTCCCCAGTTATTCCCATCCTGCTAATGACTCCTTGTGTTATAGCCCATATTGGCAGAGTTAGTTTTCCTAAAGTCTAAAACCTTCGCTTTTGAATGGATTATATCAGCCCTAGTCCTAATACTGAACCACGCCATCTGGTGATCACTCGATGCGAGATGATCTCCCACTATAACATCAGAAACACTTTCCCCATTGGTAAGCACCAAGTCCAGTATGGCCCCTTCACAAGTGAGTTCTGTTACCAGTTGCCTGAATGCGTCTTCCTGTAAACAATCCAGGATCTTCTTGCTTCTAGATGACACCGCAGCAGGAATGTGCCAATCAACATCCGGTATATTGAAGTCCCCTATCAGTAGCGCTTCCCCTTTCCTGGCAATGCTGCGTATGTCTTCTATTAAATCTCTGTCCACGTCTTCTCCCTGTAATGGAGGTCTGTATAACACGCCAATGCAAATGGATTTTTCTTTCCCTCTTTCTAATTTAACCCATAGTGCCTCCTCTCTTTATCTTTATCTTTATTGCAGTTCTTGATATACCACCCAAGTGAAGCGTCAGGGTGGTGCACAATTGATATAGGCTGTAGGTGAAAATAAAGAGAGAAAAGAACGCCATTGTCTATTTATTTTATTTAATTATTTATTTATTTAACAGATTTTATATACCGTCTTTCTACAAATCAAGACGGTTTACATAAAACAATAACAGCAGTATGTTTCAACTGTTTACATGGAACAAGTAACTGATAAAAAGGGTAACAAGGAGAACGTTTAACAGAACAACTAACAGCTATTTACAGCGGTAAAAAACCAGGATGGACATGGCTAGATGAATAAATATAGAGAATTAGAGAATAAGGCAGGGGCGGGGATTGTCTAGACAGGAAAGCAGCAGATGGAGAGGCAGTCCTGTATTTCTATAGCTTTAATAATATTTTTTACATATAGTGTCACTCTTTCTCCCCTTCTTCCTACCCTGTCCTTTCTGAATAACGTATAGTCTGGTATAGTTACATCCCAATCATGGTTGTCTGTGAGCCATGTCTCTAACTGCCATTAAAGCCAAGTCGGCCTCTCCCATTAAAGCCTCAATAACTGGGATCTTATTTCCCATGCCACAGGCATTTATAGACACTGCTTTCCAGATGTTGCCCTTTTTACCTATTTCTATAAAGGTATTTAATGTTTCACTTACCTAAGGGCTTTCTTCACCCATCCCCAATGAATCGAGTTTAAAGCCTTCTTTAATAGGTTAGCCAGTCTGCTACTGAATACATGTTGACCCTTCTTGGACAGATGGACACCATCTCTGCTCTGCAGCCCTTGGAACATCATCCCATGGACCAAGAAACCAAAACACTCTCTGACACCATCTATGCAACCATGCATTTCTCTCCAGGGCGCAAGCTTCTCTGCCCTGGCCTTTACCCTCAACAGGGAGAATTGAAGAGAACACCACCTTTGCCCCTATCTGCTTCACCCTCTGTCCCAAAGCCATAAAGTCACTCTTGATACGCTCAGAGGGATACCTGGCAGTATCTTTATCTTTATTAGGTTTCTTAATAGACCGCACCTTCGGAGACCATGAGGGTGGTTTATGAAGTTGCAAAATGCACAGAAACAGCCCAAAGGCCAAGAAATAGAAAGGAACTACAATTCATAAAGGAAAGCAGCAGGCACTCTTAAGACGAAGAGGAGAAGGACAAAAAGGATAGAAAAGCAGAGAGGGGGGACTAAGTGGAGGGGTCAGGAGGGAGGTCATATGCTAGGCAAAATAGGTGGATCTTGAGAAGCGCCTTGAATTTAGGGTAGGATGGTTCCTTGCGGAGGGAAAGAGGACGAGAGTTCCAGGTGGAGGGGGCTAAATAGAAAAATGCTGAATTATGGGTATGCTCCAGGTGAGCACGGGCTGAAGAAGGGAGTTCAAGGCGATTGATATGGATAGAACGGAGGCTTCAAGGGACCGAACGGTAACGGAGAGAGTCGGCTAGATATTGCGGGGTGTGAGTTTAGAGAGCTCTGTGGGTCATGATTAGGTGTTTGAAAATGATGCACTGGGGAACTGGTATCCAATTGAGGTAAATGAGATGTGGAGTGATATGAGTGTAACGTGAGGTATGGTATATAATCCGGATGGTGTTATTCTGAACCTTTTGCAAGCAGTGGATCTGGTGTTGAAGGAGACCAGCAAAAATGATATTATAATTATCAATGTGAGAAATCACTAGCGAGAGAAGCAAGGTAATGAGTGAGGTGGGGGAAAGGATATCACTGACAGCCCTAATCTTATGGAGAAAGAAAAAGGAGCGACATATGAGGGCAGAGATATGATTGTGAAAAGACAGTTCTGGATCAAGATCACGCCTAGGTGACGCATGGAATTGACCAGGGGGATTGGATTACCATGGAGCTCGGGGGCTAGGGAGGGAATGGGGACCCCAAGCTAAACCATATTGCTGACATTTTGGAGGGATTAAGGTGAAGAAGATTGGTGTTGAGCCAGTCTGCAATACACTTGAGGCAAGCATTGAGCGGTGAGAGATTGGGGGAGGAAGGGGATGTGTGATAGAGAAGAATAACATCATCGGCATAATAATACGCTGCTATACCAGATTGCTGCACTAGAAGGGTGAGAGGGGTAAGGAAAATGTTAAAGAGGAGGGCGCAAGGACTGAACCCTGGGGAACCCCACAGGGTAAGGGAAAGGAGACAGAGGTGTCAGATGCGGAAACTATGGAGAAAGTGAGAGAGTAAAGAAAAGAGTGAAACCAATAGAAAATGATACCTCGGAGGCCCATATCCCAGAGACGGGAAAGTAGAATAGTGTGGTCCACAAGATTGAAAGCCGCTGACAGGTCTAAAGAGAGAGCTAGTGAGACATCACCCCGATCGTGCGACATGTGTAATTCATTCAGGAAGGACAAGAGGACTGATTCCGTGCTGAGACCTGAGCGGAAACCCGATTGTCATGAGTGCAGGAAATGTGTAGAGTCAAGGTGTGAATTGAGTTGAGTGAAAACAGCCTTCTCCAGTAGCTTTGAAATGAAGGGAAGGTTGGAAACCGGGTGGTAGTGAGTGGGGTCAGCCTGATCAAGGAAGGAGGAGGGGGCAGACCAGGGCGTGCTTCCAGGGGGAAGGAAAAGTACCAGAGGCCAGACAAGAGTTAAGCATAGAGAGCAGGAATGAGACCAGAACGAGTGATGGCTCAAGGAGCCACTTCGAGGGAATGGGGTCAAGGGCACAGTCTGTTTTACGTGTGGCAGTGATGATTTTTGAGAGCTCAACAGAGGAGATAGACCTAAAGTGGGACCAGGTATGTGAGGTAAACGGAGACGGGGGTGGCGAGGGGGGGTGGAGGGTATTGTAATGGAGAGGAGCTCACCAGGGGAGAGGAGCGGAGTTGCTGTATTTTTGTGACAAAGGAGGCCAGGTCGGAAGAACTAGGGATAAGGGACTGATTTGCAGTGGTGGAAGGGGCATGAAGTGTGGAGAGAGATCTAAGACAGGAATAGAGCTGGCGAGCGGAGTTTGAGGAGGAGGAGATGAGGTTAGAGAAATAGGAACATTTTGTTTCTGTGATGAGAGAGTGGTAGAGATGGTAGCGGTGATTGAAGTGCTGCTGAGAATCGGTCTTAGACTTCCTTCACAGGCGTTCTGTACGGCGGAGCTGCTGACGGTGCAAACGCAGACCTGGGTGTACCAGGGGTGATGGGAAGCAGGCCGAGGTTAGCGGGGGCACAAAGAGGTAAGTAGGTCAAGGGCGGTAGAGAGACGCCTGCTGCAAGGGTAGGGAAATCAGTGGGGAGGAGCTGGTCGGCAGAGGGAAAGTTTAGAAGAGTAGACAGAGGAATACTCTGGGGACAGCGTAAGGGATTTAAATTGATTGAAGAACCAGAGGCCCTACAGGAGGGTGTAGAGGAAAGTGGAGTAGTGAAAGTAATATAGAAATGGTCTGTCCAGGGCAAGGGGCAGCTGGCAGTGTGAGAAAGGACATATGGGGAGTCAGTGGGGGAGATAAGAAGATCCAGCATATAGAAACATAGAAATATAACAACAGAAAAAGACCACATGGCCTATCTAGTCTGTCCTTCCATATCAACAACTACAACAGTCCCCTTTTTACCTTTAGAGATCCTCTGTGTTTGTCCCATGCTTTTTTGAATTCAGTTACTGTCCTCATCTCTACCACCTCCACTGGGGGACTATTCCATGGATCCACTACTCTTTCCGTAAAGAAATATTTCCGCATATCACTCCTGAATCTATCCCCCTTCACCCTCATCCCATGTCCCCTTGTAGCAGAACTTGCTTTCAATTGAAAGAGGCTCTCTCCCTGAACATTTATGCCATGGAGGTATTTAAACATCTCAATCATATCACCTCTATCCCGCCTTTCCTCTAAGGTGTACATATTAAGATCCTTAAGTCTGTCCTCATATGCTTTATAATGAAGCCCATTAATCATTTTAGTAGCAACCCTCTGCACCGACTCCATCCTGTTCACATCCTTTTGAAGGTGCGGTCTCCAGAATTGTACACTATACTCCAAATGAGGTCGCACCAAAGACTTATACAGAGGCATTATCACCTCCTTTTTTCTGCTAGCCTTTCCTCTCTGTATGCACCCAAGCATCCTTCTAGCTTTTGCCATTGCCTTTTCTACCTGTTTATCTACTTTAAGATCATCAGACACAAGCACGCCTAGGTCCTGCTCTTCTTTAGTGGACAAAAGTACTTCACCCCCTATACTATATTGCTCCCTTGGATTGCTGCAGCCCAAATGCATGACCTTATGTTTTTTAACATTAAATCCCAGCTGCCAAATTCTAGACCATTCTTCAAGCTTAGCTAGATCCCTTCTCATGTTATCTACACCTTCCTGGGTGTCTGCTCTATTGCAGATTTTGGTATCATCCGCAAAGAGGCAAACCTTACCCGACAGCCCTTCTGCTATATCACTAACAAAGATGTTAAAAAGAATCGGACCAAGGACAGATCCCTGGGGCACACCACTGGTAACATCCTTCTCCTCAGAGTGAGCTCCATTTACCTGTACTCTCTGTCGCCTCCCACCCAACCAATTTCTAACCCAAGCAGTAACTTTAGGGTCCATCCCTAGGGTGCTCAGTTTGTTTATAAGTCGCCTGTGAGGAACAGTGTCAAAGGCTTTACTGAAATCCAACTACACCACATCTAGGGCTCTCCCTCGGTCCAACTCCCTGGTCACCCAGTCAAAGAAATCAATCAGATTTGTCTGACAAGACCTGCCTCTGGTGAATCCATGCTGCCTCGGATCCTGTAATCCGCTGGACTCCAGAAACCTCACTATTTTCTCTTTCAGCAGCGTTTCCAATAATTTACTCACCACCAAAGTTAAACTAACCGGCCTGTAGTTTTCAACCACATCCTTACTTCCGCTTTTGTGTAAAGGCACCACATGAGCCTCTCTCCCGTCCTTTGGCACCAATCCTGACTCCAACGAGGCATTGAAAAGGTCAGTCAGTGGAGCTGCTAGAACGTCCCCAAGTTCTAGGGTGTATCCCATCCGGTCCCATCGCTTTGTCTATTTTAAGTTGAGCTAGTTTCTCACGAGCACAGTCTTCTGAAAATTGTTCAAGATGTCCCTCGCTTCTTTTCCTGTTTGTGGGTGTTTTCTGAGGTCCTGCTTCTGGTTCTTCATCTGTGAAAACAGAACAGAAATATTTGTTAAGCAATTTCGCTTTATACTTATCAGCTTCTACATATTCCTCCACTGCACCTTTGAGTCTGACAATACCACTTTTGCCCTTCCTCTTCTTACTAACATATCTGAAAAATGTCTTATCCCCCCCTCCCACCCCCACACCCATTTTATTGTATTGGCTATTTCCTCCTCTTTTTGAATCTTTGCCTTCCTGACTACTTTGCTAGCTTCTCTAACTTTTTCCAAATATAGATGCCTGTCTTCCTCTCTCTGTGATCTCTTGTATTTCATGAAGGCCTCCCTCTTTTCCTTCACCTTTTCAGCTACTTCTTTCGAAAGCCATAGCGGTCTGCTTTTCCTTTTACCTTTATTTACCATTTTAACATAAAGGTTGGTTGCCCTTAAAATATCCCCTTTCAATTTTGCCCACTGTTTTTCTACATCCCCCAGCTGTTCCCATCCCACTAATGACTCCCTGAGGTATTGGCCCATCTTGGCAAAGTTAGTCTTCTTAAAGTCTAAGATCCTCACCTTTAAATGGTTCTAACAGCCCTAGTCCTAATACTGAACCACACCATCTGGTGATCACTGGATGCAAAATGATCTCCCACTACAACATCAGAAACACTTTCACCATTGGTAAGCACTAAGTCCAGTATGGCCCCTTCACGTGTGGGGTCTGTTGCCAATTGCCTGACTAGTTCTCCCTGTAGAGAAAGCACAGTTACTTACCTGTAACAGGTGATCTCTGGGAACAGCAGGAATAAGTCTTCACACATGGGTACGTCGGTACCGGCGGAGTCTGCGCGGGAACGCTTCCCAGCTTCCAATCAGAAAGCTTTTGGAAGCATCCCACCACGCCTGCGTGCTGCCTTCCCGCCCTTCCCAACTGTCTCTCCTCAGTTAAGTTTTAAAGCTTATCACAAAGAGAGAGAGAGAGGAAAAGATAGATAGAGAGAAACAACTCCTAGGGGAGGTGGGTGGGTTGTGAAGACTTATTCCTGCTGTTCCCAGAGATCACCTGTTACAGGTAAGTAACTGTGCTATCTCCAGGAACAAGCAGGAATGAGTCTTCACATATGGGGACTCCCAAGCTAAGATGCCTGGAGCCCTAGCATGTTGGGATTTGAAAACATGCTGCACCTCAAATGGCCAGGCATCCTGAGGATGGAGGATAGGAGTTGAGATGGAAAGGAGCTGTAGAAAACAGCTAACCTAAGAGAGGACTACAGGTAGGGAGTCCTTGTATATATGATAAATATCATGAATATATATTGAACAGAACAATTATAATATGAACCTCACCTATTAGAATGCAGAAAGTAGAGAGGTTCATGGAATCAACTGGGGATCCAGTAGAAGAATCTTCAAGGTGACCTCACTGAGTGAAGGTGAAGGTCAGAATCTGGAAGAGAAAAGGTGACCCCAGGATTGAACTGGGGTAGTACAAAAATGGCAGGTCTTCAGTGGGAAGCTTTATGGAAAAAGCTGCAAACTCTTTTGGCTGTAGAGTTTTTCAGACTGAGGAGCAAAAGAGGAAGACTGACCGATTTGGACAAACTGACCTAGTCCCAGAGGGAAGAAGGGGTACGGAAAGAAACCCCATATTCCCAGGGAAAAGATAGGTGTCTGAGGATTTGGAACCTCAGATGTACTGAAGATCCGCCAAGTCTTTCCGAACTGGTGAGAGGTAGGAAAGATATTGGAGCATGGAGCTTCAGGAATACCTAACCCTTAGGGTTATGATAGGGCTGTCAGTACCACAGGAGTGGTTGTGTGTGTGTAGCACCCCAACATGCTGTGGAACAGCATGGACATGGGTAGCCCACTGTTTGGAACATATAGGAGGGTAAAGACCTATATGAACAGAGACAGTGAGATAGATAAGTATATGAATACATATCTACCTATAATAAGTATCTCGGCAGATACATATATATATATATGGATATATATATATAGAGAGATATATGTATATACATATAGATATATAGATAGATATATAGGATATATATATCTATAGTGAGATTTAGAGGGGCATAACATATGCACACACAGCTGACAGATATATCTATATCTATAGAGATGTGTATATATATATATACATGAGGGGATACCCAAAAAAAACGAATTATTTTTTAAAAGCTATTTATTTCAAATTCTTTACAAAACAACCTTATCCCCTTCAAAATACTCTCCTTTACAACTGATACATTTGTCCCACCGGTGCTTCCACTGTTCGAAACATTTTTTGTAGTCATCTTTAGAAACAGCTGACAGCTCCTCCCTCTTTTTTTTCTTGACTTCTTCAATGTTGTCAAATCGGTGTCCTTTCATGCCCCTTTTCATGCGTGGAAATAAGAAAAAGTTGCACGGAGCCAGGTCAGGCAAGTAAGGTGCGTGGGGCAACGGAACCATGCCATTTTTAGCCAAAAACTAACAGAGATGGCTGTGTATGCAGGTGCGTTGTCGTGGTGGAAGAACCAGGCTCCTGTCTGCCACAAATCGGGTCTTTGTTGACGAACACTGTTGCGCAATCTTCTTAAAACTTCCAAATAAAAGGTTTGATTGACGGTCTGACCTGGGGGAACAAACTCTGAATGAACTACCCCCTTGGCATCAAAAAAGCAAATCAGCATTGTTTTGATGTTTGATTTGACTTGACGACATTTTTTTGGACGGGGTGGCGATGACGTCTTCCATCTTGATAAGCTGTTTTCAACATTAAAACAGTTTCAGCAGCATTTTTACCGAGTAGAAAACAAAATTTCACAGCTGCACGTTGTTCACTTAAACTTGTCATCATAAAAAAAGAAACAAGATCAAAACAGCGCTAGCAAAAACAATCACTGCAGATGAACAGAATAAGCCAGGTCGACAACACAGGCGGCACTGAACTGACAATGAGTTGCACTATACACGCCTAGCGGCAGAAGTGTGTATGTACTACACAAGCTCTGCCCACGGCAATGTTATACCTGTTTTTTTTGGGTACCCCCTTGTGTATATATATGTATAGATGAATACTTAGGTCAAAGATAAAGGTCTGCAGTTAAGCAGACAGAGATATGCCTATAAGTACATTCACATGAGAGATGTGAAGAGGAAAGATTCATCTGATAACAAGAGGGAAGAATCTACTTGAGAATCTATTCCCCCTGGTTATGAAGGGAATGCTGTCCAGTGAAATAAGCAGGATGGTTACGTGAAAAAACCGTCAGTAAGCAGCAAGTCCTGAGTCTTGTAGAACTCTAACCTGGTAAAGGGACAGAGAACACATAAGAAAGATACCAGATTGACCCACTTGAGGGACAAAAAAGGGTATCATGCGTACTTTAGTTAAATATGTGCTGTCCCTGAAGGAGTAGGATACCAGGAGGACAAGCTGCAAGGAAAAAAGAGCATATTCCCTGTAGGAATTGGCTACTCCTTAGGCTTTCATGTAGATAAGGCTTATGTCCTTTGTTTGAAAAGGAAAAAGTAGGGTATGAAGAACCCTTACAGTCATGGGGGGCATGACTGAGGAAGCCTTTTTTCAACCATGTAGGATAGCTATTTGGGAAAAAACCTCATGCTCTCTAGCAAGGGCCCATAGTGGAAAGCTTCTCTGTGAATTGCAGAGAGCATTATGCAGGAGAATTGAGAGATAGAACTGGCTTTTGGAAAAGACAGCAGCCACGTCAAGTATGCTGCCAAACCCAAGGAAGTTGGAGATGGCGAGGATAGAAGATAGTGTGATAAGCCTGTAGTGATAAGGATTGCCCAAGAAAGATGTATGCACTGTCTTGGAATCACTACTAGGACCAGATAGAAAGTGGTGGAGGACAACTGTGTATACTTGTGGAAAAGTACCAGTGGTCCAATCACTAAAGCTCCTGCATGGGCAGCTTCTGATAAGACAGCAGAGAGAATCTTTCTGTGTGAAACAGAAAGAACAGACAAAACAAGAGTAAGAAAGGTCTGTCCTTGTCTGATGAGCTGCCCAAGCAAAAAGAAGGGAGTTTATTCGAGAGAAAAAACTCCGCACTGGAATGGAAGGACTAGAAAGGCTGAAGGAGAAGCCCTCCGGTGCAAGGTACCACTCTTACAGGGGAAAAACTGGAAGAGATGGTAGAGAAACAAGAGCTGAAAGATGACTTACCCTGTGGTAAGTCTATAGAAGGAAGAATTCATGTTGGTACAGAAAACTATCATGTGATAGTTGTTAAATCCCTCTTCCTAGCAGGAAGAAGAGGAGAAAACTGTGATCCACAACATGAATATCCTGACAGCTCAGTATATCTAGGAGAACTGGATGCCATGTGTAAAGTTTAGAAAGAAAATAGTGGAAACTTCTGCTGAGAAGAAGCCAACTATAGGTTCTAAACTCCAGAGGTAGAAAAAGATAAATCAGAACCCTATGGTTGCTGGGTTTGTTTAGTCTGGCGAGAGTTTGGATTCTTCAGACCAGGGCGAAGGTTCCCCTGCTTGGGTACATCTGTATGATGGGCAGGAGAAGAGTAAAACTTGTCATCATAAAAAAAGAAACAAGAACAAAACAGGGAGGAGGAGGTCTAGTGGTTAGGACAAGGTACTTCAGGCCGGAGGGCCGGGGGTTCAAGTCCCACCTGGAGACAGCAATCTCAGGCCGGAGGGACTGGGATTTCTAGTCCTATAGGCACTCCTTGTGGTCTTGGGCAAGCCACTTAACCCTCCACTGCCCATGTTCCCTGTAAGTATTAGTGTATGTGTCTCTCATCCCCTCGTGTTAAATGTATCCCCCAATTGACCGCTTTGACCCGGTGAAAAGCGGGATATAAATACAGCTAAATAAATAAAACCTTCTCCTCCTAGGAAAAGAAGGTTTGACAGGGCATTTCCTACCTACTGGGGAAGGAGAAGGCTTAGGATAGCCTTCAGAAACAGGGAAGTCAGTGGACCACTGAGCAACCTGATGTAAAGACTCCTTATTGAAGAGATTTTCTCCAGTACAAGGAGTATTACCCAGTCTTTGTTGTGCCCATTTGTCTAAGTCTGAAGCTTGGAGCCAGGCTCTACGTCGTGCCCCTATGGCTATAGCAGAAGTTCTGCTAACAGACTCAAAAGAGTCTACGGAAGCACGAGTAAGAAACCAAGAGATATTTTGCATATGACTAAGTAGTAAGGAATAGTCTGCAGTCTTGGGCTCTGAAAGAAAAGGAGTCAAAAGACCTAATTTCTTTGTGACCTCCTGAAGAGATAGACTCATATAAAAAAATATATGAGAGAATCCTTGCTGACAGCATGGATGTCTGGAAGGTTTGACGTCCAAAGGCATCTAGTGTCCTAGACTCACGACCTGGTGGGTAAGAAGAGTGCTTCTTCTTACTTTTCACCTTCCTCATTGCTGATTCCACTACAATGGAGTGATGGGGAAGTTGAGTCTTTTGAAACCCTGGAGAGGGGGGCACCTGATACAGAAGATCAGTTGCTCTAGAAGGGGAGGGTACCTTTAAAGGTGCTTCCCACATTCTTAGAAGAAGATCCTGCAAGGAATGATGCAAAGAAAGCATTACGTCTTCCTTTGCTTCAGTGGAAACAGAGCCTTGTGTAGGATCATAGCCAGGGATAGGAATGGCAAGAGATCTGGCCATATCCAGGAGGAAATTCGGAAAAGAAGGATCTCCAAAGAGAACCTTCCCTGGACAGGCTAGACTTGAAGAACTAGCCTGGGCACCGGAGGATCTACCTGAATATATAGGAATATAAGATCCTGCACAGTGCAAAAAAGGACCCTTAAGGGATGGATGCTGGTACTGGGGGTCAGGACCTGTGACAGTCAGTACTGCATCGTCCATGCCAGGTATCGACTCCAGACTTGGTATAGAAAAGAGCGATCCTGGTGAAAGAAGCATGGAAGGAGCTGGCCCCGATGTTGCTGCGGATACCGGTACCGATAGCGATGCCGGTAGCACTGTCGGAATCAAAGGCGACACCGACATCGGAGCAGTCATCGGTGGCTGCTCAATCGGTACCGAGGTAACCGAACGCCTTTGGTAATCACCCTCGGTACCGAGCATCCGGTACCGGTAAGTATCGGTACCGAGACGTGTCGGTACTCAGTCTTCCAGACTAGAGATCGATTCCAGACTCGGCATCGAAGGAAGCAAGTCTATCGATGCATGTCTAGAGGGTACCGACGTCGGTGGTAGTATCGGCGTTGATGCCGATACTGGAAAGTCAATCTGGAGCGTATCCACCGGTCCCGAAGGTACCGAGAAAGCCAGATGACGATCCCTGGTGAGGAGTGTATCGTCCAACACCAGTGCCGATGCCGGGGTATCGGTACCGCTCGAAGCAGATGCCACCACCGAGCATGGCTCAGGTATGTTCTGTGAGGGGTGAGCCCCAGGAACAACCTGAAACCCCTCATAGGCTTTAGAGGCCGAAGACTCCCGCTGGGGTTTTGAAGCCAATGAACCCTCGAGGGCAAGGCCGGAGCCGTCATCATGCTGTGCATGAGACCTACCACTCGAGGGTTGGCTAGTCTTAACAGACTGTTTGTGGGTTACCTGATCCTGTGGAGAAGAAGAAACGGTCGGTGCCCTGACACTGGAAAGGAACCCGGTATCGAGGGAAACTCGAAATGGAAAAATCTCTTCTCACAATACTGTAGCCTAATGGCTCCGGAGGAAAACGGTCAGGACCCAAACAGGTTAGACACCAGTTTTTGGAGTCTAAAAATAAAAGTGTACCGCCACAGCTTAGACATTTCTTAGGGAAAGAGGTTGGCGGTTCCATGATGGAGAGGCCTAGAAGGCCCAAAAAATTTAAGACAAAAAACTGAGGGAAAAAAAATTCCCTGGATTTAAAAAGAAAATACCGACGATACCGGTGGAGTCGGGGAGACAGCCGCGACCACAAGAAAACAAAAGAATTAAAGAATTAAAGAAAAAATTTTCTGCAGTGACAGGAGGACGTCCTGCCGGCTCCGCGGAAAAACGAAAACTGAGGAGAGACAGTTGGGAAGGGCGGGAAGGCAGCACGCAGGCGTGGTGGGATGCTTCCAAAAGCTTTCGGATTGGAAGCTGGGAAGCGTTCCCGCGCAGACTCCGTCGGTACCGACGTACCCATATGTGAAGACTCATTCCTGCTTGTTCCTGGAGATTCCAGGATCTCCTTACTTCTAGATGATACTGCAGCAGGAATATGCCAATCAACAACATCTGGCATATTGAAATCCCCTATCAGTAGCACTTCCCCCTTTCTTAGCAATGCTGCGTATGTCTTCAATTAACTCTCTGTCCACCTCTTCCTCTTGTGAGGGAGGTCTGTATATCACACCAATGCAAATATATTTCTCTTTTCCTCTTTCTAGTTTAACCCACAATGCCTCCTCTCTCCCTTTTAAGCTCTGTAATTCCAAAGCTTTAATAGTAGTTTTTACATATAGTGCCACTCCTCCTCCCCTTCTTCCTACCCTGTCCTTTCTGAATAAAGTATAGCCAGGTATAGTTAAATCCCAATCATAGTTTTCTGTGAACCATGTTTCTGTAACTGCCACTAAATGCAAGTTGGCCACTCACACCAAAGCTTCAACATCAGGGATCTTATTTCCCATGCTACGGGCATTTATACACACTGCTTTCCATATTGTTACCCTTGTTACCCATTTCCATAAAGGTATTTAATGTATTACTTACCTTGGGGCTTTCACTTACCTGGGGGCTTACTTCACTCATCCCCATTCAATCTAGTTTAAAGCCCTCTTCAGTAGATTAGACAGTCTACTCCCAAAAACGCGTTGACCTTTCTTGGACAGATGGATGCCATCTCTGCTCTGCAACCCTTGGAACAGCATCCCATGGTCTAGGAAACCAAGAGCTGAGTGAGTGGGAAAGGTGATGTGTTGTGTGAGGTCAAGATCCTGAAGAAGGGTAACGAAAGCACGGTCATGTGCTGAGGAGGGAGAGTGAAAATATATGTTGAAGTCACCAAGGAGGAACAGGTGTGTAAACTGAAGGGAAACCTCAGAAATGGTGTGCATGAGGGAGTCCCAAAGATGAGGACGAAGAGCAGGAGGTACATAGAGGAGAAGGAAGTAGATGGGAGGAGAGGAAGAAGGGACTCTGGGTAGGGGATAGTAGGAGAGGAGAGCTGGGTGAGGGTCAGGTCTGATCGGAACAGAGCAGAAACCTCGCTCACCCCACACGGTGGGTAGCTAAGGCTGAGAAGCCCGGGGGATGGCCGTGGACAAGGATAGGATCCTCATCCTCACATAGCCGTCAGGAAGAGGAGATCCAGATTGGATTGTAGGATCAGGTCTTGAATCAGAGAGGTTTTGCCTCTAAGCACTCTGCAGTTCAGGAGATAGTTGCATAATGGCTGGTCAGCCAAGGGCTCAGGGGAGGTAGAGGCAAAGCGAAGGAAAAAGGCAACAGACAATAAGGTTCATAAGATATGCCATACTGGGTCAGACCAAGGTCCATCAAGCCCAGTATCCTGTTTCCAACAGTGGCCAATCTAGGTCATAAGTACTGTGGCACTGCAGACCAGCTGCAGGCAGAAGGAAAGGTTTTAAACCCAGAAAAAAAGAGGTAAACACTGGCTGCAGCATCACGAGGAGCCATATAGGGGGAGCCAGAGAGACCTCTGGAGGACTGAGGAACCACGCCCTAGAGCCAATGATGCAATACCAGCCAACACCCAATGTAGAAAGGGAAGAATTCCTTTTAAAAGCTCAGATGACTGGAGGAAGTCAGACTGGTACGCAGAGTGGCAAAGAGAGTGCCAAAGAGAGTCGCAAGCAGATTGGCAAGGAGACTGGCAAGGAGTGGTGCAAGGAGTTCCAGTTCCAGCTTTGCATGGATATTCGGAGGATCCAGGAATAGGAGTCCTGACCGAGGGAAACGGCCTAGCAGACTCAGCAGAGCCAGGTGAAGAAACTTGCTGTAAATGTTTTAAAAGAGGAAAAGATACACTTTCTAGGAGGGAAAGATACCATAAGGAAGCTGACCCTGAAAGGAGGAGGACTATACCAGAAAGTCCAAGGCCTGAGAGTAACAAGGGCCAGCCACTGTTGAAAGGTGCAACAAGGAATAGCAAACAAGGAGGTGAAAGGAGAATTGTGAAGGGTAACTTTCAAAGCCCTGGGAGAAAGGAGCTGTGGCACAAACAAGGCCTAACTCCAGCAGCAGGCAGACCTGAGAACCAAAGGCCTACCTGGACAGCTGAGAAACCAAGACCCAGCAGGAGCAGGCCTCAGCCCTAACCTCAATCTGAGAACCTTAGAAGAAAAGGTAATTGCCATTTTAATAACTATGATTTTAGGAATGATGTGATACAGAAGGAGCAGGGCACTAGAAAATGCTGTCCTTCTAGAGGCATTCATGAGACAAGATACAAACCTGCATTAAACAGGAAACTTGCTAGAGAAGAAACAGGGTGCAGGAGAGACTGTTCCTGTTATAAAAGTATACAATGCAAGGACTTACCTTTTAATGTTGACCATTGGCGCATCATACAAGCGTTACACAGAAGGCCTGAAAGAGAGTCCTCAGACATTCCGGACTGCGAGCCCATGCAGGTGGAATTCCCGGAGGACCCCTCGGATATTCCGATGGACTGTAGTTATTGCCTGACCGAAAGGATTGAGCCTAGCAGAGGGATAGCTGTGGCCTGTATGTAAAGTTTGATGCTGTATTCCGTTTTTGACATTACTGTGAAGCTAACAAATTTTTCAGTTCATGTTTTTCCTTTAACCTGGAGCAAGGACATTTCTTTTGTGTGTGCTGTTGTATTCTGAGCTTAGGAACCTATTTGCAACATGGGAAATAAAAGCCTTATAATTTCCCTACCCTCGGACTGTTATTTTCTTGGGAGCTCTTAGTTAACCAGAAGGCTACCGGGCCTATAAGAACCTGGGCCCTGCATTTGAACTAAGCTCCCCCACAAACAAACTTTCTTCTTCCATGTCCACCCCCTTTCTGTTGGGTTGCGCCATTACCACCAAGGGGGCGGTGTGACAGTACCTAGCAGTTTCCTCAAAAGACACAGGTTCCACAATACTTGTATTGGGTCAAGCACTGATATCCTGGTTACCTTCTAAATGATGGTTTATGGACCTTTCCTCCAGGAACTTGTCCAGACCTTTTTTAAACCCAGCTACACTAACAGCTTTTACTACATCCTCCGGTAACAAATTCAAGAGTTTGATTACATGTTGAGTGAAAAATGTCAGACGGCTGCCTGGGGTGAGAATCTTCACAGTCTTGACAATGCATATATTTATATGATGTTTGCAAGGTATTGTGGGTAATGTAGTTCATTCACACCAGACACAGCTGCTAACAATAATTTAGTTGTGAACCAGTGGTAAAGCCAATAAAATACTTCTTTTATTGATGGGGTTATTTCTCCCAGCACAAGTATGCTTGGTAGCACATAAATTAGGTTACTTGCTTGCAGTGTTTAACTTGTGAAAACAAAGTCAAAAATCAAATCAGGAAAACAACCTTCAAACTTGTCAGGCAATTAGCTAATGTTTTCTTAGCATATAACTAACAAATGAAAAGCCACAAAGAAAGAAATAAACTGTTCTTGTTAGGTTAACTTCTGATTACTTTCCACACAGATCCAGCAGTGATTTTCTCCTAGCTCACAAGCAATTAGATGCATCTGAATTGCTATCAGTTATCCAGCTGAAACCCTTTAGCTGGCTGGTTTTCTTACTGTGTGAGTCAAATCCTGCTTTAAGAGCTGTTCTTAGTGGAATAAAGAACAAAGTTATGTTTCTTTGTGATGGCTGCTGTGACTTATCACAGAAAGTTACCAATAGCATTTGGATAGAGAGCAGTCCATATAATCAATATCTTCATCTGCTTTCTCTTGTCTTGTGCCAGTAGTACTGCAGTATCTACTTCACCTGTCAGACCTAGGCCTTAAGTCTAACTCTGTTCGGGTCCACATCAATACTCAGCCAGCGCACCACTCACCAGTGGAAGGGCAGTCTGTCGGTTCACCCCTTGGTGTCCCGATTTCTCAGAGGTCTGCTTTTTCTCAAGCCTCCGGTTCATCCACCGGCGACTGAGTGGGATTTGAACGTGGTCTTGCAGCAACTTACTCGCCCACCGTTTGAGCCGATGGCTACTTGCCATTTGCGCGTCCTCTCTTGGAAAGCGCTGTTCCTGGTGGCTCTTACCTTGGCCAGACGTGTGAGTGAACTACAAGCTCTGGTTTCTGATAAACCGTACACACGGTTCTATAGGAACAGGGTGGTCCTACGGACCCATCCCAAGTTCCTTCCAAAAGTGGTCTCTTTCCACCTCAACCAGGAGGTGGTTCTTCCTACCTTTTTTCCCAGGCCGCATACCAGCCAGGCTGAAACAGTCTTGCATACCCTGGACTGTAAGAGGGCATTGTCTTTTTACATAGAACATACATGGGGGCATCGAAGGGCTACTCAGCTCTTCGTCTCCTTTGACCCTAATAAGATGGGGTTACCTGTCTCCACTTGGGTACATTGTCCACTTGGGTAGCAGATTGTATTGCCTGGGCGTATAAGGCAGCCGACCTCCCCTTGCAGGGTCGAGTCACGGCCCACCGTGTCAGGGCGAAAGCTGCGTCAGTAGCTCATCTCCGCTCTGTTCCGTTGTTAGACATCTGCCGGGCCGCAACTTGGTCTTCAAGCCAGACGTTTGCAGCCCATTAATGCCTGGAGAGAGAGTCCCAAAGGGACAGTGCTTTCGATCAGGCGGTACTCCGTAATCTCTTTGAGGTTTAGGCAACTCCTACCCTTGTGTTGGGCTACCATACGAGGGCGTTCTCAGAGGATATTCTTATCACGAATGCTAAGGCTTTTGAGAGGGAGCCATTTTTTCAGCTTAGGGTTCCCGGTAGCCTAGAGCTGGGGAGTCCCATATGTGAGGACTGACTTCCTGCTTGGTCCTGGAGAAAGAGTAGTTACTCACCTGTAACAGGTGTTCTCCAGGAGCAGCAGGAATCAGTCCTCAAGACCCTCCCTCCTCCCCTGGAGTTGCAGTCATATCATTCGTTTTGATTTTTTGCTGTCTTTTAGCTATGTCATCAGACTGAGCAAGATGGCACCCTTAGGTGGGAAGGGGGCCGCACATGCGCGCTGTATTCCCAAAGGCTTTCCTTGAAAGCTGGGGAAATGCTCCGCACGAGGGCTCCATCGGCGCCGACGTCACCCATATGTGAGGACGGATTCCTGCTGCTCCTGGAGAACACCTGTTACAAGTGAGTAACTACTCTGAATGGAACTACTCTGGGGACATCCAGGGGTTTTAAATCGTAGCGGAATACATCAGTGGAATACTAATATACCATCATTCACTAGAGATTCTGCGCACATAATACAAATCCTACAGGCTTTTGAAGGGTATCATGACGGGCTGATTTTAGCTACTTTGGATATTAATTCATTTTATACAAATATCCCACAACAAGAGGCGATTCATAATGTTAAGCAGACCTTAATCAGAAATACAGAACACAAGTGCATCTCTACCTTTTTCCTGACGCAATTTGCCAGTTTGGCATTGCTAGAAAATTGTTTTTGGTTTGATGGGTTTTTTTTAATTTGTCTGTTTTATATACCACCATTTATATCGGAGAAGACCGGAAACACTCCAGGTACCTTGTTTTACAAGCAAACTAAGGGCGTAGCGATGGGCTCCTCAATGGCACCTGATGTGGTGAATTTGTATATCGATTTTGAGACTGTTTCTCAACGCAATTTATTTACAAGCCTTATGTGAAATTATGGCAGCGGTACATAGAAGATGTTCTTTTAATTCAGGATGGGGACCAACAGCTTCTAGTAGAATTTCTAAAGTGGATTAATACGTTGCATCTCAATCTACAGTTCAAGGCACAATTTGATGAGAGAGAGCTTGCCTTCTTGGATATCAAGATTAAGAATGCGACTGACCGCAACCATTTTTTGGACTACCAAACTTACCTGTGAATCAATGCCTATGGGCCAAATGTATCAGCTCTGACCCAGTTTGTTTTGAGAGGTGTGTCCACACACTGCATACACGCTTTACTCAAAAAGGTTACTCTACCAAGTTTACCTAGAAGGTGTACCAGAGGGCTAAGGATACGGATCAGGATGCATTACTGCAGAAGAAGGATAAGATTCCCAACAATAAGATGATCTGTCCTATGCTCTTCTCAACACATTACAAACAGATAACTTTCATTTTGAGGCAAGGATGGCACATCATTCAAACCATTGCTGCGTTTGCATCTGAAGAGTTGACGATTGCGTACAGGAGGCATCCAAATTTGTCAAACATACTCGTACCCTTGGTCTTTCCCATTCCCCAAAGAAAGCCAAGGAACATCGGATGTTTTAAATGTGGTTCCTGCTCAGTTTGTCCACATGCCATCATCACAAAGGAGTTTGTTCATTCATCCTAGGACACAAGTATGGTTCCCACTTAAAGGGTTCACTAATTGTAATTCAGAGAATGTCATCTATTTGATCAAATGCCCATGTTATCTCCTATATGTTGGCAAAACCTGTTGAAGTGTCAAGGATCATCAAACACCGGAGTGCAATTAGATGCTCCTCTTCACAGAAACTGTTGGTCAGTCATTGGCTTGAGGCATCTCATTCTCTGGCAGATCTGAAATTCCTTGCTCTGAAATAGGTATATCCACATTGGTGTGGTGGAGATGTGAATAAGTCGCTCCTTCGGTTGGAGCAAAGGATAATATTTGATATAGACATTTTCCACCCCCAGGGTCTCAATCAAGACTCCGATTTGTCTGTCTTTTTATGAGACACAAATATCTGCGCTTTAGGACAGCCAGGCTGTTCAGTTTCTTTAGTCTCGATGCAATATCCATTTTTGTTTTGTGTTTTATGACTCCAAGGTCTTAGGCTTTTTATTGTCTGGTTACTACTACTTCACGTTTTTATGTTATTTATTACCCCATTTAGCTTCCTTCATTACTGTTTTTTAGTTCCCATTGTTTTTATTTCATTTTTTACCCCCTTTTTATCAATATTTATCATTGTTTTTATAGCTGTTTTACTTTTGAGTGCTGACAGAGTCGGTTCACGTTGTGACGGATGGGGGTACCCTGCTTTTGTTGGTATTTTACTGTGGTTTTATGTAGCCCTCTTTTTTTTATATGCAGATTGTTTTTTTTATATTAGCGTTTCATTATTGTATTTTTTAACACGTGGAGTACTTTTATGTAGAGTACCTCCATGGGTTACATTTTTGTTTTGCATCGTGTTTTTATGGGCCATTTAATGGTTAGTTTTTAATTTTTGTTTTTAAGTAATAGGGTGTTTTTGCATCCAGTACAATCCCTCGATATACAATTGTGGTCGGATGAAGTACAGTCTCTGCTACTCAATGGCATCCTCGGTATTATGGTTTATTGGTATTTTGCTTACGGGCTCCCTTATGGGATGTCACACCCCCTTTTACTTGGGCTTTTATGTGCACTAGTATAGATATACATGAATTTTATACACATGATTTTTATACACACTTTTTTACGTCAATTTTTTTTGCATTATTTAATTTGTGTATACTATCATGATTTATGCATGTTTTTTAAGGCTATTTTACCTTTTTTAACATCTGCTTTGATCACTTGTAATTTGTGTTATCGAGGGCAATATCTATACTACACCATGCGTGTTGTTCTTGTGGATTAGGGATACCCCTGGCTTAAATTATTGCTTAGGTGGAGTATAGTCCCCGAGATTCACATGGCACCTTCCACAGTCCGTTTTTATTCATAATGGTCTGCTGTTGGTCCTATTCATTGGAACGATTTGAACTGTAGGTATAGGAGTGTGGTTTGATTGCCATCAAAATATTAAGAATTTAAATCAGCTATCAACATCTGCCCCTCAAGTGCCATTTGCTGTACACTTATATAAAATGGATTCCCTATTTTTTTATCTTAGATCTGGAAACTACACACGTTAATTTCCTTTCACCTAGTCTGGGGCAAGTACTCCTAACAGTACAGCTACACCGCTCCTCGATTGTCACTCTCTATCAGGATTGGTGACATCATCACTGCCTCAATTTAAATTGTTGCCCTGAGAATATTCTGTTTTCTTCCATTGAGCAAATGAAGGTAGGAACACTGAGGACTTGACACTTTGAAACTCTTTGAGACAGCATGGGTAACAGTTCATGTTACCCATGTAAATGCCTTAACTGGGATTTTCCAAAGGCATCTACACGGGTAGTGCCTTTGGAAAATCCCGGTTAATTCCCTAACATGCTCAGATGCTATCCGCTTAGCATCGGGTGTGCGCGGGACATTCCGGGGCAGAGCAAGGGTGGAGGAAGTGGATTGTTCATTGCTACCTTGTTAGCCCTCGGCACCTTAAAGATAGGTGTGAAAAACCCTCACCTATCTTTAAGGCAATGGAGCTAACCGGGCAGCATAAAAAATCGGTGCTACCTGGCTAGCTCCTATGACGACAACCGGATTTTCAATGTTGGCGGCTGCATATAAACTTGACATTGAAAATCTGGGTTAGACGAATGGCGGGCGGGCTATGCGCAGACGTGCCTCTTAGCACCATCCAACTGAATATCGGGCCCTATATTTTTAGTATCAGAGACGGCTTTTGTTTATCATGGCGAATTATTGGCTAGGGTTGGGAGAAACTATACTGCCTTTTTCAGAGATCCAGCTTGCCCCTTTTTTTTTTTTTGAGATGAGCTTTTCAATAATAGTACTGCTGAGGGACTATAGACTGTGTATTGTCATGAGGCTGGAGCTAGAGAAGAAACAGTCTTGAAAAAAACTCCTGATTTTCATGGAACTCAGAAAAGGCAGAGAGCGCAGTTCCAGCGCAGCTCAGCCAGAGGGCGCATGAACAATTACACAGTACCTGAAGCAACGTGCTCTAGCATTGATCACATTAGTAACAAGCAGTTTCACCTGTCCTCAAACTCAGAACGTGCAAACCAGAAATCCCTTTATAAAGGAAACCAGATGATCAGGGAAGGAGGAACAGGAACCGGCAGAGGCAGGAGCAAGATCCAGAGAGGCGAGGTCAGAAGGACCGTCAGCAGAAGGATTAGCAGCCGGAGCAGTGAGAGAAGCCTGGAACAGGAAGGCTTCCATGTGCAGCCAACTCAAGGAGACAGAATCCAAAAGAGGTATACTCAAAGGGATAAAGTCCAGAGAAGCCAAAGGTATTGGAACGGAGTCCAAAGCCAAGCAAGCCAAAGAAGCAGCTTGCCTGATGAAAGCAATTCTTCTAGCCCAAGTAAGTCTCCTATGCTAAACCAGAAAGGCACAAGGAAAGGAGATTCCTTCTACAGGGATACTTTTGCCCAGAAACACAGAGAGTGGAAATCCACGTCAGGTTTTCCTGGTAACTCTGATTGTAGAGCAGTGCACAGAACAGCTTGTCAGCCTGAGAAGCTACGTCACAAGCTGAGTCCTGGGTGTGGCAGCCTACAGAAGCCAAGGTATGAAAAGCCTTTCATTATAAGGGAAAGTTTAAGTGATGAAAACCTTATGCAAATAGATAAGCCTCAGAAAGTTAGAAGAAGTAAAGCTAACCTTTTAAAAGCACTTCCCAACAGTGTGCTAAGGAAGTTGTATGAGAAACAGAAGAACCCCTGTGAGGAGTTAACAGATACTGAAGACAGTCATAGCATTGAAGAAGGGAGTGACCCAGAATCAATGGACTTTGATTGTGAAACCAGTGTTCCCATTCCTCAGAGTGAACTAATGGAATGTAACTTTTGTTCAAGAACTAGCTTGATTGCCTTGCTAGATGTATAGAGAAAAGAGAACTCTGCATATGGTGAAGTTGATAACCATTTGTTTCCTGATGTTAATTTTCTATTGATTTGAAAGAAGCCTTAACCCAGATAAACAGTTAATTGTGAAGCCTACAACCCTTAACTGTTTATATCACGGTGGAACCTTTTTGTTAGAGAAAAGAATTACCTTCATTTTCTTTAGTGTCTTATTGAACCTAAGCGTTGACCGGGGAAATAAAGCCTTATTACCCTGCACTTTGGCGTAGATTGTTCTTTGTAAGGAGTTCTGCACTACAAGGACCAGAATCCTCCTGGTCCTTCAGCTCAACCACTCCTTAATATAAATTAAATGTCACCGGACGCCCTTATTTCCTAAGCCAGTAGGGGCGCCTGGGGACAGTATCTGTTTCCCGACATCCCACAAAATGCCACTCCATGTTCCTCAGTGTGGTTTATAAATGCGGTATTCCGCTGATGTATTCCCTTATGATTTAAAACCCTTGGGTGTCCCCAGAGTGGCTCCATTCATACACATTTTGCTCTTACATGCATACAGTTTTCAGGGTGAACAGTTTTCTTCTATACTCTTGTTGGGCTTTGTCCTCCTTCTTTTGTTGCCCCTTTGTTGCCTCTTGAGATGAATGGTTTCCATTGGTCTAATGCCTTATCTTATACTTTTAGGTGGTTCAATACTGTCAATAGTGTTTGCTATACCAATTGGTGAGTAGGATTATCCCCTGAATCCATCCATTTATCATGTACAATTCTTGATTTACCATTGGCTTTACACATAATGAGTAATTGGAATGTTTAATATATTTTTTAGCTACTCCTTGATTTGATAGGAAAATAATATGACACACAATATATAATTATATAATGTCTTTTTAGCCTTATACCTAAACATACATACATGCCTTCTGAATGGTCAAAATTGATGTTGACTTTTAAGCTATATATGTGTCTAACGTTTTATGGTATTCATGATTTTAAGTATGGGTGTCTATTGTTCATTAGTATATTTATTATCCATTATTTATTTTTTATACATGTTGGTTTTGTTTTATTAATATTTTAAATTGTACTTTTTAGAGGTCACAGTCCCCCTCCCTGGCTGAAACATGTATCAAGCGGACCTCACAGGTTGAATATAGCTCACTTTCTATGGTGGTTTGTAGTCATGCATCAGTAGTCATGACAATATGTTGAGGCGGCGTCTGGAAGGGACATTCCACAAAAAGGTTGGAGTGAATAGTCCACCACCTGAGGCTGTCGAGAAGAACTCTTCGTTGTGGGCCATAAAGAGAAATCCTGGCCTGAAGAGGAGTGCTGGCACCAACTGAGTCTGAGATGTCATTGCAGGGGGTGCATGTGAGCAGGCAAGAGGTACTACATGCACCACTGCGACCATGTGCTCCAGTAGATGCAGGAGCACACGTGCTGGCATTGAGTTGCGTGTAGCAAGGGCAATGCTGAGGAATGCCAGCGCTTGAGCTCTCTGAATGGGACGAAAGGCTTTTGCTTACAGAGTGTCTAGATGTGCTCTGATGAAATCCAGATGTTGCTGAGGGATGGGTTTGGACTTCTCTGTGTTGAGGATGAACCAAGGGTCTGCAGGGTGTCAGAGGTATCCTGCATGGCTCGAGAAGCATTGGCACGGGAAGCACCCAAAATGAGCAAGTCATCCAGATAAGGGTAAATGCAGTGGCCCTGACGTCAAAGGTGGGCTACTACAACTGCCAGACACTTGGGGCCTGATTCCATCCTGCACTTCTGGGCCCTCTGCATCTGGCTGGAATTGGACGCACAGAGGGAGTCGCGATTCTGATCACGGGATTCCCGGCTGCCGGCTCCTGAAGCTGATTCCCCGCAGCCCAATCCCCGATCTGACCTCCTAAGGCCAGGATTGGGCTGCGGGGAATGTCCTCTGCCCCCCTGCCCCATCCATGCACTGGGCCCGCCGACCCCTGGCGACTAGGGAAACTTATTCCACCTCAGAGGTGAAATAAGTTCCCCATGCAAGTCGCCGGGCCTGGACGTACAGGGCTGACATTAGAATCGACTTTGTGCATAAGGGGCCAATGACCGCTCACTGCCTGCCCTAATGTCGCCCCCAACAGGACATCCATCCCCACTATTTGTGCCTCAGAATAACCCCCTTGTTGAACATTCGAGGGGTGGAGGAAATTCCAAAAGGAAGGACTTTGTACTGATAGTGGTAGTCAAAGAAGGTGAAGCGAAGGAACCTCTAGTGATGGGGATATGGTATAGGTATCTTTTAGATCCAGAGAGGCAAGCCAGTTCTGGAGACTCGAAGAGTGCATCTTGAACTTTTCTCTCTTGATGAAAAGATTGAGATGACGGAGGTTCAAGATCAGTTGAAGGCCCCTAGATTTCTTGGGGATCAGGAAGAAGTGTGAATAAAATCCCTGACCCCTCTCGGGAAGTGGGACAAGTTCAATGGCATTATTGAGGAGGAGCTGAGTAACACTCCTTTGGAGTTTTGTAGCCCAAATGCATGACCCTGCATGTTTTAGCATTAAATCTCAGCTGCCAAATTCTTGACCATTCTTCAAGCTTAGCTAGATCCCGCCTCATGTTATGTACTCCTTTCTGGGTGTCTATTCTATTGCAGATTTTGTTATCATCCATAAAGAGGCAAACCTTACCCGACAGCCCTTCTGCAATATCACTAACAAAGATGTTAAAAAGAATCGGACCAAGGACAGATCCCTGCGGCACACCACTGGTAGCTGCCTTCTTCATTTACCTGTACCCTTTGTCGCCTCCCATTCAACCAATTTTTAATGCAGCCAATCACTTTAGGGTTCATTCTTAGGGTGCTCAGTTTGTTTATAAGTCACCTATGCAGAACCATGTCAAAGGCTTTACTGAAATCTAAGTACACTACTCTAGGGCTCTCCTTCGGTCCAAACTCCCCGGTCACCCAGTCAAAGAAATCAATTTGATTTGTCTGACAAGACCTGCCTCTGCAGGATCCAAAGCAGCATGGGTTTACCAATCTACTGGACTCGAGAAACCTCACTGTCTTTTCTTTTAGCAGCGCTTCCAATAATTTACTCATCACAGAGGTTAGACTAACCGGCCTGTAGTTTTCAAGCTCATCCTTACTTCTGCTTTTGTGTAAAGGGACCACATGTGCTTTCTCCAGTCCTCTGGGTCCACTTCTGACTCTAAAGAAGCACTGAAAAGGTCAGTCAGTGGAATTGCTAGAACGTCCCCAAGTTCCTTCATTATTCTTGGATGTATCCCATACGGTCCCATCTCTTTGTTTAGCTAGTACCTCACGAACGCAGTCTTCTGAAAATCGTTCAAAATCCCTGTCACTTCTGTTCCTATTTGTGGGTGTTTTCTGAGGTCCTGCTCCTGGCCCTTCATCTGTGAACACAGAACAGAAATATTTGTTAAGCAATTCTGCTTTATCCCAATCAGTTTCTACATATTCCTCCCCTTCCCCCTTGAGTCTCACAATTCCACTTTTGTACTTTCTTCTCTCACATATCTGAAAAATGTCTTATCCTGTTACCAGTTGCCGGAATAATTCTCCCTGTAGAGAACCTAGGATCTCCTTACTTCTAGATGACACTGTAGCAGGGATGTGCCAATCAACATCTGGCATATTGAAATCCCCTATAAGTAGCACTTGTCCTTTCGTGGCAATACTGCGTATGTCTGCTATTAAATCCCCGTCCACTTCTTTTCCCTGTGAGGGAGGTCTGTATATCACGACAATGCAAATGAATTTCCCTTTCCCTCTTTCTAGTTTAACCCACAGTGCCTCCTCTCTCTCCCTTTTAAGCCCTGTAGATCCAAAGATTTAATATTATTTTTTACATATAGTGCCACTCCTCCTCCCCTTCTTCCTACCCTGTCCTTCCTGAATAAAGTATAGTCCTGTATAATTACATCCCAGCCATAGTTGTCCATGAGCCATGTCTCCATAACCATTAAATGCAAATCAGCATCTTCCATTAAAGCCTCAACATCTGGGATCTTATTTCCTATACTATGGGCATTTATACACACCGCTTTCCAGATGTTACCCCTTTTACTCATTTCTACAGAGTTATTTAATGTTTGTTACCTGGGGACTTTCTTCACCCATCCCCAATGAATCTAGTTTAAAGTGGAGAGACTTGTGCAGGCTGCATGTGGTCAGTTTAAAAACTGATTCTCCAGGCACAGGCAGACGGAAAGCAGGCATGCATGCTCAGTGAGGTAATAAAGCCTCTCTGAGCTCTGGGAGATCCATCACAAGGCTCAGTCTGGGGACTTCAACTTTGAGTGTGCCTGCATCCCCCTGCTTGTCTCTGGAAAAAGGAAGGGGCAAATTTTGCTAATATTATAGAGAAAGAAGCAACAGGTTTTAGCTATCTGTTAGATGTGTGTGAAGAAGGAGAGTGAGGAGTCAAAGATAATCCCAAGGTTTTACTCATATTTAGAGACCAAAATTTCAAGCCTCCAAAAAAGATAATAGCACAAGGTGCAGAAATACCAATAAAACAAGAGATCAAATATTTAAGTATAACCATTGACAGCAACCTCAACATGACCCCTGTGATGAAGCTGACACTACTGAAGCTATGGAATTAGGGGAAAACTCCGTTTCTTTTAAAGAAACTGATTTACAGAGAATGCAGTTACCAAGAAGTGCAGCTAGAGGGAGTAGGCATGAGGCTGCAGAAGGTAGGCTGACACACCCAGATTGTAATGATGCAATAGCTAATCAAACACACCTAAGTAGAGGGCCAGAAAGCTCACTAAAGAAACAGCTTTATAAGCAGTGCTCGGTCAGGAGAATAGAGAGACGATCACAGGAGCAGAGAGGACCACAAATACAGAAAGCAACAGAAACCCCTGCTACTAAGGAGAGAGAAAGGGCAAAGCTCCAACTACGGAAGGAAAGGCAGTTAAGCTTGCAGTCCTTACAAGGAAGGGACAACTTCCAGGAAGGACAAGCCCATGCTGAAATGCTCCAGAAAGACGTCTCCAGGGAAGACAGAGTAAGCAGGAGAGTGCCTGGTAAAGGGAATACCAGCAACGCACGTCTC
The DNA here is from genome assembly GCA_033557465.1 of Ichthyophis bannanicus. Taxonomy (NCBI): domain Eukaryota; kingdom Metazoa; phylum Chordata; class Amphibia; order Gymnophiona; family Ichthyophiidae; genus Ichthyophis; species Ichthyophis bannanicus. The sequence goes on along the minus strand of CM066045.1, from coordinate 21,165,434 downwards.
AGAGAGCAAAGGTACATTTACCCCTCCTTTCCTGAATGTGTGACAGGTCCCAGAAAGGCTTATAAACCAGAGAGCCATAGATATGAGAAACAAAGCTGGAGAAAGCTTTGGAAACCTGTGCAGAAGGTCCTAGATAAAAGCCATATTAATTGTTTGCCAGACCAGGTCCAGCCAGGCTGGAAAGTCTTGGAGAGAACTACTGAAGTGCAACCAGTTTTGCCTAGGGAAAGCTCAGGCTTAGCAGACACCATATCTGAGCAAGAGGATATGCAAACAGACCTTGTAGAATCAGAATCATTGCTACCTGAATATCCTATGGACTGTACTCTCTGTGTAGCTGAGAGTATAGAATCTCTCACAGAGTCATAGCATAAGACATGCTTTAAAAAATGTCATTGCTTTGTTGAGCTGAAAAGAAGAAGCTTTTTGTGTCTATTTAACCTGTTGATATTGAAAAATCCTGCTTGAATGGAAAAGACTGTGAAGCTCTTATAACAGTTTTGGACTTTGTAAATACTTTGGTAGAAACCCTGAATCAAGGTGAATTCTGTTGTCTTCTTGGAGAACCTTAGCACATCAGGGGAATAAAACCTTATATTTAACCCTGCACAAGGCTCACACAACTATTCTTTATAAAGAAGGGAACTACAAGGACCATAATGCACCTGGTCTAAGTTAAAGTTTCTGGCTTCAACAAACAATAAATGTCTGCCCTGACCCTTCAGCACGCTGCCATCGGGAGGGGCTGTGACACCCCTCACATCAAAAATGCATCCAAAACTGCATACTGGAAGCTAAAGGTCATCAAACCCCTTCAACATCTTCTGCAAGAGACAGACTTCAGATCAGTACTACAAGCCATAGTCAGTCACAACACACCTCGACTATGGAAACATCATTTACCAAGGCCTACCAAAAAATGCTCTATATCCAATCCAATTAGTCCAAAACACTGCTGCCAGAATCCTCACTGCCAGCTTGTCCATCCATCACATAACATCAATCCTAAAAAATCTACACTGACTCCCAATAACCAATGAGCAAAATACAAAACCATCACTACAACCTTCAAGATACTTCATAACCTCTCAGCTCCCTGCCTCTCAGAGCTGATCACAACAACCTACTCAACAAGACCAAGAAGAGCCTCCAATCAGAACCTCCTGAACATCCATCCGCTCAGGACCAAAACCACACAGCAGACCTGCAACAGAGCATTCTCCTTGTATGCCCCATCAATATGGAACTCACTGCCAGATAACATAAGATAAGCGAAATCCATCACCAAACAAAAAAAACAACTAAAACCACACCTATTCAGAGAATACTACAGACCTGATGACAAAACATAATTAGGAGCTAAAATACCACATAGAAGGACAGCTAAGCTGAACCAACCATTCCTCCCCATAAAACGTAGGCCTCTCTACATGTAAATAGTTCGCTCCCCCCACATAATGTATCTTGTATTTATCTCCAAGTTATAACTTGTGTTCAATGTAAAACGATTCCTCTGCAATTGTTATGTTGTTTGATGTAAACTGCCTTGGATAAAGGCAGTATAGAAAAACTGTTAAATAAATAAATAAATGTTGCAAGCTGAGGAAACCGGGAGGAGTAGTGTTATCCACAGAAATAGAGAGAGGAGGAGGGGGAGGTGGGCTTAGGGGGAAATATCAGATGTTTTAACCATTTTCAATTTCAGATGGCAGTGAGACATCCAGGCGCTAATGTCAGATAAGCAGGCAGAGATCTGGGACTGGATTCCTAGAGAGAGTTCAGCATAGACATGGTTCTGAAAACCATGGGAGGAGATGAGCGCACCAAGGGACTGAGAGAAAAGAGATCTTAAGACAGCCCTGGGGGTACACGAACTGGAATCAGGATGGCAGTAGAGGAAGATCCAACAGAACATACACTAAAAGTGTGATGGGAGAGAGAGAAAGAAAACCAGGACAGGACAGAACCCCTAAATTCAAGTGAGGACTGGGTATCGAGGAGAAGGTGATGATCAACAGTATCAAAAGCAGCAGAAAGGTCAAGAAGGATAAGGATTGAGTAAAAGGCCCTTGGATTTGGTGAGGAACAAGTAATTGGAGGCTTTGGCAAGAGCAGTCTCAATAGAATGTAGAGGGCAAAAGCCAGATTGCAATGGATCTAGAGGGGACTGAGAAGTGAAAAAATCCCAACAGTGGCAGTGAACTGCACATTTAAGTAGTTTAGAAATAAAGGGGAGGAGTATCACCTTAGCCTTCAATCAAAGTGGTCACAACACAATTGTGGGATACATTTAACACAAGGGGATATGAGACACATACACTAATACTTACAGGGAACAAGGGCAACAAAGGGTTAAGTGGCTTGCCCAAGACCACAAGGAGCACCTGTGGGACTAGAAACCCCAGTCCTTCCATCCCAAGGTTGCTGTCCTCTAGTGGGATTTGAACCCCTGACTTCCAGCCTGAGGTAACTTACCCCAACCACTAGGCCACTCCTCAAGGGATGGTTTCTTCAGGATAGGTGTAACCACAGTGTGCTTGAAGGCTGCAGGAACAGTTATGGTAGTAAGTGATAGATTGAGGATATGATAGATGGAAGGGACAACAGTGGAGGAGATGGAGTTTAGTAGATGGGTGGGGATGGGATCAAAGGAGCAAGTAGTAAGTTTAGAGGAGAAGAGAAAATGTGTGGTTTCTTCCTCAGTGATCTTAGAAGAGGAAGAAAGGACGATAGAGGTTGAGGGAAGGATTACGGAATGAAGAGGGGGAAGCGGGGGATGAGATGACCCCTGGGGGAACTCAAGAATAATCTTGTGGGCTTTGTCATGGAAGTAGTCAGCCAAAGGCTGGTTAGAAAGGGAAGGAGGGGTGTATCATTCCCTTGATTCCAAAAACTATGTTGATAAATTTGAAGATTTCTCCTCATATTATTGTTCTTTTCTTTCAGCCTAGCACCTTAGTTAAAAAGGAACGTCTAGAGTTTCTGCAAAACAGGTTCTAGTTAACTCCAGGGGAGGCCCAACCCAAAGCATGGGATCAACTCCCGAAAATGCTCTAACATTTCTCTGTAACTCCCAGTCCGAGTTGGCTGATTTTTGAACTCTTTAATCGGTTTTTCCCACATTCCAAGTTTTATCCTGTTATATTACATTTTGTGAGAGTTATTTTCCCCCAGATGAACATTTTTGACCTCTCATGTATAAGTCTTTCCAAGTTTTATTGGGTTGGAAAAAATAAAAATGAGTGCTCTGGAGCCGATTGCCTTGACCCAGAATACCCAAGGATGCAAGCTTGAATCCTTACTGAAGCAGTCCTTTGAAGTGTCTGCTTCAGCTTTGCAAGTGTCTATCTGCAGCACTTAAATAATGAGAGCCTGTTTACAGTGGGTACAGAAGTGGTCTTCTGAGGAGTTAGATGGTCTGGATCAGGATCCTCAGGAGCCTGCCCACCTAGAGGAAGGTTTGACTTGTGTGGTTGTTCCTTTGTATGACTTTATCCATACCTCAGGCAGGACAATTGTGGTATCTGTTTCAGCTAGGTGACTGTCGTAGCTATTGATTTGGCCAGCATACATAGTGTCTAAAACGCAGCTGCAGGCTTCCCTTTCAGAGGGTTGTTATTTGGAGAGGATTGTACAGGACTCGGGTCAGACAAAGCAGTTGCTAGAGGTCAAGCCTAAGTCGTCGCTCTAGGCTTCATCAGGGAATACCAGATTTCAGGAGGCATGGTGCTATCATTCAGGCAAGACCTCAACTTCTCATTCTTGTTTTGCAACTAAATCTTCTACCTTTCATTATGCCAAAAAGGGGGTTTCCAGGCTGTAAGGCTGCAGGGGCCTCCTAGAAAGCCTAGTGATTATTTAGAGATCCCTGCCTTGATAGAATGGATAGAAGAGGACCTGTATCACTTCCAATCAGTGGGTTCTGGATGTTATCAGAAGGAGATATGTGCTGATTATAGTATTTCCATGCTGTGCTCTGGCCAAAAGGGTGGCACTGATTTTGACCTTGGAGAGGTTATGGGCCTTAGGGTAGTTGTGCCCATTCTAGAGGAAGAAAGGGACACAAGACATCATTCCATTTATTTTGTGATTCCCAAAAAGGAAGATTCCTTCCACCCCCTTCTGTATTTGAAAGGAGGAAATCTAGCCCTCAAGAGTTCTCTACTTTCAGCAAACATGGGAACCCCTTACTAAGCCTCATCAGCAGTTCGTGTTGATTGCGGTGCTAGGTCAGCACTACCAGTTCTGAATGCTGATGTTTGATCTCACCACAGCTTGTCAAACCTTCTCAAAGGTCATGGTGGTGGTGGTGGTAGTGGCAGTGGTAACAGAAACTCCTCAAAGAGAGAGGATTCTAGTTCATCCTTATCTAGACCACTGGATGATAAGAACAAAGTTAAGAGTTGGAGAGCCAAGAGTTGACAACATTGGTAATACAGAGGTTGCAGACTTTTGGATGGGTCATCAATTTAGAAAAGAGCAAGCTGATCCCTTTATCGGTGTCTATAGTATTTATGGAATGAATAACAAAAATCACCCAGAATACGACTGGAATGCAAAAGTTGGCAACAAAGAAGAAGGCAAAGTGGTTGGAAAATATGGACTTGTCAACAAAAACAAAGCTGGAGAAAGACTGATAGAATTCTGCAAGACCAATGATCTATTCATTTCAAACACCTTCTTCCAGCAACACAAGCAATGACTGTACACGTGGACTTCACCTAATGGATTGTAAAGAAATCAAATTGACTACATCAGTGGAAGACAATTATGGAAAAGTTCAATAACATCAACAAAGACAAAACCTGGAGCTGACTGTGGTACAGATCATCAACTACTAGTATGCAAACTCAAGCTAAAGTTGAAAAAGAGCAAGCCACTCATGAATGTAGCAAAATATGACTTTGAGAATATGCCACTGGAATTTAAAGACTGCCTGAAAAAATATATTTATTGCTTTAGATACAAATGATAGAGTTCCAGAAGAGTTATGGGATGACATCAAGAAGGTTGTGTTGGAAGAAAGCGAGAAGTCTCTACATAAGATGAGAAAGCAAAAACGACCAAAATGGATGACTGAAGAAACTCAGAAAATTGTCCAGAAACGCAGAGAAGCTAAAGTCAGAGGAGAAATAGAGGCAATCACAGAACTCAACAGAGATTTCCGATGTTCAGCAATACAAGACAAGGAGAAGTACTACAATGACACATGCAAGGAAATAGAATCAGAAACTATTAGAGGAAGAACAAGATAGACTTTTCTAAAACTATGAGAGTTAAAGAAAAAATTCCAGCCTCAAATTGGAATGCTACAAGATGCTCAAAGATCCATGTTGAATGATGCCGAGAATATAAAGAAAAGGTGGAAAGAATACACAGAGTCATTATACGATAAAGATCAAGTGGACCAACAGCCGTTTCAACCTGTAGCTTATGATCAGGAAACATTGGTAATGAAAGAAAAAGTAAAAGCAGCATTGAAGACCTTATCAAAGAACAAAGTGCTGGGCATTGATGGCATTCCCATTGAAGTATTACAGCAATCGGATGAAGCTGTTACCATACTTACAAGGCTCGGCCAGGAAATTTGGAAAACAAATTAATGGCTAACTGACTGGAAAATATCTATGTTTATACCAATACTGAAGAAAGGTGATCAGACTAACTGTGGAAATTATCGCATAATCACTCTGATTCCAGATGGCAGCAAGATTCTACTCAAGATCATTCAGCAGAGACTACATCCAAACCTGGAATGAGAACTGCCTGAAGTGCAAGCAGGGTTCAGGAAAGGGCGAGGAACAAGAGACATCATTGCAGATGTGAATGGATCCTTGAAAAGACAAAAGAATACCAAAAGAATATCCATATTTGTTTTATTGACTGCAGTAAGGCTTTTGACTGTGTAAACCATGAGAAACTCTGGGCCACATTAAAAAGCATGGGTATACCATAAGAACATAAGATATGCCATACTGGGTCAGACCAAGGTCCATCAAGCCCAGTATTCTGTTTCCAACAGTGGCCAATCTAGGTCATATGTACCTAGCAGTTTCCCCAAGAGACACAAGTTCCACAATGCTTGTACTGGGTCAAGCATTGATATCTTCGGTCACTTCTTAATAATGGTTTATGGACCTTTCCTCCAGGAACTTGTCCAAACCTTTTTTAAACCCAGCTACACTAACAGCCTTTACTACATCCTCCGGTAACAAATTCCAGAGTTTGATTACACGTTGAGTGAAAAAATATTTTCTTTTACTAGTCTTAAATAGTTTACCCTGTAGCTTCATTGCATGTCCCCTAGTCTTTCTATATTCTGATAACGTAAACAATCGATCTACGTTTACCCGTTCCACTCCGTTCATTAATTTATAGACTTCTATCATATCTCCCCTCAGCCGTCTCTTTTCCAGGTTAAAGAGCCCTAACCTTTTTAGCCTTTCCTCATAGGAGTATCCTTCCATCCCCTTTACCATTTTGGTGGCTCTTCTCTGAACCTTTTCTAAAATCGCTATATCCTTTTTAAGATACGGCGACCAGAATTGCACACAATATTCAAGGTGCGGTCTCACCATGGAACGATATAGAGGCATTATAATATCTTTTGTTTTATTTTCCATTCCTTTCCTTATCATACCTAGCATTCTATTTGCTCTCTTGGCCGCCGCTGCACACTGGGCCGAGGGTTTTAACATGGTATCCACAATGACGCCTAAATCTTTTTCCTGGGTGGTGGTTCCTAATGTGGAACCTTGCATCGTGTAACCATAGTTTGGGTTGTTCTTCCCTAGGTGCATAACCTTGCACTTGTCCACATTAAATTTCATCTGCCATTTTGATGCCCAGTCTTCCAATTTATCAAGATCCTCTTGCAATTTTTCACAATCCTCTTGGGTTTTAACAACTTTAAATAGTTTTGTGTCATCTGCAAATTTGATAACCTCACTCGTTATTCCACTTTCCAGGTCATTTATGAATATGTCAAAAAGCAGCAGACCCAGCACAGATCCCTGGGGTACACCACTATTCACCTTTCTCCATTGGGAAAATTGGCCATTTAGCCCTACCCTCTGCTTTCTATCTTTTAACCAGTTCCTGATCCACAATAGTACACTGCCTCCTATCCCATGACTCTTTAGTTTTGCCAAAAGTCTCTGATGAGGGACCTTGTCAAAGGCTTTCTGAAAGTCCAGATACACAATATCAACCGACTCACCTTTGTCCACCTGTTTATTCACTCCTTCAAAAAAACATAACAGATTAGTAAGACAAGATCTTCCTTGTCTAAAGCCATGTTGGCTGTCTCCCATTAGCTCGTGACTATCTACATGCTGAGTAATTTTATTCTTTATGATGGTTTCTACCATTTTTCCCGGTACTGACGTCAGGCTCACCGGTCTGTAGTTTCCCGGATCACCCCTGGAACCCTTTTTAAAAATTGGTGTTACATTGGCGATCCTCCAATCTTCAGGTATTAGAGATGATTTTAATGATAGTTCAGAGATTACTAATAGCAGGTCTGCAATCTCATATTTCAGTTCTTTCAACACCCTTGGATGTATACCATCCGGCCCAGGTGATTTGCTACTCTTCAGTTTATCTAATAGTTGTAAGACATCTTCCCGATGTATCAATATTTCCTTCAACCAGCACACCTGATAGTTCTCTTGCACAACCTTTACATTGATCAAGAAGTCAACAGTTCAAACGGAACAAAGAGAAACAGAATGGTTTAAAATCAGCAAAGGTGTACAACAAGGCTGCATACTTTCCCCCTAAATCTTTAATTTATATACAGAACAAATAATCAGAGAAGCAAGACTGTATGAAGACAACCGGTGTGTGAAGATTGGTGGAAGACTCAACAACCTTCGCTATGCTGATGATACCATATTACTGGCTGAAAGTTAAGACGATCTGAAACATTTGCTTCTTAAGATCAAATAACATAGTCTTAAAATTGGTCTGCACCTTAACGTTAAGAAGGCAAAGATCCTGACAACTAGCAAAATCAATAAGTTCATCATTGATAGAGAAGAGATTGAAATAGTGGACAACTTTAACTTACTTGGATCAACAATCAATAAAGAAAGGACTAGCAATCAAGAAATCTGACAACGTATTGCTCTTGGTAAAATGGCTATGAAGGACCTAGACAAGATTCTCAAGAGCAGAGATGTCTCTGTCCATACAAAAATTCAACTTGTCCAGGCCATGATATTTTCAATAACATCATATGGATGTGAAAGGTGGACAGTGAAAAAGATAGACAGGAAGAAAATGGATGCCCTTGAATTATGGTGTTTGCGATGAATACTATGTATATCATGGACTGCCTGAAAAACAAACCAGTCAGTACTAGAGGAAATCAAACCTAAACTTTCCTTAGAAGCTCAGATGACAAGACTTCAACTTTCATACTTTGGACACATCATGCGAAGAGAGATATCATTGGAGAAAGACATAATGTTTGGCAAGGTAGAAGGTCACCATAAAAGAGGAAGGCCGGCAATGAGATGGATCAATACAATAACAGCAGCTATGGATACCACTCTATCAACAATGAGCTGCTTGGCTGAAGACTGAACAAAGTTTAGGTCAACTATCCAGAGGGTCGCCAGGAGTCAGCACGGACTCAACGGCACTTAACAACAACATAAGCTAATAATAATAATAACTTCTACAGGTGAGCTTAAACATACCTAAAGGCCATTACTAGTTATGCTCAAAGATATCATTGGTCCATTATATCTTGTTATAAATTAATCACTCAAAACATACTCTAATTTTAGTATACAAACTCTCGAAAAAAGTATTTATTGGTGCATTTAGATACTTGTAGGAGGAAGGAGTTTCTCCGCAATAAAAGGATGCTCAAACTGCAGACCCGGTGAAGGTGAGAGCACTGAGAACTTGAGATTGTATGCAGGTCCTTGACTCTATGGTCGCAACCCTTAAGTTTGTGCCCTGAGCCCACGCTCATATGCATTCTGTCTAGGTGATGTTATTATGATACTGGTCAGCACAGCATCAGCATTATGAAGTGCATCTGCTTTAGATGGTGGAATCCAAATCCAATTTCTGATGGTGGCTGAATCCATAGAACCTGTCAAAGGGATTCATGTTGTTTGTGTATTGATGTTGTTGAATGTTTGACTGGATTGTAAAAGTGATTTTTGGTGTTTTCTTTCTTTTGTTCTGTCTTTTTAGTTACCATATCCATTGCTGTGCTATGCCATTGCTCCACGCCTTTGTGATGTGAAAACGTGATGCCAACATTCCCTTAACGTAGGAGTACACCTAAGAAGCAGGATGTGCTCCTGAGTGCTCCTTTGAGCACCTCCTGAAGGGGCCTTGAGTTGACTTAGAGCTTTCTCTCCTTTCTATAGTCATCGTTTCTGGCATGTCCTTTCCCTATATCCCCATCTTAATAGGCAGCCAAACAGAACTTGCCTCCTCCACAAGATCCAGTACTGCTGTGAAAGGTTTGTACTCTCTCTCTGAACTTGCTGTACCTCTGCTATCTTTATCAGGCACATCTCCTCAACTTCAGGTAAGCCTCTTAAACACACGCTATCTAAAAAGTAAAGGCTGTCTGATATATGATTTATTTGTGCAATATAAATATGTCATCTTTGCTGTCTCAGAAACATGGTTAAAGGATGGAGATGCTCATTATGTAGCCCAGGCCTGTCCTCCTGATTGCTTTCCAGTATTTCACATCGACCTTGTCGGGGGGAGGGGAAGGCAGGGCTTGCTCTTTGGTTCACTTTGCACAAGGGGGATCTCTTGTCACCCTAACATTTTTGGATGCAGCATGTAATCAAATTTCTGATGATCCTCACCTAAATTGTTTTCTTGTTTAACATCCTCTGCCACCTATACAGTCTTCGCTGAAGGAGTTGTCCTCCCTGATAGCTGAAAGTTCTCTTCTTCCAGGAATCTTAGTCCTTGGTGATTTTAATATTCACGCAGAATCACCAGCTACTAACCTAGACAGGGATTTTACTATATTACAAGACCTAGAATGAATCCTCTTTTCAAAAGCGGCCACTGCTTGGTTCTGATCCTGGTCAAGGGTATTCACTTTGCTGAGACTCAGACTGGGCTCCTCTTATCCTTGACAGATCATCATTTGCTGAATTTCTGCCTTTCTGGGACATATCTTACTTCTCAGGCTCTTCCTACATACAAATTTACAAGGAAGTTGCATCATGTAAATGCTGAAATATTGATTCTCCTTTTACAGTTTCCAATTGAAGATAAAATCTCTATATTGATGCATACATTGGCAAAAGCTTTAGACAAGTTAGCACCCTTTTCACAGAGGCTGATTAGAGAGGAAAAGCATTATCCTTGGTATAATAGTGAAATATGTCAGGTTAAACAGCAACTTTGAAGTACCAAGGATCTCTGGAGGAAATCTAAGTCCCCTAGTTTATTATATACGTGCAAGCTCCTACAGACAGCCTTAAAGGCTAAGATTAGAGCTGACTATATATTCTCAGGAAGAGGGTCCTCAAAGACCCTTCCAGATAGTAATAACATTTTCCAATACCAATCCTTCCACTTTGGAAATAGGTCCCACTACCTATGCAGATTACTCGATAGATAAGGTCCATACCCATAGAAGATTAGGACAATAAATTTCTTCCTATCAGATACCAACACCTCTCATGATACTTGCCTGAGGACTTCCCAAAGTTTGTTTACCAGTTTTTATCCCCAAACTAGCTTGGTGAAAACAGCTCAGTAGGAAATCCGCCACAGCTCATAGGTCACTTGGAAAGTGTTCTTTCTTGTAGTGGTTATTTTGTTTAGAAAAATAAGTACATTTCAAGCCTTGAACCTATGAACTGTATACTTATATTCATCGCAACCGATCAGTTCTTCATACTCATCTTAAGTTCTTACTGAAGGTAGTCACACCTTTCCACGTCAATAAAATATTGTTCCCTATATTTTGCCTTAAATCTCCTAATTCATGTGAGAAGTCCCTTCACACTCTGGTATGCAAAAAAACTCTCACTTATCTTATGAATTGAATCCATCAGAAAGTCTATTCACTATTTATCTACTTCAACCCTAGCAGAGTTGGTATTCTAGTGGTGAACAAACTTTTGCAAATTGGCAAGCATCCTGCATCCAATTCTGCAAGGAACAGACTAGTACTCTAGCCAGTAAAGTAAAACCATATCAAATCAGAGCCACTGCAGCTACTGTAGGCCCTCTTGAAATCTGCTTTGTTGGATACCATATGCAAAATAGGGACTTAGTCCTCACTTCATACCTTGAGTTTGAAGTATCTCTTGAACCAGTCCACAATCAGAGAAGATGCATTCAGTTGAGCTCTGCTGGTCAGTCCATATTTGTAACATTAGCAATTCTTGTATCTTTCTTTTGGACTGGGCTGCTCCTAGACAATCGATGAATTATAGGTAAATTGAGCAACCCTGAGCTTGGGAGTTACCCACTTGTATGCCTGACTCATTCCTACTTCTTAACAGGAAAAGCATTGTTTCTCACCTATACCGGGTGTTTTCTATAGGTAGCAGGATCAGCACACAATCTTCTCCATCTCTCTGAGAGTTGTATTCCTTCTTGAGCTACTATGGAACTAACTGAGTTGAGGGATTGATGAGATCACTGCATGCGGGAAGGGCTGCACATGCCCAGAATGTTTTAGTTAGTTCAGAGCTTTGGGAGACCTGTTGTTGTCCTGAAGCCATTGTATGACATCATGCACTTGTGTGCCTAATCATTCCTGTTCTCTGTGGAAAATAACTATCACAGGTGAGAAACAGTGGCATACACTGGGCTTTACCTTGGGGAAACATATAGGCAAGCATTTAAAATAAAAGTGTCTTTCAATGCATGTTTTTATAGTAGGTGTGGTGGGGGGAAAGGTTTTAGATAAAATGAAAGAAGACTGTTTCTTAATGCTAGATTTCCTTTTCCCAATGTATACAAAGGTTTGGGGTTTTTAATCAAATGTGTCAACATGGATCCTATTGACTTGTATGTAACTGTTTGAGTGGAGTAGTAGCTGAATCAAGTTTCCTGCCTCAGACAGGAGTAAGTTACTCAGGTCTGAAAGCAACCAGAAAACAATGGAAGGTACATATGTGTTTGGATGACTTGGTCATTATGGTCAGGTCTATGGGCATAGTGGAGAGTGACAGTAGAATGTCTATGGGGACTCTTCCCAGGGCTGGGTCACCTAGGGTTTCTTAGGGATGGCAAAACGTTGCTGCAATCAATGCAAAACACTAGATGCTAAGATCCCGATAGTCACACAAACTCAAAAAAACATTAGCGCACACTTTGACAATTACCTAACCTCCCTGAAAGTAGAACAGCCCATATACCCAAGTCAATGGCTTTTGGAAATTGCCCTCATTATGAAATAATAGCTATGAAATGAAGTTTAATATTTCAAATAATGTTTTTTGATTATGCATTTTCACAGGGTAGCATTAGGGTGGTCTGGGGACTGGTTTTCTGGGTGATGTGCCTGAATGATCACTAATATTTGAAGGGTTGTGTTGATATTTGCCTGTCAGAGCATTCCATTCCAGTCAGGGATCATCGTTAGATATCCCTACCTGTAAAGTAAGGAAATACGAGAAAGTAAGCGGGAAAACTTTCTCTGTAGTGGTACATTTATTGTGGAACTCCTATCACACTGGATATTAGAAGTGAGTTGAATGATTAAAGGTTTCACAAAAAAATTAAAACCTGAGTGTTCCCTGGTCTGAAGATGGGGGGAAGGAAGGAGGTTTTTTTGCGCTAGAACCGCCTGCCTGCTGTGATGCTTTCTTTTTCATTTCAGTTTTATGATAGTATTTTAATTGTTATACTATTTGTTGTTTTGTTTGTGGCATTTTGGTTTGTGATACTGATTTGATTGTAATTTCATGTTATATTTATTGTACACTACTGTGGACCACTTTCTGGCAGGTACTGAGCTCCTCTTTAGCCTGGGTATTTGATAGCTTCAAAATTTGGCACTGCTTTCAGGTGGGGGCAGAGCCAAGATGGTGGCATGTGGTGAGGGGAAACTCAACTGGAGTTGCTTCAAAATGCCTTCTAAACAGAAAGAGATGGTGGACGTCTTTCCCTCTGAGACTTCTACATCATTTAGCGCACAAACCAGTATTAACTCTTTTGTTATGCCCCTACCTGAAGCAGGAGTGGAGGGGGTCCAATTTCTAGCTGCAATGAAGGAGTGCCGAGATTACAGAGGCAAACGGTTTCTCACGCCCTTTCAAAGCACACTTCATCTTCATGCCTGGCGCAGTTTTATGATATGGAGCCCTTAGAACCTGGATGTGTGTGTTACTGTCAGGCAAGAGAAAACGATACGAATGAGATGTACCCAGTCAGGGTACAGGGTGGGAGGAAGACGATGCTCTGGCCAGAACAGCCTTGCCAAAGACGCTATCAGCACTTACCCTCACATGCAACCTGTAGTGCTTCATAAATGTACTCTAGAAGGACCAGGTAGCTGCCTTACAGATGTCCTCTGGGGATCCCGAGGCAGACTAAACCCAGGAGGAGGCCTGTAACCTAGTAGAGTGAGCTTTGACTCTCTCTGGAACCTGCATCCCAGCCAGATGATATACTGAACAAATGACCTCTTTGATCCTGCAGGAAATGGAAGACTTGGCTGCTGCTTATCCTTTCTTTGGTCTACTGAAAAGCACAAAAAGATGGTCCGATTTCTGAAAAGCGTTAGTCACCCCCAGGTATTTGAGCAAAACTCTTCTATATTGAGAAGATAGAGAGGGATCCAGTTGGAGGTCATCCGCCAAAAAGGAGAACAAAACCATTTTTCTGATTTAGGTGAAAAGGGGAAATCACCTTTGGAAGAAAGGATGGAACCATTCAAAAGGCAACAAAAGGAAATCAGCAAAAAAGGCACATGCCAGGCCAGTATTTAAAACTCTGAGACCTATGGGGCGGAAGCAACTGCAATCAAAACTAAGGCCTTAGGAGTCAAATCTTTGAGATTGCCTTGCGAACCTGACTTATTCAAAACCAATGAGAGGCTCCAATGAGGGATGCTTTGGTTCACAGGGGGCTGAATCTGCTTAGCTACTCTAAAGAAGTGAATGACATCAGGGCCGACAAAAACACACCTTGCACCTTCCCCCACTGAGATTTAGTATAGATTTTATACGACGAGACTCGAGGAGGAAACGTTATTCTCTCCCTCTAAGAGACGCACAGCAATTCACCAACTGCTGCTGCTGAATTTTATGCTATGCTCCCCTTTGACCACTGCAATGGGGGACTCCTGATGATTGAACCGTTACGTCATGGATATGCCAGGTTCTCATACTGATGCTTTTCTTCTTATTATCTACTCTCTTTTACTCTCCTTGGTCTTTACTGCAGCTCTCCTCCTTATCTTTTTGGTCTAATGTAAATTTGTGCTCAGGATTTTTGTTCTTTATTCTTGTTACCTTAATTAGGTACACCTGATTAGCAATTTTGTATTTTTGTAGCAAGGTACTTTTTCTTGTGATGTAATTATAAAGTCTTATAAATAAAAACTAAAAGAAAAGGCACTTTAGGCAGTTGCCTATTTCTAAATTCAGGCCTGGGCCAGAGAGAGGTTTATACATTTTTTTTTATAAAGAAAGCTAAATAAATTAGAGGGTGCAAAGCGGTAAGTTTGCCTAAGACACCTAATACCCTGCATAGCCCTGACACTTCCTCTTGCTTGTTCCAAATATCTTATTTTGGGCAATTCCAAATAGCGTTACCTCTTATTCCACTAACAAAATATCTTCTTTTGTGAATTTCCTTTATTCACCACCCAAAGGACTCAAGCCTAGCAAGGAATTTACTGGGTGGATTTTGACAGATTTATAAATCTAATACCACCAATATCTACAAGGTGGCGCTATTGCTCAATGAAAGAAACCTGCCCTCACATTGTATATATTCCCAATATTTTACTTTTACACAAAATGAGAGTTGCACAGCTGTTGTTGAATATTATCCAGTCAGTTAAGTTATCTTTCTGTGGATTAATACCTGTGCATGTTGTATCTAATATAGATCTTATTTCTGCTTTTTATAAAGTAAAAAAAGCAGTTTTTAGTTTTGGTTTTGTCCGTCCTTCCATCTGCTACACACTGATGTCACACTGAAATTATAGAAGGGAAATAGCAGCATACAGGCAAAGCAAAACTGTAAATGCTAATGGGATCCCACTAGCTGAAAGAAGAGGACCGTGGCATTGGGAGTCACATGGCTTGGTGGCAGTGGGCAGAAATTTCTAGATCAGGGATCTCCAATTCCAGTCCTGGAGGGCCCCAAGCCAGTCATATTTTCAGGATATCCCTAATGAATATGCATGAGATAAATTTAAATACAATGGGGGCAATGCACGCAAACATATCCATGCATATTCTTTAGGGACATCCTGAAAACCTGACTGGTCTGCAGCCCTCCAGGACTGGAGTTGGAGACCCCTGTCCTAGACCCTGTCAGCTGATGTCCTGGAGGACCTTAGTTGCGGTACACCAGCAGCCCTTCGCTGCTACTGGTGCCTGCCCTGATGCCTCTCCTCTTTAACTGGTTATGCTGTTTGCTGTACAGGTGGCGGTGCTAAGATAGGAAGGGAAAAAAGCGTGGAAGAATCAGAGTGGGAAGAGTAGGGGAACAAATGGAGAAGCATGACTGGGAAAGGGAGATTCCATATTGTTCCTCCAGTCGACCCTGTATCTGTAGGTATACATGCCCCACCAGCAGCTTGGAGACTGAGCATGTCATGCTCCTCATGACATCAGCACAGATAGAGAGCTGGCACCTCCCACCAGTCCTCGGTATCTCAGTCTCCAAGCAGCTGGAGAGACATAAATCCATGTCATCAGGACTCACTGAAGAAACGATAGCTTAAATTTGGTAGATCACAAAATTGGAGATCAGGAAATTGGGTGACATTGTTTTGGCCAATTTAAACTCCCATTATATCTTAAGGTCCTTGGAAGGTGAAGAGAGAGATTTAACCTTTACCTCAGCTCTGCCATTTTTTAAAGTTCTGGTGACTGAAAAAAAAAAGAAAAAGGCATACGGTGGAGCTCATTGTGCGGGAGCAGCCTGGGGAAGACAGGGGGCCTTGCTCGTTGTGGGGAAAGTGTGCTCATGGGGATTTTTGGAGCAGGGGGAGTCCCAGCACTGGAGGCCTGTCACTCACGCCCCTGATGCTAAAGCCCGAGGGATGGCTGAGCATCGTGGGTTTAATTGCACTGCTGGGGGCATTGTTTACCTGCTAAAGGCAGAAGCGGGAACTGCTCCGAATATAGCAGGCATACCGGCACTTAAAGCTCAGATGGAGCAGCAGTCCTGGACAAGTTTCGTGGCACAGAAAGGGACCGCATATGTCAGAATGGCCATAGAGGCACCGCATGAGTCAAAGTGGCCATTTTGGGTGCAGGAGAGCAGGAACCGCCAGCATTTGTTCAAAGCCAGCCGGAATCCTCCTCGGCATCCTGGTAAGAGAAAATATTTTTCACTCTATGCGTAATCAAACTCTGGAATTCATTAC
The DNA here is from genome assembly GCA_033557465.1 of Ichthyophis bannanicus. Lineage (NCBI taxonomy): Eukaryota > Metazoa > Chordata > Amphibia > Gymnophiona > Ichthyophiidae > Ichthyophis > Ichthyophis bannanicus. Next base: position 21,148,870 of record CM066045.1, on the reverse strand, counting down.
CAGAGGATGTAGTGATCTGTTAGTGTAGCTGGGTTTAAAAAAGGTTTAGACAAGTTCCTGGAGGAAAGGCCCATAAACCATTATTAAAGAGGACCCAGGAAATCCACTGCTTACCCCTGGCATAAATAACATGGAATCTGGGTGTCTTTTCGGGAACCTGCCAGGTACTTGTGACCTGGATTGGCCACTGTTGGAAACAGGATACTGAGTTTGATGGACCTTGTTCTAACCCAGTATGGCATTTCTTATGTTCTTAATATAAAAGATGGATAAAGCAAAGGAAGTGTAGATAGAAGGAGAGAGAAATGGAAAATGGACAGGAGATCCTGGAAAGAATTATGAAAAGACAGCGGAAATCAGAAATCAGAGAAAAATAAATTGGTTAGACAACAAAAGTAGAGGAAAGAATTTTATTTCCTATTTAGTGAATGGAATATGTCAGTTTTTGGAAGGTATATATCTGCCAGGGCTGATGTTACACATGGCTGTGGTCCAGGGCAGAAATTTGAGAGAAAGCCGACTAGCAGGCTGTGTCTCCTTCAGCTTCACGTAGGTTTGGAGCTCAGGACAATTGTCCTAGTTGCATATTCCCTAGTGCCAGCCTTGACATCTGTTGTCTTTATATTTTGCACAGTGCAGAGGGAAATGCATCTCTTTCTATGTATTTCTGCTACTGCTACTACAGATCATTTGTGTAGTGCTGAACAGAGACATGTGAAAGATGGTCCCTTCTCATCAAAGATTACAATCTGGTCAAGACAGACAACAGCTGGGGACAAGGTTATGTCTAGGGGAATGATACAGAAACACATAGGAGAGCAGGAGACTATGTGGATCAGGATCGAAAAATGACCTGAATAGGTGGGTCTTGAGCCTGGATTTGAAAAGGGCTAAAAGCCACGATCCCTGACCGCTGAACCAAAATGTTCATTCTCCGCAGCCCGACCCTCGATCTGGCCTCCCAAGGCCAGGTTTGGGTTGCAGGGAATCCCCTCTACCCCCTCCTACCTCCTCCGATGGCCAGGCCCGCCATCCCCCACCAACTAGGGGAACTTATTCCACCTCAGAGGTGGAATAAGTTCCCCGTACAGGCAGCCGAGATTAGAATTGGCCCTGTACATCCAGAGCCGCCGACCGCCCACTGCCCAGCCTAACACCGCCCCTGTTCTGCCCCTTTCCGGCCCCCCCCCCCCCCCAATCTAACTTCCCCATACAATGTGTGGAGAAGTTAGTCGGGGTCGGAAGAGGGCCTGAATAGCCAGGATGGACCTAACTTGGAATGATCCTGAATATGTAATCATTTATTTTGTATTTGGGGAGTCTATGTTCTGCGTATGTGACCAAAGTGAGGTATTTTGTGATCAAGTAGTTTCTGTGTAGGGATTTATAGCAGTCTGGCTTGTTCTCTTTTCATTACAGGAGCAGTGTTCTAATGACTTCTGTAATATTTGCAATGTTGCCTTTTCATAGACTCTGTGGCTACTGTGGGAGCAGGTCCCTCAGTGGTTACCCTGCCCCTTGAGGATGGTCCTGCATGAAAGCACTGAAAGCTTTATTGATAGGAAAACAGCACTGATTCTTTTTGAGGACCTTTTACTACAGCGTGTTATACAGTTAATACATGATCTGATGCATGTTAACTGTGCACTTGGGCCCAGCGTGACACTTACCACAAGGGCAAGACAGTTAACGCATGCCGATTTTTGCACTGCCAGGCGCATGTTAGGGTGCTAACTGTCAATGCTGCCTTCAGTGCAGGTTTACCTAATGCCACCTTAACAGGTGGAGGTAAGTGCTCTTGCAGTAATAGTGCCGTATGTTAGGGAGCACATCTGTGTATTAACTGTTGGGAACATACTGGTTATACCGCTGATAGTTACCGCAGAGGCTTTGCACTTAACAAATTAGTTTTTGCCCTAAATGCACGCTAAGGGCATTTTAGTAAAAGGGCCCCTTTATATGCAACTTTCTATTTCTTTGCTGTTGCATTACATGCTGTCTGGCTTCTTGGGGTTTCAGGTTAATGTCGACATATTTCTATTTTGAGTTTGTGGTCATTTATTCTATTTTCTAAGTGTGTGACTGAGGCCAAGTATTCTGTTAACATGGAGTTTTCCCCAGTTGTTGTTGTGTGCTGTCAAGTTGATGTTCTCTTGGCAACTCTTTGGATAGTTGTCCATGCTGTAGCTATCCCCTGGGCTTTCTTGGCAAGGCGCAACCTGAAGTAGATTGCCAGGCCTTTCTTCCACACTGCAAGCCTACAGCACCTGGTATTCCAAGGTGGCCTCCCATCGAATTACTAACCAGGGACAACCCTGCTTAACTTCTGAGATTAGGCTAAGTAGGCCTGATTTTGTGTGATCACAGAAGCCTGTGGTTTCCTGGTAGATGTAGGTGTAGTAGGTTCTAGGATCCACTACAGTATTTACGTGCTGCCCTTTTCTGGGTAGGCTCCTTGTCCTGGGAGTTTTGGTAGTAAGTGCTGTAACGGAATGGTGGATTTGCTGTAAAGTCCTGTGCTGTGATTCTTGCTTTTTCTTTTTATTCCTTATGTGGAGTCAACTGTAGGGTGTTAGTGGAATATGGATTGTCTATGAGATTTGTTGTTTTATGCATTTGATGCTGCCAATCTGAAATTTAAAATGTTTTGTCATTTTAGATTCAAGGAACTCTTCAGTTTTATTTAGTAGCCTGATAGCTTCACTGTTGCTGATTTCTGGGCTTTTCCAGTTCTATCATGGTCCAATCCAGCCAGGGCACCGTGATCTTCAATTCACAGCTATCGTGATTATTTTTTTTCTCATTTTATATCTTCCCTTCTCATGAATAGCCTGGTCATAGCACTAACTAATTAAATTCAGTATGCAAATATGGGTGTGCGAAAGTGGTTTTAAGTTAATTTTGTTTCATGATTGTTGTTATGTTTCTTTTACTGTAACATCTGTTTTAATTAATTGTATATGTATGTTTGGAAGCCACCTAGGATTTTAGATGGGCGGCATATAAATTTTTAAATAAATTAAATACATTTATGCAAATGATGCCCAATGGATATGCATATATTTATGCAAATGAGGATCTGCTATGAGTCTGCACATTTGGCTTCACATTACCCTTAGGCCACCCTTGCCCCCATGCCACAGGGGGCCCCATGCCTGCCCAGGCTGAAGGGGTACAGCCTTCTGCCAGGCTTTGAGGCCCCCTTCCACATTTTCACCCAGAGCCGCAGCATCTCTAACCCTGGCCTACCCCTCACGTATACTCCCTCCACTTACACCATCCTACACATATTCCCTTACCTAGCCTACACACACACCCTTCCTCCAACCACACTCACTTCCTCATCTCACTCGACCTCTCAACCAAAGCCTCTCCACATATTCACCCATCCGTCTACCTAGGAACAATTCTGAGGCATACACATGGACGACATGGAGTGATGAAACATGCTTTTTGAATTTGACAAGCAATTCCAGACTTGTTCTATTTCTTTTTGTAGGAGACAGGCCATTACATTTGACTATTAATGAACCACTGGACTTCTTTTTCAAGGAATGCATCTTGCTATCTTGGCTCATTGATTATATCCTTCCATTATCCTTTGTGATTTATGGATTAGCTTTGGAGAATATTAGTTTCTTGTTGCATGTTTCTTTTTTGTGCCCTTGCCTTATGAGTGCAGAGACCTGGAATACCTCTCCCTTGATATCTGAGAAAAACAAAGTTACTCACCAGGGACAACAGGATAAGTGCTCACATATGGAGCCCCACATAAGAACTCTCTCAGCTCCTGCTAGAAGCTTTTAGATTGGGTCCTCTGCTCGTGCGCATGCCTTCTCACCTGCTTCCACCACACCTCATCTCTTCAGTCAGGTTACCAGCTAAGCCAGAATACAACTCCAAGGGGAGGATGATGGGTTGTGAGGACTTATCCTGTTGTCCATGGAGAACACCCGCTACAGGTAAGAAACTTTGTTTTCTCCGTGGACAAACAGGATAAGTACTCACACTTGGGACTCCCCAGCTACCATGAGGAGTCACAACTAGCAGATACTTTATAACAAGCAACTTTATCTTTTGTGTGTTTTTTTTAGAAAAAGGTTTTCAAGCAATCAAAGAACAAACACATTTATCACTGCTTCCAAGTTCTATTCCCTGTTTAATGTAAAATGTTCTGTTTCAATGTAAACCGCAGAATAAAGCAAGCGTGCATGCGTGCGTGTGTAGATATATATATATATATATATATATATATACCGGTGATGTGTGTCCTGCCTCACATTCAGGGTTACCACTGAAACCGGTCAGTAACACAGTTTGCAGCTGTTATGTGCAGGAAGCACACAATGTCTCTGTGTATTACAGAGCTGATGTGATGGATCGCTGCATTCTCCCTTTGGCGATCATTTGCAGAAAGCTGTTCAGAATGTGCAGTGCATCATGGGCAATGAAGAGTCTAACCTAAACCGGCACACAGAGCACAAATTGCAGCCATACCTGCTTGTCGTCTATGATGATAAGAGACATTTGCATGGCCCCCTGGGGAAGCCAGGATGATCTGCAATGGAGCACATGGGTCATTAATGTGGTTTGCATTCGGTGTATGTGCAGGAGGTCACAGGGGACTGCATGCCCTACCCATGTCCGCCTCTGGGGTTATTACCACACTGCGGTGCAGCGGACTCCTGCGTGTGACTGTTGTTTGCCATTGGGAGTACAGTGGAGGGGTGAGCATCTTGACCTCACATGTGCTGTATCCTGCAGCAGTGTGCCTGTTGTGCGTGCCCTCTGTATTACGTACTACATGTGCGCTGCTGTAGGCAGGCTCTACTGTCTCAGAATGTGCCAGCCACGTTGTTTCATGTCCTGGATTTCACCCACTGCAGGCAGGGACCTGCAGTCTCTTGTATTCTAGACATTGCTACCCAGAATGGTTTGGAGGTGTAGTCTAATGGTTAGAGCACTGGCTCAGTAAATGATGGATGAAGGTTTGAATCCCACTTGTTCTCTTTGTGGCTGTGGGATACTCAGTTCATTTTCATGGCAGGAACAGTCCAGGTCTGCTTTGGCTGGCGGGCACACATTTGTATGCTTTTTTGTGTGTTCCAATAGCACATTGGGTCTGCAAACATGTGATCATGCCCTTCTGACAGCCTGACGTTCTTCGCTCCGCTGTAGCCCATTGCAGAGGGTAAGACATGTTCACCCTGCAGATGTATGGCACCTGAGTTGCACATGATTGGACTATTTCATCATAACTGTGACTGTACATCTTTGGCTCCATCACATCTATGCATTGCATGCAGCCACATCCTACCCTGGGATGGCCACCTGCAGGGATCGTCCCTCTTCCTTACTTGCTCCATATGGCCAGTATGAGCGACTCTCGTCCTGTTGATGTATGCACATTTGTCAGGGGGGTTGTATAGTGGTTAGGAGGCTGGGACAGCTGTGAGACCCACATAGTTGGTATTTGGGGCTTTCCCTTGGCACAGTTACACTTTTTTCACACACACTACACCTACATTTATGGGATCACATCAGATATATCGGCTTCAAGCCAATACCGCACTCTCATCTACCGCCATTCTTCCTTTCAGCCCATCCATCAGCATCTGCCCATTCTGTGCAGTCATGTGTCCTCCTGCCAGCTGCTATGCCATGGGCTACATGGGCACTTTTTCATCATCTCGGTGTATCACTCCCACCTCTCCTGTGAATGATCTGCATGTTACCACTCCTGCTCTGACATCCTTTTTATTTATTTATTTATTTTTTTTATTTATTAACAATTCTTATATACCGCACTATTAGACATCAGCGCGGTTTACATTGAACAAAAAACATCCGACAATTTACATATGTCTGGTCAATTACATTTAACAGGAGATATAAACTTGGGAAATAGGGGAAACTATATACAAAAGTGTGTTATCTGACAAGAGATATCATAGTTAACTATATACAAAGGTGGTGCAATAGTATATGGAACTGTTTGTATTTACATTGTGTAGTTGGCCTGTTGCGATGGTCTGTCTGTTTGGCCACTCCTGCTATTCACCTGGAGGTTATGTTCTGAGCTGTCATTGAGATATTTAAGGAAGAGGAAATGTTTCAGTGACTTTCTGAACTGACTCAAATTTGGTACTGATCTGATTTGTGCTGGTAAGGTGTTCCATAAAGTGGGGGCACAGAGTCGGAATGCTCTGTTGGCTGTTGATCTGGCACATCTTGTGGTGTCGTTTGGGATAGCTAGTGTGTTCATTTCTGCTGTTGGGATAGCTAGTGTGTTCATTTCTGCTGTTTGGGATAGCTAGTGTGTTCATTTCTGCTTTTGATGCACACATAGTGGTGATTCTGGCTCTGCCCATCTTAGGCACCACACTGACATTACAGCATATTCCGTGGGCACCCCTCACTGAATCAGTGCACCTGCCTCCCACATGCTCATCCCACTTACTGACTGCCACGTGGGATGCCCATGGATCTGTCAGGTCCATCAGCTCCCACATGTCTTTCCATCCATCAGCTTTAATGTGACTTTCGCTGGGTCTCCCTTATCCTGCATTAAGGTGACAGCCGTTTTCGGGCGTTAAGGTGCATGCTTGTCACCTTAATGCCTGATGCCCTGTTAGAGCACGATAAGTAGAGCCTAGCGCCCTTACCGCCGGAATGCCTACTCCCCGCCCTGGCCTTTACTGCACGGAAACACCCTTATCGCTGCCATTAACACTCGTTATCCGCGGCTCCCTTACTGCCCGTTAGTAAACATACCCCTTAGTAGCGTTTCCAGTAATTTACTGTAATTTAATTTTGTGATAGAAATGGGACATATGAAGAGAAGAGGTGATCTAAGTATTTAGCTTAGAGGAAGCAGGATTGTATTTATAAATGGCAAACAGTGGGGATTAAATCGTGAAATAGAAAGGCAGCAGTTCCTTTAAGAGAACCAGCAAAGTGGAAGGTAAGAGGCGCACATGCTGGCGTTCTTCAGCGAAATCAGCATCAAAGCAGTTGGCTGCATTGTAATCCTGCTTATTCGTTAAACTGTAAGTTTGTTTTTAATGAATTTTTAATGCTAATTTCACAGAAGGAAGTGCCTCTACTGATATACTGCTTTTGCTTTGCTAGCATTCTTGGAAATAATTCCCTGATGAAGCCTCTTTGAAGGTGAAACCACTGGCCAGGTTGAAATGACTAACAAACATGATGAGATTAAATAGTAAAGGAGCTTTAAAATGCTTGGAGAGAAGAAAAATTTGTTGAGAGATAATTTATTCAGTGAAAACAAAGCGGCTGTACAACCAGAGACATATATGAATAAGTTTGATCTTTCTGCAAAGATTTTTCTTTGAACTTTTTTTATGCATTTGGAAAAAGTATAAAATTATTAGATATGTTTTGATGGGACTACAGGGACGATGATGGAGAATAGTGTAATAATAATTACCAAAATCCAAAGGTGCAAACTCATATAATCCAACCATTAATCACCTGTCCTACAAAAACTCCCGTTATTCTTTATACTTCCTCTGATACTGAATATTGAATATGTTTCATTTCTAATCTTTTTTTTTTTCCAATTTTTCTTGACTATAGAAGGGAAAAGAGTTCAGTTAGTCCCTTCGGTTCATCAACTGGATCCTTTTTTTACTTGCAAAAATAGGGCACCAGTCCTCATTGGCCAGAAAAACCCTGCTATCTTTTATTTATGCTTTCTCTTTTATTTCAACAATGATTCATTTAAAAGCCCCCATTTCATCTGTATCGTTAAAGCATCGTTCTTAAAAAAAGATGAAAACTGATCGAGATTTGAAATGGGGCCATGTTGGGTATATAACCGAAGCAATCAATAGATGGTGTTGGCAATACTGGTGGTTAATTCACACCATCTATTGATTGCTTTGGTCATACACCATACATACATAAGTTCATCGAGCAATGTCTTTGACCTGAAGCAGGGGTACACACTGTTTTTACCCCGAAACGTGTCACGTATCTGCTACATTGCTGACTGGATAAAGATGGACTGCTAATACTTTCAGTTAAGTGTTCACTGATTTTTAAATGAAATACTTGAAATACTTTATTAAAATGGAAACTGCCACGGCGGTATGAGGATGTCTTCCTCTTTACTGGGTTGGCTATTCCAACAAAAATAATTTTTGCTTTATTCACCGGTGTTTTTGTTCTTCCGGGTTGTGTTTTTGTTCTTATTGATATACCGGGAATCGGGTATTTATGTGTTGAGTTGGTCATACACCCGACATGACCCTGTTTTGCCCCACGATTGCTCGAGAAATGCAGTATAAAGAACCTAATGTTAGAGATAGTCAGATAATTGGGAGAAAACTTTACTTATTTCTACAGGCAAACTGCTTTCCACTAACAGTGATCAGATGACCCCACCGTAAAGGTTCATAAGTTACATGTTCTTATAAGCCATAATCGTCGAAAGAAAACACACTTCTACCAATGCTTTTATCACATGGCTTTGAGGTAAAAAATAGAAGTGAAACATTTAATATTCAGTATTAGAGGAAGTACAAAGAATAAAGGGAGTTTTTCTTATGACAGATGATTAATGTAATAGGAGTATTTGTAATAGTAATTAACCATTTTTGAAAAATATTTGAACCCTGTTAACTTTCTTTCTTATACATATTTAATCTGAATTTATAAGAAAATAACTTATAATCGATTGAGTTTGAGTTTTTTTGACATTAATAGAAATTCCTATAATTTATATGGTTGAGTTATAATTATTTTTGTACAGTAAACTGAGTAGCACAATTTAGTTAACCTATGAGAATCCTGAAGAAAGATGAAGAGTTGACGGTCCTAACATCCTGAGTACATCTCACAGGGCCCACCTAAATATTTGAATCCAAAGTATATGTGTGATTTTCCAGTGTTTTAATTTGGCTATATCCACAGCAACAGATATTAGTTGGTCCCCCCAAACCCAAAGCACACTACCCTACAAACCACCAGAGGGAACACCCCTCAAGAGAACTCTCCCATGAAACCCTACCCCAAACAGCAGACACCCCAACGACCCAATCTGCACTCTCCCTTCACCCGCTTAGGTCTTACTTAGGGGAGTCCCTGGTCTTTTTCTTTTCTTGCTGAAGGAGGAAGGAGCATCCCCCTCCGCTTCTGCCCCAGATGCTGTGGTTTCAAAATGGAGACAGTGACCCCTAACAGTAGACTATTGGTATTACAGCTAGGGGCCACCACCGCCTTCTGTAACGTGCAGGAGTGACCACTTCAGGGAGATGACTGGGGGGCCTTCCAGGTAAGACCCATGAGGGTTGGGTCTTTGTGGGAGGGTCTGCCGTTTAGGGTCAAGGCTTCACTAGGGGAGAGTCTCCTGGATGGATTGGCTTATCAGATGATGGGCTTTGGGTTGTGGAGGGCTCTGAAGGGCAGATCTCGGCTCAGGGCTTGCGCTATCTGTGTGGGGGATGCTGTAGGAAGGGATCTGCTCTGGGGAAGTAACGTGTGTGGGGGAGAAGGGAGATCAGATTGCATGGAAGTTAGGATCATTGTAGCCATGGCATAGATTTTTTAAACATGTTTGTGGCCAAGGCTACGTTCCCTGCCTCGGCAGGTAGCACAGGTGTCTGCTGAGGCAGGGAGCGTGAGTGTCCGTCTTGTGCACTAAATGCAGAGCAGATGCTGGGTGTGCTCCCTGTATGTACCGCACAGGCTCTGCACTTTGCCACACTTTAATGAAAGAAAGGGCCCCTAAGTCAAGTAGTTCTAACAGTATAATTTTTTTATTGACTAATTTATAATGTTTACATTAAGTAAATCAAGGAAACACAGAGACATACTTCACCTTTAGCTTAAACTAAAAAAGATGAAAGTACAGTTAAGAAAAATTCCTCAAAGCCAAGGACATCAGAGGGGGCATTGTGCTAATAAAGAAATATACATAAAAACAGAACAAAAAATAAAAAAAGGAAAGGTAACTGCATTCCTGAGAAGCACATAAATCAAAATAAATCCTGGTCGTCATAACTCTCCCACTCTTACCAAGCATATCATGTTTACCCAAAGGAGGCACTAAAAAGCCTTGAACTGAACAGGGCACAGATATTGGAACAAAATGGGCCACGTGGGCCCTATCCCTACTAATATTTCCTTGCCAATTGCAGCCTTCCCCACCTGTTCTGCCTGCAGGATCTCATCTACCATGAGCAGAAGAGCAGCCACGATTGCAGCAGAGACGTTTGTCTGCCCGTGGGAGGTGGGATCCCTGTGGACAGAACAACTCAAAGCAGGTTGTCTGCTTGGGGGGGGGGGGGGTGAAACTTGGGGCTTCCCCAAACAAATAGGCATTCTGCTGCCCCAGGGACAGGGTCTAAATACGTATATTTATTCCCCTTATAAGTAATAGTACATTTTCAAGGAATCAGAAGAAAAAGGTTTCTCTCAGGGCAAGAAACCAAACCGTAAGATGAACTGCTTCTTCAGGCCTGAGTAACCCTGGAGATATTGGGAACAAATATGCTCTCTGACCACAAAGCAAAGTTTCCTTAGCATAAAAATAAGCTTTCAAAACCAATATTTTATCTAATTCTTTAACAAAGAAAATTAAGAGAGTAGCACATGATGTGATTTTATTCTTCAATGTTTCCAAAAAAGCTGAGGCATTTCAAACTGTCAGTAAGGTCACATCTGATGCACTTCCTATCTGTTGATTTGAGTTATTCCTTGTAGGTATATAACTAAGCATGGCAATCTCAAAAATATATATTTTTTAGTAACTCCTTAGGAGTAATTGGGCTTATTACCAGAAAATTAAAAGTTCTGAAATTTATCACTCTACTGTAAGGGCCTCCTGATCTGTTTGCTATAACATCAGCATAAAGGTTAATAGAGAAACTGTGTGATTAATTCAGCACAGTTTCCTTCATCCTTGAGGGACAGATCAGACACAGAAGAACAGAGTGCAAAAGAAGATAGGGACAGGAATGTGCAGGAGTGCTGACACAAATGTAACACACCCCGGGCAGGATGTGAGTTAATTAGAAGAAAAAGAAAAATATATTGTAGAAAGAAATGAAACATGAAGTCTGGGAACTGAAAATAAAGAGATAAGACTATATGTGTGTTTGCATGCGAGTACGTGCTGGAAGGCCTATAAAGGAAGTAGAAGAACTGTAGAGGGGAGAGTTAGTCGGTCCAGGACATGGAGGTGGGCTGTACCGACCTCTGTCTTTCTTATTAGATAAGCTTATGTTATCTGCTTGCTAGTTGGAATTAGATAATATACTCAAGCTTCTATAATAAAGATTTCTTGTTAAGCACTGCAGTAGTTGGTTTTGTATGCTTATTATTTATTTATTTATTTAACATGTTTTGTATCCCGCCTTTTCCTTCAATCAAAGCGGTTAATACAGCACAAAGTTAAACAAAGGTGAGGGAAACATACATTGCATTATCATTACATCACAACAAAACACTAGGAGTACAAACAGGGAACACAGTACATAACTTACATTACATTACCTTACATTAACTACAAACAGCATATCGCTGAACAGAATGAGCATATAGCAGCAGATAGTGGGTCTCGCACGGTCCACCGCCTAAGGGCCACGCCAAAGGGCATGTCTATGTGTGCCTGAGGGGTGAGGGGAGGGTATAGTAAGAGAAGGCTATCACGGGTAATTCCCCAACACTTCAGAGTCACTAGTTGAATGTCCAAGGAGTATCGTAGCTAACTATGAGGAGTAAATTACAGTAGGGATCAAAGCTGCAAAACCAGAAGACCTCCACATCCGTCTAACAGGGGTGGGGAAATGGAGACCTAATTATGGAGCTTAAAGATGCCCCCAAGCACAGAGACAAATCACTTCAGTACTTATTGGCCAAGGAGATTAACACAGTGATTAGATCTTCTAACTGCGTGAATCGCTTTGAATATCAGGCCTGTAAATGTAAAAATATTTCCTGTTGTTTTTTTGCATCTCTTTTACTTCACACATAAGGGCCAGGTAACTTCTCAAGTTAACCAGGCTTTAGATTATTACGGGACATGCTTACTAAAACGCGGTAGCTGGGAGTGTGGAGTTTAGCACACGATTGGCACATATCCCGGCCCCATGGCAGTTTGGAGCATATGGCAACAATGCTGCTGTGCTAAAAATGCTGTGCTACCCAAATAGGCGGGGTTAGGGCAGAAGGTGGGTGGAAACAGCCGTGCTAGTGCCGCTGCTAACCAAGAAAGATGCTGCCAGCATGGGCACCAGTAATGTCAACCTCTACCCGCAAGTTATTTTTGGGAAAACAAAGCTAGCAAGGAAGTCAGGAAAGCAAAGGTACAAAAAGAAGAAGAAATAGCCAATACAATAAAATGGGGGGGATAAGACATTTTTCCTCTCACTTGGTTTGCAGCTTGTCGTGCTGTGAGGGCTTGCGTGCATCAGTGATGCTGAGAGCTAAACTATCGGTAGTTTAACTACTGGCAGGGTCTCCCAAGATGGACAGGTCTCAGCTGAGGTGCCAGACGAAGACAAACCACCCATCTGGGCAGCAGCAGAATGGGATAGTGTTGACGGCGGAGGATCACATTTCTGTGACAACGGCAACAACACCAAACTCAAACTGCGCAGAAGGAAGGCCCGGCAATCTACTTCTGTATCTTGCCATGAAAACCCAATGGATAGTTACAACAAAACAAATTGTGCTATGGTGCTGGAAGATGAGACTCCCAGGTCGGAAGGCACTCAACTAGCTACTGGGGAAGAGCTGAAGACTTTTCAGAGTAAAGCCAGCATTTATGATGTGGTTGGATCAAAGCCCTCGGGAAGTCTGACTGCTGATGTAGCTGCGCATGAAATGAGAGTCAGAAGCTGTAAAGATGTCTTACACATTGGAACATGGAACGTACGAAGCATGAACCAAGGGAAGTTGGAGGTGGTCAAGAATGAAATGGAACGTGTACAACTTGATCTGTTGGGTGTCAGCGAACTGAAATGGACTGGCATCGGGCACTTTGCATCAGATGATCACATGGTCTACTATGCTGGAAATGAAAGACAAAGAAGAAATGGTGTTGCATTTATAATAAAGAAGAAACTTGCAAGAACTGTAATGAAATACAATGCAGTCAGCGAACGCTTAATCTCTATTCGTCTACGAGGATTGCCTATCAACACAACTATAATTCAAGTATATGCCCCAACAACAGCTGCAGAAGAGAATGAAATTGAAGAGTTCTATGAACAAGTACAAGCTGAAATTGACAGAACATGCAAACAGGATATCCTGATAGTCATGGGTGACTGGAACGCAAAAGTTGGCAACAAAGAAGAAGGCAAAGTAGTTGGAAAATATGGACTTGGCAACAGAAATGAAGCTGGAGAAAGATTGATAGAATTCTGCAAGACCAATGATCTATTCATCTCAAACACCTTCTTCCAGCAACACAAGCGGCGACTGTCCACATGGACTTCACCCAATGGATTGTATAAAAATCAAATTGACTACATCTGTGGAAGTCAACGATGGAAAAGCTCTGTAACATCAACAAAGACAAAACCTGGAGCTGACTGTGGTACAGATCATCAACTACTAGTATGCAAACTCAAGCTAAAGTTGAAAAAGAGCAAACCACTCATGAATGCAGCAAAATATGACCTTGAGAATATACCACTGGAATTTAAAGACTGCCTGCAAAATCGATTTGCTGCTTTAGATACAAATGACAGAACTCCGGAAGAGTTATGGAATGACATCAAGAAGGTTGTGCTGGAAGAAAGCGAGAAGTCTCTACAAAAGGTGAAAAAGCAAAAACGGCCAAAATGGATGACGGAAGAAACTCTGAAAATTGCCCAGAAACGCAGAGAAGCTAAAGCCAAAGGAGAAAGAAAGACAATCGCAGAACTCAACAGAGATTTCCAACGTGCAGCAAGACAGGACAAGGAAAAGTATTACAATGACACTTGCAAGGAAATAGAAGCAGAAACTATTAGAGGAAGAACAAGATCGGCTTTCCTAAAGCTGCGAGAGTTAAAGAAAAAGTTCCAGCCTCGAATTGGAATGTTACAAGATGCTCAAGGTTCTATGTTGAATGATGCTGAGAAGATCAAGAAAAGGTGGAAGGAATATACAGAGTTTTTATATGATAAAGATCAAGTGGACCAACAGCCGTTTCAACCTATACCTTATGATCAGGAACCATTGGTGATGAAAGAAGAAGTTGAAGCAGCATTGAAAGCCTTATCAAAGAACAAAGCACCAGGCATTGATAGCATTCCCATAGAAGTATTGCAGCAATCTGATGCAGCTGTTACTGTACTTACAAGGCTCTGCCAAGAAATATGGACGACAACATCATGGCCAACTGACTGGAAAAGATCTGTGTTTATACCAATACTAGTGATCCAACTGACTGTGGAAATTATCGCACAATCGCTCTGATCCCACATGCCAGCAAGATTCTACTGAAGATTATTCAAAAGAGACTACAGCCATACCTAGAACAAGAACTACCTGAAGTGCAAGCAGGGTTCAGGAAAGGGCGAGGAACGAGAGACATCATTGCGGATGTGAGATGGATCCTTGAAAAGACTAAAGAATACCAAAAGGATATCTATTTGTGCTTTATCGACTATAGCAAGGCTTTTGACTGTGTAAACCATGAGAAACTCTGGGCCACATTAAGAAGCATGGGTATACCAGAACACCTGATCGTTCTCTTGCGCAATCTGTACATTGATCAAGAAGCAATAGTTCGAACGGAACAAGGAGAAACAGAATGGTTTAAAATAAGCAAAGGTGTAAGACAAGGCTGCATACTTTCCCCCTACCTGTTTAATTTATATGCAGAACAAATCATCAGAGAAGCAGGATTGTATGAAGACAACAGAGGTGTGAAGATTGGTGGAAGACTCATCAACAACCTTCGCTATGCTGATGATACCACATTACTGGCAGAAAGTGAAGATGATCTGAAACATTTGCTTCTCACAATCAAAGAACATAGTCTCAAAATGGGCCTGCACCTTAATGTAAAGAAGACAAAGATCATGACAACTGGCATAATCAACAGGTTCATCGTTGAAGGAGAAGAAATTGAAATCGTGAACAACTTTAACCTACTTGGATCAACTATCAATAAAGAAGCAACAAGCAGTCAAGAAATCAGACGACGCATTGCTCTTGGCAGAATGGCTATGAAAGACCTAGATAAGATTCTCAAGAGCAGAGATGTCTCTCTCCATACAAAGATTCGACTTGTTCAAGCCATGGTATTTTCAATAACATCATATGGATGTGAAAGCTGGACAGTGAAAAAGACAGACAGGAAGAAAATTGATGCCTTTGAATTATGGTGCTGGCGGCGAATACTGTGTATACCATGGACTGCCCGAAGAACAAACCAGTCGGTACTAGAGGAGATCAAACCTAAGCTTTCTTTAGAAGCTCAGATGACAAGACTTCGACTTTCATACTTCGGACACATCATGCGAAGAGAGAGATCATTAGAGAAAGACATCATGCTTGGAAAGATAGAAGGTCAACGCAAAAGAGGAAGGCCAGCAATGAGATGGATCGCTACAATAACAGCAGCTACGGGTACCAGTCTGTCAACAATGAGCCGCCTGACTGAAGACCGAACACAATTTAGGATAGCTATCCAGAGGGTCGCCATGAGTCGACTCCGACTCGACGGCACTTAACAACAACAAGACATTTTTCAGATATGTTAGTGAGAAGAGGAAGGGTAAAAGTGGTATTGTGAGACTCAAGGGTGAAGGGGGGGAGGGGGATATGTAGAAGCTGATGAGAATAAAGTGGAATTGCTTAACAAATATTTCTGTTCCGTGTTCACAGATGAAGGGCCCAGGAGCAGGACCTCAAACAACACCCACAGACAGGAACAGAAGTGAGGGGCTTCTTAAACAATTTTCAGAAGACTGTGTTTGTGAAGTAGATAAAGCAATGAGACAGGATGGGATACACCCGAGAATACTGAAGGAACTTGGGGACGTTCTAGCAGCTCCACTGACTGACCTTTTCAATGCCTCGTTGGAATCGGGAGTGGTGCCAAAGGACTGGAGAGAGGCTCATGTGGTCCCTTTACACAAAAGTGGATGAGGTTGAAAACTACAAGCTTACAATTCTAACCACTGTGGTAAATAAATTATTGCAAATGCTGCTAAAAGAGTGAGGTTTCTGAAGTCCAGTGGATTGCAGGATCCAAGGCAGCATGGGTTTACCAGATACAGGTCTTGTCAGACAAATCTGGTTGATTTCTTTGACTGGGTGACCAGGAAGCTGGAACAAGAAAGATCCCTAAATGTGATGTACTTAGATTGCAGTAAAGCCTTTGACACCGTTCCTCACAGGAGACTTATAAACAAACTGAGCACCCTAGGGATGGAACCAAAAGTTATTGCTTGGGTTAGAAATTAGTTGAGTGGGAGGCGATAAAGGTACAGGTAAATGGAGCTCACTCTGAGCAGAAGGAGGTTACCAGTGGTGTTTCGCAGGGATCTATCCTTGGTCCAATTCTTTTTAACATCTTTATTGGTGATATTGAGAAAAGGCTGTCAGGTAAGGTTTGCCTCTTTGCGGATGATACCAAACTCTGCAATAGAGGAGACACCCAGGAAGGAGTAGATAACATGAGAAGGGATCTAGCTAAGCTTGAGGAATGGTCAAGAATTTGGCAGCTGAGATTTAATTCTAACAAAATGCAGGGTCAAGCTCTTGGGCTGCAAAAATCCAAGGGAGCGGTACAGTGTAGGGTGCGAAGTACTTTGTCCACGAAAGAAGAGCGGGACCTGGGCGTGACTGTTTGAGGATCTTAAAGTGGTTAAACAGGTAGAAAAGGTGATGGCGAAAACCAGGAGGATGCTTGGATGCATAGAAAGTGGAATGGCTAGCAGAATAAAGGAGATGATAGTGCCTCTGTATAGGACTTTGGTGTGACCTGATTTGGAACATATATATACATATATATTTTATATTTATGCAATTTTAACTGATTTGGAATATTGTGTGCAATTCTGGAGACTGCACCTTTTAAAGGATATAAACAGGAAGAGTTGGTGCAGAGGATGGCTACTAAAATGGTTAGTGGCCTTCACTATAAAGCATATGAGGACAGACTTAAGGATCTTAATATGTATATGTTAGAGGAAAGGCAGGATAGAGGAGATATGATAGAGATGTTTAAATACTTCTGTGGCATAAATACACAAGAGGAGAACCTCTTTCGATTGAAAGCAAGCTCTGCTATGAGGGGATATAGGATGAGGGTGAAAGGGAATAGACTCGGGTGTAATATGCTGAAATATTTCTTTACGGAAAGAGTGGTAGATATGTGAAATAGTCTCGCAGTGGAGGTAGTAGAGACGAGGACAGTAACTGAATTAAATAAAATGGGATAGATCTCTAAAGAAAAAAAGGGGACTATTTCAGTTGATATGGAAGGGCAGACTGAGTGAAGGCCTGCCTGAGTGAATCCTCCCCCTCCCCCTGAGGTATTGTGTAGCCTTCTTCCTGTTTTCTCCACGTGTGCATAGTCTGTTTTAGTTTGCTTTTCTCTGACCAGAGAAGGGCTGTACTTCTACAGAGCTCTGCTAGTGAGGGGATATTTGCCTCCTGGGACATCTTACTGTGAGTTCTAGCTGTTTATTTAATTATTTACTGTTTGTCTAACTGTTTGTTTAATTATTTATTGTTTGTCTTAGTGGTGTGCTAGTTCAGCCTTCTCAGCTGTACTTACCTTGCCTCTCTCAACTAACTGGGCTTTGTGTGGTACCCCCATCCCCCTGCTGAGGGTTGACAGGGTACCTTGTAACTGCCCTCTTTAATAGGACTTATCTCCCTCCCTCCCTCCCCAGCACCCACCCACCCCTGGGGTAATTGTAGTTTTATAGGTACTTGCACATCTTAGAGGAAAGGGGCTGCTCTCAGGTGCAGCTCTTAATCCAAATCAGTCATACACAGAGGACCTGAGATTAATTAAGCTTCAGGTACACAGGGTGTATTAGGGGTATTAGATACACTTTTATTAGTATAAGCATCTACACCAATCCTTATTATATACCGAATTTAAAAGACCTAAACACAAGCTTTAAACTAAGATGCAGACAGAGGTCCAGCAACGAGATGGGGGTTCTCCAGTCTTTTGCATTGAGTGTCACATGTATGATTTTCTCCCAGTTGGTGAGAGGTCCTACATATGCACTAAGTGCAGGGAGCTCTTTGCTCTCAGGGAACGAGTCCGTTCTCTAGAGGCTAGAGTAGCAGACCTGGAAGACATAAGAAAGACAGAGAAGTACATGGACGAGACCTACAGGGATATAGTCCTGAAGTCCCACCTCCAGTCTGGCAGCATCCCTGTTGCCATGGAGGAGAGAGGTCACGTGACAGGAGAGCATCACCCTGGTGTGGCAGGAAGTGATCCTGTAACTAGGACCTGTCCTCCAGGTGATGTAAAACCCTCTCGCACCGAGGACGTTTCTCCAGGGCCATGTCCCCATGAGGGGAGGGTCAGGACAGCTGTTATAGTTGGTGATTCAATCATTAGGAATGTAGATAGCTGGGTGGCTGGTGGACGTGAGGATCGCCTGGTAACATGCCTGCCTGGTGCGAAGGTAGCAGATCTCACGCACCGCCTAGATAGGATCATAGATAGTGCTGGGGGGGAGTCTGCTGTCTTGGTACATGTTGGTACCAATGACATAGGAAAATGTGGTAGGGAAGTTCTGGAGGCTAAATTTAAGCTTTTAGGTAGGAAGTTGAAATCCAGAACTTCCAGGATAGCGTTCTCCGAAATGCTTCCTGTTCCACGTGCAGGACCCAAAAGACAGGCAGAGCTCCGGAGTCTCAATGCGTGGATGAGACAATGGTGCAAGGATGAGGGTTTTGGATTTGTTAGGAACTGGGGAACATTCTGGGGAAAGGGGGGGCTCTTCCGAAGGGATGGGCTTCACCTTAATCAGGATGGGACCAGACTGCTGGCATTAACCTTTAAAAAAGAGATAGAGAAGCTTTTAAACTAGAAAATAGGGGAAAGCCGACAGTCACCCAGGAGCGCATGGTTCGGACAAAGGTATCCTTGAAGGATACTACCAAAAACAGTGAGGTTCCAAAAGGGAGTATAGTAGCCCAAATGCCCTTGAGTAAGGAGCAGACAGAGCATAAAGATTCCCAATTACCCATGCCTACCAATAGCCAGATTAATAGTAATAAAATTAATAAAATACAGTCACTAAAATGCTTGTATGCCAATGCTAGAAGTCTAAACAATAAGATGGGAGAATTAGAATATATAGCACTAAATGAGAGGTTAGATATGATTGCACTCTCAGAGACATGGTGGAAGGAGGATAACCAGTGGGACACTGTGATACCTGGATACAAACTATATCGTAATGATAGAGCTGAACAAATTGGTGGAGGGGTTGCGCTCTATGTTAAAGAGGGCATTGAGTCAGAAAGGATTAAAGTTTTGCAGGGAACACAATTTGCTGTAGAATCTCTATGGATTGAAATTCCATTTATGAAGGGGAAGGTGATGGCAGTGGGAGTATACTATCGACCGCCTGGCCAGAATGAACAAATGGATGATGAAATGCTCAAAGAAATCAAGGAAGCTAACAAAAGCCACAACAGAGTAGTAATAATGGGTGATTTCAATTACCCCGTTATCGACTGGGACAGTCTCACAGCAGGACAAGCTAAAGAGATAAAGTTTCTAGATGAAATAAATGACTGCTTCTTGGAGCAGCTGATTCATGAACCAACCAGAGGGGAAGCCATACTGGACCTAGTCCTTAGTGGAACGCCAGATCTGGTGCAAGAAATAAGGGTGTTGGGACCACTTGGCAATAGTGATCATAGTATGATCATGTTTGATTTAATCAGTGGAGGACAGATAGTAAAGGAATCCACAGTACTACCTTTTAACTTTCAAAAGGGAGACTATGATAGAATGAGGAATATAGTTCGGAAAAAAACTAAAAGGAGCGGTTCCAAAGGTTAAAGACTTACAGCAAGCTTGGGTGTTATTTAAAAATACTATCCTCGAAGCCCAGACCAGCTGTATTCCACGCATTAAGAAAAGTGGAAGAAAGTCCAAAAAACTGCCAGCATGGTTTAAAGGTGAGGTCAGAGAGGCTGTTGCTGCCAAAAGAGCAACCTTCAGGACATGGAAAAAAGAGCCAAATGATGAAAACTGGAAACAACACAAGCACTGGCAAGTTAAATGCAAAGCATTGATAAGGCAGGCAAAGCGGGAATTTGAGAAGAAACTTGCTACGGAAGCAAAAACACGAAATAAAGACTTTTTCAAGTACATTCGTAGCAAAAGGCCTGTGAGAGAGTCAATTGGACCATTAGATGATAGAGGGGTAAAAGGGGCAGTAAGAGGGGACAAGGCTATAGCAGAGAGACTGAATGAATTCTTTGCTTCGGTCTTTACTGAGGAAGATGTAGGGATGTTACCCAAGACTGAAGTGGTATTTAAAGGTGATACTGCAGAGGAATTGAGAGAAATATCGCTACACCGGGAAGATATATTACAACTATTTGATAAACTGAATAGTAGCAAATCACCTGGACCGGATGGTATACATCCCAGAGTGTTGAAAGAACTGAAATATGAGATTGCAGACCTGCTATTGGTAATCTGTGAACTTTCATTAAAATCATCTGTAATACCTGAAGATTGCGCCAACGTAACACCAATTTTTAAAAAGGGTTCCAGGGGTGACCCGGGAAATTACAGACCGGTGAGCCTGACGTCAGTACCAGGGAAAATGGTAGAAACCATCATAAAGAACAAAATTACACAGCATGTAGATAGTCATGGCCTAATGGGAGACAGCCAACATGCCTTTAGACAAGGAAGATCTTGTCTTACTAATCTGATCTGTTTTTTTGAAGGTGTGCATAAACAGGTAGACAAAGGTGAGTCGGTTGATATAGTGTATCTGGACTTTCAGAAAGCTTTTGACAAGGTCCCCCATCAGAGACTTTTGGCAAAGCTAAAAAGTCATGGGATAGGAGGCAGTGTACTATTGTGGATCGGGAACTGGTTAAAAGATAGAAAGCAGAGGGTAGGGCTAAATGGCCAATATTCCCAATGGAAAAAGGTGAATAGTGGAGTACCCCAGGGATCTGTACTGGGTCCCCTACTTTTTGACATATTCATAAATGACCTGGAAAAAGGAATAACTAGTGAGGTTATCAAATTTGCAGATGACACAAAACTGTTTAAAGTTGTTAAAACCCAAGAGGATTGTGGAAAACTGCAGGAGGATCTGGATAAATTGGAAGACTGGGCATCCAAATGGCAGATGAAATTTAATGTGGACAAGTGCAAAGTTATGCACCTAGGAAAGAACAACCCACACTATAGTTACACGATGCAAGGTTCCACATTAGAAACCACCACCCAGGAAAAAGATTTAGGAGTCATCGTGGATAACATGTTAAAACCCTCCGCCCAGTGTGCAGTGGCGGCCAAGAAAGCAAATAGAATGCTAGGTATCATAAGGAAAGGGATGGAGAATAAAACAAAGGATATTATAATGCCTCTGTATCGCTCCATGGTGAGACCGCACCTTGAATATTGTGTGCAATTCTGGTCACCGTATCTTAAAAAGGACATAGAGTTATTAGAAAAAGTACAGAGAAGAGCCACCAAATTGGTGAAGGGGATGGAAGGCTACTCCTATGAAGAGAGGCTAAAAAGGTTAGGGCTCTTTAACCTGGAAAAGAGACGGCTGAGGGGAGATATGATAGAGGTCTATAAATTAATGAATGGAGTGGAACGGATAAACGTGGATCAATTGTTTACGCTATCAGAATATAGAAGAACTAGGGGACATGTAATGAAGCTACAGGGTAAACTATTTAAGACAAATAAGAGAAAATATTTCTTCACTCAACGTGTAATCAAACTCTGGAATCTGTTACCGGAGGATGTAGTAAGGGCTGTTAGTATAGCTGGGTTTAAAAAAGGTTTGGACAAGTTCCTGGAGGAAAGGTCCATAAACCACTATTAAAAAGGGACCCAGGATATCAATGCTTGACCTAGTACAAGCACTGCAGAACCTGTGTCTTTTGGGGAAACTGCTAGGTATGTATGACCTAGATTGGCCACTGTTGGAAACAGGATACTGGGCTTGATGGACCTCGGTCTGACCCAGTATGGCATTTCTTATGTTCTTATGTTCTTATGACTAAATAGATGTTTCTGCCGTCATGTTTCTATGTTTCTAGTTGCGCCTGCTGTGCTGACACGATATAAATGCACAGTACGGATGTGATCCCATACAGGTAACAGCCCAGAGCCATTCTACGCAAAGAACAGACATCTATGGCTGGTACTTTCCCGAGATAAATCAAATGGTTGCCTAGGGCAGTAACATTTGGGAGGTATATTGTTTATCAGCTGGGACAGCAAACAAATGACCCTAACAGACTAAAAAAACACAACCATCAGCAGAGGACTGTATTCACTAGGACAGCGTGCTCTGCTATCCGAAGGGCAGTATAGAACATTTTTAATAAAGCATAACCATATATACCTAGAAAGCAGTGTAATCTGGAAAGTATAATGTGCAGGTCCGCATATGTACTGGCAAGAAGTAAAAGAGCAGCTGCTGTGATGAGCTGAGGAGGGGATGAGAGTCAGGGTATGTGCTCCGCGAATCCACCAGTCAGGATTGCAGATGGCTGAACACAGTTGGGGGCAGGGCATGCAAATGAGGTGTTGCAACTACTGACAAAATGTTGGCCTGGCACAGTAATGATCAGTCCGACCACCACCTTCCCTTCATGGGAGGCCACATATTGATGCACAAGTGTACCTGGGGGAGGGGGAGGGTCATGCCAGTTCCATGGGCTCTGTTTCTGGGGGAATATGGCCGCTTACCCTGACCATAGAATGGCATGTCTAGGACCTACTGGCTCAGGGCACAGACTTACATTTAAACCATTGAAAGTGAGCTAGTTTTATTGGAATTTCTTGGTTAATGTTTCTCTCTATTTACAGTAGCATGTTGAAGAGAGGATTAGGTGGTTCTCTCATCCCGGAAGAATGTTTGGGTTTTGTGGGGTTTCTCAGTTTCTTGAAAGCTGTTATATATTGTGGTGAGTCTTCATCATGGTAGGAACATGGGTGGCTACTGTAGATTATTTCTTATCTCAGAAATACAAGTTGTTTGTGGGGTGGGGCTGGGTCGGGGTATCCTGTGTTCCTAGAAGTGGGAGTGGTGATGGCAGGGGTTTGCACCTCATATCTATGTTGTCTCTGTGTTGGAGCAATTGATCTATTCATAAGGGAGGGAGAGAGAGAGTGAGGGAGGGAGAGGGGGAAGGAAGGGGAGGGAGGAAGAGTGAATGGGGAGGGGAAGGAAGGGAGGGAGGGGTTGGAGGAGAGGGAGGGAGGGAGGAAGAGTGAATGAGGAGGGGAAGGAAGGAAGGGAGGGAGGAGGAGAGGGAGGGAGAGTCGTGCTGTTTGCCGACTGGAGCAGGATACCAGTATTGTACAGTAAGTTTCCATGAACTGCTCTTTCATATGCAGTTTCATGTACATTGATAAAAGAGCCTGGAAGGTTTTCCTTCCATTGTATAAGTGGTTCGAATACTGAGGCATTCACAGGGGGCAGTTTGTGATTAGTGCAGATGGCTTTTGTTTTGGAAAGGGACACAAAAAGATGATTGTCATGCTCGGTGTAGAGTTTAGAACATTCCTAGATATGGAAGAATCGCTTCCCCCACATTCATGGAATGCATTACCTTGAATTTACATCAGGAGAAAGATGGTATTTATCTTCCATAAAAAGTTAACATTGATCTTATTTACGGAAGTATGTATGCCAATCATGTTATTTTTGTTTTTATTGTTTTTATGTATGTTAATCTGTTATCCACTCAGAAACTTGTATGACAAATGAGTTATAAATAGTCTATTGTTGAGGAAGTTGGCACTTGGCTGAGAAATATGATGTGATACTTTCTCACACAGGTTGCAAATTAGATGCATTACAGTGTGCCAATATTATTCTCCCCTTTTCTTCCATGTGGCTGATGAATACTGAGGCTTGTGTATATTGTATATAGCAGAAGAAGATTCTTTCAGAGCAGTGCTTAAGGTTTGCCACTGAAGCAGACAAACATTGTTAAAATTCATATGAGTCAACCTAGTGTCTTAGACTTAGTTGCTCATTCCCTTTTGTAGATACATGCTTGGGCCACTATTAAGCATGTTTAATAAATACTGACCACCATGAGTAATACTTTGCAGATATTCAGCACCAGGAGCCAGATAGAGGCTAGCACAGAATATCCGGATACTGCGGTGAGTGGCCAGCACTATCTGGGTATTTAGTTTAGTTTATTAATTTGATATTCCACCTTATAAACAAAAACCAAAACTGGATGAGACAAGATAAGTCAAGACAAGACCAAAGACAATGTCGAGACAATTACAATTCCAAAATATACAGGCGCTAGAGGTCAGTGTACACCACAAATCTTAAAACATTATACAAGGACAACACTGAAACTTTAAGTAACTGTAAAACAAAAATTATTCCTCAAATGTTAGCCTAAACAGCTGATGGGTAGGTGTGATTTTCAGCCGCTTTCTGGATAGCACTTAAGACAGCTTTTCTTTGCTCTCCTAAGTTATCCAGAGACTTATCTAGTTGGTGGTGCTGAAAGTCGCTGCTATCCGGATAACTCATGTCTCTGCCCTCGCTCCACCCCCCAGACCTCTCACTCCGAATAGTGCTGACATGGTCTATAAAGATGTTCAGCAACACTAGTGCTGCTGAATCTCTCTTTCCATGGAAATTAGCCGCACTTGCTACCCCGATATCTGGATAAATCCCTTTAAATATCAGACCCACTGTATTTATGCTTTAAACTTTCCGTTCTGCGTGTTATTTTTTAGAAAGCAGGATTAAGTATATGATCTTTTTTCTGGAACACGAGAGCAGTGTTCTAAGATTTTCCTACTTTTTCACTGTTCTTTTGATTCTCTTTTGTCATTTTGTTGACAGATTGTATAGTTACAGGCTTGCTTTGCTGTATCTGTGCCGAGGTCTCCCCAGATTATTTTTGGGTATAGCACTGTATTGGAAGATGATCTTAGCTTGCAACAGAGAACACAGCAGAAGCAGATAAAGGAAGACCACAGGGATGAGAAACCAGTGTCCCAGTACAACCAAAGAATGAAAACAACATGAACAGCAGCTGCAGGGAGACCTCAGGGAAGGAGTCAACGTCAGCATCAGGCATACGGTGGCAAGTATCAATGTAGAACAGATGTGTTAAATGTGTGTCTCTATATGTGGGGCCGGGACAGGTTAAATGGGGGTCTATACAGTAAGAGGTCATTGTTGAAATCTCTCCTTTCTCTTAGGACTGAAAGCTGAGACTGAGCTGACTGTACTTGTTAGCAATCACGCTTATGTTGGAATGTGAGATTTAGCCAGTGCTGATGTTGGAAAATAGATAAAGCGAGACAGAATAGCTCTCACATCGAGATGGGCAGGAATTAGAGTGACATGTAACGAGGTGATACTGCTGCATACACATTCTGTGTACTAGTCACATTTTCAAAGTGATTTTCTAATTCCATAGGTATAGAGCAAGCTCCACAGGGAGTACAAAAATTGCCCCTTAGGGTGTGGGAGACATAGTAACATAGCGACTGAAGGCAAATAAGGACTGACATGGTCCATGCAGTCTGCTCAATGTGATTGGTTGCCTGACCTGCCAAGGTACATTTGTGTCTGTTTACTCTTCTATAAAAGCTCAAGAATGTGTTGACTGTTGAAGGGTTCGAGGCCACCAAAGAAGATGTGAACTACTTGCTTCTCATTCCCCCTCTCATCTGGAGCTTAATAATGCACTCTGGGTATCTGTTGCCTCAATTTCCTGGTTAAGAGACACTTATAAGAATTCTGCTGAAAGAGAACCGTCTTCTGACTCAGTGTGGTCTAGAGAAAGCCCAAAGACATTATTATGTTGCTTGGATCCATGGGCATCCCCGGGGTCTGAGGCAATGAGTGGCATTTCCTGTGAGCATGTGGAAGAAGAATTGCTGTGCCGTGCTATGGCAGGACCAGTGTGGCTAGAGGAGAGCATGGGTGGAGAGAGATAGGAAGTAGGCCTGTGGCAGCATCTCGACTAAGACTGTTGAGGCCCAAAGTGGCAGAACTCCAAGGTCAGAGGAAAGTAGAAAATTGATTAACATGTTTTAGAGACTCTGAGCTAACAGAGACCATAGGCTTTGGTGCTCCTACCTGGTATTTGAGAGAGTTGTGTGCTCAGTGGGGTCTTGGTGGCGTACAGTGTGAAATGGCACAGGAGGTTGCCAAAAAATGTATGCCTGCACTTGCGGAGAGGCAATCAAGTAAAGCACCCAGAGAAACCAGAAGAGTGGCCATAGAGAAATCAGGACAAATGATGGCATGCCTTCAGAGACTGCAATTGCAGTGGGCACATGTGACATGATAAAGTCTGTGACGGCAAAACTCCCTGAGAAAATAACAAACCTGGATGCAGGTGGCAGCAGTGATAAAGGAGAAGTTGCACTGCATGGACACGATGGAAAACATGAAGAGAGCAGTTGGAAATGGTGACCATAGCCCCGGGGGCGGCCCAATGTTGTTGTGGGACCATGTACAGAGACTAAATGCGGACCCTCATTTGCATAAATATTTGCATAGCCACTGGGTCTCATTTGTAGAAATCTAATTTATTTTATTTTAAAATGTATATGCTGCTCCCTAAAATTTTAAGCGGCTTTCAAAGGAGTCCTTCACAAGCCTCTTTTTTGTCCTAAGGGGCATGTTTACTAACATGTGTGTTAAGTGCTACTGTACCAATAGACATAAATGTGTGTTGCTGCACTTAGCACATATTCAAATTTGTGAAAAAACATTAACCTTCAGTAAACATGCCTCTTAATGAATGTCTGAAAACTATTTGCTTGTGCAGTGAGGATAAAGAAAGGCTACCATATTTCTGCTAGGTGCTTTACTACAAAACCCTGCTCATTTAGAACCCATAGCAAACCTGCCATATCATAACAGCACTATCAGGATTCACACAGCATCTAACCCTATTTATCAAAAGGTAGCACTACAAATATTAAACCAATACATTTCTTACTGGGAAAAGAAATGGGGTCTATTACACAGAAACTAGATGAACAGAATAGCACAGTTCTGACAGACAGTCACCAAATAGAGAACAAGGGATCATGATTTAGAAACATGAAGACAATAATTGAACTGGGAACCCCAAAAGCCAAACTTTGAATGCACCACAACAATGAAAAAATTAAATAATGAAATTAATTTCCTCTTATGCTGAACAAAGCACAAAGACAACAGTGCACATTTCCCAGAGCTGACATACTCCAGTTAATAAATTCAAAATAAAATACTTTTTTTCTACCTTTTGTTCTTTGGGCATTTTATTTTTCATTTGCAATTGCCTCAGTCTCTCTCTTCTGTGATCTTTGTGTCTTCTGCTAACTCTCCATTGTCTGCTGTCCATTTGTCCTTTCTTCTCTCTTCTATACTATTTTTTTTTCATGTTTTGTCTACATCTGCCTCTGACATACTGATCTTTCGCTTTTTGTTCTTTTCTCCATGTATTTCTTTACTCATTTATCCACTCAATTTCAACCCTCCGTCTTCAATCCCCTTTTGACTTTTCACCTAGTAACTTTCCATCTACTCTAACCTCCAGCCCAGCCCCCCCCCCATTTCTCATCTCACTCCCTCGCTAGCCTCTTATTCCCCTGTCTTTCACCCACTCCCTATTCCCACATTTCAACCCTCTGTAATCATCATCCTCCTCTCACTCATCTCCTTGCCAGGTTCCCATTGCCTCTCTCACATAGTTCCATCATGCCCCCCATTCCCCCCCACTCTCCTCACCACCCCAGTTCAGCATCTCCTAATCTCCTCATCTTTCTGCTTTACTTCCAAAGTCCAGCATCTCATGCTTTCTCTTCCACCTCCCCAGCCCTTTCCCTCCACCACAGTCCACCCCCCAAAAACTATCAGCTTTCTATTCCCTTCCCCTTCTCCATCCTTTCCCCCTGCAGTGGTCCGACATCTCTCCTATCTCCCTTCCCAGCCCAGCATCTTCTCTCTCCCTTGTTCCTCTCCATTCCAGGTCAATCTATTCCTTCTCTCTTATAATTTAAAATCCACCTCTCTCTCATCCAGCATATCCCATCTTTCTTTTTCGCCCTCTCTCTGTCCTTCCCCTTGGGAAAAATATTGAGCAACACCATCCCTGGCGTCTTCTTTCTTTTTCTGAGTCAGCGGCAGCAAGATCTCATAGCACCATCCGCAGCTTTATCTTTCCTTCTGAGTCGGCACACAGCAGCCAGTGCTGCCTGTAGCATTCATGTCTGGTGAACGACCCTGCGCACTGGAAGTGAATGTTGCAGGCAGCACTGGCTGCTGTTGCTGACAGAGAAAGAAAGATGGCGCTGTATAATACCGCAGCTGCATCACAGTGAGTTGTGCCAGCTCCTGGGCCCACCATCTGAGTCCCCATGTACTCTCCCCATACCCAGCTCAGTTTCAAAGTCTGCACCTAAGTCCCAGTCCTTGCTCTTCCCCATCTCCCTTTCCCCAGTACTGCCTCCTACATCCCTTCCGCACACCCATCTAATTACTTCCTTCTCCGATATTCATTCTATCGCTTCCCTCCTTCTTACACCAGCATTCATTCTTGTGCCTCTCTCTTTCAAATCTTCCCTCTGTGTGACCTTCTTTCTTCCCTCCTAGACAAAATATCTGCTCACCTCCCCATCCTCACTCCCCCAGTTTCTTTTTTTTCTCTCCCCAGTCCCACCCCACCCCCTTCTAGTCCTCCCCCAGCATCAGCTGCCTTCTAGTCCCAGTCCCCCCCAGCATCATCTCCCTTCCGATTCCAGGCTCCCTATCCCCCAGCATCATCCCATTTCTAGTCCTAGCCCCCCCCCCCCCCCAGTATCAGTTTTCCTCCAGTTACAGTCCCTTCCAGTCGCTCCCAGTCCCTCCATCCACCAGCATCAGCCCTTTTCCAGTCCTGGTCCCTCCAGTATCAGCCCCCTCCAGTCTCAGTCCTTCCCAGCATTGTCTTCCTTTCAATTGCAGTCTCCCCATCCTGCAACATTAGCCCATTTCCTATTCTGTCCCCAGTAGCAGTTCTCTTCCAATGCCAGCAGCTCCTGGCCCTCCCCCCTCACACATACACACATATATGGCCCCACACCATGTGAGGCCCCATGCACGCTTGTCTGGCTTAAGAGGGAGCCAATGAGGCCCGAAGCCCAGCTCCCCGACTCACCTCTGCCCGGCCATGGGAGAAAACAGGCACAGGAGCGTTTTCCTTTTTCTCCCGTGGCTGTGATAAGTTGCAGCCTCTGGCACCACTCTATACGAAGAGGAACGGGGCATTTCCTGTCTCTTGTGCAAGATACAGGAAGTGCCCCTGTTTAACCTCTATGATCTGAGCAGTGCCAGTGGCTGCGATTTAGCATAGTCGCTGGAGTTAAGGAGAACGCTTCTGCACCTGTTTACTCCCACAGAAATGCAGAGGTGAGTCAGGGAGCCGAGCTTCGAGCCTCACCGACTCCCTCTTAAGCTGGTCAAGCGAGTGCTTGGCCCCTCAAGGTACAGGGCCATGTGCATGTGACATTCCCACATATTCCTCGGGCCAGGCCTGCATAGCCCAGGTTAGAAAATTTGACTCATTAGAAAAGCAGCTCTAGACGATAGTCAAGAGAAAACAGTATGCTGAAAATAGGAAATGGAAGAACAATATTGGGGTCATTTTGAGGCATGAATAGCGGTGATGTCCATCCCCGCTATTCAGGCCCCCTTCTGACTCCAACTAAATTAAAAATTAAAAACACACCTCTTCCAAGAACATTTTTCCCTACCACCATAGCCTACACCTGACAACCCCTCTCGTATCCAACCCCCCTACCCCTTTCCTACACTCCTCACCTTCTAGCAACCCCCCAGTAACCGGTACAAACCGTTGTAAATAGTTGATATTGCGAAAGTGCAAATCCATGTAAATACTTGATCATTGTAAAAAGTTCTGTTATATATACCCATGTTCAATGTGAGCAATCGAAACACACTGCATTGTTATGTTCGCTGTAAACCGTCTTGATTTTCAGAAAGACAGTATATAAAAACTGTTAAATAAATAAATAAACTAATTTCCCTGCTCATTGTACAGGGAAATTAGATGGGGGGGGGGGGAAAGGGGCAGATTTGGGGGGGCATTAGGGAGGGCAGTGGGCAGTCATCAGCCCTGGACATACAGGGCCGATTCCAATGTTGGATCTGTACGTCCAGGGCCGGCGGCTTGAACGGGGAACTTATTCCACCTCTGAGGTGGAATAAGTTCCCCGAGTCGGCGGAGGATGGCAGGCCAGGGCTGAAAGCAGCGGGAGGAGGCAGAGGAGATTCCCCGCAGCCCAAACCTGGCCTTGAGAGGCCAGATCAGGGGTCAGGCTGTGGGGAATGCAGTTTGCAGTCTGACGGCCGGGGATTGTGGCTTTTGAATGGAGCCGTAGTGCCATGGCAACCGGACGCCATCGCGCCACAGCTCCATTCAAAGGCCTGACTGAGCTATCCGGGCAAGGACTGTACGTGCAGACTGACCTGAATCGGGGTCCCGGCCTGCACATATAGGCCTGGACGCGATTCTGATCCTGTGGGGCTAGATGTGCCCTGCGGGATCAGAATCCTGGCTAACTCTGTGTGTCTGGTACCGATCGGGCACACAGAGGGCCGGGACATGCTTGTCAGCATCGGGTTCTATACAAATTATTGGACTTACAGATGGTGAAGGGCAGAATTGCACAACTTTCTCGCAAATATGGTTTCTGGAAGTCTTAGGCCTGTAAGTGAGGCAACAAAATCAAGTAAGGCTTGGCATCAGAAGCTGGTTTCAACATCGGCAGAAGGGAAGAGATCAAGAGCAGTAATAGCACAAGTTCATAGCTTCCAGGATAAAGTTATCATTTTCAAAATGGCATCGCAACATTTTTAAAATTTATTTATTTAAAAATGTTTATAATCCGTTGATCCTAAATTCTCAGCCTGCTATGAAATACATGTATAAAATTAAGCACAAGACATACCTAAACAAATAAACATAAATAGAATAAGAGACTTTTTTATTTTTATTAAAGATCAGTAAGCGGTTAAGGTGCATTTTAACACAAGGCAACTGGCAGCCGTGAACCCTAACATGAGGGCATGCCAGCTACTGTGCATTAAAGCGCTCGAAGATTGGGGATTTGTGCAATGGGGCAGGGAATAGGTGGAGTGGGCGCATGGAGAGCACATTCCTTCTAGTGTGATCAGGGCTGGTGCAAGGATTGGAGGTGCCCTAGAGGGCCCTCCATCCTGATGCCGCCAGTGGCACCCCCATCCCATTGCCAACATTGCCCTCTCCGGGGTCTGCAGAAATGCAATATCCCTCAAATTGTGATACAGCAGTTACCGAAACTCCCCCAGTCTACATAACAGCTGTGCAGTGCCACTGTGAGGGACTCCCAAACTGGCAGCGATTACATATATATAATTTGGAACATCCATATTAGATGTTTCAAGTTATATTTACAATTTGTGCAGCCTACCTAGATATTTAATTTAGATGTTTAAGGGGTCGTTTTCAAAGCTCTGTTCATGATTTGCACATCTGAAAATGCCCATTCACATGTACAAGTAACAGCCACGTCACAAGAGCCATTTGAACAAGACGCAAATTTGCATGTGTTCAGTGTGATCATGTGTGTGTCACACAGGGGCACAGCGAGCACGTGTCTGCAGTGGCAACCAAAGGAACAACATATATTTCTGATTTCATAACAGCTCCACCTTTCAAACCCAGCAGCGGGCATGTCCATATTTTGACCTGCTCTTTGGCACAAAAAGGCATTTCAAAAGCACTCATGTCAGCCAGCTCTCAAAAGTAGGGATGACAGAAGCGTTCTCAGTGCAAGCAAAAATGGCATCCTCATGTATGGTAATGTCATTCAATGGAGGCTGCGTGGGAACGCTCCTAAGTTACTAAAGGAAGCTTTTGGGAGGCTCCACCGCGCACGCATGCCATCTTCCTGGTTGCTGCCATGGCGCCATTTTACCTCAGTCTTCATTTTTCTATGGAGCCCAGTGGACGCATTCATGTGTTCTCCATCTTTGGTAATTTTTCCCTTCACCAGGAACCCTGCCACCTTCATTTTTTAGTTTTTTTCCTACTTACCCGTCACGGGGTTTCTTCTTTTTCCCTTTGTTAGTTTTGTTCATTTTAAGTTCTCTTCTTGTAATTTGTGTTTTCAGATGGCAAAAAGAGGACTCAAAGGTTATGAGAAGCGGCGCAAACTCTTTATGGGCGATGTTTAAAAATACTATCTTGGAAGCCCAGACCAGATGTATTCCATGCTTTAAGAAAGGTGGAAGGAAGGCCAAAAAATTGCCAGCATGGTTTAAAGGTGAGGTCAGAGAGGCTGTTGTAGCCAAAAAAGCATCTTTCAGGAAATGGAAAAGGGAGCCAAATGATGAAAATGGGAAACAACATAAGCACTGGCAAGTTAGATGCAAGGCATTGATAAGGCAGGCAAAGAGAGAATTTGAAAAAAAAACCCTTACCTTGGAAGGAAAAACGCACAATAAAAATGTTTTCAAGTACATTCATAGCAAAAAAATCTGTGACTCAGTTGGATCATTAGATGCTAGAGGGGTAAAAGGTACACTGACAAGGTCATAACGGAGAGACTGAATAAATTCTTTGCTTCAGTCTTTACTGAATAAGATGTAGGGAAGTTACCCATGACTGAAATGGTAACGTATGAGAAGAATTTAAACAAATATCAATAAACTGGGAAGATATATTACAACTATTTGATAAACTAAAAAGTAGCAAATCACTTGGACCAGATGGTATATAACCGAGGCTGCTGAAAGAATTGAAATATGATATTGCAGACCTACTATTAATAATTTGTGAGCTATCAGTAAAATTATCTGTAGTACCTGAAGACTGAAAAATGGCCAACGTAACTCCAATTTTTAAAAAGATTCCAGGGGTGATCTGGGAAACTACAGACTGATGAGCCTGACGTCAGTATTGGGTAGAAACCATTATAAAGAATACAATTACTGAACATGTAGATAGTAATGGTTTAATGGGAGAAAGTCAAAAAGGACCTTGATAAATTGGAAGACTGCACATTGACATGGCAGATGAAATTTAATGTGAACAAGCGCAGAGTTATGGACTTAGGAAAGAACAATCCAATTACGGTTACATAATGCAAGTTCTACATTAGGAACCATCACCCACAAAAAAGATTTAGGTGTCATCGTAGATAATATGTTGAAACCCTCTGCCCAGTGTGCAGTGATGGCCAAGAAAGTAAATAGAATGCTAGGAATCATAAGGAAAGGAATGGAGAATAAAGCCAAGGATGACATCATAATGCCTCTGTATCGTTCCATCCAGTGTGCAGCTGTAGCCAAGAAAGCAAATAGAATGCTAGGAATCATAAGGAAAGGAATGGAGAATAAAGCCAAGGATGACATCATAATGCCTCTGTATCGTTCCATGGGGCAACTGTACCTTGAATATTGTCACCGTATCTTAAAAAAAGATATAGCAGAATTAGAAAAGGTACAGAGAAGAGCCATCAAAATGGTAAAAGGATGGAAGGATACCCCTATGAGGAAAAGCTTAAAAGGTTAGAGCTCTTCAACTTGGAAAAAAGATGGTTGAGGGCAGAAATGATAGAGCTGTATAAAATAATGAATGGAGTGGAATCTGTGTACCTTTTTGGGAACCTGAAAGGTACTTTTAACTTTGATTTATGACTTGGAAATAGGATACTGGGTCTGAAGGACCTTGGTCTGACCCAGTATGGCATTTCTTATGTTATGTTTAATCACCTCTGGCAAAGCCTAACAGAGGAGGTTGCCACAGCCTGAAACAAGCTTTTTAATGCTGAACATCTGGTTGAAGCTTTCCCACAGAGCCGCCACCTGTTGCTTTTGTTATTGCCTGACCAGGGAGCAGCTCTGTCACTGGCCCAGGCTTCTCTCCTCTTTTTGGAAAAGGAGTAGAGATTCTTCTTAGGGTAGCAGACATCTTCCTCCTTGATCTGCCCTTATTTCTTTGTTGGATGTGTGGGGGCAGATGATCAGTGCAGATAGAACACTCTGGGTTCAGCAAACGACTCCTGTGGTGAATTGTACTGGCTCCTGGGGTTAGGGACACAGTGGCTCTCTGCCTTTATGCTGTCATTGCTTTGGCTTTTCCTGGGCCACTCTTTCTCACCTTCCTGCTTTGCACCTTTGTGGGTGCCTTAGGCGTGTCATTGAGCAACTTTCACCCTGCCTAAATGTCATGGCGGTTTGTTACTAGGCTTCTTGCTGCGTGGCTCTGTGACCAGTGTGTTTTGACTTTTCCTGGGCTTCTCTTCCTCATCCTCCTGTTTTGCACCTCTATGGGTGCCTTAGGCTTGCTAGTATATGCCTTTCTTCTGCTACCCACTTTGACATGCAGTTCCTAACACTCCAAATCTGGGAGAAACTGAACCTGAAGGGGGGTGGGGGATGGGACATTACCAGCCTACCACCATTGAGAAGCCTTGAGCTCTTCAAAGTTATTTTCAAATTTCCATTACTATTCTTGTTTGAAGGTTCTAGTAGGGAAGTGAAGCTATTCTTAAACTGTTAACTGAAGAACAGTATTTCTAACAGGGCCATCATGGAATGCTGACAGAGGAAGGGACATATGCCTAGCCAGCCTGATAGCCAAATTAACCCTAGCTATCATGGGGGTGCCTGTTTGCCCTCACATCTACCATCCTCCATTACTGAACTTGTCACTTAAGACATTGTACTTATTGAGTCGATGATGAAGAAAACCCTTAGATTGTTCTGAATGACTGAGGTGCACTCCCTGAATGCTTCTGGTGGGGGGCGGGCGGGGATATTCTGCTGTAGCTAATGTTCCATTGCTGGACCTAAGTCCTCAATGCAGGACTCTACTTGTGGGCAGACAACTTAGCTCAATTCATCCCATTCCTGTGGTTTGGACTTATGGTGCCTTTTCTTCTCTTGCTCTCCTCTGCTATTTTGGGCTTCCAGCCAATCTGGGTGCTGTGTCCTCCTGGCATAATTTAGGGCCTTTCCAGGAAACCTTGCTGTTATGCTGTGCTGGTCCTTCTGGAATACTTTAGGGCATTGCAGCTGACCTGGGTGCCCTGCTGGCCCTCCTGGCATAATTTAGGGCCTTTCAGGAAATCTGGGTGTTGTGCTGTGCTGTGCTGTACTGATCCTGCTGGCATAATTTAGGGCCTTCCAGCCAATGTGGGTGCTGTGCTAGCCCTCCTGGCATAATTTAGGGACTTCCAAGCAACCTGGATGCTGTGCTCTCTGTCCTACTTTGTCTTCTGATAGTGGTTTCTGGTACTCATCTTGCCACTGTCCATACACTTTGTCCTTCTTCTGGTGCTCCTGGTGTTTTTGTGACACTCTTGAGGGCTTGTGGTACCGTAACAGATGCCTGCCGGCAAGTTTGATTGAAAATAGTTGGCTGCTGGATATCGGTCCCCATGTGCATAAATTTGCGATCTGCTGCCCACAGTGAAAGTACACACCATCATTTTGATGTGCATACTTTCAGAATAGTGACTGACTACATTACATGTATAAACCACTAAAATAATGTGATTTATGTGCATAAACATGTACAGAAATGTAGGCGCACCTTATAAAATTATCTCCTAACAGTCCTTGGGAGTTTTCTCTTGGAAGCTTACAGGGCCGGCCCAAGGGTATCTAGCACCTTTGGTGAACCCATAGATGTCCTATCTCCAGCTGGGTGTTCCCCCTCCCCCTCCATGGATATGTGCCCCTCATTTAAAATTTTCTAAATTAAATATGAGTAAAATTTCTGAATTAATAACAAATTGAATTATACATGGAAATGAAATAAGAGGTATCAACTCCAAGTGATTATTCTATGAATAGTGTGGAGAGAGAGAAGTACCAAGAAATGCAGTCAGAGACCAATACAAAATGTCAGAAAGCTACATCGCGTTGGATGCTAAAGGCTTGATTAAAGGGAATGTCCAAGCACATCTTGTCAAATTGCCTATATACATGACATTCTATGAACTCCGGGAATGGTGCAAGTGGTACATCGAGCAATAGCAGTAAATTTGAGAGACTAAGGGGTATGTTTACTAAAGGGTGTTAAGGGAGCAGTTGTTAGTAGGCATTAAGGGCAGCAATAAAGGGTTTTCCGTACAAAAAGGGCTCTGGGAATGTAGGAGGCATTCTGGCTTTAAGGACGCTATGGGACATTTAATGTGCGTTAACAGGACTTCGGGTGTTAAGGTGTCAAGCATGCACTTTAACATCTGAAAATGGCTGTCACCCTAAAGCTGGATAAGGGAGCACCAAGAAAAGTCAATGTAAGGGTGATGGATGGAAAGACAGGTGGGAACTAATGTACCTGCCAGATCTATAGGCACCCTACATGGCAGCCAGTAATTTGGACGAACATGTGGGAGGCAGCT
Source organism: Ichthyophis bannanicus (assembly GCA_033557465.1). NCBI lineage: Eukaryota > Metazoa > Chordata > Amphibia > Gymnophiona > Ichthyophiidae > Ichthyophis > Ichthyophis bannanicus. The sequence goes on along the minus strand of CM066045.1, from coordinate 21,112,260 downwards.
GTACCAATGCTCCAGACAGTGCCAATTTAAAAGGGTGCAATGTGAGTGTGTGGCATAGGATTGGGAAGACGTGTTTCCAAGCGGAGTCAGAAGTGGCAGGATGTGTGCAGCGTAAGGAGGACGGAGCAGGAGGGGTGATGTGCAGATCAAGCACAGGAGAAGCGTACATGAAGACCCGAAAAGCAGAAAAGAGTACTTGTGTAGGCCATAGTGTAGCAGCTTCCATGACAAGGCATGACTGCACACAGCTGACAGAGGCAGATGGATGGGCTGAAGGAAGAATAGCGGCAGAGGAGAGAGTGGTATGGGCTGGCAGCACCGATGCTTACATTCTTGTATGTTCTGTTTCAAATGTAAACCGCACTGATTATAATAGCGCGGTATATAAGAAATAAAAATAAATAAATAAATAAATAAATTATAGGTGCCATCCCCAATGTATTTGCACTGTGTGGGAAAATGTGCATCAATGCCACATGGAAGGCCTGATACTAGATATGTGGGTCACACACCTGTCCCAGTCACACAACCACCATACAACACCCCAGACAAATGTGCAGATAACAACTGGACAGGTGTCATCCAAACTGGGCAAATGGGGCATGTATGGATATAAGGTGAAAACTCGTCCTATCTCCTTCGACCTATTCAGAAACCACCATAATATTAATCCCCTGACTCTCTCCTCCACCATTTCTCCATCTCTTTCCTCCATTATATCCTCCAAATCCGTCGATGAGGCATTATCTTCTTACAATGCTACACTATCCTCAGCTCTTGATACTCTTGCCCTACTCACCCCACGTCCAGTCAGACGATCTACTCCCCAGCCCTGGCTTTCGCCCACAACCCGTTACCTACGCACCTGCACCCGTGCTGCCGAACGTGCCTGGTCTAAATCCTGCTCCCCAGAGGACCTTCTACACTTTAAATTCATGCTTGGCTCCTTCCAGTCAGCCATAGCACTTGCTAAACAAGACTACTACTTCCATCTGACCAACTTCCTTGCCTCTGACCCTCGCTGTCTCTTTAATACCCTCAATTCTCTCCTCAAGGTCCCCCCGCCCCCGGTCCTGCCCTCCCTCTCTGCCCAAACCCTAGCAGACTACTTCCATGACAAAATTCACAAGATTACCCTCCAATTCCCCACCCCCTCAGCTACCTCCCCCCCTCCCTAATTTTCCCCCACCATCCATAATTCCTCTGCCACCCTCTCCTCCTTCCCTCCGATCTCTGAAGAAGAAACCAAACTCCTTCTTACCTCCTCCAAACCCACCACCTGTTCAGCCGACCCTATCCCCACCCACCTCCTACATCCCATCTCCCCCACCATTGTTCCCCCCATCACTCATATCCTCAACCTTTCGCTCTCCACTGTTACTGTCCCTGCTGACTTCAAAAATGCTGTTGTCACACCCCTCCTCAAGAAACCCTCACTCGATCCCACATGCCCTTCCAACTATCGTCCCATCTCTCTCCTTCCCTTCATATCTAAACTACTAGAACGAGCCGTCCACCGCTGCTGCCTCGACTTCCTCACCTCCCAGGCCCTCCTGGACCCACTGCAATTCAGCCTCCGTCCCCTACACTCCACTGAAACGGCTCTCGCAAGACCTGTTCCTGGCTAAATCTAAGGGCCTCTACTCTATCCTCATCCTTCTTGATCTCTCCACTGCCTTTGACACCGTTGACCACAATCTTCTCCTCGTCACCCTCTCCTCCCTTGGCTTCAAGGACTTGGTATTATCCTGGTTCTCCTCCTACCTCTCCCATCGCTCATTCAATGTATGCTCTGGCGGCGGCTCCTCCTCCCCTACCCCGCTCCATGTAGGTGTACCCCAGGGATCTGTCCTGGGCCCCCTCCTTTTCTCTCTCTAAACCCAAGCCCTTGGTGTGCTTATCTCCTCCCATGGCTTTCAGTACCATCTCTATGCCGATGACTCCCAAATCTACCTCTCTACTCCTAATATCTCTTCAGCAACCCAGTCCATAATCTCTGCCTGCCTTTCCGACATTGCTGCCTGGATGTCTCATCACCGATTGAAGTTGAACATGGCCAAGACTGAACTTCTTGTCTTTCCCCCCAACTCCTCCCCTCCTCTTCCCCCTTTCTCAGTCTATGTGGACAGAGCTACTATCCTTCCTGTTCCCTCAGCCCGCAACCTAGGGGTTATCTTTGACACCTCTCTCTCCTTCTCTGCACATATCCAGCATGTAGCTAAGACCTGCCGTTTCTTCCTCTACAACATTGGCAAAATCCGCCCCTTCCTCTCTGAACACACCACCAAAACACTTATTCACTCCTTAGTCTCCTCTCGCCTCGATTATTGCAACCGGCTCCTTGCTGGTCTCCCCGTCAGCCACCTCCTTCCCCTTCAATCTATACAAAATCACGCTGCTTGACTAATCTTCCGCCAGTCCCGCCATGCCCACATTACTCCTCAGGTCGCTTCATTGGCTCCCTGTCCAATTCCGCATCCAATTCAAGCTTCTCCTACTGACCTATAAATGCATTCACTCTATGGCCCCTCATTACCTCTCATCTCTTATCTCTCCCTACTTCCCCTCTCAGAACCTACATTCCACTAACAAATTACTTCTATCTATGCCTTTCACCTGCACCTCTAACTCCCGACTTCGTTCCTTTCTCCTTGCTGCACCCTACGCCTGGAACAGCCTACCTGTGTCTATATGCCAGACACCCTCCCTGGCCCTCTTCAAATCCAAGTTAAAGACCCACCTCTTCACCGTTGCTTTCAGATCCTGACTTCCATCCTTTTCTTATCTTAAACTCCGTCATTCTCATGACCAATTGTATAGACCATACCGTGCCTTGCACTAAACTGACCAATGCTCTCTATTGTTCTGACTAGATTGTAAGCTCCGATGATCATGACTCTGAGGGGCAGGGACTGTCTCTGTATTTTGGCTGCCTCTTGTAGGTAGCTATACAGTGCCACATGCGTGGCGCTATACAAATGCTAAATAGTAGTAGTAGTAGGTGGCTATTCGAGAGGTAGGATGTGTCCGCATGTACTGCAGAGATGTGATGGAGCTAAAGCTGTACAGTCCTGATTTCATACATGACTCATGTCTCACATGTAGGTTACAGCTGTATGCATGTAACTGCCTGTTGGGGAAACTGCTAGGTACATATGACCTAGATTGGCCACTGTTGGAAACAGAATACTGGGCTTGATGGACCTTGGTCTGACCCAGTATGGCATATCTTATGTTCTTATGTACCACTGTATCAGTGAAGTCATGTCATGGTATATCCTACCAACAAATTGGTAATGTTTGATGATAAACAGGGACTGTATGGACCTGCAGTCAGCTGAGCCATTTGTGAGTTAAGTGACCTGCTCAAGTCACAAGGAGGTGTTGTCAATCCATGAAGGTTGTGGCACACATAAAATGCGACAGTAACATATTCCGAAATGTCACATAAGGAGTGGTAGTGGGTCTCAAACTCTGCTATCCTGGCCCCCAAGCCATTGCCATGACCATGACCATTACGCAACACCTCCAAGCAGGGCCTGGACATCTGCAGGGTGAACATTTCTGACCCCCCTGCAATGGGCTGCAGTAGAGCCAAGAAAGCCATGGCCTTAGAAGGGCATGATGGGGAATAGCGTGTTTGCTGATCCAAAGTGTGGGCAAAACGCATAACAAAGTAGAAGGATGAGTGTCTGCAAATCACAGCAGAGCCTGGACTGTTACAGGCAGGGAAATGACCGGTGTAGCACACAGGCACAAAATGAACAAGTGGGAAGCAATCCCTTGTCCCTTGCTTATGAAGATAGTACACTAACCAATAGGCTACACCTCCACATCTCTCTATGCAGCAATGTCTGGATTCAAATAGCTTGAAGGTCTCTGTCTAAACTGTCTGCTGTGTGGGCCGGTATAGGTTAGTCTCTCCAGTACCCATGAGGCACTGCACACGTGAAACAACAGTCTGCAGCTGTTCACCAAATGGAGAATGCACTGATCCATCACATCAGCTCAGTAAGACGCATTGACAGTGTGTGCTACACACATATAACAGCTACAAACTGTGCAACTGCACAGTTTCAGAAGTCATCCTGAGGGTGAGGACGGGCGCCCAGCCCCTGGTCCCCAGAACATGCACTGATAGAAATGGTCTCTGCTGTCCATTCTGCACATCCACATCACTTCCAGTGTGTGGTAGGTTTTGTCTGCAGTGTTGTATACTAGTTACCCTGTTTCTTGCAAAATTGCAGTATGCTGTAGGCACCAGTCACACCTGGGTCCTGTGTCATGCTGGACAGGGACCCTGCTAGAACAGTGCCTAGTGTTAAACAGCTGATTCCATGGACACCAACTGCAGTGGGGGCTTCTAGGCTTGCATGGGGCTGTTGTTAAAGTCCTGCTGGTCCTACCATGACCACAGTGAGTAGACCAGGAATAACTGCTGTCCCAACCAACTAGGACTAACAATTCACCACAGCAAGCACAATCAGACTGCATCTTCTGCCCACCACTGGGGTGTTTCAGCCATGCACATACCAACTGCAGCTAGTCCACCGGTCAGCACACAATGCATGTGCACACAGCGACCATATGCACTCTGCCTTGGGATAAACGGCATGGATAACCAGCATTTGTCTCAGCAACTGGGCTCCCAGGACAGAGATTGTACCTACATCATTGGAGCCTAACACTATATAGCACTAGGTGGATACACAGCCATGCCATAGTCACTACTCAGTCAGAGTGAAAGTGCCCTCTCAGCATGACATGCTGTGGTGACACAGTCCATGCATGTGCAGATGGGCACTATGACATCTCCGCCATTGACCATATCTCCAGTGCAGACACATCCTGGCCAATCCGCTCTGTTTCAGGCCATGCCCACAATCCTCTGCTCCCCACCATGCACATTTGCAGACTGATGCTGGGAACAGCTTAGGCAACATGAGGCAAAGTGAAGAGTAGAAAGCCACAGAACAATAGAGAGACATACTCACACTCTCTCTCACACACACACACACACACGCACACACACATCATCACGCTGCGCAAAGGTGGGGATGGTTGGCATTCCTGCCTGCCACTTTAGTCTCCATAGCAGTTCAGGCATTGTTAACATGTGCTCATTGTGCAGATGATAGTAGAGCGCTCTGACATTCACTTCCATTGTTAATGCCTGCTCAGTGTGCCGGTGCTATTAGCCTGCCTTTCCATCCAGCTGTGGATAGTGGAGCCTGTCTATGTGGCTGATGGGTGTTTGTAGCCTTGCTGGTTGATGCTTTGGGAGTTGCATATGCTGGTGCACTGTAGACTAAAGTATACCCACAGGGACATGCAATATATATGATCCACAGCCAGGTCTTGAACCTGTGACCCTCCACACATATACACACTGCGTATGTTGAGTCACAGTGCTATCATTTTGCTATAGCAGCCCCTGTCTCCGTCAGACAGACCTGGCCACATGTTCCAATGCGCATTGCACACAGGATCAGGGCATGACGTTTGTCTGCTGCAGGCTGGCACTGTTGCCCCCGCCGCAAACGCCCCCACACAATGCTGACATGCCAGCGTGCTGTCAGTGGGTTGGTGTGCAGTCCCAGCCCATTCAACATGCAGGTTTGGCGGGTGCCTAGGGCACCAGGTCCAGATGGGGGAGGGCAGGGGCACACATGGATGGCCATGCCGCAATGCCCAACTATCTGCCTCTACAGAGACCTCATCCCTGCCTGCCACTGATATGTCTCAGGGGGCAGAGGACAGCCACAGCTTTGGTATTTCCTTAGACAGCTGCAATTTGCAGCTACCTGTGGAGCTACAGCTGCTGATGCTATTGGCCTCTTCCTCCGGAGCTGGCTTTTGTATCAGCAAGGGTGCCAGACACCCTTGGACCACCCCATATGGCACATTACCTTTCTGCAGCAGCAGCATGTCTATGTGCCGCCACTGTCACTGTGGGATCAGGATGGACATTACAGATCGTGCACCAACAACCCCCACTGCATGACCCACGTGCCACTCCTTTGCCCCATTGCACCATCAGCATAGTGCCCTTTTATACTTGGGCAGTATGCTGTTGCTGCTAATGGAGCACTACTATCTATTACTGTCTGGGGCTCCCCTGTGTGTCAATTACATTGCAGACAGTAAAATAGGCTCTCTCCCCTCAAAATACACCCTTTCCACAATGTTTTGCATGCTTTAGTGTTCCCAGCATTAAAGGCTTTTACACACGTTGCGCAACAGGTGTTAACGGAGTGCCTGGCGTTAATACCCACTCTTCGCGCCGTGAATGCCCACTCTCTGCCTACTGCACCCTTAAAGCTGCAAGAGCCTTTAGCACCCATTAATGAGGCTTTTTTGCAGCGTTAAGGGCGCTGATAACAGGCGTTAATGCACTCTTGCTCCCTTAATGCTCTTTAGTAAACATACCCCTAAGATCATATTCCACATATGCTGGCTTAGGACTGAGGTTCATTGCTCTCATGCTGTGTGTACAAAACAAATTCTCTTTGGAAACATTGCCCCCAAGAGAGAAAACATTTACAAATACAGAATGTACCAAAAGCTTCACCTGACGCATAGCTCTGAAATCTCAAAGAATCCATTCAGGTATGAAACCATTTAGATATTCCAACTTGAACACAATTTCCAAATGCAGAAAGCACTGGTCCTCATTCTCACAACATGTCCAGGGGGCTGCACTGAAATACCTTTCTGCGTCTACTTTTCAAGGAACGAGGGGATGTCCGTCATTGTAGCCTGTCTCTTGGGCATGTTGTGAGGGTAAGGGCCAATGCTTTCCGCATCTGGAAAATGTCTCCAGGTTCTATCAAGTATAATTCATTCCATTTCTTCGCCAGCAGTCAGGAGGCAAGACCTCCCTGTGGTCAAAAGATGAAACATTCAGATTGTGATCAAAGAAAATTATGGGCTAGCAACACCTTACGACTATTAGAACATATATTTTAGAAACAAGCAAGACCTGAGATCTTTTTAAAGTTTTAAAAGGTTTTTTTTTTTTTTACTTTTGAAGATCACCTTTTCCCTTTAGAGCAACTTTCAAAGCAGGTCACATAACATCTGACAAACAGTATAACTGGACTTGTCAACAGCACTGCGCACACAGCACTGCTTATCAAAAGAAAATGATATACATTTATAAAACATAGAAACATGACGGCAGAAAAAGACCACATGGCCTATCTAATCTGCCAAATACATCCCAACAAAAGTAGCAGACAGTTTGAGGAGATTAATACTTTAAACCGAGTGGGACACATAGGATATCTGGGAAAATGTCTTTCAAGTTGAGACAGCCATACAATTCTGCTTGCGCCTGAAGCTTAATACTTTTGCCAAAGTTAGTATTTTAGCAAGAGGGTAACAGACATTTTCACGATCTACAAATGCTCTATCTCTGGGAAATGCATATGTGCTTTTCACAAGCACTTTCACAAGTATGAGCTGTTTGATATTACCTTGTACAGAAACACAAATCCCTGCATTTGCAACCATTCTTCATGTATCTCAGTCTGCAAAAACCTTTTGAGTCTACAAAATGTCAAACCAAAAAATGTATATTTAGGAAAAGGGGCAGTTAACATTTTTTTGCCTCCTCTCAGAAGTAATTAGGGGGAGGGGGAGGGCTGGAGTGATGTGTTTAAAAGGGCCTCCCTTATCTCAAGATCTTCATATTGCTCTGAAGTAGAGAAGACTTCCTTGAGGTGAGGGAGGTAAAAAACAAACGGCAGAGTATTCTTTCAGAAAAAAGATGTACTAAGTACATGTATAAGAGAAAACACGGAACATGTAAACTGTAGACGAATGCACCCTAATGGGGCAAATTTGCAGTAAAAATAAAAAGTAGGGCATGCATGCAATGCTCCCCAGGAAATGAGCAAAGCTAGAAATGAATTTTATGATAAATGTCTAAATTAATAAAGGTACATTTCATAGATTTAAGTAAATAGAACAAGAGGTGGAACTAGAAAAATATTGCAGGAGTTTACACTCTTCGGTCTGTGAGACTAGTGTGCTATGGGACGGCAGGTACCGCCTGGCTTTGAATTTGAACACGGAATCTTCATGGCAGAAGAACATGACTAACTGTAAAAGCAAATTATGCTTCCTCCTCCTTCTCCTTTATCACTGCTTTGAAAATAAAGAAAGGGACTGGAGCTGAGGTATTGCCACCATGCTTCCGCTGACCGCTGACTACCAACCTGCCATGCTCTACTGCGCTGGAGCCTTACAGGCAGCTATATGCCAACTGCTTTCCCTTGATGTCATCGTGGCTATCTATGATGTCATATCCTGTTCCTGTGGTGAGGGCTGAAGGAGGACACCACTGCTGTCTGGAAAACAAAGCTAGGAGCTCAGCAGGGGGCTGTGGGCTAGTTTCAAGTTGTCTGCTCAGGCATGATGTCATCATCTATCTGAAGCCGCTGAATGATTGATGACTCTCTCTTTGCGGCCGATAGGAGGGTACTGGTACTTCTACTTGATTGCCTTGCACCTTAATTTAATTGTACCCTAACGGTCAGTACATTCATTGAAATGCAGTTTTGACCTTAATGTGCTGCCCCTAGGCCAGCCCTAGAACTTTGTATCAAGAACAGAAGTCGCAGGAATCTACTTTATATTCTGGCCCCACCCTGCTCACCAGAAGCCTTGGCCAGCTAGTTCCTTGGTCCTCCGAATGCCAGTATGCCCCATCAGCAAGGCACACAGCTTCAATTGTATACAAATCTATCATATGCATATTTATTAAGGATATCCTGAAAATCTGAGTGGACCGACATGCACAGGGCATGGACGTTTCTCTGTGCCTGGACTGGAAGAGACTGCATGTAGCACTATCAGAAAAGTAAGGACAAGGAGGAGACAGGCTAACATAGACCCATTAGTGTGGTAGACAAAACTAAACATTCTAACATATAAAAATAAACTGCAACGTCTCTTTTTGTCTTTTCTATGGTCCTAATAAAAGATTCTGCCATCTTGTGGGCACTACAGCCTCTCATACACTATCACGTGCATTGCATCTGAACTGACTTCTCACATTTCCTGTAAATGAGCCTGTTCCATTTATATTATTCAATTGTACATATAATTTACCCTCATTCCAGCCACCCTGATGCCTTTGTCTTATGCATCTTGTCTGTCTATGGGGCATAGGGTTGCCAACTTTTTCACCGAGAAAAACCCGACACCTGTGGCTCGCCATGCTCCACCCATTCTCCGCCCCTAGTCCCACCCCTGCCACGCCCCCAGCCCCACCCACAAAAATTACCGAGGATACGTGTAGGCTAACTTCCTTGGTCAGATAATAATTAAACTGGGAACCCCAAAATCCAAACATGAAATGTACAACACTGGAGAAATAAAAACTATAAAGTAATTTCCTCTTGCACTAAACAAAAACGCAAAGATGTTAGCAATACACACTTCCCAGACCAGACATATTCCAGTTAATAAATTCAAAATAAAAAGTATTTTTCTACCTTCTGTTTGGGCGTTTTATTTTTCAGTTGCAATTGCTCCAGTCACTTTCTTCTGGTTTCTTCGTGTCTTCTGTGAGCTATCCATTTGTCCTTTCTTCTCTTTTAGATGTTTTCCATTCTCTCTCTATTTCTGCTTTAACATACTGATTGTTTCCCTTTTGCTCTTTCCCCCAATTCTTTCCTTATTCCTTTATCATCCGTTTAAATTTCACCCTTCCATTCTCAAGCCCCTCTTACTCTCCCAATACCGGCCCATCATAGACTTTTCTTCCACACAAAATATTTTTTCCCCTCTCCATTCTCATTCCCCATCCATTCTAGTCCTCCCCCCAAATCAATTCCCTTATAGTTCTAGACCCACCCAGCATCCACTCCCTTCTAATCCCATTCTCCCATGCCCCACATCAGCCCATTTCCAGTCCTATTCCAGCTCTTCATCAGCCCATTTCCAGTGCTAGCCCTCACATCACAGGCCATTTCCAGTCCTAGCTCCCCCCCCCCAATCACAGCCCATTTCCAGTCCAAGTCCCCCATCACAGCCAATTTCCAGTCCTAGGCCCCCCCCCACCATCACAGCCCATTTGCAGTCCGAGTCCCCCGCACCATCACAGCCCATTTGCAGTCCGAGTCCCCCCGCACCATCACAGTCCATTTGCAGTCCTAGCCCCCCTAATCACAGCCTATTTCCAGTCCAAGATCCCCTTCCTCCACCATAGCCCATTTCCAGTCCAAGTTCCCCCCCCCCCCATAGCCCTTTTCCAGTCCAGGTCCCTTCCACCCCCATCACAACCCATTTCCAGTCCATGTCCCCCCCCCCCATAACCCTTTTACAGTCCAGGTCCCCCCCCCATCACAGCCTATTTCCAGTCCAAGTTCCCGCCCCCCCCATAGCCCTTTTCTGGTCCCGGTCCCATGTTCCCCATCACATCCCATTTCCAGTCCGTGTCCATGTCACCGCCCCCCAACACCGCCTATTTCCAGTCCAAGTCCCCCCCTTAGCCCTTTTCCAGTCCAATTCCCCCCCCATTATCCCTTTTCAAGTCCAAGTCCCCCCCCTTTAGCCCTTTTCCAGTCCAAGTCCCCCCCCTTAACCCTTTTCCAGTCCAAGTCCCCCCCCCTTAGCCCTTTTCCAGTCCAAGTCCCCCCCTTAGCCCTTTTCCAGTCCAAGTCCCCCCCCCCCCCTTAGCCCTTTTCCAGTCCAGGTCCCCCCCATCACAGCCAATGCAGTCCTTGCCCCCCCCCATCACAGCCAATGCAGTCCTTGCCCCCCCCCCCCGACCAGCATCGCGGCTATCTGAGGCTTCAGAGGGAGCCGGGGAAGCCCGCGCGAGGCCCCGGCTCCTTCTGAACAGCCACCAACGTGAAGAGCCTTTACCTTCATGCTGGCGGCTGTTCCTGTGAAGCCGCGAATGCTGGGAAAGGTTAAAGGGCAACCTTTAACCTTTCCCAGCATTCGCGGCTTCACAGGAACAGCCGCCAGCGTGAAGGTAAAGGCTCTTCACGCTGGTGGCTGTTCAGAGGGAGCCGGGGCCTCGTGCGGGCTTCCCCGGCTCCCTCTGAAGCGGAGAAAAGCCGGTTTTTTTGCTCTGGCCGCTCCCGATCTTGCGGCCAGAGCAAAAAAACCGGCTTTTAAAGGGCGGGTTTTGCCTCTGTGCCGGCAGCCGGCCTGGCCGTGGAAAAACCGGCCAGGCCGGCTGAAAACCGGCCAGTTGGCAACCCTAATGGGGCATGTTTACTAAAGTGCTGCAAATAGTGTGGGAATAACATGTGGTTAGTGTGCGTTTCTACCGTGGCAGAAGTGGTGTGGTAGGCTTTGGCCTAGCATGGCCTACTACTATGAAAGGCCTGTAAGTTAGGCCTGGATCCTAACTCCCATTATAGCTAGAAAAGAACCAAAAATCTGTGAGAAATGAGAAAACTGTTTTAAAATGCTTAATAAGAAGTTTTTATGAATTCATAAGTCTTTCATTATTCTCTTGTGTGTGAAAGAAAAGAAATGTTTCAATACATGCATTCCTGGAGCTAGGGATAACCTTGCAGTAGAGAAGTAACAAAATCAAGAACTGCACCATTGTTACAACAATCCTAAAGGAGGGGGCCGGTTGCTAGGCCCCGGAGGGATTTCTAATTGGACAGGTGCAGGGAATGTAAAACCAATGAGAAGTTTGCATGTATCGAGTTGGAACCAATAGAAAGTTCTCATGTATCAAACTGAAAAAGAGGTATAAATGGTTATATCTCTGTAAAAATCTTTGCTCAGTTCCTATTGAAGCTTTGACTGACTGGGCCTGTGCACAATAAACTGGCTTGGACCCTGTCAATTGACTCCTGGATTTATTCATTGATTGCACTTTGCTACAACAGTGGAGTGGTCATGGTAACAGCAGGGGATGAGGTTACAGCAGGGAAGTAATGCAGGAGGCCCCATTCTGGTGAAGGCAGGGTAGCATCATTACCCAGCATGTGGGCTGTGGAGTAAGATACCCTCTGACCGTGAGTCACCCAGGGTGCCTTACAACCTAAGATGCAATAGACAGACAGCTAAGCAGGTTGGGAACCTTTTCTGTCATGCCCCTCATACACCTGTCACTGATCCCTTGCTAGGGAAGAGCATGGATTCCATATGTGGGTGAGGGGGACACAATGGTCTGGTGTGCAGATCTGCTAATCCAACACAGAGCTCACATAGATATGGGGTGAATTTTGCAGGCATTCTCTGCCATCTACCCCTCCTGCTAACTGGGATCCAGGTTGTCCAGCTACAGCCCCTAGGTCAGGCATAGAGGATACCCACCCCAGAAACAACTGGCATTCTCAGAGGTCGACACCCATCTTTGTGGCCAAACAATTGCCAGGGTGTGGGAGACTATCCACAGAAGCCATTCATGCTCCCCTAACATGTTGAGACCTCTAGGAGCCCACCATAGTACACCCCATACATCACTGTGCAGAAGGGCACCCCAATCAGTCCCCAGCTTGTGTAAAAGGGGGTGCTTGTTATGAAGGTACCACCATCTTGGCAAGTATGCAAATTAACTGTCTTGCAAAGGATTGTGGTTATTGAAGTCCATTCACACAAAGCTTGCCTTTTTAGAATAATGAAAACTCTTGTAGTTGGTCGAGTGTAGACAAAATTAGAGTTTATTTATGGGGTGATTATCCCACACACAGATATGCTTGGTAACACCTTCCCGATAACTTCTCCAGGGTTTTATTCAACACAAAATAAGGCAACTGAAATATCTTATGCAAATAAGAATCAAAGTCCTTTATAGAACAGAAAGGCTTCTTTCAGCCACTGCTAATAAACTCCTTAGCAGTGCTGGGGGAAAACAAATCAAAGAGGAAAACTTCTTTATACTAAAACATAGCTCACTTTCTCCATACAGAAAATAACTTTTTAATCCTACGTGTGCACGGCTTGTGCTGGGCTCTCCTCTACCAGCAGGTGACAATTAACTGCAATCAGTAGCTTGATTTCAGCACACGTACAAAACTTTCCCAAAAGCTTTTTCATTCAACAAAACTTTATGGGAAGCTAATATTTAGAATGTTTCCTTTTGATGTTTGCTCTGATATTTAGGATTTTCCTAAAATAACAACCTACTCAAAGAACAGTCCATATAATTATCCCCTGTATCAGATATGCTGTAGCAAAGTACAATCAATGAATAAATCCAGGAGTCAATTGACAGGGTCCAAGCCAGTTTATTGTGCACAGGCTCAGTCAGTCAAAGCTTCAAAAGGAACTGAGCAAAGGTTTTTACAGAGATATAACCATTTATACCTCTTTTTCACCTCCCTTCCTTCTCTATGTCTGTGGATAACACTACGCTTCTATTTCCTCAGCTCGCAACTTTGAAGTCATCTTTGACTCTCTACTCTGTCTTACTTTGCACGCATGCAACAGATAGCTAAAACCTGTTGCTTCTTTCTCTACAACACTGGCAAAATTTGTCCCTTCCTTTATACACACACTACTGACCCTCGTCCTCTCTCTAGTCACCTCCCATCTTGACAATTGTAACATGCTCTTCACTGGTCTCCCTCTGAATAATCTTTCTCCCCTTCAATCTGATCAAAACTCAACTGCACAGCTTATCTTCCGCCAGTGTTGCTATGCTCATATCACTCCTTTTCTCAAGTCACTTCACTGGCTCCCTATCCATTTCTGCATACTGTCAAACTTCTACTTACCTACAAGCGCATTCATTCTGCAGCTCCTCACTACCTTTCCTCGTTTATCTAACTCTATGCTTCTTTGTAGATCCCTTCTATCTGTGCCCATCTCTGTCACTGCCAATTCCAGACTTCGTTCATTCCACCTTGCTGCTCCATATGCCTGGAACAATCTACCTGAGTTTGTGCATCGGGCTCCTTATTCAAATCCAGGCTAAAGCCCACCTGTTTAAAGCTGCTTTTGGATCCTGATGCTCCTCATTCTCTTGTCTACTACTTATGTATGTGTATTCCCCAGTTTTGCAATGCTTTTTCATCTTGATTAGATTGTAAGCTCTAAGAGCAGGGACTATGTCTCACATCTATATGTATTGTACAGTACTGTGTATGCCTTGTAGCACTATACAAATGAAGAGGAGAAGGAGCCCTTCTTTAATGGTTTAAGTGTAAGCAAGAGCACAGATCCAGTGGGCCGCAAACATACCCTCTTAGAGTCAGGGTGAGGGGCCATTTGCCCCCAGACACAGACCAGTATATCGGCATAGCAACCCAGGTGCACATGTGCACTGATACGTGGCCCCCATGAAGGGGAAGTGGTGGTCAGACAACACAATTATGTGCTAGTTCTACAATTTGCCTATAGTTGCAACATCTCATTTGCATGCTCACCCCCAACTGTGTTCAGCTGACTCCAACCCTATGTGGCCCAGCTCTAGTTGTTTCACTGAACACATGCTCCATCTCCCCACTCTCCCCAAGGACAATCTGTCCATCCATGTCTGACTTTTCAGGTCATGCCCTCCCCCAGCTACAGCACTGTCCCCCAGCTACAGCACTGTAGAGGGGGTAGCAAAGTATCTCTCTCCCCCTGCCACTGCTGGTATTGCGGGAGTCCTATCTCGGCTATATGTTTACCACTCAGTCGTGTGCAATCATTTGCCCTGCTGTAGATGATGGCATGGGGGCAGGGTTCAGGAGTGCTGCCCTGCCTCTCTTGTGTGCAGGTCTGATGCTAGGATGTTGGGCACCCTGGGTGAACAACTTCCAGACTATGCCCCCTCTCCAGTCTGTCACATCTGCTGCCCTCCTCCACCTATCCAGTACAGATGCAAAGCAACCTTCACTGCAAACATTGCTTTGTACATATATGTACATCCAGCCTCCCGGCAGGTACAATCACGTGCTGCTGGCTTTTGTTTTTCTGGCTCTTGGGCTCTGTTGTTTTATTGTCAGGGCCACTGTACATTGGTGTCCCTCATATGCCGATGCCCTAGGCAACCACCTGGTTTGCCTATGGACTGCGCCGGCCATGGTTGTCTGGGATGATGTATATGTGGCATGGCTCTGGGCTGCTAACTGAGTGGGAATTGTGCCCACACCATGTGTTTGTAGTGCGCTGGCACGGCACGGCAATTAGCTCCCGGTAGGGGGTCAGCATTATCTGTGCACATGCTTTCCTGGCCAAGCGAGCCAGTAGAACAGCCATGTCAGGAACATTTGCCTGTTCACACCCACTCTCCCTACAAAATCTGCCCTAACATTGCCTTTTTAAGCAGAGGAAGGCCTTAGTGACACAGTTGTGCTTTTGGAAGTAGCACATGAATATGATCTTAAAGTAAGCAGGAACAGGCTCATGTTTGGCCTAAGTATTTGGTACCTTCAGAATCTGGGACCTGTGTTGATTATGCCACATCCTGTACTGATGGATGCCCTCCTCCTTTCTCTGTCTGGCTCTTTCCCAATGCAGGGAATTAGCTTGGTTAGTTACTTTGGCGGCCACATGTGACTGCAGAGCTCCTGCACTACTGCTGCTCCCAGCACTCTCCCTTCTCACTCACCCTGAGGCTGGAAGGATCAAAGCAGGAGGTGGAAAGAGAGGTGCTGTGTGCAATGTGTGTGCCCAGCTCTCCGTGCCCTGCATGCTGCCCATGGGGCTCATGGTATAGGAGAGGCATGAGTACACTATATCTGCTCAGAGAGCAGCTCCAGCACATGTAACAGCCAGTGTTAACACGAGGTGCTGAGAGCAGAGCCCAGTTGCTGGTCTGGACCACAATATCAGGCAGCAGTAGTTTTTCTATGGCACATCTGATGAGACCTGAAGGCATGGAGTGGAGGAGTAGCCTAGTGGTTGGGGCAAGGTACTTCAGGCCGGAAGGTCGGTGGTTCAAATCCCACTAGAGGACAGCAACCTTGGGCCGGAAGGACTGGGGTTTCTAGTCCCACAGGTGCTCCTTGTGGTCTTGGGCAAGCCACTTAACCCTCCATAGCCCATGTTCCCTGTAAAATAGTTATCTCCAAGTTATAATACCCTGTTCAATGTAATTTCTGTTTGTTCAATGTAAACCGCACTGATGCAGAATAGCGCGGTATATAAGAGAATGTAAATAAAAAATAAATAAATAAAAATACCAGTGGGCTCATGTCCTTCTCTAACCCACTTACAGAGGGACAAATTGGCATTTACATTCCAAGGCACCGAGAAAGTTGCAGAGCACCATCAGTTGTGGGAGGTCTGGCTTTAGGAAACTGCACACTGCAGGCACTCTGAGGCTTGTCCATCGACAGCTCAGTATTGGAATGATTGTTTTTACGTTTGCTATGTTTGGTCAGAAGCTTGATGCTGAAAGGCTTTCTGTGGGTGCAGTGCCAAATAATCTTGTAGTTTAGTGCCAAATAATCTCCAAAGGAGTTAAATGGCACTAAACTACAAGATCTGGGAAAAACTTCAACGCAAACTAGTTGCATGACTCACAGACACAGACTGTTAAAGGGTAAGGAACAAATGTCATGACGTGACCTTCTTTAAAAAGGAAACATTAGGACTGGTTTGAAAAATATGACACAGAGATAGCTGCAGATAGGATGCACATATTTAACAGTTTATATACTGCTGACAAGTCCTTGGGAAAGAGGGCTCATTACCCCCCCTCCCCCCCCCCCTTCCCCCAGTTAAGCACAAAGTTCAGGTCCCACTATAGCAAATGAAAAACAAATGATGGGGGAGAGAGCCAGAAAATTGCAGGAAGTAGCAGGATAACATAACATCAAACTTTTTTTCTGTCAGATTTGTGAGCTTTTAGTGGCCTTATATGACATTGCCATTCACCGTTACATTCAGCAGATGGCACCAACATCCTAAAACAAAAACAAGAAAAGATTTTCAGCTGTTGGATACAACACTTAACTCTCTTCTATATCTTCCCTTCAGTATGTCTGAAGAGACTCTGAGTGAGGGAGGCTTAGCACTGAGGAGTTTCACACACAAGAAAACTATGCGGTAAGGCTTGTGTAGACATCAGCGCACTGCTCATTTAAACTCAATGGTAATGAAGGTATTAGCAATTAAACATGGAAGTGTGCACGCGACTTAACACTGGGTTTTCTAATGCTGGGAATTTAGCGCGTAGTCTGAGGATGGGCACAAAGCCATCCCCGCATGAATCCCACCTCAGCTCTTACTGGGGTCCTGGTGGTCCAGCGTGAGCAGGAATGATCCTGTATGCAGAATGACGCCCATGTCTCCTAGTGGTAGTGCTAGTCAAGCTGTATGCTCTTATTTGGCAGTTTTCCTCTGTTACCAAGGGTCTTCCAGTCGTGAGGGTGGCTTTGTGTAAGTGGTTGAGCTCTTTGTCAGAGGAGCTTGCTGTGGTGGGGCTGGATATTGGGGGAGGTATTGGGGGATGTGGGGATGTGTGCAGCTGACACAGAAGGGGATTGGGGTGTAGAGGGTGCATGGATGTTGGGGAGTGGCTATTTTAAAAAGCTGCTCCCACACACAAATTGGGGCGAGCAGGATACTCTTTTCCCCCAAAGCAGATTCTAAAAATTGCATAACCTTACCTGTTTGGCAAAGCCTTTGTTAAATAGAGTGGGAACTGTGCACATCCCGACCTTGACATCTCAATTCACACCTCCCTGACCTATCTTATCTTTTAGGTGCTTTCGTTTAAAAGGAGAAATATTTTCTTTAGTGGGGTAGGTTTAAAACTCTGCTTTAGTAACTTTCTCAGCTCTTTGTGGCTACTGACACCTAATCAGGAGTTAGTGGGCTTGATTAGCCTTTGAAAGAACTGAGAGCAGCTGAGGCCTGCATAAAAGGCTTCAGAGCCCTGCACTATTGAGGCATTCCTAACAGAGGCTATACATTTCAAACAAAGGTAAGAATTTGTGTTTTTTTTTTAATTGCTAGCTCTCTGACTGGGAGCTCTTAAAAGAGTTTTGGTACATTTTTAAAACAAAGCTACATTCTTCTTGGTGCTTTAGTTTAAAATGAGAAATATTTTCTTTAATGGGGTAGGTTTAAAACTCTGCTTCAGTATCTTGGGTTTGGGTTTTTGGATTGCTGTTTCCTGGGCCCTTTTTCATGTTTTGACTTTTTGCTATTGATGTCACTTGGTGTCATTACATTTTTGAAGGTTTTGATTTTGTCAGTATCTTTCTCAGCTCTTTGAAGCTACTGACATCTAATCAGGTGTTAGTTCCCTTCCTATGCCCCCACCAACTCCACCCACCCCTAGTGAGCAGTCTGGCTTTATAGGGCACCTCCTCAATTAATTACACACAAGGACTTGGAACAGCACATTTTGAACATACTTAAAGAGATTTAACAGCTTTTTCTCTACTTTGGTAGATCTATCTCTTTTGTTTTAACAGATACCTAAGCTCTACGAACTGAACAATATCTGGGAAAAATCATATCGCTAAAGCTGTTGCCCCCGTTACAGCTTCTGCCTCTGTCCAGACAGAGGTCCCAAAGGCAGTTGAAGGACCAGTTCCATGTGCAGGATGCTTGCATGCTGAAACTCTCAGGAAACAAGTGGAGGAACTCAGAGAGGAGGTGGCGAGGCTGAAGAGCATTCAAGACAGCGAGAAGTACATTGATGAGATGCTTCTTGCAACATCCAAGCTCTCCAGCAGAGGAGAAGATGGGAGCCTACAGAATGACAAAGGTTGGACACAAGTCACCAGGGCCTGCAGAATCACCAATCCAATTTCTCCAGCCCTTGAATTGAAGAACCATTATGCAGCCCTGGAAGCGGAGGAGGTGAAAGCCTCCCTGGAAAGGGAAGAACCAGAGCTCAAGTACCCCAAAGATGCAGAATTAGTGACCACAAAGAAGCGAAGGGTAGTGGAGGTTGGTGACTCTCTTCTGAGGGGTACTGAGGCATCCATCTGCCGACCAGACTTGATGTCCAGAGAGGTATGCTGTCTGCCAGGTGCCAAACTCCAAGATCCTACAGGAGAGTTTGCCGAGACTCATTAAGCCCACTGACTATGACCCAATGTTGCTAATCCATGTCAGCACAGATGATATTGCCAGGTTTCCCTCTGAGCGTATCAAAAGTGACTTCATGGCTCTGGGACAGAGGGTGAAGCAGATAGGTGCACAGGTGGTGTTCTCTTCAATCCTCCCTGTTGAAGGTAAAGGCCAAGGCAGAGAAGCTTGTATCCTGGAGATGAATGCATGGCTGCGTGGATAGTGTCATCGAGAGCATTTTTGTCTCCTGGACCATGGGATGCTGTACCAAGGGTTGCAGAGCAGAGATAGCATCCATCTGTCCAAGAAAGGTTGACGTGTCCTCAGTAGCAGATTGACTAATCTACTGAAGAGGGCTTTAAACCAGATTCATTGGGGATCGGTGAAGAAAGCCCCCAGGTAAGTGAAATATTAAATGCCTTTATGGAAATTGGTAAAAGGAGCAACATATGGAAAGCGGTATGTATAAATGCCCGTAGCATCGGAAATAGGATCCCAGATGTTGAAGCTTTAATAGGAGTGGCTGACTTGGATTTAGTGGCAGTTACAGAAACATGGTTCACAGAAAACCATGACTGGGATGTTACTATACCAGGCTATACTTTATTCAGAAAGGACAAGGTAGGAAGAAGGGGAGGAGGAGTGGCACTATATGTACAAAATAATATTAAAGCTTTGGAATTACAGAGCTTAAAAGGGAGAGAGGAGGCACTGTCTGTTAAACTAGAAAGAGGGAAAGAGAAATCTATTTGCATTGGCGTGATATACAGACCTCCCTCACAAGAGGGAAGAGGTGGATGGAGAGTTAATTGAAGACATACGCAGCATTGTTAGGAATGGGGAAGTGATACTGATAAGGGATTTCAATATGCCAGATGTTGATTGGCACATTCCTTCTGCAGTATCATCTAGAAGTAAGGAGATCCTGGATTCTCTACAGGTGAACTATTCAGGCAATTGGTAACAGACCCCACACGTGAAGGGACCACACTGGACTTGATGCTTACCAATGGTGAAAGTGTTTCTGATGTTATAGTGGGAAATCATTTTGCATCCAGTGATCACCAGATGGTGTGGTTCAGTATTAGGACTAGGGCTGTTAGAATCCATTCCAAGGTGAGGATCTTAGACTTTAGAACACTAACTTTGCCAAGATGGGCCAATTCCTCAGGGAGTTGTTAGCGGAATGGGAACAGCTGGGGGATGTAGAAAAAAGTGGGCAAAACTGAAAGGGGATATTTTAAGGGAAACCATCCTCTTTGTTAAAATGGTAAATAAAGGTAAAAGGAAAAGGAGACCGCTATGGTTTTCGAAAGAAGTAGCTGAAAAGGTGAAGAAAAAGAGGGAGGCCTTCATGAAATACAAGAGATCACAGAGAGAGGAAGACAGACATCTATATTTGGAAAAACTTGGAGACGCTAGCAAAGTAGTCAAGAAAGCAAAGATTCAAAAAGAGGAGGAAATAGCCAATGTAATAAAATGGGGGGATAAGACATTTTTCAGATATGTTAATGAGAAGAGGAAGGGCAAAAGTGGTATTGTCAGACTCGGGTGAAGGGAAGGAATATGTAGAGGTTGATGAGGATAAAGTGGAATTGCTTAAGAAATATTTCTGTTCTGTGTTCACAGATGAAGAACTATGAACAGGACCGCAGAAAACACCCACAAAGAGAAACAGAAGCGAGGGGCATCTTGAAGAATTTTCAGAAGACTGTGTTCGTGAAAAACTATCTAAACTTAATGTAGACAAAGCGATGAGACCAGATGGGATACACCCTAGAATACTGATGGAACTTGGGGACGTTCTAGTAGCTCCAGTGACTGACCTTTCCAATTCCTCGTTGGAGTTGGGAGTGGTGCCAAAGGACATGGAGAGAGGCTCATGTGGTCCCATTACACAAAAGCCGGAAGTAAGGATGTGGTTGAGAACTTCAAGCCGGTTAGTTTAACTTTGGTGGTAAGTAAATTATTGGAAATGCTACTGGAAGAGAAAATAGTGAGGTTTCTGGAGTCCAGCAGATTACAGGATCCGAGGCAGCATGGATTCACCAGAGGCAGGTCTTGTCAGACAAATCTGATTGATTTCTTTGACTGGGTGACCAGGGAGTTGGATCGAGGGAGAGCCCTAGATGTGATGTATTTAAATTTCAGTAAAGCCTTTGACACCGTTCCTCACAGGTGACTTATAAACAAACTTTAGCACTGTAAAGATAAACCCTAAAGTTACTGCTTTGTTTAGAAATTGGTTGAGTGTGAGGCGACAAAGGGTACAGGTAAATGGAGCTCACTCTGAGGAGAAGGAAGTTAACAGTGGCGTGGCCCAGGGATATATCCTTGGTCCGATTCTTTTTAACATCTTTGTTAGTGATATAGTGGAAGGGCTGTCGGGTAAGGTTTGCCTCTTTGTGGATGATACCAAAATCTGCAATAGAGTAGACACCCAGGAAGGTGTAGATAAGATGAGGAGTGATCTAGCTAAGCTTGAAGAATGGTCTAGAATTTGACAGCTGGGATTTAATGTTAAAAAATGCAAGGTCATGCATTTGGGCAGCAGCAATCCAAGGGAGCAATATAGTATAGGGGGTGAAGTACTTTTGTCCACTAAAGAAGAGCGGGACCTAGGCGTGTTTGTGTCTGATGATCTTAAAGTAGCTAAACAGGTAGAAAAGGAAACAGCAAAAGCTAGAAGGATGCTTGGCTACATAGGGAGAGGAATGGCTAGCAGAAAAAAGGAGATGATAGTGCCTCTATATAAGCCTTTGGTGCGACCTCATTTGGAGTATAGTGTGCAATTCTGGAGACCGCACCTTCAAAAGAATGTGAACAGGATGGAGTCGGTGCAGAGGGTGGCTACTAAAATGGTTAGTGGTCTCCATTATAAAGCATATGAGGACAGACTTAAGGATCTTAATATGTACACCTTAGAGGAAAGGCGGGATAGAGGTGATATGATTGAGATGTTTAAATATCTCTGTGGCATAAATGCACAGGGGGAGAGCCTCTTTCAATTGAAAGCAAATTCTGCTATGAGGGGACATGGGATAAGGGTGAAAGGAGATAGATTCAGGAGTGATATGCAGAAATATTTCTTTATGGAAAGAGTGGTGGATCCATGGAATAGTCTCCCAGTGGATGTGGTAGAGATGAGGACAGTATCTGAATTCAAAAAAGGCTGGGACAAACACAGAGGATCTGTAAAGATAAAAAGAGGACTGTTGTAGTTGTTGATATGGAAGGACAGACTAGATAGGCCATGTGGTCCTTTTCTGTCGTCATATTTCTATGCTTCTATGTTTCTATTTAACGTGGGCCTTCACACATTCCTGATATGCAGACGTGTCGGGTAATTTTATAATCCCCCGTGAAGTTTACGAGAACTAGACGTGCTTATTTGAGGCCTATTTTATAAAGTGAAAATAGGGGTGTAAGTGGTATAAAAATGCACACAAACTAGTCATGAGCACTTATGTCTGCTCTAGGGCTAGTATAATTAATTGCCTAGATTTTTCAAGAATGCAATGTAAGTTATAGTATTTTATAACTTACGTGTGTAAATTTGTGTCCTCTTGTTCTGCCCAACAGAATTGCACACAATACCCCAAATGAGGTCGCACCAGAGACTTATACAGAGGCACTATGACATACTTCTGTCGTCATTTTTCTATGTTTCTATATGATCTGTCTTGTGCATGTGCTTACAGAATAGTGACTGCTTATAAATCCTTGATTTACACGCTTAAATTTCACAGTGTAACGTGAAGACTATTCTCTATCCACAGGATTAAACGAGTAGTCCACTGAAGTATAGGCAGTTACAATGCAGAGGCAGATGGGTACTGAACAGTGTCATGTTTGAGTCTCACGGAGGAACAGAGATAGGATATAAAGGCCATTCTTGATGCAGTGGAGGTCTATCCCAGACTTCCTAAAAATGTCATGCATGAAAGATATATATTTGGCTGTTGCAAACAAGAGGGGAATTAATCCTAGGACCATAGCCATCCCATCCACTAGGTGGGCTAAGTAGCTGCCTAGGGTGGCAGGCCTCCAGGGGCGGCCTGGCACATATGGTCTGCTGCCGCCTCGTGCTGAGCCGCACCATGCTGCCATCACCCACTGCCGCTGATTCCGGCAACAAGGTCAGCTTGGAAGCAGCGGTAGACTATGTGCTTTGGCACACATGGCCTGCCACATCTGACTCCCAAAGTTGTTTTGGAGGGGTCAGAAGCGGCAGGCCATGTGTGCCAAAGCACATGTCCTGTCGCTGCTGCCGAGTTGACCCCCCAGCCCTTCCACCAGAATCAGCAGTGGTGGGGCTCAGCCCGGGGGGGGGGAGAGCAGAGGGGCTCTGCACGGGGGAGGAGGGGGGGGGGCATGGTTCGGACCATGGGAGGGGGCAGCACACCAGGGCTTCTGCCTAGGCCAGCAGAAACCCTTGGGCCAGCCCTGCCTGTGACAAATGAGTATGGTCCACTGACCAATGAACTGATTCAGGATAAGCTAATCCTTGGCAGAACCACTAAGTGTGCACGTAGTTGCCTGCTGTGATATCAAGACTTTCATTTGAATTCATTTATTGAAATATGTCACACAGCAGAGCTCACTGGCTTGCAAATGAGAACTGTAGAACATGACTAGCAGGCTGACAGTGTTAATGCAACAGATCAGCATCAGTGCAGCATGGACAGCTACCACAATAAGTGACAATGGAGTAATCCCCTGCCACCAAGTCTGAACATAAGATATGCCATAATGGGTCAGACCAAGGTCCATCAAGCCCAGTATCTTGTTTCCAACAATGGCCAATCTAGGTCATAAGTATCTAGCAGTTTCCCAAAAGACACAGGTTCCACAATGCTTGTATTGGGGCAAGCAGTGGATATTCTGGGTCCACTTTAATAATGGTTTATGGACCTTTCCTCCAGGAACTTGTCCAAACTTTTTTTAAACCCAGCTACACTAACATCTCTTACTATATCCTCTGGTAGCAAATTCCAGAATTTGATTACACGTTGAGTGAAAAAATATTTTCTCTTATTAGTCTTAAATAGGTTACCCTGTAGCTTCATTGCAATCCCCCCTAGTCTTTCTATATTTTGATGGCGTAAACAATCGATCTACGTTTACCCTTTCCACCCCATTCATTAATTTATCAACCTCTATCATATCTCCCCTCAGTCGTCTCTTTTCCAGGTTGAAGAGCCCTAACCTTTTTAGTCTCTCTTCATAGGAGTATCCTTCCCCTTTACCATTTTGGTGGCTCTTCTCTGTACTTTTCCTAATAATGCTATATCCTTTTTAAGATACGGCGACCAGAATTGCACACAATACTCAAGGTGTGGTCGCACCATTATAATATCCTTTGTTTGCTGCATGCTCCACAATCTTGCATTGAGCTGCCAACAACCTCTTCCTGAACAATAGGATGCAGCAGACCCAAACCGTGATGCAGATGCCGAAGGTCAAGACAGAAGGATACTGGACAACTGTACCAACTAAGATTGCAGCAAGAGATGACATTATACACATGCACTTCATATGAAAGTAGGTGCTTATTTTCTGACACACAAAAAAACATGCACAGTGAAGGCCCATTCTCCATCATACTCCTTCCCATCTCCATATCCATCCTAGTCCACACCTCCATTCCTACCCCTTAGTACCAGCCATGTGCATCTCTCACCCCAATACTTCCACTCCCTAGCACATAAGAACATAAGAAATGCCATACTGGGTCAGACCAAGGTTCATCAAGCCCAGTATCCTGTTTCCAATAGTGGCCAATCCAGATCACAAGTACCCGACAGGTTCTCAAAAAGCTACACAGGTTCCACAATGCTTATCCTGGGATAAGCAGTGTATTTCTCTGGTCCGCTTTAATAATGGTCTATAGACTTTTCCTCCAGGAACTTGTCCCAACCTTTTTTAAACCCAGCTACATTAACAGCTTTTACTACATTCTCTAGTAACAAATTTCAGAATTTGATTATTTGTTGAGTGAAAATTTTTTTTTTCTTATTAGTCCTAAATGGGCTACATTATAGCTTCATTGAGTGTCTCCTAGTCTTTCCGCTTTTTGAAGGAGAAAGCAACGAATCTACACTTAGCCGCTTTATTCCATTCAATAATTTATAGACCTCTATCATATCTCCCCTCAGCCATCTCTTTTCCAAGTTGAAGGGCCATCAACAATATCTCCTCCACCCAACTACGAACTCTTATCCAGACCCAAGAGAAAATCAACCACAAACACCCTAGCAATACCAACCGGAAAACCAAGATGCAAGCAGCAAGCATGCATGCGGTCATTCAAACTATATGCCCGATCCCTCTGGAATTCCCTCCTGGACAACATCAGGAACACGTCCGAACTCACCAAGTTCAGAAAACTGCTAAAATCCCAACTTTTTATGCAATACTTTGCTAATGTCACCTAATCAATATAAACCACCACTAATGGTATCCGCTTGCATATAAATAGTTCACCCCCTCCCCAACATTTTCTAATGTTTTTGTACAAAGTTCAAGTTCCATGTAAACCCAGTTGAATTGTTCCATGTGCACTGCTTTGACCTGGTAAAAAGCAATATAAAAATTCAGCTAAATAAATAAACAAACCTTTTAAGCCTCTCCTCTTAGGGGTATCCTTCCATCCCCTTTACTATTTTTGTTGCACTTCTCTGTATCTTTTCTAATAACGCTATATCCTTTTTAAGATAAGGCGACCAGAATTGCACACAATATTCAAGGTGCGGTCGCACCATGGAACGATATAGAAGCATTATAATATCCTTTGTTTTATTCTCCATTCCTTTCCTTATGTTACCTAGCATTCTATTTGCTCTCTTGGCCGCTGCTGTACACTGGGCGGAGGGTTTTAACATGTTATCCATGATAACGCCTACATCTTTTTCCTGGATGGTGGTTATCTTATCTCGTGTAACAATAGTTTGGGTTGTTATTCCCTAAGTACATAACTTTGCACTTCTCCACATTAAATTTAATCTGCCATTTCGACAGCCAGTCTTCCAATTTATCAAAGCTCTCTTTCAATTTTTTGCAATCCTCTTGTGTTTTAATAACTTTGAATAATTTCCAAATTGATCACCTCACTTATTATTCTCATTTCCAGATCATTTATGAAGATGTTAAAAAGCAGCAGCCCAGCACAGATCCCTGGGGGACTCCCACTATTCACCTTTCTCCAGAAAAAATTGGCCATTTAGCCTTACCCTCTGCTTTCTATCCTTTAACCAGTTCCTGATCCACAATACTACACTGCCTTCAACCATGACTTTTTAATTTCACCAAGAATCTTTTATGAGGGACCTTCTCAAAAACTTTCTGAAAATCCACATACACTATATTAACCGGCTCACCTTTGTTTACCTGTTTATTCACACCTTCAAAAAACATAACAGATTAGTAAGACAAAACTTTCCTTGGCTAAATCCATGTTGGCTTTCTCCCATTAAACCATAACCATATGTTCAATAATTTTATTCTTTTTAATGATTTCTTCTATTTCGCTCGGTATTGATGTCAGAGTCCCCAGTCTGTAGATTCCCAGATCACCCCTGGAACCCTTTTTAAAAATTGGCTTTACATTGGCCATTCTCCAATCTTCAGATATTACAGATTATTTTGATGATAGTTCACAGATTACTAATAATCGGTCTGCAATCTCATATTTCAGTTCTTTCAGCACCCTCAGATGTATACTATCCAGTCCAGGTGATTTGCTACTCTTCAGTTTATTTAATAGTTGTATTACATCTTTCCGGTTTATCAGTATTTCTTTCAGTTCTTCCAATACATCTCCTTTAAATACCATTTCAGACATGGGTAACTTTCCTACATCATCTTCAGTAAAGACCAAAGCAAAAAAATTCATTCAGAGGCCAATTCCATTCATGCACATCCAGCCTCCTGTATAGCCGGGCAGAATCAGGCATGCAAAGTTAGACCCGATTCCGATCCCGCAGCCCCCCACTGGACCCGAATCCCAGTGTAATTCCCAGCAACTACCTGGCTAACTCAGCCGGTCCTGTAAATAGAGCCATGGTGCCATGGCGTCCCATCGCCATGGCACCATGGCTCCATTCATGAGCTGCAATCCTGACCCGCCAAACCCGGATACCTGTTCCCTGCAGCACAACCCCTGATATGGCCTTCCAAGGCCTGGGTCAGGCTGCGGGGAACTCCCTGCACACCTCACCTGTGTCCCTGGTTCCTACGCCACGATCCCCCTCCATCCAGGGGGACTTATTCCACCTTTGAGGTCTAGATTCAAGGCCCTGGACATACAGGGCCAAGCTCTGAATTGCCCTGTATGTCTGGGGTCATGTCATGCTCATGCCCCACCCTCACTCTGCCTCTGTAATGCCGCCTCCCGCCCCCTAGGCTTCCCTGTACAAACCTGCTGTACATACGGGGAGGGTATTGACAGGGCCAGCAGGGGGACGAATAGTGGGGATGGACATCCCAATGGGATGTCCATCCCCACTATTCGTGGGACAAAATGACCCCCTCAGTCTCTCCGCTAAGGCTTTGTCCTCCCTTAGCACCATTTTTACCTCTCAATCATTTAGTGGTCCATCTGACTTTCTCACAGGTTTTTTGCTATGAATGTACTTGAAAAAGTTTTTATTATGTGTTTTTGTTTCCATGGCAAGCTTTTTTTTAAATTCTCTCTTTGCCTGCCTTATCAATGTCTTACATCTAACTTGCCAGTGCTTATATTGTTTCCAGTTTTCGTCATTTGGCTCCTTTTTCCATTTCTTGAAAGAAGCTTTTTTGACTATGACATCTTTTCTGACCTCACCTTTAAATCATGCTGGCAGTTTTTTGGCCTTCCTTCCATTTTTATTAAAGTGTGGAATACATCTGGTCTGGGCTTCCAAGACAGTATTTTTAAAGAAAGCCCATGCTTGATTTAAATCTTTAACCTTTGCAGCTGCTCCTTTTAGTTCTTTCTTAACTATTTTCCTCATTTTATCATAGTCCCCCTTTTGAAAGTTAAAAAGTAGTACTGTGGATTTCCTTGCCATCTTCCCTCCATTCATTAAATCAAATGCCTTGATCACTATTGCCAGGTGGCCCCAACACCCTTATCTCTTGCACCAGATTCTGTGTTCCACTAAGGACTAAGTCCAAAATAGCTTCAATTCTTGTCAGTTTATGAACCAGTTGCTCCAAGAAGCATCATTTATTTCATCTAGAAAATTTATCTCTGTAGCATGTCCTGCTGTGACATTGACCCAGTCGATACCGGGGTAATTGAAATACCCATTATGATTGTGTTGTAACTTTTGTTATCTTCCCTGATTTCTTTTAGCATTTCATCACCCATCTGTTCAATCTGTCCAGGCGGTCAGCAGTACACCCCACTGCTATCGCTTTCCCTTTTTTGCATGCAATTTCTATCCATAGAAATTCTACAGTGTATTTTTTTTCCCTGCAAAACTAATCCTGTGTGCCCTCTTTAACTAGGGTGCAATTCCTCCACAAATTTGATATACCCTATCATTGCGATATAGTTTGTACTCGAGGAGCTAGGTTACAAGCAACTAATCAACGAACCTACCCACGAGAGAGGAAGCGTATTGGATCTGGTATTTGCCCCACAGGCAACCATCACCCCAGCCCACGTCCATAAGCTGTCCATTACCGCAGTATCCTGGTCGGACCAAAAACTAATCAACTTCCAAATACCCGTGCCATGCAACAACCAAAAGAACATGGGTAGTCTGAGCAGCACCACCAGAGCACAGCCAAGAAGGTTCCGGCCTTTCGATAAGGAAAGTATTCTGTGAAAAACCATCCCACTCCTCACTTCGACATCACCCAACCTGGATGAACTGATCACAGACTGGAATAATAGCCTCAGCAGCATTGCACAATGCCCTCCATCTAACAAACCTCCAAGGAAACGAGCCAATGCAGCCTGGTACTCCACAGATCTGCGATCATCCCTCATCCACCTAAGGAAGCTAGAAAGATGCTGACGTCGATCCCATTCTGCAGAAGACCAGAGAGCCTACAGCCATCACCTGACAAAGTACCGCGAAGCAATTACAGGGAAACTGAGACAATTCCACACGGACACCCTAAAACGGTCACTAAACAAACCACACAACCTATTTAGTCTGGTCAAGAGCCTAACGAAAGAACCATCTCCTGACCAACCAAATGAGATCCACCCCCAAGAATTCGCAGATTACCTGCAACCAAAAATATGCCAAACCAACATGTCCGCAGCACCCACCACCAGATACGAGTCAACACACCTAAATCCACTCACCATCTTCTCCACGCCATCCAAGAAGGGCATTGAAGACACCATCGCTGTGATCAACACCACTACGGCACAAACCGACCCTTGCCCTTCCTTCTGGATAAAAGAGCTACGCTGCGAGCTTAGCCCGTTCATAGCCAGGCTCATGGACATATCCTTCACAACAGGCTCCTTCCCTCAATGCCTCAAACATACGTCTATTAGACCTCTGCTGAAAAACAGTAAGCTCGACTCCCAGAAGGTAGACTCTTACAGACCTATAGCTAGCATACCACTACTGGCCAAGATCATCGAGAAAGTAGTCCAAGGACAAATACAAGACCACATTGAATCCACCTCGCCGCTGGATCCCTGCCAACACGGATTCAGGGAGTCCCATGGAGTGGAAACACTCCTCACTACCCTCTACAGCAACATAATTTCTGGCATCGACAACATACGTCAAGGGTACGTCCTCATCTTCTTGGACATAGCCGCTGCCTTTGACTTGGTAAGCCACGAGATTCTCCTGGGGTGTCTCAGGGAGAAGGGTATTCATGACACGGCACTAGAATGGTGCAAGTCATACTTATCCGACAGATGGCAGCATGTACGATCTAGAGTTTCATCATCAGAACCTTTCCACCAGAGGCAGGGCGTTCCGCAAGGATCCTCCCTCTCCGCCCTGATGTTCAATATATACATGCAGCCTATCTGTAATCTCATTAGATCATTCAACGTCGAATGCCTAATATATGCTTACGACGTACTACTCTACATGCCTTTCGCAACAGAACAACTGGACCTTTCCCCACTGACAGATTGCTTTAATACAGTATCCGACTGGCTCCAAACCCAGAACCTTTGAATACAGCACAAGAAAACAGAGGTCCTTTTCATTACAAGGAACCAAAATTTCAACCCGCCTCCCCATCTAAAGGTTAATGAAGCAGAACTACAGACCAAAACCACAATCTGATACCTGGGCGTCACTCTAGACCAACACCTCGACATGAAGGCGCACATAAGTAACAAAGTGAAAACAGTGTACCACAGGATACGAACACTCAGGCACATAGTGCCCTGCTAGAGCCAGACAACTTCAGGACAGTTTACCAAGCACATATCATACTTTGATTACGCAAATGCAATACTACAAGGGCTCCCACAATCCACCTTGATTCCACTTCAGCTTGCGATGAACACCACGGCGAGAATCCTTCACGGGACACCCAGAAGCAAACACGTGACGCCCATCCTGAACCAGCTGCACTGGCTCTCGATTCATGGCAGACTTGCATTCAAGACCCTACTGTTGACATTCAAGGCCATCAATGGGCTCTCATCTACTTCCCTCATGGAGCTTATCCACACCATATCCCCCAACAGATCAAGAAGATCTGCAGCAGTCAATACACTGAAAGTCCCAAAGGCGATAACTCAATGCACCCAAGCAACAGCAAACAGGGCCTTCAAGTTCTGTGCACCCAGATGCTGGAATGCCCTACCACCCAACATCCGGGCAATTCCTGACCTAACCCAGATTAGGAAGTCATTGAAGCACCATCTCTTCCTCAAGTACTACCCAGAAGCCAGCACACTAACAGCCCCCTCCCCAACCTAGTACAGCCACACCAACATACTGGCAATCCAACCTCAACTTAGTCTACTTCCGATATGACTTAAACATGACGCCTATGTGTAAATAGTTACCCCCTGTTACCCAAGTTTTTAGCACCCGTTCTCTGTAAACACAGAGTGGCTTGCTGCCCTGTTGTAAGATTGTGTTCCATGTAAACTGCACTGATGCTGAATAGCGAGGTATATAAGAGACTGTAAATAAATAAAATAAATAAATAAATACTCAGGTATCACAGTATCCTATTGGTTATCCTCTTTCCACCAGGTCTCTCAGATGCCAATTAAATTTAACCTTTCATTTAGTGCTATATATTCTAACTCTACCATTTGCATACAGGCATTTTAGAGGTTGTATTTTATTCATATTAATCTGGTTATCAGTTGATAGGAGTAATTTGGAATCCTTCAGTACTATTCGCTCTGTACTTAAGGGCATTTGGATTACTTTTATCTTTATTGGAACCTTTCTATTGGGATGCCCTAATTTCCCTGTTTTGCTAGTATCCTTCAAGGATACATCCTTCCGAATCATGTGCTCTTGTGCGGCTGTCTGCTTTCCCCTATTATCTAGTTCAAAATTGCTGAGACCGGTAGCTGGTGCTACAGATGTCCTGGCTAACATCCACCCCTGCACCCTCCCCATATGCCTGTGAATCATCAAAGAGAGAGGATTGGCCCCCTTGAAGACATCTTCCTCCTTTTGCACTTTGGCAGTGGAAATGATGACCACCTCAGTGCCCTGATGTTTCTGGCCTTTGGACCCCTGATTCTCCACCACAGTTGTCCTGCTACCATTGCCCCAGGTGATAATACCTTGCAGCATGGGACCCTTTCCGGTGTGCACCAGCCCTGTACTACTCCCCCACTCTCCATCACCAGCCCTGTGGTACTTGTACCCACCAACATCCCCACCCAAACCACCAGCACCCCCTAGCTAACCCTTCTCCACCACCAGCTGAGTAGCAGCAGTAACACCTCCTGCCAAGCAGGCAGCACCCCCACCCAGCCCTCAGGAGGCAGCCCCCCTGTACTCTCCTAAATCCCCCATTAGCTCCTTATCACTCCCAAAAGGATGCCAATAGGAAGAGAGGGTCACTTCTTTCTGCTCCTTTTTCCATTTCCTGTCCCTGCCCTTTTGAACCTTACCTCTGCCTCAACACCCTGATCGTGGCTATGTAGGCATGAACATGTGCTGACTGATGTCTCACAGAGGAGCTGTTGGAGACATCATCGACCACAGCTGACCATTGGGAGGTCTCATAGAAGGGGAGAAAATGAATGGGTTCCTCTCTTTCATGGACATGGGTCCAAATATGTTGGAAGAGAGGCTTAGTGGCTAGACAGATGGTAGCACTGATGTGATAGAACTGGAGGTGATAGTGGCAGTGGCAGACAGTGGAGGTACCCTCCCCTTCGAGGCCTGTGCATCCAGCAATGAAGG
Source organism: Ichthyophis bannanicus (assembly GCA_033557465.1). NCBI lineage: Eukaryota > Metazoa > Chordata > Amphibia > Gymnophiona > Ichthyophiidae > Ichthyophis > Ichthyophis bannanicus. Next base: position 21,079,960 of record CM066045.1, on the reverse strand, counting down.
GGACATCATGGCACACAGGGGCATGTATTGCTGCAGGTCTCTGTGCAGCCCCCATGATGGACTCATTGAGGGTCTCTGTCGCCTTCATCAGGAATTGGATGTGGCATTCCTGGAGGGTGAGTGACTTTCTTAGCCGCTTTATCTTCTTGGCGTGCTGTGCTTGATGTTTGACACTGTGCTGCAGGAGGCATTTGGAGCAGTGCTGAAATTGCTGAGACTGGCAGCTGTTGCTATGGATGTCCTGGCTAACATCCACCCTTGCACCCTCCCCAACTGCTTGTGAATCATCAGAGGGAGAGGAATGGCCCCCTTGAAGACATCCTTCTCCTTCTCCACTTGGGCAGTGGAAATGATGACCACCTCAGTGTCCTGATATTTCTGGCCTTTGGACCCCTGATCTTCCATCTCAGCTGTCCTGCTACCATCACCCCAGGAGATAATATCTTGCAGTGTGGAATCTTTTTCAGTGGGCCAGCTGCAGGAGTCTGTATTGCTGCCCTCTAGGGCATCTGCAGATTCCCCATCTCCTGTAAGTAATTCATGAAATGCACTCTGTTACCATGTTACAGCTATCGATCCACCCTTTGTCATGCTATTGGAAAATGCCCTATACATATAAACTGATGTGGTGTTCCATAATGTGTGACAGTGGATGGCACTCCAGGTGGTGGCAACAGTCCATAGCATGACCCATGGCCATAGCAAGCTGTAGCATACAAATGAGAGGACCAGCGCTGTGGGCTGAGGCAACATTTTAAGAGTCTAAATGTTGTGCATTGTGCTCTCCAGTGCCACACACTTTGCATGTCCACAGCAAGGCAGGTATGTAATAGTGCACATTGGGAGTGGTTGTTGGCGAGGTGTAGGGTTTGTAGGTGTTGCATGCACACATCTCATCACCATACCCACAGCAAAGCACACATCAAAAGCCCAAATGCCCATGATATGTGCTGGCCCCATCCCAAAGCAGATATAGAAACCTGTCCAGTGACTAGCAAATGGTGAAATAGCCATTGGCCAAGAGGATGGTGATGAGCCTGGTGCAGAGCTAGGGAATAGGGCCCAAAGAGTTAGGGTTGAGGTGGATCCTGTTCATGCACCTCCAAGGGCCTATGTGGTCCTTGGAGGCCCCTTTCATATGCTCTGACACATCTTTAGTGGTAGTGGGGTGCTGTGAGGTGAGCTTGCTGACAGTAGGTCATGACCTTTGTACACAGAGTGAAGTGGAGGTGGGGTTACCATAGTGCAGTGTTTTTCCTTGAAGAGCTGTTGCAGTGAGGATTTGAAAAAAAAAAAGCATTTTCAGTCCTAGAATTTAGTGGAAATAGTGTGAAGAATTGATTTGTGGACTATGGACTATCAAGATAAGTACATTTTAAATGTATTCCCTGATGCAGAGATTTTGAAACATGGTACTTCATCAGATTTTTGTGAGAAAATTAAAGATTTTCATGAATTTTATTGCACACAAGTAAAAGGGTCAAATGAGATTTCTATGGATTTTGAGGTGTGGAGAGCACTGAAATACTCCTGCATGGTGATGTAAAGTGTGGACCATTATAGTTTATGAACATTAATATGTTTTATGAGATTAGTTTGATTACAAAAAAAAGTTTTCTTAATATAAGTGGGTTGGAGCTCGATACTTCACAGGAATCTTTGTTGCCAGTAATTTGAATCTGAGTGACTAGTATTTACTATCTGGAGAGCAGCGATATTCAGCTACTACCTGCATAGCTTATCTTGATAGCACTAAGGACATATATTTGCTGGCTGTAGAAGAGCGCAAATTATCTGGATAGTGGCTGACTATCACCACCATCTGGATAATTGGTGGCACTGCCCTCGCTCCGCCCATAGTCCCAGGATAGTGCCCAGGCACTCTGTAGAGATGTATTTAGTAGTACTATCTGGACAGTGTTGCTGAATATCTCTCTCAGCGCCCTTACCTGGTTATCCAGATAAGGACTTCTGAAATCATCCCCATACATTTTGGGTGCTGACGCTCATTTGGACTCCCTATTATCTGTGTCTCTGAATTTAGGGGTGCTGATAGCAAATGCACCTATGTGTTTCAGGATGCTCATGTAACCTGTGTTTGTAGTGATGCTAATATCAGATGTGATTTCATATTTTGGGGTGCTGATACCCAGGGCCAGGCCAACCATTATGCAACTAGCTAGCCATCTAGGGCAACAGTTGCTGGGGGGCGGCAAACAGCAGGGCAGTCAAAGCTAAACAATAGATTCTGACAGCCAGGGGTAAAGCTTAAGGTATACCCAGGGTGCCCACACCTTGAACCAACTCGGGATTCGGCCCTGCTGATACCAGTTGTGCTCCATATATTTAGGGGTACTATCAAATACCCCTTATTTGACTCCTGACATTCTTCACTTTCAAAGTCAGGCAGTGGTGGTGATAAACAGTCAGCCCTGAAATTATGACCTTTTCTTCCAGTTATTACCTGTTGCTTCTACATCATCCTACTGCCTCCAAGATGGAAAAACAATTATAGTGCAAATGGTTTTATTTGCTAGGAAATGCATGAACCCTGAAAGGCGGCTGCTTTTACAGAGCTCAGCAGAGCATTTGCAAATGAAAAGCAGAGATTTTCCACCCTCTATTTGTACTCATGACTTGGAGCTGAAGTTGTTAAATTCTTTAATTACTGTGTCTGTAGGGGACAGAGTGAAAGAGGTAGAGACGAGGATATTTACAAAACAGAAGAATCCAACCATCTGTACAGTCATCTTTTTCATGCGTTAGTCTGAAACAGAACAAATTCATTTTGGTGATCTGAGTGAAATTTGTTTAAGATAACCACCGCTGAGTTTTTGTGTTCTGATGGGCCAATATTTAGCCTGTGGTGGCTGGTGCAGGGAAAAAGGATCCATATACTCAGTGGCAACATCCGGATTTGGATTTTGCAGTAAGCACTGCATCTACTCAGGTAGTGATGATATTCAGTCTCTATCTAGATAATACAATCTGCATAGGCTTAAGTATCCACAGGCAAAAAGCTGTCCTGTCTCGATGGTGGTGCTGAATATCTCGGTGCTATTCAGATAGTGCAGGTGATGTCTATTGGTGCAGCGAGGGCAGCGTGGACAGAATAATTGCAGCACTATCCGGAGAGTGCCAATTATCAGCCGCTATCTGGATAAGCTTTGTGGATAGTTTGAGCTGCAGAAAAAGCTGGCCTAAGATGCTATCCGGATAATTTATCTGGATAGCAGCTGAAAATCGCCACTATTTGGATAAGTGCCGTGATTATCCGGATGTTCAGTGACTGCCACTGAATATCTAGAGGATATTTAAATGCTATGGCTAGCCACTGAGGTTGCCAACCGGCTGGTATTCAGCCGTCCTGGACAGTTTTTACATGGCAAGGCCAGCTGCCGGTAGAGGTCTAAGACCAGAAGTTGAAAAACCATTTTTCTGCATCCCGCCCTCAAAAGGAACTTACGCTAGAGGGAGGTGGGATGCAGCAGCAGAGGTTCCATAGGGCCGGAAGGCTCCAAATCAGTTTTACTTTGATTTTAAATTATCACCTATCGTAGCCATGGCTGTATAAGATGTAGGAGCCACGGCTTCCAGGGGCAAGAGGTGGTAGGAAGGGAGCTGACACATTGGGGGGGGGGGGGAAGGTGAAGGCTAGAAGGGAGCTGACAAGGGTAAAGGAGGTGGCTGGAAAGGAAATTGACATGGGGAGAAGGTGGAGGCTGATGGGAACTGACAGGGGGGAAGCTGGGGGCTGGAAGGGAGATGAAAGAGGGGGAAAGGAGGGGGCTAGAAGGGAGCTGACATGGGGGGGGGGAGGTGGGGGTTGAAATGTAGCTGACAGAGAGGGGAAGGATGGGGCTGGAAGTGAACTGACATGGAGTGCCAGGAGATGGCTGGGAGCTGACAGAAGAGGGAAGGAGAGATCTGGAAGGGAGCTGACACCTGGGGGTGGGACTGGAAGGAGCTGACACTTGGGGATGGGACTGGTAGGTGCTGGGTAATGGGGGGGCTGGAAGGGAGGGGACACATGGGGATAGCACTGGAAGGGCGATGGACAGAGGGTAGGGTAACTTGAAGGGAACTGACATGGGAGAGGAAGGGGGAGGTGGCACTGGGACTGGAAGTGAGCTGATACCTGGGATGGCATTTGGACTAGAAAGGGCTGGACTGTGGGGAAGGAGTGGGACTGAAAGGGAATGGACACCACTGACAGTCCTGGGAACGCAAGGCGGTTGATGTTGGAAGGTAATGGGAGAGGAGGACTGGAAAGGAGGCTGATATTGGGGAGGATTACTGGGACTGAAAATAGGCTGATGGAAGGAAATGAAGAAAACAAAAGAAAAGAAGAGACAAGAAATGGCAGATGGACTATAGACCATAGATAGAGAGCTAAGAAAAGATAGGAAAGCAGAAGCCTCAGATCGGGACCAGCATGATCAGAGAATAAAATGGTCAGACAATGAAGATTGAAAATATTTTTTTTTCTATTTAGTTATTGGACTTTGTGCTTTCTTTATATTTTACACAGTATAGGGAACTGAATTTCATATTTATCTGATGTTGCACTGCATGCAGAGTCTGGCTTCTTGGGGCTTCAGTTTAATTTTTGTTTACATATTTTTATTTTTAGTTTAGATTGTGGTCACTTATTCTGTACTTGATGAGGGTCTGTGTTCTGAGTATGTGACTGAGGCTAGGTGTTCTGTTAATATGGAGTTTGTATGTAGCGATTTATACTATACTGTAGTAATTTGTTCAGCTTTCAAATAGATGTATGGATGTTCTAGGGCCCTCTGCACTATTTACAATGCTGCTTTTTTCTGGGTAGGCCCTTTGTATGAGTTTTGGAAGTTTATGCTGGTATGATATGGTAGATTTGGCCTTGTAGATCTTCGGTGACTTTTGTAGAGTTTTATATTAGTTCACCTATATGCCTGGTACTGGAGAATGTTTATGTTGCTGTTATAAGATGACCAGAATCAGATTTTTTTTTACTTTTACAGCCTATTTGAATGATGCTAAGTGTTTGCTGCTAAGTAGTTATTTTTATTCTGACTATATATTTGCCCTTTCACTGCAATTTTCTTATAACATAGGATTTGAAAGAGAAATACTATAATGTGAAAAGAGTTCACAAAGGAGTTTTGGGAAAAAGGAGGGCGGGGTGTAGCCAATATTAATAATAATGAAGGAGAGTGCTGATTTATAGGTTGCAGGGGAGTGCCAGAAACCCTAGCACGGCCCTGCCAAAAGCTGGCCATTCACATGCAGCAGGATAGCTTCGAGCTAAGATCGGGACTCTCAGTGGTCATGGTGGGCCTGAGTCGGCCTTGGGCAGCAGCGGCAGAATTGAAAAAGAAATGTGAGGCTGCGGGGCTAGGCTCAGGCAGCAAAAGAGGTCATGGAGGCATCGGAGAGAGCCACGATCACCGTGGGCTGTTTCCGTTTAAGACACGTGGTGCTTGTGGCTACTCCCAGACCCTGCTGCCGCAATCCTCACAGCAGTCCAGCACTCTAGAATAGCCACAAGCATCACAGGTGGGAGCTGATGCTGAGAGAATTGAATTAGAGGAGTAGCCTAGTGGTTAGAGCACTGACTTAGTAACCAAGAGACCTAAGTTCAATTTCCACTAGCATAAGAACATAAGATATGCCATACTGGGTCAGAACAAAGTCCATCAAGCCTAGTATCCTGTTTCCAACAGTTGGTTTGGCTTGGCTGACACAGCCCAGTGAAGGGCAGCAGGGGCAGTCTAATTTCCCGGGCTGTAGTCAATTGTTAGTCCTCAATGGTTGGGGCAGCAGTGGTTCATGGCCTACTCACTGGGGTTCTGGCTGGAGAATAGCAGTAGTCCCACGCCAGCCTATACACCCCCACTGCAGTGGCTATCCATGGCGGTAGCATATTGACACTGGCCACTAACCTACACCGTTATTGGAGGGTTAGTGTCCAACATGGGTAGAATACAGGGCCGAGCTGTTGCTGTCACTGTTGCCTACAGCATGCAGGAGACAAGCATAACACACTGCAGACTTAGCAGTGATGTGGACCTGCAGCACCACTAGCAGAGACCATCTCTAACAGTGCAGGTTCAGTGTACCAGGTGCTAGGCACCCCTCCAACCCTTAGGGTGATGGCTGAAACCACTCTGCAGCACAGCTTAATATTGTTATGTGCATGTAGCACACACAGCCAGTGCGTCTTGCTGAGCTGATATGCTGGATCAGTGCAGTCTCCATTGGTTCTTCAGCTGCAGACCACTGTTTTGCATGTGCAGTACCTCATGGGTAGTGGAGGGCCCAACCTATACCGGCACAGAAAGCAAACAGTTTGATCAGAGATCTTCAGTCTCTATACATCTGTGTAGAGCTGTGTGGAGGTGTAGCTACTAGTTGATACAATGTCTTCATGGTCAAATGTCCAGGGTTTGATTCTCACCTGTTCATTTTGTGCCTAGGTGCACTTGCACAGTCCTGGTTCTGCTGTGACCTGCAGACAATCATTCTTTTACATTTCTATGCATTATGGCCACACATTGGGTAACCCAACATGGCATTCCCCATCATGGACATCTGTGAGACACATTGCAGCAGGTCAGTGATGTATACACAACAGATGTCTGGGTCAACTGATATGGATGCGTTTTCTGTTTTGCATCATTGTGACCTCCCAGCTTTATGTAAAGAGGATATATCTAATACATTCAGGCACTCATTGCATAGCCATCCTCTGCCCTGTTCTGCCATCATTACTTGCCCCACGTGGGGCAAATGGGTTCAACATGTCCCTTTCTATCATGCCACTCTGTCGGGTATATTGTCTTGCAAGTTGCACACGCTGAGACACCGGTCCCACCTGCACAAATGGTGTTTCATGAACACCATAGCACTGCTACTTTTGGTTCACAGACACCAAATGCTTTTGGCCTGTATGATCCCATACATTCATCCACCACACACATTGCAAACTCTCTGCTTGGAAAATCCATGGCACAGCCCTGCATCCACCATTTGACCGTCAGGGAGATTCATGGTGGGGCAGTAAGCTGCCTCACCATGGCCATTAGGGACATTTGTGGAACAATCTACCCAGTTCTTTAAGAGAAATCAAAGAAATCAATCAATCTGAAATCAATTGAGAAATCAATTCAGAAAACAACTCAAAACATACATCTTTACAGACTACTTCCATTGTGGACAACCCACCATAGACACTTAACTAATCATCCCATTTACCATCCTTCACAACTGTCTACTGTTACAATACTTGCTACATATAATCATATCATATCAACACATGTCAGTATTAATTATGTCATATATAAATAGTTAAAGCAATATAAATAGTTAAATCACCATTATTGTCATTCGTTATTTGTAATTTTATTTTGCAAAATTCAAAAGCTTGCAAACAGAAGAACACAGAAATAAATACAGGATCAAACTCAAGGAGACAAAAAGAGAAATAAGGATAGAAAAATCAAAGGCAGAGGAAAAGATGTTAAGTGCGGCGACAAAACTTTCTTCAGGTATATTCGGGAAAGGAAAAAGATCAGAGGTGGAATTGCAGGACTCAGAAGTGCTAGAAACGGACTCGTGGAAAATGACATTGATAAAGCAAAATTACTAAACAAATACTTCTGCTCTGTTTTTACTAAAGAAAATCCTGGAGAAGGACCAGCTGTGACTCCCAAATACGAGTATAAAAATGGGAATGAGGTAGATACCACACCATTCAGAGAGGATGAGGTTTTAGAACAACTTGCAAAACTGAAAGTGGACAAGGTCATGGGACCGGATGGGATACATCCCAGGATACTGAAAGAGCTCAGAGAGGTTCTTGCAGGGTCGTTAAAGCATGTTTTCAACAGATCCTTGGAAACAGGAGAGGTTTCTCAGGACTGGAGAATGGCTGACGTCGTACCTCTACACAAAAGTGGTGACAGGGAAGAAGTGTCAAATTACAGGCCCGTGATCCTTACCTCGGTGGCGGTAAAAGTAATGGAGACGCGCCTGAAAAAGCGAATAGTGAACTTTCTCAAAACCAGCGGGTTACAGGATCCGAGGCAACATGGTTTTACCGAGGGACGATCTTCCCAGACAAATCTCATTGAGTTCTCTGACTGGGTGACCAGAGAACTGGATCAAGGACACGCGATGGATGTCATCTACCTGGATTTCAGCAAAGCCTTTGATACTGTCCCTAATAGGAGGCTTATCAATAAACTCAGTAGTTTGGGGATGGGTCCCAAGGTGGTAAACTGGATCAGAAATTGGTTGACTGACAGACGACAGAAGGTGATGATAAATGGAGCTCACTCGGATGAAAGGAAGGTGATTAGCAGGGTGCCTCAGGGTTCAATGTATTTGTGAGTGATATTGCTGAAGGACTGAATGGAAAAGTCTGTCTTTTTGCAGATGACACAACAATTTGCAACAGAGTGGACTCCCCCGAGGGAGTGCTTAACATGAGGAGGGATCTGCAAAAGCTGGAGGAATGGTCTGATGCTTGGCAATTAAGATTTAATGCAAAGAAGTGCAGTGTCATGCACTTGGGTAGCAAAAATCCAAGGGAAATGTACACGATAGGGGGTGAGAGTTTGGTGTGCATGGAGCAGGAGAAAGACCGTGGTGTGATTATTTCTGTAGATCTCAAGGTGACAAAACAGTGCGACAAGGCGGTGGCAAAAGCCAGGAGGATGTTGGGCTGCATTCGAAGAGGAATTACCAGCACAAAGGAAGGGGTACTAGTACCACTGTATAAGTCTCTGGTGATGCCTCACTTGAAATACTGTGTTCAGTTTTGGCGACCATATCTTGCAAAGGATGTAAAAAGAATGGAAGCTGTTCAGAGGAAGGCGACCAAAATGATTTGGAGCCTGCTTCAGAAGCCTTATGAGAAGAGACTTGAAGACCTAAATATGTACACTTTGGAGGAGAGGAGGGATAGGGGAGATAGGATTCAGACCTTTAAATACTTAAAGAGAAATAATGAACAAACAAACCTCTTCCAGAGATGGGGAAGCTGTAAAACTAGAGGGCATGACATGAAGCTGCTAGGTGGTAAATTGAAAGGCAATGTCAGGAAATACCTTTTTACTGAAAGGGTGGTGGATGCTTGGAATGCCCTCCCGATGGAGGTGGTGGGGACAAACACAGTGACGGAATTCAAAGTGGCCTGGGACAGACACAGTGGATCACTTTACAGCAACAAGATTAAATCAAAATAAACTGAACCATCTAATTTCTCAACAAATAGGGGTGTCCTACATGGAGCGATGGGGGGAGGAGCGGTGGGTTCACCCCTAAACAAACAAAGAAACAACAATATGGGGAGGGGTGCACCTGCTCCTGGTGGGTGCACCACTAATCAAAGACATGGGTAGGGGTGCTCCTACTCCCTAAAAGACATGGGAAGGGGTGCACCTACTCCTGTCATATTGCTGGGCAGACTAGATGGACCATACTGGTCTTTATCTGCCGTCATTTACTATGTTACTATGTAACTGTTCCCTGTAAACTGCTTCATGCAGTAATTCAATATGTTCTCTGTAAGTCGCTTTGATTAGCGGTATATAAATGAAATAAATAGATTTGCAGCAGTTAGCCATATCATGCACACCTCTCTTGTGACTGCTCCACATGAGCACTCATGGACAATTCTCCCTTTGCTGCCCACATCAGGAACATGCTGCCTCCATCCAGACACTGTCCTGGCTTATGGCATGCCACTATTGACAGTACATCTGGATACCAGTCCACACCTCACAGTCACTATAATGTAGCTTACGGCATGGTGTATGCTTTCAGGAGCATCTAGGACGGCACACCTATCACAGCACCCCCTACTGCTGCATCCCCTCCGCTGATTCTGCTGCTGCCATCACACATCCATGACACAGCAAACACCCACACTGATCATCATTACTAGGCAGCCTCCTATCTCGCCTAGTCAACAGCATACGCCTTCTATACGGTCAAACATGCTCATCACACATACTGCCACATTGCCAGACATCAGGTGAGTCAACTCCATCAGCTACCAATTGTGCTTACGTCCATACCTTCTCCAATGGCTTCCCTGCCCCCCTTTCAGCTTTTCAGTGGCTTTCCTGCATTAAGGCACACAGTCAGAGAATGTGGTAAGAAACAACCAAGGAATAAATTAAGTAAAAAGGACTTTTTTGATTTGCCAAAAGTCCTTTTTGCTTAATTTATTCCTTGGTTGTTTCTTACCACGTTCTCCGACTGTGTGCCTCATCTGACGTGGCTCTTTGCTCTGTGTTGGACGCGTTCTTTCCTGCATTAACGTGTATGCCAGACCCTTCCCGCAGCATGCCCCGTTACCACATGGTATCCACCATCACCCCTTAATATCCTGTTACCTCACGGTAAGTGTCCACTACCATCCCTTAACGAAGCATGTGCTGCTACCACATGGTGTCAACTACCACCCCTTAACACCGGACCACCTCTAACACACCCATAATACTTACCACACGGTAACCTCTTATCGCTGCCGTTAACGCACGGAAAAGACTGCTCCCTTATCGCCGTTTAGTAAACATACCCCTAAAACAGTTTTCCCATTTTCTATGGGGAAATAAAGCTTAATAAATCTGGCCCTTAATGTGCTGTTGCACAGTGACAATGAAAGGTAGTGGCCACACTCTTCTTCCCTTTTCCACCACCCCCTGTGCCCTTTTACAGCTGCACCTGAGGCAACCTCCTTTTTTGCTTCAGATATCACCATGGCCTGGTGATATGTGATGCAATAAAGTCTCTCTTATGCCCCAGCACCTTGCCTTCACCGAATCCCTCTCTCTCTTTGCCATGATCCCCAGCCTTCACCCAGTCTCTCTCTATCTCTGTCATTATTCCCTCCCCTCCAGGGCTTCATCCAGTCTCTCCTGCCCTCATCGATTCTTCCACCTTGCTGCAGCTGCCAAAAAATGCCACATTTCCATTTTTTCACCGCAATAAGCTCTCTACACGCTTGAGCTGTGCAGTGGAGAAAGTTCAGAATGATCTCATGAGACTCGACACTGCAAGATCAGCCTGAACTTCCTCCACTGTACAGCTCAAGCTGCAGAGAGCCAATTGAAGTTGGAAACATAGTGTTTTTCAGCAATTGCAGGCAAAAAAAAAATGGGGGGTGAAATCTTGGGTGCCTAGGATTTGTTTTGCCCCGCTCAAGAGTATCATATTGGGGCAGTTTCTCCAAATGGGTTAGTTTTGCGCATACCATACCAGTCATGAACCTCACTTTTAAGCCAGGGTATGTGCAGTATGATCTCAGTTTCTCAAATTTACTGCTAATGCTCGGCATAGTACTTGCATCGTACCAAAGAGAGCCTCCTCCTGGAATTCATAAGATGTAACATGTACCGGTAATTTATCAGATGTGCTTGGAAAATCTTCTTAATCAAGCCTATGGCACCCAACATGATGAGAAATAACACTTTTTCTTGGTTTCTGACTGCATTTCTTGGTATTTGAAGATCTTCTCTCTCTCAATGCAATACACAGAATAGTTACTTGGCACTGACACCTCTAAAATCAGTGCCATCAGTGGGCAGAAGGAAGTATGCAAGAGCTTTGTTATACTTGCATAAGTAGTTTGTACTAAGTCAAAGTACAGATGATGCAGATGATGTATTCAGAGCTGGCCTAAGGGCTTTTGCTGCTCTTGGCAGAAACCCCGGCCATGCCAACCCCTCCTGAGCTGGGCACCACCGCCCCCCAACCCCCTGCCGCCGATTCTGTTAGTGGGGCCAGTGGAGAGGGGAAGGATCAGGTTGGCACAGTGATGGCAGTGGCCCACAGCAGGCCATGTGCTTTGGCACATATGGCCTGCCACTTCTGACCCTCTTCCACCACAACTCAGAAGTGGTGGGCCATGTGTGCCAAAGCACATGGCCTGCTGTGGGTGTCGTGCAATGCCGCCCACAGATGTCTGCTGCCCTAGGAGGAAGCCTAGTCTGCCTGGATGTATTTTTATTTTAGTATGTTTTGTTTGATTTATTTATTTATTTATCAGGGTTTTTTTATACTGCTTTAGCATTTTTTAGTCAAAGCTGTTTATGTTGTAACTTAAACTTGGCAATGTACATTAAACAGGGACATTGATAACTTGGATTCTTCTGAGGCAATAAAGGGTTAAGTGACTTGCCCAAGGCTACAAGGAGTGCTAGTGGACTTGTTTGTCTATTATATTTTCTATGTGATATTGTAAATCACTGAAAATCTAGAGACTGGCAGTATATAAAATATTTTAAATAGGAAGTCAGTTGGATAAAAGGAAAGAATTTCTCATCCAAGCAGTGTCTACATTACATTTATAAAGAAATATCTGTGGAAACCCTTTATAAAAGAGAAGTAGAGGAACTATGTATTTCATTGTAGATACCTATATAATCTCTGCCTCAAAGTGAAAGGGGACATTTTTAGGGACATTAAGCTAGTTGTTGTGTTTTATTTGCTATATTTGCTGACGTTTAAAGTGAGTGTGTTCCCCCACCAGTGAGCAGGTGCTGCCCAAAGGTTTTGTGGGACCATATGTGGAGACTAATTGCGGGTCCTCATTTGTATAAATATTTGCATAATCACTGGGCCTCATTTGTATAAATCAAATTACTTTATTTTAAAATGTATATGCTGCCGAGTGCAGGCTGGATCCAAGATGGCGGTTTAGTGAGTGCACGCTCCTGACTGCTGTTTCTGATGGGACGGAAGAGAAAGGTGAAGCGGAGTATGCTGCCCCAGGCTTCTCCGGTTACCTCGACTCCAGTGAGTGGTCCTTTGGATTCGTTTGTATTGTGACATCAGGAGCCTTCGCAGCCTCTACCGGGAGTTGGAAGCTCGGCTGGTAGATTGCAGGGGCTGGGTAGCTCGGCGTCTCCCTCGAGCAGCGATCTTATGCCCCCGGATTTGCAACAGCCCTCTAAGCAACCACGCCCAGATTTGTCTCGGCGGGTTGTGGAGGCCACGGTATCCCCGGTGTTGGGAGTTTCTGAGGCTTTGTTGGGGTCACACCTGCCTAGCGAGTCGGAGGGAGTGGACTCTTCGATGGATCAGCGGGCTCTTGCTGGTGAGGCTGAGAACTTGTCTGCGGCAGTCAACTTAGACGCCGGGATCCCTCAACAGCTCCCTGAGGTTGGTGAAGCTTTACCGGGCGAACAACCCGGGTCTATCGTTTCCTTTTCTCTGCCTAGACCTGAACAGTTTACTCTTGAGTCTATATGGACAGCTATTAACCAGTTGGGTCAAACTTTTCTTATACAAATAAATGGAATTCAATTGGAGATGACATCAAACTTGGCCAGAATTGATCAATTCGAGCAGGAGGTCTCCGGGATTAAAATCCAGCTTGAAGAGACTGTTGAAAAGACTAAACAGATGGAAACGTTGTAGGAACTTTTCATTAAGGACTCTAACCAGGCGAAAGCCCGGCTGGAACAGTTAGAAAACTTTTCTAGATTGGCAAATTTGTGTTTGGTAAATTTTCCTTTGATTACCTAATATTTCAGCGAAAGAAATGTTTAAAAAGTATCTTCTTGAAGTATTAGGGGTACCTCCGGATTTATGCCCTCCTATTGTTAGGATTTATTATCTTCCTACAGCTTGGAAGGCTTCGGCCTCTGTTGCAGTAGGTGGGCAGGAACAATTTGATGTTTTAGATGTTTCTGCTTTATTGGAAACTTCTGATTCTGTCTCAGTTAGGACTGCGACATGTTTGGTTACTTTTGCTTTAATATCAGACCGTGAATGGCTGTTCAGGGTTTTTTTTCGTAAAAGGAACATATTGTTTAAGGGTTGTTCAGTTCGAGTTTTTCCAGATTTAGCTCGGGAAACCCGTCGGCGTAGGAGTGAGTTTCTGATCTTGTGACCGCGGGTTCTCCAGCAGAGGGGTTTATTCTTCTTAAAATTTCCTTGTAAATGCCTGGTGAAACTTCATGGCAGTTCCTATGTTTTTTTTGTTTCCTTCGTAACTGCTCTCCTTTTTGAATTCCCAGGGATCAGTTGGGGGTGAATGAGCAAGTACTCTTGTGTTGTAGTTAAATTGGCTGCTTTGTTGCTCTCGTTCCCTTTCTTGTGTGTATCTTTCTTTTTCCTGTTCATCTTGGATCCAAACTATTGTGGGCTAGTGGCGGGGTTCTGCTTGTGATTGTTATTACCTTTGATTATTCTGTATTTGTTTTGTTTCTTTGGAAGCGTCCCCCTTTTCCATTGCAAGTTTGTATATGCTTGTAATTTTTGTTAAAATTAATAAAATATAAATTTAAAAAAAATGTATATGCAGCCCATCTAAAGTTTTAAGCAACTTTCAAAGGAGTCCTTCACAGGCCTCTTTTTTTGTCCTAACAATGACTTAGGGGCATGTTTGCTAAACATTAAGGTGTGTTAAGTGCTACTGTGCCCATAGAAATAAATGGGTGTTGTTACACTTAGCAAACATTCAAATTTGTGAAAGCATAGTAATAATAATGGATGATTTCAATTACCACAGTATTACCTGGGTCAGTGTCACGGCAGGACATGCTAGGGAGATAAAATTTCTAGATGAAATAAATGACTGCTTCTTGGAGCAGTGGTTGAAGAACCAAGCAGAGGGGAAGCCATTTTGGACCTAGTCCTTAGTGGAACACCAGATCTGGTGCAAGAGGTAAGGGTGTTGGGGCCACTTGGCAATAGTGATCCTAGCATGATCGCGTTTGATTTAATTAATGGAGGAGGTATGGTAAGGAAGGGTAAATTAGACTTACCTGCTAATTGTTGTTCCTTGCGGAACTCTAGTCCAGTCCCGGAACCATAGAGTTGTCAATCTCCTCCAGCAGCTTTGGAGACTGAAATACATCATCGCTTTGCTGGCACCAGTATAAGTAGGCAAGGACCGCCCCCTCTCACCAGAACCTATTGACAAAGCACACTAAGCAGAACAACACATAAGGAGAATTAACCAGAATACATTCAACATAGCAATAGAGATATATACGGAACAGAATATGCCCTGTTCCACTTCAAGCAATTAATATTACTTCCCTAAAATTTTGTGGTTTTTTTTTTTTTTTTTGTAAAACAAATGAATTGCATTCATCGACTGTGTCTGAATAAGAATATCGTCTGACAAGACAGAAGCGCCCCACCAGACCCCCTCCAAGGAGGATGGACAGGCAAGAGCGCTACACAAGAGGGTCCTCCAATGGCTTCATCTCGCGCCCCCCGGAAGCAAAGACAACGCAGAGTACCCGCGGGAGCCGAAACAATCAAGCTGGCAACACTTCAAACCAAGGGAGGGATCCGGGACTGGACTAGAGTTCCGCAAGGAACAACAATTAGCAGGTAAGTCTAATTTACCCTTCCTTAGCGTCCCTCTAGTCCAGTCCCGGAACCATAGAGGATGTAACAGAGCAGTGCACATCAACGGGAGGGACAAGCAAGCCCAGCCTGAAGCACCGCCGAGCCGAAACGCCCATCCTCCGCTGACAAAACATCCAAGCGGTAATGCTTAGCAAAGGAATGCAAGGACGACCAAGTCGCCGCCCTACAGATGTCGCCCACCGGAACCAGACTGAACTCTGCCCAAGACGCCGCCTGCGCCCGAGTGGAATGAGCCCGAAGACCCAGCGGAACCAACTT
Organism: Ichthyophis bannanicus; assembly: GCA_033557465.1. Classification (NCBI taxonomy): domain Eukaryota; kingdom Metazoa; phylum Chordata; class Amphibia; order Gymnophiona; family Ichthyophiidae; genus Ichthyophis; species Ichthyophis bannanicus. Next base: position 21,064,318 of record CM066045.1, on the reverse strand, counting down.
GCCCTTCAAGATGTAAGCAGATGCGATAGCTTCCTTCAACCAGCGGGAAATAGACGACTTCGCCGCCGCTTCTCCCTTATGCGGTCCCCCGAACGCCACAAAAAGTCGATCCGACCGCCGGAAGGACGCCGTCCGGGCGAGATACTTCTTGAGAACCCTGTGGGCGTCCAACAGCTGCAATCGACCCCCAGATCCGGCCCCATCGCGATCGGAGAACACCGGAAGAGAGACCACCTGGTTAACATGAAACGCGGACACCACCTTGGGTAAGAACGCCGGAACGGTACGGAGAACCACCTTGTGGTCGGTAAAAGAGAGATAGGGCTCTCTACAAGACAAGGCCTGTAGCTCCGAGATCCTCCTAGCCGAACAAATCGCCACCAAGAAAACCGTCTTCAATGTGAGGTCTTTTAGTGAAGCAGTGGACAATGGCTCAAACGGGGGAGCCAGCAAGGCCTCCAAAACCAGATTTAAATCCCACGGAGGAACAGCACAGCGCCGTGGCGGCCGCATGAGCAACACCGCCCTTAAAAACCGCCGGACATCCGCGTGGGCCCTGAGAGACTGACCCTGCACCTTCCCCCGGTAGCAGGAAAGGGCAGCTAGCTGCACACGCAACGAACTAGCCGCCAAACCCTTATCCACACCATCCTGCAAGAAGGAAAGGATCTGCGGCACGGAAGCTCCCAACGGACGGACGGTACACTCTGAACACCAAGCCTCAAAGATGCGCCAGACGCGAATGTATGCCAGAGAAGTTGATCGTCTACGAGCCCTCAGCAAGGTCAAAACGACCGCCGGCGAATAACCCTTAGCGGTCATCCGAGCCCTCTCAAGAGCCATACCGTAAGCGAGAACCGAGCTACCTGAGGCACGCACAACGGGCCCTGACTCAAGAGATCGGCCCGCTGAGGGAGCCTCCACGGGTGATCCACTAACAGTCGCACCAAATCCGCGTACCACGGTCGCCTGGGCCAATCGGGCGCCACCAGCACCACGAGGCCCCGATGACGCTCCATGCGCTGCACTACCCGGCCTATCAGAGCCCAAGGTGGGAAGACATAGAGCAACTCCTCCTGCGGCCAGGGTTGTGCCAGTGCGTCGAGCCCTTCTGACATCTGTTCTCGCCGTCTGCTGAAAAAGCGATCCACCTGAGCCGATTGGAAGGTCGCCATGAGATCCATTAAGGGAACACCCCAGCGCCTTACCAGAAGCGCGAAGACCTCGGGGTGAAGGACCCACTCTCCCGGGTCCACCCTTCGGTGACTCAGAAAATCCGCCGCTACATTCTCTACGCCTGCCAAGTGCTGTGCCGACAGACACTGCAGATGCGATTTGGCCCAAGCCAGCAACTGAGCCGCCTCCTGCTCCAGCGCCACGCTGCCGGTGCCGCCCTGCCGATTTATGTAAGCGACTGTGGTCGCATTGTCCGAGAGAACCCGCACCGCCTGCCGTGCAAGAGTCCCCCGAAACGCTTGTAGAGCCAGAAACATCGCTCGCATCTCCAACCGATTGATGGACCATTCCTTCTCCACCATCGACCACAGGCCCTGGGCATACGCGTCCCCGCAGCACGCCCCCCACCCCAGAAGACTGGCATCCGTGATCAGCAGCTTCCAGGACGGGGGTTCCAAGGGCATGCCCGCGGCTAGATTCTCCGGGCGTAACCACCACCGAAGATCCCGATGGACCGCCTGGGGACAGATCAAACGCCAAGATAACGCATCACGCTGATGAGACCAACGCCGGAGGAGCGCGCTCTGAAGCTTTCACATATGCGCTCTGGCCCAGGGCACCACCTCTATTGCCGCTGCCATCGTGCCGAGCAACTGGAGATACTGCCACGCCGTGGGCGCAGGTTGCCGGAGAAAGTGCCGCACCAGCTCCCGCAACGCTCGCGCCCGCTGATCCGGCAAGAACACTCTCGCTTGAAGCGTCTCGAAGCGCGCCCCCAGGTATTCCAACGACTGCGAGGGAGTCAACCTGCTCTTTGCAAAGTTGACCACCCAGCCCAGACTCTGTAGCAACCGCACCACCTTGACAGTGGCCTCCACACTCTCCGCCCGAGACTTTGCCCGAATTAACCAATCGTCTAGATAAGGATGCATGAGCACCCCCTCCTTGCGAAGAGCTGCTGCTACAACTACCATGACCTTTGTGAACGTGCATGGCGCCGTCGCCAGACCGAAGGGCAACGCCTGAAACTGAAAATGTCCCATGGGAACCGCAAAGCACAGGTAGCGCTGGTGCTCCCGCCGAACTGGGATATGCAGGAAAGCCTCCGTGAGGTCGAGCGAAGTCAGAAACTCCCCCTGCCTGACGGCCGCTATGACAGATCGAAGGGTCTCCATGCGAAAGTGAGTTACCCGGAGGCACCGATTGACCCTTTTTAAATCGAGGATAGGCCGAAAGGAACCCTCCTTTTTCGGCACCACGAAATAGATGGAGTACCGACCGGAACCGCACTGGTCCTCTGGCACCGGAACGATGGCCCTGAGGCGCAACAACCGCTGCAATGTTTCGCAGACGGCCCTCCGCTTGAGCGGAGCACTGCAGGGTGAAAGAACAAAGGAATCTAACACGGGACAATGAAGCTCGAGAGCGTAGCCCTCCCGAATTACCTCCAGAACCCACTGATCTGACGTAAGTTGGACCCAGGCAGGGTAGAACTCCCGCAACCGCCCTCCTACGGGAACTACCGCCACCTGAGCCCGCCTCATCTCATTGGGGCTTTTTACCAGAGGCGGAAGGAAAGGCGGAGAAACCTCTGCCGGCTCCTCTGAAGCCACGAAACCCCTGGCTTCTAGTTGGGAACCGTCCACGCTGGGGCAGACCAAAACGAGCCGCCTGAAAACGGCGAAAATCCCGAGGAGCAGCTCGAGACCCAGAGGCAGCCCTGACCAGCTTCGGTTTATCCTCCGGAAGACGACCCCCTTTAGACTCACCGAGATCCTTAACCAGCTTTTCCAAATCCTCACCAAATAACAACTTACCCCGAAAGGGAAGTTTACTGAGACGAGCCTTGGAGGAACTATCGGCCGCCCAATTGCGCAACCATAAATACTGGCGCACCGCTACCACAGAGGCCATCGACTTAGCTCCACTACGGATGAGATCATAATGAATGTCCGACAAATAGGCGGCCCCAGACTCCAAACGCGCCGCATCCTCTACCTGCGCTGTCCCGACATCTCCCTGTAATCGCTGGGACCAGCGCAAGCAACCTCTCGCAATCCAAGCCCCCGCCACGGTGGCTTGCATAGAGAGGGCACATACATCAAACACCTGCTTCAACAGCGTATCCAACTTCCTATCCTGCACATCTTTCAATGCCGCGGCGCCCTCAACCGGTATCGTAGTCTTCTTAGTGACTGCTGACACCGCCGCATCAACCTTGGGAGACCGAAAAAGCTCCCTATCCTGATCCGACAAAGGATAAAGGCGCGACAAGGCCCGAGAGCCCCATAGCGCCGATTCGGGCGAGTCCCACTCCTCCTGAATCATCCCTCTAAAGACTCTATGCAGGGGAAAGACCTGCTGAGACTTTCGCACTGCCTGGAGCAGAGGATCCTCCAGAGCATCATCCGACGCCGTTGCCTCCGCCGGCATATTCAATGTTTTGAGAGTCTCGGCAATCAATGCCGGAAGCTCTTCCCTCTGAAACACCCTGACGAGCCGACTATGCTGCTCCGAGTCAGGTAACTCTCCCTCCTCGAGCTCCTCACCGGAGGAGTTATCCAGGTCCACGTCCTCCGCCCCGAGGGTTTCCCCCAGATGAGACGGAGAATCCTCCTCCGCGGACCCCTTGGCCACTTTCACAGGAGGAGCGCCGTCCTCCGTCCGAGGCAGGGGCCCTGGACGTTTCAGCCCCTCCGAAGCACGAGCCGAAGAGACTAAGCCAGGTTGCAGGAGCGCAAAAGCTTGTTGCATGAGAGAGAAAAAATCTGGTGGAATCCCCGGAGCAAGGGCCCCCGAAGTCTGACCCTGCGAAGCCGAGGACCCCTCCCCAGGGGAAGACTCCGACCCCTGAAAATCCAGAGTCGGAGGTAAAGCTGGCATCTCACCTAGCGGAAGCTCCTCACCTGCGACAGCCGGAGAAGGAGCTGAAGCTTCCATAACATTGGAAGCCAGAGTACAGGACCCACACACGCTGGACCCTGTCAGCAAACCCCGCTTAGCTCCACAAACCACACAGCGTGGCTTCGCAGGCATACTCAGAGGGAAGCTCTCCTGCCACCCCCTGTCCGTGGGTCCGCAGCACAGCCCAGCAAAAAGGGAACTTGTGAGGCTGAAGCCAGAAAACTCCCGTTTAAAAGTAAAGGTTTTTTTTTTTTTTTTTTTACATTCTGCACAAACTATGATGCTAAGACACCCCCCAGCCAAACCCAGGTGGTCTGCAGCCAAAACGAGGGTTAGAAAGCCCAGAAAAAGCAAATTAAAAGCAAAAAATCAAATCAGGATTTTTTCAAAATGGCCACCGCAGCCGATTCCCGCCGAAAAAACCACGAGACAGGCCACCCCGAGAGAAATAGAAAATCAAACTTAGGCACCCCCCCCCTGCTAAATCCAAAGGGGCCCCCAAAAATTAGAAAATTAAACACCTTCTACTCACCACAGCAAGATGGGGTGAAGGAGAGAGGGAGAGATGCAGCAGCCTCGCTGGAGCTCAGCCTGACTGTGGCTTCAGCTCCAACACTAGCAGCAGTCTGTCAGCTGCCCTGCCAACTCCGGGCCACTGCTGTTAGCCTGCAACCTGCTCCTCACCCTTCAAAGCGGGTTCGGGAGCAGGGAGGCACAGAAATATCCTTGTGCTGACTGAACCCCACAGTGCTCGTTTAAACAATGGGGCAGGTAAAGGAAAGAAGTAAAAGTTAGAGGAAAGGCAAGAGGAGGGAGGGGGGAAAAGGGGGGGGGGGGGCAGATGGAGCCAGAGGAAGAAATCTCCTGCACCAGCACAGCTCCTGCAATAACAAACCCAGAAGGGCAAATCAATAAAAGTAAAGTCAAACTGAAAGGTAAATGTATTCTATTTAGCTCTGCTTATATCCCTAACTGAGCCCAGAACCAGGCTCAGAATCTCCTTCAGCTGCTTGGAGACTGAAAGTACTGGTGAGAGGGGGCGGTCCTTGCCTACTTATACTGGTGCCAGCAAAGCGATGATGTATTTCAGTCTCCAAAGCTGCTGGAGGAGGTTGACAACTCTATGGTTCCGGGACTGGACTAGAGGGACGCTAAGGAAATACACAATACTAGCTTTTAACTTTTGAAAGGGGGACTATGATAAAATGAGGAAAATAGGAAAAAACTAAAAGGAGCAGTTGCAAAGGTTAAAGACTTACATCAAGCTTGGGTGTTGTTTAAAAATACTTTCTTAGAAGCCCAACCAGCTATATTCCACGCTTTAAGAAAAGTGGAAGGAAGCCCAAAAAACTGCCAGCATGGTTTAAAAGTGAGGACAAAGAAGCTGTTGTTGCCAAAAAGCATCTTTTAGGAAATGGAAAAAAAAGCCAAATGACAAAAACTGGAAATAGCATAAGCACTGGCAAGTTAAATGCAAGGCATTGATAAGGCAGGCAAAGAAAGAATTTGAAAAGAAGTTTGCTGTGTAAGCAAAAATGTGTAATAAGGACTTTTTCAAGTACACTCGTAGCAAAAAACCCGTGAGAGAGTCAGTAGGACTATTAGATGATAGAGGGGTAAAAGGGGCACTAAGAGGGAACAAGGCCATAGTGGAGAGACTGAATGAATTCTTTGCTTCGGTCTTTACTGAGGAAGATGTAGGAATGTTACCCATGACTGAAGTGGTATTTAAAGGTCATATTGTGGAAGAACTTAAAGAAATATCGATACACTGGGAAAACGTATTATAACTATTTGATAAACTGAAGAGTAACAAATCACCTGGACCGAATGGTATACATCCGAGGGTGTTGAAAGAACTGAAATATGAGATTGCAGACCTGCTATTAGTAATCTGTGAACTATCATTAAAATGATTTGTAATACCTGAAGACTGGAGGATGGCCAATGTAGCACCAATTTTTAAAAAGGGTGATCCGGGAAACTACAGACCAGTGAGCCTGATGTCAGTACCAGGAAAAATGGTAGAAAACATTATAAAGAACAAAACTGCTGAAAATGTAGAGATAGTCATGGCTTAATGGGAGACAGCTAACATGACTTTAGACAAGGAAGATCTTGTCTTACTAATCTGTTATGTTTTTTTGAAGGTATGAATAAACAGGTAGACAAAGGTGAGTCAGTTGATATAGTGTATCTGGACTTTCAGAAAGCCTTTGACAAGGTCCCTGATCAGAGACTTTTGGCAAAACTAAAAAGTCATGAGATAGGAGGCAGTGTACTATTGTGGATCAGGAACTGGTTAAAAGACAGAAAGCAGACGATAGGGCTAAATGGCCAATTTTCCCAATGGAGAAAGGTGAATAGTGGTGTACCCCAGGGATCTGTGCTGGGTCCGCTGCTTTTTGACATATTCATAAATGACCTGGAAAAGGGAATAACGAGTGAGGTTATCAAATTTGCAGATGACACAAAACTATTTAAAGCTGTTAAAACCCATGAGTATTGTGGAAAATTGCAAGAGGATCTTGATAAATTGGAAGACTGCAACTTAGCTCAGCTGTGGGAGAAAAAAGAAAATACTCTGGTAGTTGTTTACTCTCGTAGCTGTGTAGAGGTGAGTCAGGGAGCTGGCTTTGGGCCTCACCAGTTCCCTCTTAAGCCACTCAGGATCGTGCGGGATCTCTCGAGATGTGGAGCCATGTGCAAGTGACATTCTCGCACATGCCTCAGTCTGGCCCTGTCTGTGAGCCTTTGAAATCATTCCCCCCATTGAAAAGAGACCCTATGCCTTTCTCATGCTGAAGAGTGAGCAAGAGATACACATGATTAAAATCAAGATCAAAAACTACTACTACTACCTATCATCTGTATAGTGCTACAGGGTGTATGCAGCGCTATACAGACATATGTAAAAGACGCTCCCTGCTCAGCAGAGCTTACATTCTAGTCAAGACAGACAACACAATAGCGGAGGGCAACATAAAATTCACCAGCAGCGGCAGGTGAATTGCTGTGGATCTCTTAGAACGAGAGAATAAGACTTGTGCTGAGTGCCTTTATGTGATGACTCTGTTGTATAAAATCTATACTAAATCTGAGCAAGATGATACTGCAATTGAAGTATGATAGCAAAAAAAAAGAAGAATATACACTAGCTGCATGTTGCACAGGATAAATAGGTGTCCATCCATAGCCTACGCATTAGGCATAGCAATAGTACAGATACTGCAGGTGAAGAAAACACTCCTATTGCAGATAAACACTATGGTGAGTTTGTTCATGGACCCACTGCAGCAAGAGGTAAACCACAGAAGTTAATGAAAAAGTTAAGAGGATTAACTACAATTAAGTGGACCCCTGCAGCTAAAGAGGAGATAATATACTGCTACCTTTAAGTTCCACACCCTATATGTAAATTGAGAGAGTATACAAAAAGAGACTGCCAAAACCCGAAGGAAAGAAGAAAACTGCCACAAGAAAAACTGAAAAAAAGCAACTGATGCACATTTCAGATCTCTAATTTCACAGATCAAAGGGAAAGAGTAGGTGAATGATAACATCTTAAAACATTTTAAGGCTTCTGTGGAAAAAGAATAGAGAGAGAAAAGAGGAGACCTAGGTGGGAGCCCTAGAAGAAAAGTATATATGGAAAAAGAAAGAGGAGACTCGGAATAAAAGCTGGTGCAGAAAAAGAAAAAGGAGACCAGAAAAGAGTGCCAGAAGAAAGACTGGTGCATAGGGATCCAGAAAGGAGCACAAGAAGAAGTGTTGTAGTTTAAGAAAGAAGGGATATCGAAAGGAACACCAGGAAAAAGAGTTGATGAGGATAGAGAAGGGGGTACTAGAAGGAAGGCTGAGGTAGAGATGGAGCTCGGATATCTAGATGCAGGGGAGAGTGAGATAAACAAAGGACAGGCCAAGAAGTCAACTAAAGAGGAAGAAGAAAGGGAGAAGAAGGACCCAGAGATTAGCAGTTGAGCTCCTAGCTTATGTGGACAAAAGATGAGTATGCTGGGTTGCAGGCGAGGGAAAGATTACCCAAGTTGAATTTACAGTATCATCTGAAGTTAGGAATATGGGGCCCAATATTCGAAAGCCTAGGCACGTGCTAGACATGTGAGGGCCGGCCTTACTCGTGTAAAACTGCCACAGCCGTGTAAATCACATATTCAACAAGGCGGCTTGAATACTTGAGGCCCAGCTACATGCACTGTGCCAGGTGCCAAAGCCTGAGGGTGGAACAGGGGCATGTCACAGTGAAACCTGCATAAAGCAGATTTACGAAACTCGTGTGCGCCTACAGTGGACGTCACTAATCGATGCACCCAACTTAAGCGATGGCACTCAGCTCATACAACACTGATAGTGAACTATGAACCCGTGTAGTGGCGGAATAGGGAGCAGGCCTGCACCCAAACCGTGGAGATGTAAAGTGCCGCTGGACAGGCAGAGATGCCAAGTGGGCCATGCACATGGTGATCCAGAGGTGAAGGCATGTACGTCATGCCCTGGCACAGTGGAGGATACGACAGGCAGTGCATACCTAGCAGCAGGCAGTGGCCCAGCACCCAAGATGCAGGTACCTTGCCCCAAGTGTATACAAGCCTAGAGTGTGCTACCTGCAACTGACAGAGGAGGAGGTTTACAAGAAATACAGACCTCATGGGGCAACGATAACTGAGTAGTTGTGCAGCATACTCAGCGTGGACCTGGAGCCCTTCACATCCAGAAGCTAGGCCCTGCCAGTGGCCATGATGGTGACCACTGCCCTGGGATTTCTTGCAACCGGCAGCTTCCAGCATGTGATAGGGACGACTATTGGAATCATACAGCCCACTGCCAGCCACTGCATCGGAACATTCACTAGGGCCCTGCTGTGGAGAATGTGGCACCTCATAGCCCTCCCCCGGACACAGCGCAGAGGCAGCAGGCCTTCTACAGTGTTGCTGGTTTCCCATCGGTGCTTGGCTCTATAGACTGCACCCACATTGCACTGTGGGCACCAAGACTGGAGCAGAGGGCATACCGGAACAGGCATGGGTACACATCAATGAACATGCAGATCATTGTGGATACCAACATGAACTTCACTGATGTGTGCGCCCGCTACTCAGGGTCCTGCCATGACGCATTTGTCCTTGCACAGTCCAGCCTGGGACAGGCAGCAGCCGGAGGTCATCTTGGAGATTTGTGGCTGCTAGGTGAGTGTGCACATATGTGAGTCCCAGGATAGGCCCAGAATGGAAGCCTGATGCAATTTGATGCTATGGGTACTGCAAACAGGTGATGATAGATGTGTACTGTATGTATTGCAACAGATGAGCACCACTGCATGCCATCCACAGCAGCCCATAGACTATATCCAATGCACATCCCAATGCACATGCTCACACCTCACGTTGCACCCACAGGTGACTATGGATATCCCCTGAGAACCTGGTTGCTGACCCCAGCTCACCACCCCATGAGTTGGCAGGAGGAGCAGTACAATAGCGCTCACCAGCAGACATGGGTGGTTGTGGAGTGTGCAATTGGGGTGCTGAAGAGCCACTTCCAGTGCCTCAACAGGCGTGGTGGACAACTCCTCTACAGCCCGGAGAAGGTATGCCAGATATTTGCTGCATGCTGCATACTCCACAACCTGGTACGGAGGCATGGATTTTCAGACTCAGAACCAGCAGATGTGGAGGAGTGGGAGGCCACAGAGGCAGCAGATGGTGATGGAGCAGAGTCTGGGAGTCAGCAGCAGGTCAGGGCACTGGCCCTCCATTTGCAGGTGATACGGAAAAGCTTCTGAGGTGACTGCCCTGCACCAGCACCAGGGTTGGACACACACAATCGCCAATTATGTGCCCAGTACCGTGTAATGTGCGCTGAAGGATACAATAAAGTGCCTATTACCATCCACTGTGTTCAGAGTGTTTTTTATTTCCCCCATCTGATCCCCCTTCCTCAGGGCTCCCCGCTGGCGAGGGGCACTTGCTAACACTTTCACTGCGATGCAGTGGAGCATTGTTGGAGGACGTGCTAGCGGTATCACCACTCTCCCCAGCAGGGTGGTCTGAAGGACATGGTGCAGGATTGGCTGGTGGCTGTGCTGTTGCACTGGCAGCCCAAACATCCACCCCCTGTGCCTGCATGAGGCCCACCAAACTGCACAGGGAGCCAGCGATAGATACCTGGTATGCTGCCATCTCCCGCATCAGTCGCAGATGCCCCTCCATGTGGCGCTCTACACACAGTCTGTGGTCCCATCACTCCTCACACTTGGCCTCCCTGGCCTGTTCCACAACCCGCAGGTCCTGCTGGATTTATTTTATTTATTTATTTTTTATTTATTTATATTTTCTTATATACCGCGCTATTCTGCATCAGTGCGGTTTACATTGAACAAACTGAAATTACATTGAACAGGGCATTATAACTTGGAGATAACTATTTTACAGGGAACATGGGCTATGGAGGGTTAAGTGGCTTGCCCAAGACCACAAGGGGCACCTGTGGGACTAGAAACCCCAGTCCTTCCGGCCCAAGGTTGCTTTCCTCTAGTGGGATTTGAACCCCGGACCTTCCGGCCTGAAGTACCTTGCCCCAACCACTAGGTCACTCCTCCACTCAGTGCCTGCCACCAGGAGCATACCCTCCTGTCGTAGCTCCTGGTCCAGGTCATCGCCCCCTGCACCCACTGGCTCCTTCAGGATGGCAAACTGTAACTCAGCAAGTAATGTGTCATCAGCAGTTGGCCCCTCAACATTGACAGTCACACCCTGGGTGGCGAACACAACAGCTTTTCTGCACTGGTCATCGCAGTGGACCACTGACTTGTATACCAGCATCGAAGGCCATGCTGCACCCTGGCTGGTCACTGGCATCCTCCATGGTGCATCAGTCCTAGGCTGGGAAGGTGGTGTCCCTGGTGGGTCTGTGGGAGAGCAAAGGATGGCAGAGGTTAGTGACATGGCATGTTGGCATGGCCTGAGGGATCCAGCAGTTGGTGCTCGGCCCACACTGTACCCACTCCATGTAGCACTTGCAATCTGACAAACAGACATGCATGGGCTGGGTGGAGGAAGTGTCAGAGGAGGAGGGATCGGAGGACCAGGGGCAGGGTGGGGAGGAGGAGGGATGGGAGGACCAGGGTCAGGGTGGGGAGGAGGGGTCAGAGGAAGTGGCATGGTGGGGACACAGACATGGCTGTCGCAGCCATACCTGTGCTATGGGGCACCTCTACTCACCCCGTGTGCCTGTGGTGGAGCTCTCAAAGCCTGGAACCCCTGTGATGGTGACCTCCTCCACATAGGGCTTCTAGGTGCAGGGTGATGGTCCGTGCTGCGATATGCACCTTCTCTCTGAGGAGGTGCACTTCTGCCACCAGGGCAGCCAGGGCCCAGTCACTCTGTGGATGAGGGGGTGGTGGTGCTGAGGGTCCAGGTGTGGCACAGCCAGGGTGTGCCCATGGGTGCTGGGGTAGCTGTGGAGGTCCCAGCTGCGAGAGGTGGACCACAGCACCGCTCCGTGTCTCACCTGGCCCATGCTGAGCCATGCAGCGGGCACATGGCCCTTGGTTGGGTAGCAGGTGGGTGCGCCTGAGGGCTGCAGGGTTCTGCAGCTCTGCCTCTGGGCTCCCCACTGGTGATGCCCTGTGCCACATCATCATAACTGGGGTGCTTGGTGGATGGTTCTTGAGTCCCCCCTGCTACCCCCTTTGCTCCTACCTCCGCTGACACCTCAGCCTCCCCATCCTGCCCCTGGTCCTCCTATCCCTCCTCCTCCTCTGACCCCTCCTCTCCACCCTGCCCCTGGTCCTCCCATTCCTCTTCCTCCTCTGACCCCTCCTCCCCACTCTGCCCCTGTCCTCCCATCTGCCCCTCCTCCCCACCCTGCCCCTGATCTTCCCATCCCTCCTCCTCCTCTGACCCCTCCTCCCCACCCTGCCCCTGGCCCTCCGATCCCTCCTCCTCTGACACCTCCTCCTCCCACTGTGCCATGGCCCCCTTGCTGCTCCCCTCCTCTGATGTGGTGTTCTCCAGTGCGGTGTCACTGGTTGTTGTTGTCATCAACTCCTTGTCACCATTGCCGCTGGTGGTACTGCTGCTGCTCTGCTTGGTTGATGCAGTCCCACTGCTTCTGGGTGGGTGTGGTGGGCCAGCGGTCCCCTGGGCACCTCTGGAGCCAGCTATGGGGAAAGGGGAGGTGGGTTACTGGTACACACCGGCATGGCCCTGGGGTGGGACTGGCATGCCCCTGGGGGGAGGCCCACACATGTATCGTTCACCCATATCCAAACTGGCTCCCTGTGTCTCCTGCAGTGCTCAGCCCTGCCACAGCTCCCCCTGCACTGGGCTTTTCCATTGCATGCCCTGTGGCATTGCTACCAACCACCACCAAGGGGTACAGCACCCTCGCCACCTGCTATGTGTGGGTATGTCCCCTGCTGCAGGCAATCAGGCCTGGGACCGGTACCAATGCATGACCCATTCACCCTCCCCCCCAACTTCTGATAGGCAGACATTGGGGCTTGGCATCATGCCCTGTCTCCCTGTGCAGACACACAGCTGTGCCTTTCAGGGTGTGTATGCCTAGCAAGTTCTCAGCCCCCTCCCCTGCCTGTTTTTGCCTCCTTACCTGCGCAGCTGGAGTTGGATTCCCCTCCATATAGCTGTTGCCAGCCTCAAGTTTGGGTGACCCCCCCGGGGTAGAGGACCCTCTCATGCTGCAGTACAGAGCAGTCGAGGCACTCACTTTCATCCGGACTGAAGTTTATACTTCTCCTTGCCGCCATGCTGCTTGTGCCTTTCCGCCCAACCACAGGGTGCTCCTGCACAGGCAGCCTGCGAGACCTGCGTGATGGTGTTGTCTATACATGGGTATGCCTGATGGGCAATACACGGGTACACCAGTCGGGCGATACATGGGTTTCTGACCATATTCTGTCGTGTTTCTCTGGCTACTGTTGTGGTTGCCACATAGATGGGTATCGCCTGTGCCTTGGGCACAGTGCCCGGGTTACGCGCCTTGCACTTATCTGTCATTGCTGTGGTGGGCGCCTGCTGCTATGCTCAGTTTGTGCTGCATTTTCATTGCTTGCCCATTTTATCAGCACCTGACTCATGATTCCAGCACTTTTCCCAAACAGGTACCTTTCTGCGGGTATGGCCGGTCTCGGCACCTTGTTGAATATCGGGCCCATGATAAGTATGATGAATTAGGCCATAACCTGACTATAGGAGTTATCTATTGACATCACAGAAGTAAATAAAATGCAATATTGTGCAGCAAAAATTATGAACATGCAGGGCCAGGAAAAAAAGAGAAAGATAAGTCCTTGGAAAAAGCACATTGAAGGAAAAATAAAAGCATTGCCTACAGAGATGTCCCTGATAGACAACTATCTAAAAGGATTAAGATCATCACAGAGATGGAGGAAGATCCAAAACATCAAACTGAAACATGCAGCATTACCAGAAGAAGACCTTAAATTCATATGCTCCAATAATAAATTAAAAGTAGCAGGGGAAATACCAAACTGTAATGATAAGAAGAAAATAGAAAAAAAGAGAAAAGATACCAAAATAAACTACTTAGAGAGAACTCTAAACAGTTCTACAGGGAATTGGGAAAGAGCATTAGTATGGTAAAAACACCAATTAGAAACTAAGGTTGAAGCATGTAAAAGGGGGTGCTTGTTATGAAGGTACTACCATCTTGGCAAGTATGTAAATTAACTGTCTTGCAAAGGATTGTGGTTATTGAAGTCCATTCACACAAAGCTTGCCTTTTAAATAAATGAAGAAACTTGTAGTTGGTCGAGTGTAAGGCAAAATTAGAGTTTATTTATGGGGTGATTATTCCACACATAGATATACTTGGTAACACATCCAGGATACTTTCTCCAGGGTTTATGCAATATAAACAAGGCAACTGAAAAATGCTTATGTAATCAAAGTCCTTTATGGAACAGAAAGGCTTTCTTACAGCTACTGCTAATCAACTCCTTAGCAGTGCTGAGGTGAAACAAAACCAAAAAAGGAAAACTTCTTTTTACAAAAACATAGCTCTCTTTCTCCACACAGAAAAGAACTTTAAAATCCCACGTGTGCACGGCTTGTGCTGTGCTGTGCTGTGCTCTACCAACAGGTGACCATTAGCTGCAATCAGTAGCTTGTTTCCAGCACACGTGCAAACTTTCCCAAAAGCTTTTTCTTTCCAACAAAACTTTATGGGAAGCCAGTATTTAGAATGTTTCCTTTTGATGTTTACTCATATTTTTAGGATTTTCCTAAAATAACAACCTACTCAAAGAACAGTCCATATAAACATTCTCTTCATCAGATATTAAACCTTGCTCCTGAAATTGCATAGATTCACTTTCACTGTCTGGCTCAGAGGGTTTTATGAATTGACCTCTATACGGAGAAAAACTGTTTCCCTGCTGTTTGCATTGCTCAAAACTAGAGAAACGTTCACAGTTCATACCTGAATCCAGGCAAGCGTCAGACTGCTTCTTCTGGTATTCTGGCCAGTATGCAACAGAGCTTCTGTGTCCTGTCCTCCAGTTGGTATCTCTGGACCTCAAGATCTTTTCTCCAGACGTCCTCCAAGAGGTATTTGGGCTCCTTTTCTCCTTAGCTGCAACAGACCACTTCTTAGGTGCTGCTTGAGGGTCCCTGGCTGTGGATCTCGAGACCTCTGGCTTTCTCCAGTCCACTGAAGGTTGTTTCCCCCAGGAATCTCTCCAGGCATACGTACTTCTCTGAGCTCCACTCTTGGACCGTCTGCTTCCTTGTCCTTGTTCCTTTAGGTTCCAGTTGTTCCTTCTGTTCCTCCTGCTTCTGTTCTCGTTCTTCTGGTTCACCGCCCCCTTCTCCCTTCCTGAAGATTCCCCTCTAGTTTTAAAGGGCTTAGATTGCAACTCCTCCCTTGCATTCTTCAGGTGTTGTGGATTAAGCTCTCTCCTAGAGGCTGTTTGATTAGGGATAACATATTGCTTTCTCTGATTAGACTCATGCTTTTCCACTCTAGCTCCCTTAGGGACTTTCTGCATACTGGTGCATTCTGGAACATGTAGTCTTTTAGGGAAACAAGCTGTCGTATTTCTATAACCTGCCAGCACAGGTCCCTTAATCAGAGTAAATTCTCCTCTTTTGTCATTACTCCCTGAGCTTTGATAAGCTTCCTTATCACAAGCAGAAGCCTTCTGGAGAAACTTAGACGAGAATTGTGTAGTGCACAATCGAGAAGCAGAGTGGCTATCCTGTATCAAACCTATGGAATGTCCTTAAGGAAAACAAAACACTTGGAAAGCAGATTAAAAAGAACCCTAAACTGGAAGAGCTCTGGCCCAGATGGAGTGACCAATTATATATTTTTTTTTGAGAGCTGTTTTGGTTATTCCACGTAATCTTTATGTTTTTTGGTGCGCTGAATCCGAAAATGACCTCCATTTTGTCATAGGATATCACGTTTCCTGACAATTTAGGTAACTATGTTAAATAAGGCAATACCTCAAAATAAATGGAAATAGACTTATAAAATTAAAGTTTTATTAAAATATTTTCATGAAAATCCTTTTTTGAACTGAAATGAGCTCACCTACACACACTAAACTCGATTCTTCTTCCTTGTGAGGCTCCTCTTGGTGCATTTACGCTTGTGAGTAGCATCTGGAATGTCTCTCTGAAGCATCCAACAATAGTCTGCCATCATTGTAATGCTCCATTTTCCCTGGTATCTCCTTTCCATCTCTTTAATGTCTTGGTGGAATCGTTCACCTTGTTCCTCACTCACAGCTCCCAAATTTTCAGGAAAGTAGTCAAGGTGGGACTGGAGGAAATGCACTTTCAAATTCATCAGGCAACCTAAAGCTTGAAATGCTTTCAGCATTCATCCGACGATCTTTTTGTAGTGAGGATCTTTGTTATTGCCTAAAAATTTCTGTACGACTTCTTTAAATGCAATCCACCCTTCTTTTTGAGGATCCGTCATGATATTGACAAACTCTTGATCAACTATAAGCCTTCTAATGTCTGGTCCGACGAACACACCTTCCTTCAATTTTGCCTCCGACAGGCCTGGAAACTTGGTGACCAAGTATTTGAAGCATTCTCCATCTCTTGGAAGTGATTTTACGAATTGCTTCATCAATCCCAATTTTATGTGGAGAGGTGGTAGAAGAACTTTATGAGAAGGTACCAAAGTTTCTCGGAGGACATTTTTTTCACCGACTGTTAGCACCCTCGGCTGCCAACTCTTCTTGGTCCAGTGATTTTGTCGGTCTCGACTGTCCCATAGACACAGAAAACAAGGATATTTGGTATATCCAGCTTGTTGCCTGAGCAGCATGCACAAGACCTTCAAGTCCCCACACACTTGCCATATATTTAAGTTTACGAAGACCCAATTCCAAGTTCTCGTAGGTTTCCTTCAAGTGTACGGAATGACCTACAGGTATGGAAGCGTAAAAACCGTTGTGGAGTAAAACTGCTTTGAGACTTCTTTTTGAAGAATCTATAAAAAGACGCCATTGCTCTGAATCATATTGGATTTTAAATTGACCCATCAGACCTTCAACATCGATGCAATAGACCATCTTGTCTTCCTGGGTGAAGTAAGGAATGAACTCCTTTTCACGATGTCTGAACCATGAAGATGACACTCCTGGCAACAATAAATTCCTTCTTTTCAGCCTTGATCCGAGTAACTCAGCGGCATCTTTGGGAAGATTCAAGTCTCTTACCAAATCATTCATCTCCTCCTGAGAAAACAATTTTGGTCTTGTATCATCTTCAAAGTCAGAACTTGATTCGTCATCTGGTTCAGGTATGACTTCACCTTCATCGGAGCTAGGTATCTCTTCCAATGTAGCAGGGGGCTTGGGTACTGGTATATCTGTGCCATGGATGATGGGACGAATTGCCGAGTGAAGATTGGGGTATGAAATGGAATGCTTCCATTTGGAATTAACCCTTTCACATCGCATGAACAAAAGTAACAGTTGTCACTATGGTTCTTTTGCTCTCACCATACCGTAGGAATCCCATAACAGAAAGATTTTTTCTTACCCTTGAACTATTTTTGGAGGTCCTCAACACACCGTTTGCACACTTTATGAGGCGCCCAGACTTTATCTTGATCTCCAATTTTTAGTCCAAAGTATGCAAAGTATACTTTTTTCACAAAGTCTGTAATAGTCTGCTGTTGCTTCAACACTGTATATTCACCACAGATGAAACAGAAACTGTCTGGCGAATTAATACACTTTCACGGAGCCATAACATAACGGTTGAAGAATGACAAGCTAACAAGAATTGCGATGAAAAAGTGTGAACAGCCTAGAACCAAGAACCTGATGATGATTCGTGCACAAGTGTGGCATGCAGGAGAGAGCAGCTCTGTGTCTGTACACGAGACATCACAGTGCTGGCCATGCTCCCCTGCACTGACCGGAGCTGCTGCTATCTGCCCTGTGTCTCCCTCCCACTGGATTCTTCAAGAAAGATTAACCCCTTCTACCATTAGAAGCACGGACTTAAAACTTGCTTAGCTTATGTATATATTGTTGACCATCAGATTTACAGTGCTATATATTTTTTTTACATAACTCGGACAACCCCTTTAAGGTTTTTTTGGCATTTTATATCTTAAATGCACTTATGTGAATTAATTAATAGTAATTTGAAAAATTTGATAAATTTGAAGACAATTTCGCATGTTGTGGCAAATCATGACGTCTAGGAGTTTTTTCAATATTTTATTTGTTTTCAGCACACCAAAATACATGGAAATTAGATGAAAATAATCAAACAGCTTTTTAGTCGCAGACCTGTGTTATTGGCTCAAAAAGTTAACATCATTTCACCGAGACATGGAAACCTGCAAAAATCAATTGGTTAAGCAGTTCGACTTAACACTGCAATGGTTAATAACAGGAAGAACACTTTTTTTCCAAAAGGAGATCCAATTAATGCTCTCAAAAATTACAGACCAATAACTTTTCTACCTACAGCCTATAAGCTGTTCACTATAATAGACATAGGGTATGGAAAGATACTCCTATGAGGAAAGGCTTAAAAGGTTAGGGCTGTTCAACCTGGAGTGGAGGAGTGGCCTAGTGGTTGGGGCAAGGTACTTCAGGCCGGAAGGTCGGGGGTTCAAATCCCACTAGAGGACAGCAACCTTGGGCCGGAAGGACTGGGGTTTCTAGTCCCACAGGTGCTCCTTGTGGTCTTGGGCAAGCCACTTAACCCCCCATGTTCCCTGTAAAATAGTTATCTCCAAGTTATAATGCCCTGTTCAATGTAATTTCAGTTTGTTCAATGTAAACCGCACTGATGCAGAATAGTGCGGTATATAAGAGAATGTAAATAAATAAAAAAATAAATAACCTGGAAAAGAGATGGCTGAGGGGAGATATGATAGAGGTCTATAAATTAATGAATGGAGTAGAACGGGTAAACATAGATCAGTTTTTTTATGCCATCAAATTATAGAAAGACTAGGGGACATGCAATGAAGCTACAGTATAACCATTTAAGACAAATAAGAGAAAATATTTTTTTCATTCAACGCATAATCAAACTCTGGAATTTGTTACTGGAGGATGTAGTGAAGGCTTTTAGTGTAGGTGAGTTTAAAAAGGGTTTGGGAACATAAAAGGAAAAACTGTTTAACCATGTTCGCCTTTTAATGTTTACTGCTGTGGTCTGCTATGGTGACGTGCCTGTTTATTGTAATGGCCTCAAGAGGAGATAAGATACCACTCCTCGATGGCCCTTTGTTGAGTGCTGTACTGTTTATCCTGTTGCTATTGGTTAATAAATAAAGTTTCAAAAAAAAAAAAAAAAAGGGTTTGGAAAAGTTCCTGGAGGAAAGGTCCATAAACCATTATTAAAGACCTGGGAAATCTACTGCTTGCTCTGGGACAAGTATTATGGAACCTGTGTGCCTTTTTGAGAACCTGCCAGATACTTGTGACCTGGATTTGTCACTGTTGGAAACAGGATCCTGGGCTTGATGGACCTTGGTCTGACCCAGTATGGCATATCTTATGTTCCTGTGGAGGCCTGTTTCATGTTGGATGCCCCAGCCTCTGTGCATCTGGTTGGAACCAGACACACAGAGGTAGACAGGATTCTGATCCAGTGAGGCATGTATAGCCCCCATAGGATCAGAATCCCATCTACACCTGTACGTGCAGGTTTGGACCCAATTCCGGGTGGCCTGCACATACAGGCACCTGCCCAGCTAACTCAGTCAGGGCTCCTAAATGGAGCTGTGGCGCCATGGTGTCCGGTTGCCCTGGCACCGTGGCTCCATTCAGGAGCCTTGATCCCTAGCCGCCGCCGCCAGGCTTCATTCTCTGCAGTCCGACCCCCGATCTGGCCTCCCATGGCCAGGGCTGGCCTGGGGGGGACCTTCAATGGCCCACCCACCCTTTGATGCGCCCCGGGCCTGCCATACCCTTCCATCTAGGAGAACCTATTCCATCTCAGAGGTGGAATAAGTTCCCCGTCTACTCTGCCGGCCCCGGATGTACAGGGCTGACATCAGAATCGGTCTTGTACATCCAGGGTCACAGGCCATCCACTACCCGCTCTGTCTCCGCCTCCATGCCGCCCCTTTCCCACCCCATCTAACTTCCCTGTACAAACTCCCTGTTTGTACGGGGAGGCTTTGTGGGGACGGGAAAGGCAGATGAATAGTGGGGATGGACGTCCAAAAGGGACATTCATCCCCGCTATTTGTGGTCAGAATAGACCCCATGTTCTTACAATAAGATCAATTCCAATAACATCATGGCAATAGAGCAGAAGGGCAATAATAGGGGAGCATATGGAGCCAATGACCAGTTAAGTTAGTGCTAAGAAAAGCAGAAATCTCAATGTAGCATAAATTGACTATAAGAAAGCCTATGATAGCATCCAGTACTCTTGGATAATAAATTGCCTTGAAATATATGAAATAAAACTTGGATTGATGAAGTACATTAAGTTCACCACAAGAAGTAAGAAGAAGGATAGTTCATCATTCTTAACATCAAGATTCAGCATTTTGCATTGCCTTTCCTGTTCTCTGTGTGTACTTCATGCTTTCCTCAGTACCTGCCTCACATTGTGTTTTTCTTCTCAACAGGTACCTCCCCTGCTCCATTCTGATTGGTTGCCATCCCGGAACTCAAGGTGCCCATCCTGCATAAATTGGTCTGTGGTGTGGCGTCTCGCGCCAAAGGAGCAGGTCCTGCTCCTTGAGTGAGCTCCTTGGGTCGAGTCCGGGGGCGGGAGTCTGGAGTCGTCCCTGCTCACAACCACCCTCTGTCCCTTTTGGCCTGGACCCCAGTTCATCTCATTTTCCCTTCCAGTTCACGGCCTGCATGACCTCCACCTCCGGCTCCTGGGTAAGTCATTTCCCCCAACTCTAGTCCTCCTTCGGCTTCTCTCTCTCCCTATAGCTATCCCTGTCCACTGGGGTTAGAGGCCCACCCCCTCTGCCCCTGCCCCCCTTGGGCACCCTCACAAGAAATGTTTCCAATCTCATTCCTTGTCCTTCCTCCTCCACGTCCTCTCCTTCTCCCCAACAATCTTACTCCTCCAGCTTGCACTCCTGAACTGTCGTTCCCTCCATTCCAAATCAACTCTTCTTCACAACCTCATCTCTCAGCATGTCCTTGATTTTCTCTTCCTGACAGAGACCTGGTTAAAGGATGGTGAGGAGCCTCTACTTAACCGCTGCCTTCCTCCTGGTTACTCTACCCTCTCTACTTCTCGTCGAGGCAGGAGTGGCCGGGGGGGGGAGGGGGGGTTGCGGTTCTCTACTGCTCTGCACTTTCGGTCCAAGAACTGTCATCCCCTTCCCTTCACTATCCGGAATCCCTTTTCCTTCGCCTTGGCTCCTCCCCTCCTCTTCATCTATGCCCCACTCCCTGTCAGCCCACCTATGGGATTCCCTCCTGCCAACCTTATCCGAGATCTCCCCCCTTCACCAGCACATCTGGATCCTGGGGGATTTCAATATCCATGTTGATTCTCCCTCCACCCCCCAGGACTCTGCCTTCCTCTCGCTCTTCTCCGACCTTTCCCTCCAACGGTCTGTTCATTTTCCCACGCACTCAGCCGGTCACTCCCTGGACCTGGTAATTTCTCATTCAGCCTCTCCATTCGTCCCCATCTCTCTCTCAGCTCTGGCCATTCCCTGGTCTGATCATTTCTGCTTATTCTTTTCTGTTTCTGCACCCTTTCTCTCCCTATCCCCCTCTTCCTCCCAGAATTCTGCCCTCGCTTCACCCCCTCTTGTCCTCCGTATTACTCCCAATTTATTTATTTTTATTTATTTACAGTTACCACGCTATTTGGTTTACAAATAACAGAAACTTGCATCAGAACAGGATCGTTTGCATGCATTGTAACAGGGTCTGTAACATGGAGTATAACAGGGGAAACTATATACAATTAACAATAATAGTTGTGAACTATTTACAGTTTATATATCAACTTGGTGAATCGTACTGGAGAAGACCTTAAAATCTATGATCATTAGGGGAGTTCGTGAGTGTAGGTCTGTTTAGAGTCTCATCGGTGATTACGTTGTTGGAGCATTCGAGGCTTTGTGTGTATGTTGTGGTGTGTGGAATGATTGTGTTGGATTAGGGTTGACAAAGTGTAGGCAGAACAAGTGGTGTTTAAGGGCTTTTCTGAACTGTGAGAGGTCATTGATTATTCGGAGTTGAGGTGGGAGGTCATTCCAACATTTAGGAGCATAGAATGCAAAGCTTCGGTTTCTAGTTGTTTGAGAGCATCTAGTGAATTCAGTTGGTGTAGTCAGCATATTGACGGATACTGACCTTCTTAGCCTGTTTGCAGGGGTGATTGTCTAGAGTGCAGAGAGGAAAAGGGGGGACAGTTGGTTAATTGCTTTGAATGTTAGTAGTAGTACTTTGTAAGTGATCCTGGATTGCACCAGTAGCCAATGTAGGTCCATAAGTATGGGTGTGATGTGCTCTCTTCTGGATATGCCGCAAAGAATGCGGGTGCTGTATTCATTGCCATCTGAAGTGGATTGAGGGTATTCTTAGGAAGGCCTTGTAAGATAATGTTAGCGTAGTCGAAATGCGGCGTTACAAGTGTTTGGAATACCGTTCTGAAATTGTCCGGGTGGTCTTAGGTGTCTTAATGTCCGTAACTTATTGTAAATTGCCTTGGTGGTATTCTTTATGTGTTCCTTGAAGTTGAGTTGTTGGTCAGTTGTGACACCCAGGTAGCGTATAACCGATTTACAAGGTAGTTCTGCATCTCGTACCTTCAAAAATGTGGGGGGAGAGAAGTTCTTGTTCTTAGTTACAAATAAGACTTCAGTTTTCTTGAAGTTTATACGAGATTCTGTGATAAGAGCCAGTCAGTGATCGTGTTAAAGCACTCTACTAGTGAGGATAGGTCGGGGTGACTGATTTTAATTGGAGTAAATATTAACACATCATCTGCATAAATCAGACTGGATATATTAAATGATCGGATGATATCACAGATCGGTTGCATATATACGTTAAAAAGTAGAGCAGATAGGGAGGATCCTTGGGGTACACCCTGTTGTTGATGGAATGGTTTAGATGTTGAGGATCCTATTCGTACATGTTGCCAGCGGTTTGCTAGGTAGGATTTACACCATTCCCAGGCCAAGCCATGAATTCCCTTTTCCTGAAGTCGATAGAGGAGTTGTTCATGGTTAACAGAGTCAAATGCTGCAGCAATATCAAGGAAGATGAGTACAAAGCCGTTTTCAATCTTGTCAATCCCTCTGGACAGGGTGTTGGTCAGTAAGGTGAGTAGAGTCTCCACACCGTGGGATTCTCGGAAGCCATGCTGGCAGGGATCCAAAGGAGCTGATATGTCTATGTGTTGCTGTAGTTGTATTTGGACAACTTTCTCGATGAGTTTGGCTAGTAGAGGTATACTTGAGATTGGATGGTAGGAGTCTGTTCTTGGGTCGAGTTTGCTGTTTTTCAGGAGTGGGCGTATAGATGTTTGCTTAAGGGTGGCTGGGAATGTTCCTGCTGCAAAGGAGAGCTTCATGATGTGGGCTAGAGTAGGGCTGAGGTCGGAGCGCATTGTTCTGATCCAGTGAGCAGGGCAAGGATCGTTTGGGGCTGTAGTGGTGTTGATGGTAGCAATAAGGTCAGCAATGTATTTCTCTGCAGGAGGAGTGAAGTTTGTTAGCTGTGGCTGTACTTGAGGGATGTAGTTTGTTGAGGGATTTGGTGCCATGTTTGTTTTGATAATTTTAGATTGAAGGTACTCGGCATAGGGTTAAGGCAGAATTGATACCATCTGAATGGGGGACGGTGTTTTAGTTAATGATTTAGCAATGCTAAAGAGGTCACGTGGTTTGTTTAAAGAGCGGAGGAGAAGTTTCGTGTGGTGTTCTCTCATTTTCTCAGCTATCTTCTCATGGTGCTGCTTTAGCATGTTTGTGTAAGTCGTTTGGTCAGATTCAGAATGGGATTGGCGCCATTTTCGTTCCTGCTTTCTTAGAGATTGAAGAGAAGATCTTAATTCAGCAGAGAACCAAGGGGCTGGTTTTCTTTTCTTTGGTGACTTGTTGGAAGCTGTTGATCTGCTAGAGGATGGTAGCTGCAAGCAGGAGTTTAGTGTGGTGTTCCATATGTTGATCATCTCATCTAGGTTTTGAGCTGGTAGACGGAGTGTTGGGAGAGCTCGGTTAATGAAGTCCTCTCTGTTTAGGGCTTTGAATCGTGTTGACGATCCTGAGGAGGTTGTAGTTGTTTGGCTGGTTGGAGTTTCGCTTTGTTGATGTGGGATTTGGAAGGTTATTAGATTATGGGGAGGGGTATCAATTCCCTTTGTCAAATACTCTTTTCCCCGCGGATTTCCATCTACTCCCTGTAGACGTCCAGGCTCAGTCCTGGAATTCAATGCTCACAGCTGCCCTCGACAGGCTCGCCCCTCTTCAGCCTCTTCTCCCTTCCCACACCTGTCGTCGCCATCCCTGGTATCACCCATGTCTCCTCCTGCATCGCGCTTATTTTCATTGTGCCAAGCGCTGCTGGTGCAAGCATCTGTCCCCTGCCAACCTGGACCATTTCCGTTACTGCCACCACCACTACCACTCCCTCCTCCATTCTGCCAAATAAGACTACTTTTCCAACCTCATCTCCTCCTCAGCCAACTCCTCACGTCAGCTCTATTCAGTTCTGTGTTCTCTTTCCACCTCCCACTCCCTTGCTTCTCCAATCCCATCCCCTATCATTCCAGATCCTGCTCTATTGGCCTTGCACTTTGCCTCCAAGGTCCTTTCTCTTCATCTCCTCTTCCCTGCTTGTCCTCCCCCTCTCTCCCCCCTTCCTGTGGTCCCCTCCTCCTCCTTTTCCCCCCTTTCCCATCTCTGGTCCTCAATCCAGCCCATTACCCTCCCAGAACTATCCAAGGTCTTTGCTACGATCTGTAAAACCTCTTGCATTTCTGACCCCATTCCCTCTCGCTGGCTACTAGACCCCTCCCTAGCCCTCTCCCCACTGATCTTCTCCATCTTCAACTCTAGCCTCTCATCGGGTACTTTCCCCTCCCTCTGGAAGCATGCCTCAATCCGTACTATCCTAAAGAAGGGCTCCCTGGACCCCTCCTCTCCTGCCAACTGGCATCCCATTTCAAACCTCCCATTTCTCTCTAAGCTCCTGGAAAAGCTGGTCTTTGCTCAACTTTCCTCCCATCTTGAAGCCTCTCTAGCCCTTCACCCCCAACAATGTGGTTTTCGTCCTGGCCACAGCACAGAATCCATTCTTCTCTCCCTCCTCAAAGAACTGCATGCTGCTCATGACCATGGCTCTTTTTCTATTGCCGTTTCCCTTGATTTATCTGCTGCTTTTGACCTTGTTGATCACTGCACCCTTCTTGCATGTCTTCACTGTGTCGGCCTCTCTGGCTCAGTTCTCCTCTGGTTCCATTCTTTCCTCACCAACAAGTCTTTCTCAGTTCTCTCAGGGCATGCTTCCTCTTCCCCTACCCCCCCCCCCCCAACCCCTTCACTGTGGTGTCCCCCAGGGTTCCGTCCTGGCACCATTCCTGTTCAACATTTTCCTGGCCCCTCTCACACTCCTGGTTCAGCAACATAGTATCTCCGCCTATTACTATGCAGATGATATTATCCTCATTCACCATACAGACTCCCCCACCCCCGATATCAGTCCTCTTAACTCTTGCTTATCCTCTGTGGCCTCTTGGCTATCCTCTAACTTCCTGCACATTAACCTCTCTAAACCCTCTGCCATTTGGTTTACCTCCGGCAGCCCAGCTCCCCCTCTTGTCTCTCTTCTTTCCTCCTCTCCCATTCCTGTTGTCACCTCCTTGCATTACCTAGGTGTTACCCTTGATTCGTCCCTCTCCTTCAAAGATCACATCTGTTCTGTAGTCCAGCGCTCCTTTCATACTCTGAGACAACTCTGTGCAGTCCGCCCTTTTCTTTCTGTCCTCTCCTTGACCACGTTGCTCCTGTCCCTTGTTGTGTCTCGTGTGGACTATTGCAATGTCTCCTTAGCTGGCCTTCCCCAAACCCAATTATGTAGACTCCAACTCGTCCAAAATACAGCCGCACGTATCCTGACCCACATCTCCTGTTCGGATCACATCACCCCCCTTCTCATACGCCTGCACTGGCTCCCAATTCCCTACAGGATTCAGTATAAATTCCTCATTTTCATCCATAAATCGATCCATACTGGTACCCCCCTCTATCTCACCGACTTGGTTCACCTCCACACCCCTCATCGGTTCCTCGGATCCATTCATTCCAATTGTATGTCTCTTCCTTCCCCATCCCAGGCCCATCTAGAATCCACTCGCTCCTCAGCCTTCTTTTTCCTGGGTCCCCAGCTCTGGAACTCGCTCCCCTCTGCTCTCCGTCTGGAACCTTCCTTTAACACCTTTAAGCCCAGACTAAAAACCTACCTTTTCTTCTCTGCCTTTGACTTCCCCCACCCCCTCCCTTTTGTCCCCAGCCCCCCATTGATGTTAAGCCCCTTTCTCTCCTCCCCCCTGTGTAGTGCATTCAGCCTCTGCTTCTTCCTCTAATCTTGTCTTTTCTTTCCTGTCTACATTTATTGGCATTCTTTTTGCTTTTCACAGCAGTTCTACTTTATTTTAATGATTGTAAACTGCTCTGACGCTTTTTGTATGAGCAGTATATTAAGTTTTCAATAAAGATAAAGAATATTTCAGGGAGACTCTGTCACCACTCAAACTCATTTCCGAAGGATGCAGTTAAAGTTATTAGTGTAGCTGGATTTAAAAAAGGTTTGGACAAGTTCCTGGAGGAAAAGTCCATAATCCATTATGTGGACTGGGGAAATTCATTGCTTACCCCTGGGATAAGCAGCATGGAATCTGTCTACCTTTTGGGAACCTGCCAGGTAATTGTGACCTGGATTGACCACTATTGTAAATAGGATACTGGGCTTGATGGATCCTTGGTGTGACCCAGTATAGCCTATCTTATGTTCTTATCTACACTTTGGGCTACAGATTTAGGTTGAATCCTAAAGAAGATAACAGTCCAGTGGTAACATCACACTTGAAGCTCTACAGTTCCAGTGACCAACAAATAGAAGAACAATTCCGGGGGAAGGTTGAATTCCTTTCACTCTCATGCTATGTCCCCTCATAGCAGAGCTTGCCTTCAATTGAAAGAGACCCTCCTGTGCATTTATGCCACGGAAGTATTTAAATGTCTCTGTCATATTGCCCCTATCCCGTCTTTCCTCTAAAGTATACATGTTAAGATCTTTAAGTCTGTCCTCATATGCATCATAATGAAGACCATTAACCATTTTAGTAGCCACCCTCTGCACCGACTCCAACCTGCTTATATCCTTTTGAAGGCGGAGTCTCCAGGATGGTGTTAGAGTACAAAGAGGCAGAGAATAGTCGGGTATGTGTCACCAGCAACTGTTTCAGCATCCAACCCCATTTCCACCCTGCCATGATTCCATGTGCTCTGGGGAAGAAGGGCCAATGCTTCTGCAGCATGGTAGAGTGCAGGTGCTTCACCTGCCAGGTTCTGGAGCATCCATGGCTATGGACATGACCCTATCTGTGCAAGGGACATGTAGGGGGACACCTGAATTATGTATGTCCCCGAAGTAGGCCACTGTGGGCCAGCATGCACTCTCAGCCTGTCTCTGGCCCACCTTCCACCATGCCACACATTGCATAAGCTGTCCCCAGGTCCAAGCTAAAAGGGTATATAATGAGGTACAGAGGATTCTGTGTATCGCCTCAAACAGAGCGGTTTGCACAGGATGTAGATGTGTAGGAGTTGAGGTCAATGGTTGTGTCATCCTAGCATGGATTGGTCATGGTCATGGTCTTTTTGCATACCTTAGTTCATAATGAGGGGCTATACTCACTCTGTCTGAGCTTTGACTGTGTCATGGCTATGTACAGTGGTGAGCAAAAGTCTGGAATCACTTGTGAGTTTTGCGTTTTTCGTACTTTCTAACGTTTTTTTTTAAATTTTGCATTATCCCAGCATACTCATCTTTCTACCACGTTAAAAGGGATACATTTGGCTATTAGAATTGACTTTTTTGCATTCCTTGCATCCAATTTAAATACTTTACAGACACTGGGAGATAGCTACTGCGATTTTTGTGGAACCTGCGTTAAAACTGGATCGAGATTATCCAATATGCACACGTTATTTCTGACCAATCAGGAGGCTGGTTTCACTAACCAATCACAATGCAGATATCTAGCCAACAGTGCAGCTATAAAAACACGCAGAATTTTTGAATTTCATACGCTTTCTGGATCGACCATGAAGATGACTCAGACCCTGACTTTGGAGGAGCATGTTCGTGTGTCCTTTATGAGCGAGGAAGGATTTTCAAGCCGTCAGATAGCCAGGAAAGTTGGCTGCAGTCAGAGCACTGTTGTTAAGATTGTACAGAAGAAGAAAAAAACGGGTTCAGTGGTGGACAAGCCTCGTTCAGGTTG
Source organism: Ichthyophis bannanicus (assembly GCA_033557465.1). Classification (NCBI taxonomy): domain Eukaryota; kingdom Metazoa; phylum Chordata; class Amphibia; order Gymnophiona; family Ichthyophiidae; genus Ichthyophis; species Ichthyophis bannanicus. Next base: position 21,036,239 of record CM066045.1, on the reverse strand, counting down.
TCCACGTGCATCAACATCATGCCAGGACCGCGCACTATGACGCATTTCACTGACTAATCACAAGTTGACCTCTCCTCAGCTACTTCGAGAGTGGTCAGACAAGAGTGAGGTCAGTGTCAGCTCATCAACAGTTCGTCGCCGGTGCCTGCAGTTTGGTCTCTGGGGCTGCAAAGCATGGAATAAGCCACTGATGACTGACATACAAAGGCGCAACTGGATCATGTGGGCGAGAAAGCACTCAACCTGGTCGACTGAAATGTGGGAAAAGGTGCTATTCAGCAATGAAAGCACCTTCTGCCTGGAGAGGAATTCAGGCCTGAGTGTCTCAACCTCACTGTGAAGCATCCTTTGAAGGTCATGGTTTGGGGCTGCATGGCTGCCAGTGGCGTTGGACGTCTTCACATCGTCGATGGAATGGTCAACGGGGCCAAGTAAATCACCATACTGCAAAAGTGCATAGTGCCATCAGCACACCAGCTGTTTCCTGGCCAGTTCCTGTTCCATGATGACAATGCACCCTGCCATCGCTCCAGACAGGTGATCAGCTGTAAGCAGCGGAACAACATCAAGTCAATGGACTGGCCTGCCCTGCCCAGTCTCCAGATTTGAATCCAATCGAGAACCTGTGGCACAAGGTGGCCTTGGAAATATCCAAGAGGCATCCGACATCAAAGCGTAAGCTGATTGAGTCACTCATTGCAGCTTGGAACTGCGTTGTCACCAACAATCACCTTGTCAGACTGGTTCATTCAATGCCAATAAGGTGCAGTCAGGTGATCAAGAACAAAGGGTGGCCCATCAAATACTGAGCCATCACTGACACATAAAACAGCCCTTTTCAAGGCCACATACATTAATTTGAAGGAAACCTGGCGTGCGTCCATAATATTTTAAAGCATACTTACAATACTATATCGTTGGTCAAAGATGTACATTACGCGATTTTCACAGAAAATCTATCAACAGGACAACTATGGGGAACAAACTCAGAAAATAAGGGCCATACCAATACTAAAAGTTGGCCCTAAAATCCAAATCTATCACTTATCATGAGATACACAGAAAAAGCCACTGGGAGGAAAAAGAAATTATGACATAAGGTCACAAAGTTGAAAAAACGTCAAATTTACAAGTGATTCCAGACTTTTGCACACCACTGTATACACATGGTGCTATGTAGGGTCAAGTTGTAGCGATATGTGGTCTGTTGCTGTTATGGTAATCCAGTCACTGAATAGGCTGCTGGGTCCCCATGCTGTCTGCCCAAAGCCAATGTGGTCATGGTGGCTATGTGCACAAGCAGCTTGTGGAGACTTGTGTACCGGACACAGATGGTATGTGAGTGGCTGTTACTGGATGTTATTGCTCAACAGTTGCAGGCTGCCTGGGATTGATCTGGTTGCCTGGACATCCTGGACAATGAGTCTGGCAAATGGTTTTGGGCTATTTGTAACCTGCTGATAACAACGGTCTTGGCAGGCATATTTGCTTGGTGTCAGCATCCCTCCCCCTCCTGCCCAGACAACACTCACTGCAGTCGGGTTGTGTAGCAACAGCTGCTGTGACCTTACAGACATATGAACAGTTATAGAAGAGGTCCTGGCCAACAAGGGCAAGGCCAGACAGGCCACACCAATTGTACAGATTATCAAGTGGCTAGCATCACATTCCTGCAGACAATACATGTTGCACACTAGCAGTTAGAGATCTGCTCCGAAACCCAGAAAGTCCATCTATTACAGGGCTTGTTCTGCTGACCAGGTAATGTGTGCCCTCCCTCACATTCAGGGTGACTGCAGAAGCAAGTCATTTGCACATATTGCTGCCATCATGTGCTGTATGCACATTGTCCCTGCATATTACAATGCTGCTGTGATGGATTGCAGCATTCACCATGTGAACATCGTTGCATATATGTGCTTGGATTGTGCTGTGCATCATGGGTAATGGTTGGCTAACCGATACCAGCACTCAGGGCCTCTATTGCAGCCATAGTGGCGACTGTGATCACTAGAGTAATGCCTGGTACCTGCTTGTCTTCTATGATGGTGGGGGATGTGTGCTTGGCCCCCCGAGGTGGGCAGGGTGGGCAGCGATGGACTGCAGGAGTCATGAGTGTGGTTTGGAGAAGAAATCTGTGCAGGTGTACCTATCATGCAGTGCATAGCAGGTAATGGGGGACTGCGCACCTTGCACATGTGCTACCTCAGGAGTTGGTGCCACACAGCAGTGCAGTGGATCGCTACATGCGACTGTGATTTGGCGTTGGAGGTACAGTGGCTGGATGTGCATCTTGACCTCACATGTGGCTCTGCCTTTGGACAAGGGATGTAATCTGCACCTATGCGTCTGTTATGCAGCTAGTGTACTGAGTGTGCAGTGTAGCGCATACAGCATGCCCGCTGCTGTTGGCAGGCCCCATGTGTGGTATTCCACTGTCTCATACTGTGCCTGCCCCAGTGTTTCAGGTCCTGGGTTGCACCCATTGCAGGCAGGGACCTGCAGTTTCTTTAATTCTCATCAGTGCTATGGGGAAGAGTGTAGAGGTGTAGCTTAATGGTTAGGGCACTGGCTCAGTTCTGAGGTGTTTGTTTCCTCCCAGTCCACCCAATCTAAGAAATCTTACTATGTAGAATCACTCACCAATTAGCTGGTTGATTTTAAGATACTGGCTTTGGTTGGAAGGGAAAATGTAGGAAGCAAATAGGTCCAAGTTTGGTTAGCTGCTAAAAAAAAAAAAAAAAGCTATTTCAAGAAGCTTGATGAGGTAACTCTGCAAAGAGAGCAAATTAGACTATGCACCTCAGACACATAAAGCAAAGTTATAGTAAGTTCCCATTGTTACAAGCCTGCCTTATAGGGTGTGGTTAATTCAATCAGCCTCTGCTGCCTGAGCAAGCTTACTCTAAGAGACTCTACAAATCTAAGCTTTCAAACTTTACTAGTTGGCTGGTTTTTTATTTTAATTTCCACAACTTTTCCTTGCCCATCTATTAACCTGTTTTATTCTCTTATAAATGTGAAATGTGGTGTGTTAGGGGAACTGTACTAAGGAAGGGGGACAAACAAAAAAACCCCAAAATAAACAAATAAAAAAACCCTTTGCTCTCCTTATCTTTCAGACTCTATCCCAGTTCTGTTTGTTCATAGTCACCTTGATCACAGTTTAGTGGCAAACAACCTAACTTTTGATTTTAAGTTTAGGAATATTTAGCGTGCCTACATTCTTTGCATAGCCTTTTTAAATTGGATATCTGAGTGTGCCCTCAGTCATATAAGATCTACTGGCCAGGGGCACTTAAATTCCTGCCCACCCTATGCCTCACCCTACCTATCCCGGGGTTGCATTGCCTATATAGTCATCATATAGATTGACATCTGTTCTCCAATTAGGTGTAATACCCATCTTTTCTCCTTTTCTCCTTGTCCTAGAATTGCTTTATCACAATCTTAATCAGCATGTCGTGTATTCAATGCAATAGCTGTGGTGCCTTCATTCTAAGAAGAATCATTTGGAGCCTAAGAGCTTGCCCTATATGTTTCAAGTTATCTGCTATACATAAAGAATTGACTCTGTTAAGGGAAGAATTAGCTGCAATTAAACAAACTTCTTCTATGGTACAAATTGAAAAAAATCCACCACTACTCCCACAAAGAATCAAACAGCCGAGGAACAAATGGATCACAGCGGGCTCTGGTAGGCTGCAACCTGTAACATGGAGACAACCTCTCCATCAAGAAATATCCCTGCCCTGGAAAATGAGAGTGCCCAATTAGTGGAAAATGAAGTGCCTTTAAATGAGAAGTTTAATGCCCAATTTACTGATAATGCACCAAATATGAAGAAAAATCACAAAACAGGAAACTACTACTACTTGGAAATTCCATCATCAGAGGCATCAACTTGGGAACACAGTTCAAAGAAGAGAAGATGGTCAAATGTCTCTCAGGCTCTTCAGCCAGTAGGAATACAAACCAAATTGTTGGCATAGTTAATGCAGAAAGTGTGCACTCCAAAATTGATGTTTTATCATCCACTTGGATACAAATGACCTGGCTTGAAACAGTGCCTCTACAGTTCAAAGAGACTTCCAGATTCTGGGAGAGAAATTCAACCCATTGTTAATCCTCAGAAGTTCTACCTGTTCTTGGTAAGGGGGCAGAAAGGCTGCATCACATAATCAGCTTTAATACATAGCTCCAAACCTGGTGCAAACAAGAAGGATTTAGATATGTGGAGGCACATTCTGATCCGGACATCCAACCCCCTTGTCTGGGTACCCAGAATATGGACGTGCATCGGCTGCACCCAATTCTGATCCCACAGGGGTTAGATGTGCCAGAATCAGGAACAGGGCCAGGCTCCTGAATGGAGTTGCAGTGCCATGGTGTTCCGTCGCCATGGCACCATGGCTCCATTCAGGAGCCATGATCCCTGGCTACTGACCAAAGTCCCCTTTCCCTGCCTCCCAACCCCTGATCTGGCCTTCCATGGTCAGGGTCAGCCTGTGAGGAGCCACCTGCACCTCCTCTGCTGGTCCCGGCTCAGCTGTCCCCTGACATCTAGGGGGACTTATTCCTCCTCCAAGGTGAAATAAGTTCCCCGTCCATTTTGCAGATCCCGGATGTACGGGGTTGACCTCAGAAACGGCCCTGTACATCTGGGGTCAGTCACCACTCACCGCCTGCCCTTGCTCCTCCTGTGGCCTGCCCCCTCCCGCCCACGAACAGAGCTCCCCGCACAGATTGGGTGAACGTGCGGTGAGCTCTGTTTCCCCCAATGCCAGCCAGATGAATAGCGGGTCTGGACGTCCGGATCGCATGTCTAGACCTGCTATTCTGATCTCAGAATAGACCCCATAGACAACTGGGGAAATAATGGAACATTGAGAGGCTATACTGTGTTGATGGACTACATCTCTCTGTCGTAGGGAAAAGGATCCTAAGTGAAAAAATTCATGCATTACGTGGACAGGCATTTAAACTAGGAAAAGGGGATGACGGATGGAGAAGAACAAGTTCAAGGCGTCACTCCCAGCTAAAACATAATAACATTGGAAACAGCTACACTATTAATCCACACATCAATGGCAAGTGGAAAAAGGCATGTAGAACAAAATCCATGCAAAATACAGGCAAGCCAGTAAACAAATGCTGGAAAGCAATGAGCACAAATGCTCAAAGCCTAGCCAATAAAGTTCCTGACCTGGAAATGGACTTGGACATTGTGGCCATTACAGAAACACGGTTTAACGAGTAACATGAATGGGATATAGCCATAGCTAGCTATAATTCATTTAGGAGAGATAGAGAAGGCAGAAAAGGAGGAGGAGTAGCCCTATATGTCAAAAAGCAATATTAAAGCTGCTGAAATGCAGGGTCGTGGGGAAAAGAAGCGCTGTGGATTGTGTTGGAAAGAGGAGATGGCACTATCATCCATACTGGTGTAGTTTACAGGCCTCCAACTCAAAGCAAAGAAATTGATAGAGACTTGATTATTGATATTACAAAGGTAGCCATGAAGGGGGAAGTGAATATATTGGGTGACTTTAATTTACCCAATGTGGACTGGAGTATTCCTTCTGCAAATATGGAAAGAAGTAAAAAAATCGTGGATGCCTTCCAAGATGCATTGCTTAAATAAATGGTGATGGAACTGACCAGGGAAAGTTCGATGCTGGATTTAGTACTCACCAACAGAGATAGCGTGTTGAATGTCCGGGTGGGTGCCCATGTGAGCAGCAAGGAACATCACACAGTTTGATTTGAGATAAAAGCCAAGGCAGAGTCCAATCACAGCAAGTTCAAAGTCCTAGACTTCAAAAATGCTAACTTCAGTAAAATGGCCACGTGCCTGATGGCAGGCAGGGTGGGAGGAGTTAAGGGAAGTGGAATTGCAGTGGGCTAAACTAAAGGAGGCAATAAAAGGAGCAACAGATACATATTTAAGGACAGTAAATAAAAACAAGAGGAAAAGGAAACCTATTTGGTTCTCCAAAGAAGTGGCTGCACAAATAAAGGCAAAAAACACAGCTTTCACAAAATTCATAAGTTTGCAAACAGAGGAACACCGAAAAGAATACAGGATAAAGCTAAAAGAGACAAAAAGGGAGATAAGGATAGCAAAATCAATAGGCAGAAAAAAAGCTGGCTAAAGATCTAAAGCGTGATGACAAAACGTTTTTCACATATATTTGGGAGAAGAGGAAGATCAGAGGTGTAATTGCAAGACTCAAAAGTGCCGAGAACGGATTCATGGAAAGTGACATTGAAAAGCAAAAATGTTAAATAAATACTTCTGTTTTTTCTAAAGAAAATCCTGGAGAAGGACCACCAGTGATTGACAAATATACAAATGGGAATTGTGTAGATACCACACCATTCACAGAAGATGATGTGTTTGAACAGCTTGTAAAACTGTAAGTGAACAAGGCCATAGGACTGGATGGGACACATCCCAGGATACTGAAAAAGCTCAGAGAAGTTCTGGCAGGGCCTTTAAAGGATGTTTTTAATAGATCCTTGGAGACAGGAGATGTCTCACAGGACTGGAGAAGGGCTGATCTGGTACCTCTTCACAAAAGTGGTAATAGGGAAGAAGTGGCAAATTGCAGGCCAATAAGCCTTACCTCGGTGGCGGGAAAAGTAATGGAGGCGCTCCTGAAAGAGAGAATAGTGGACTTTCTTGAAACCAGTAGATTGCATGATCCGAGGCAACATGGTTTTACCAAAGGATGATCATGCCAATCAAATCTGATTGAGTTCTTTGACTGGGTGACTAGAGAACTAGATCAATGGATGTGATCTACCTAGATTTTAGCAAAGCATTTGATACTGTTCCCCATAGGAGGCTTATCAATAACTGAACAGCCTGGGGAATGGGTCCCAAGGTGGTGAACTGGATCAGAAATTGGTTGACTGACAGAAGACAGAAGGTGATGGTAAATGGAACTTATTTGGATGAAAGGAAGGCGATTAGTGGCTTGCCCCAGGGATTTGTCCTGGAACCAGTACTGTTCATTGTATTTGTAAGTGATATTGCTGGACGGCTGAATGGAAAAGTCTGTCTTTTTGCAGATAACCTAAAAATTTGCAACAGAGTAGATGCCCCTGAGGGAGCGAATAAAATGAGGAATGATCTACAAAAGCTGGAAGAATGGTCTAATGCTTGGCAGTTAAAATTTAATGTGAAGACGTGCAGTGTCATGTACTTGGGATGCAGAAATTCAAGGAAATTGTATGCGATAGGGGGGGAGAGGTTGGTGTGCATGGACCAGGAGAAGGACCGCGGAGTGATTGTTTCTGAGGATCTCAAGGTGGTGAAACAGTGTCACAAGGCGGTGGCCAAAGTCAGAAGGATGCTGGGCTGCATACAGAGAGGAATTACTAGCAGAAAGGAGGAGATGCTAATACCACTGTACAAGTCATTGGTGAGGTCTCACTTGGAATATTGTGTTCAGCTTTGGAGACCATATCTTGCAAAGGATATTAAAAGACTGGAAGGTTCAGAGGAAGGCGACCAAAATGATTTGGTGCCTGCACCAGAAGACATGAGAAGAGACTTGAAGACCTAAATATGTACACTCTAGAGGAGAGAAGGGACAGAGGAGATATGATACAGACCTTTAAAAACTTAAAGGGTATTAATGAACAAACAAGCCTTTTTCAAGGATGGGGAAGCTGCAAAACTAGAGGGCATAACATGAAATTGCAAGGGGGTAACCTGAAAGGCAACTTGAGGAAATACTTTTTCACTGAAAGGGTGGTGGATGCTTGGAATGCCCTCCCAATGGAAATAAAAATAATCTTAACTGTCTCTGCTATCTCAACAAATAACGGTGATCTGCACGGAGCGGTGGGTACACCCCTAAACAAAGACATGGGGAGGAGTGACCTGCACAGAGCAGCAGGTGCCACCTTGTTGGGTAGACAAATGGACCATGATGGTCTTTATCTGCCATCATATACTATGTTACTATGTAATGCCAGACTTGGGTTTGACTCCCACTTGTTCTCATTATGTCTGTGGGTAACTCACTTCAGTACACAGCCAAAGGCAGTCTGGGGTCTACACTGAATGGGGGAGACAGTCATCTATTTTTTTCTGTGTTACGGGAGCACATTGGTTCTGTAAACATGCACATTGCAGTCATGCACATCTGCAAGCATGACTTCATTTGATCTGCTGTAGCCGATTACAGGGGGTTGGACATGCTTACCTAGCAGTTGTCTGACACATATGTTGTACATGATGGGGATATTTCATCATTACTGTGACTGCTCATCTTTGGCTCCTTCTCATGTAGCAATACATGCAGGCACATCCCACTCCTGGGATGGTCACCTGCAGAGATCATCACACATCCCTACTTGCACCATATGGGCAACAAGCGAGACACCTGTCCATTGTTATCTGGACATGTGTCAGGGGGATTGTATGGTGGTTAGAAAAGCTGACACAGCTCTCATACCCACATAACTGGTACTGAGACTTTCCCTTGGCATAGCTACACTTTTTTCACATACAGTACAACTGCATTTGTGCAGTCACAACATGTACATATGGGCAGCAGGGCAATACCACACTTTCATCTCCCACCATCCATCCTTCAGCATATGCCCATTATGTACAGTCCTCCTGGCAGCTGCTACACCATGGCCCACACAGGAAAGTTTTCAGCATAAGAACATAAGATATGCCATACTGGGTCAGACCAAGGTCCATCAAGCCCAGTATCCTGTTTCCAACAGTGGCCAATCTAGGTCATATGTACCTAGCAGTTTCCCCAAAAGACACAGGTTCCACAATGCTTGTACTGGGTCAAGCAGTGATATCCTGGGTACCTTTTAATAATGGTTTATGGACCTTTCCTCCAGGAACTTGTCCAAACCTTTTTTAAACCCAGCTACACTAACAGCTTTTATTACATTCTCCGGTAACAAATTCCAGAGTTTGATTACACGTTGAGTGAAAAAATATTTTCTCTTATTAGTCTTAAATAGGTTACCCTGTAGCTTCATTGCATGTCCCCTAGTCTTACTATATTCTGATGACATAAAACAATCAATTTACGTTTACCTGTAAACTCCATTCATTAATTTATAGACCTCTATCATATCTCCCCTCAGCTGTCTCTTTTCCAGATTGAAGAGCCCTAACCGTTTTTAGCCTCTCTTCATAGGGGTATCCTTCCATCCCCTTCAGCATTTTGGTGACTCTTCTCTGTACCTTTTCTAATAACGCTATATCCTTTTTAAGATACTGGGACCAGAATTGCACACAATATTCAAGGTGTGGTCGCACTATGGAACGATACAGAGGCATTATAACAGTGGTTCTCAACCTTTTTTGTACCGTTACCCCTTTTACCATTGGTTAACTTGTGGTGACCCGCAATGATAAAATCAAATGCGTCTCTCTTCCTTTATCATTAACGCATTGTTACTATAATCATTTGTTGAATTATTAATATATTATAGGCCTTTGCAATATGTTTTTATTTATAAAATTTGCTTATTTAAACCACAATAACAAGTAACAATATTTGATTTCAAAATTATGATGATTTTGTAGTTAAATCACTAATATGAAATAAAATTATTTTTTCTACCTTTGTTGTCTGACCAATTTGTTCTCTGATCATGCTGGTCCCGATCTGAGGCTTCTGCTTTCCTGTCTTCTCTTAGCTCTCTTTCCGTGGTCTATGGTCCATCTGCCATTTCTTATCTCTTCTTTCGTTTTCTTCACTTCTTTCCATCAGCCTATTTCCAGTGCCAGTAACCCTCCCCAGTATCAGTCCCTTTCCAGTCCTCACTCTCAGTACCTTCCAATGTCAACTTGCATTCCCATGGCTGCCACTGGTGTCCATTCCCTTCTAGTCCCCCTCCTTCCCCCTGACCAGTCCCTTCTAGTACAAATACCATGGAAGCCCCTCTCAGATCCACTCCCTTCCAGTTCCATTCTCCCATCCCCTCGTATCAGCCCATTTGTAGCCTTAGCCCCCAGTTTTCTTCCAGGGCCAGCAGCTCTATCCTCCCCTCCACACAATCAGTCCATTCCCAGTCGAAGCCCCCAATCAGCTTGCTTCCAGTGCTAGTCCCTCCTCAACCCCATTACCAGTGCTAGCCTCCCCTAATCTGCCCAATACCAATCCTACCCCCACCCCATCAGCTCATTACTAGCCTCCCCTAATCAGCTCATTTCCAGTGCTAGTCCCTCCTCAACCCCATTACCAGTCCTAGCCTCCCCTAATCAGCTAATTTCCAGAGCTAGTCACTCCTCAACCCCATTACCAGTGCTAGGCTCCCCTAATCAGCCCATTACCAGTCCTATCCCCCCATCAGCCCATTACCAGTCCTAGCCTCCTCTAATCAGCCCATTTCCAGTCCTAACCTCCCCCATCAGCTCATTACCAGTCCTAGCCTCCCCTAATCAGCTCATTTCTAGTGCTAGTTCCTCCTCAACCCCATTACCAGTGCTAGCCTACCCTAATCAGCTCATTTCCAGTGCTAGTCCCTCCTCAACCCCATTACCAGTGCTAGGCTCCCCTAATCAGCCAATTACCAGTCCTAGCCTCCTCTAATCAGCCCATTTCCAGTCCTAATCTCCCCGATCAGCTCATTTCCAATGCTAACCCCCCATCAGTCCATTACTAGTCCTACCCCCCCTATCAGCACATTACCAGTCCCAGCCCCCCTTGATCCGTCCATTCCCAGTCCTAGCCTTCCCTAATCAACCCATTACCAGTCCTAGCCCCCCCATCTGCCCATTATAATCCTAACCCGCACTGTCTCTCCCCTCTGTCTAGTATTTATCCCCCATCTGTCCAGTATGTCCCCCTATCTCTTCCCTTTGTCCATGTCAGCCCCCCTACCTCCCTCCCTCCATGTCAGCCCCTTCTCTGTCCATGTCAGCCCCCCTCCCTCCCTCCATCACTCCATGTCAGCCCTCCCTCTGTCTCTCCATTTCAGCCCTCCCTCTGTCCATATCAGCCCTCCTCTGTCGATGTCAGCCCTCCCTCCCTCCATGTCAGCATACTTAGCATTCTATTTGCTCTCTTGGCTGCCGCTGTACACTGGGCCAAGGGTTTTAACATGTTATCCACAATGACGCCTAAATCATTTTCCTGGGTGGTGGTTCCTAATGTGGAACCTTACATCGTGTAACCATAGTTTGGGTTGTTCTTTCCGAGGTGCATAACTTTGCACTTGTTTACATTAAATTTCATCTGCCATTTGGATGCCCAGTCTTCCAATTTAACAAGATCCTCTTGCAATTTCCCACAATCTTCATGGGTTTTAACAACTGGAAATGTGATCACCTCACTCGTTATTCCCATTTCCAGCTCATTTATGAATATGTTAAAAAGCAGCGGACCCAGCACAGATCCCTGGGGTACACCACTATTCACCTTTCTCCATTTGGATGTATGACTCACACCTCTCCTGTTTGGTTATCCTTTGGATGCCCACATCATGTCATTTCTTCGCACTCCTACACCACACAAGGACATTACAGCATGTGACATGGGTACCCATCACTGTTTCACCACAGTTGCCTCCCACATGCTCATCCCACTTTCTGCCTGACACATAGGATGCCCATGGATATGACATGTCCATCAGCTCTTCCCTTTCCTTCAGTCCATCTGCTGGAAAGTGTCTTTTACGGGGGCTCCCTCATCCTGCGTTAGGGTGATAGCCCTTTTTGGGCATTAAAGTGAACACTTGTCACCTTTACACCTGATGTCCTCTTAGCGCCAGGTAAGTGGAGCCAGACACACTTACCACTGGAATGCCTACTGCCTGCCCACAAACACTCTTACTGCTGCTGTTACCACTTGCTATCCACCGCACCCTTACCGCCCTTTAGTAAACATACCCAAAGTCTGATGAATTAATTATGAAATAGACCTGAACGTTTGGGAACAGTATGAAGCAGACAGGGAGAGACACTATGATGAACTAGACAGGACACCTCTGCACAAAGCTCAAAGACACAATATGTTTGAGAGACTGGTATCTTTTGGAGCAAGAGAGAGGGAATGCCTATTGTGTCCACAGATCAACCAATGGACTGTGAGATGATGGCAGTCTTTATATGCACAAGAACTAGCATGAGAAGATGGGATCATCACAAGATGCAGGGTGAAGAGAAAAGATCTCCTACTGTTCCACTGGTTGACCAAGAGGACCTCATTCCTTTGGATTAGTCAAACACCAATATGGCAGAGAGCAGCAAAATGTACTTGGAAAAACCAACAAAATGGATCTTGCTTTTGGGATGCTCAAGGACATCAACATCATGAGACAAGTTGAGAATCTCAGTGTCTCTGCTATCAACCTACTTTCCTGGAGACAGAAAGAATCCTAAAGCTTGCTGCAGCCTTCAGGATTACTCTCACGCTAGCATGGAAGCTATTGCAGCTGAAACCAAGAACAAGTTATCTGTATTGAAGGGATGTCCTACCCCTTCAAGACCAACCAGTTCTGGATAGACTGTTTACCGAAGACCTCAGTATGAACGTACAATAGCTTTCTGCAAATCCAGGCAACCTGGATATGACCCCAGTATTGAATATCCGGGTTTAAAGTTCAGAAGCAGCGGCTAGCTGCATTAGATCGGTTGGCTGCCACACTGAATATCGGGCCCATTGTTTCTTATTCCAGTTTGATAGAGTATTGAATTTTTTATTTGTATTCTAATTGTGTTATTGTTTTATATATATTTAGTCATTTACTTTATTGGTGTTATATTGCAATGCATTTTAGAACTTTGATTCTAGGTGGAATACTAAATTTGTTAAAAAAAAAAAGGAAAGAAAAGAAAGAAGTAGCTCAGCAGGCCCTGTACTATTATGATAGCCTCTCTCTGGACTGCCTCCAGCCTGTCTACTATATATCTAAAAATCCATGGAAATGCAGTCAGCCATTCATATACTTCTTTAATTTGCATGCACAGATCCATGTTAAACTTTTGAAAATTTACTGCACACACATACACATGTACTTACTGACACATATGACATATGACACATGTACTTACTGACACATATGACACATACTTTGTGAAATATGGGTACGTTTTGCTGGAAATGCTGACCATGCGCCTCTCAGGGTTGCATTTCTACTGCATCAGCAAGTGAAACTGTTTTTATTTAAAAAAAACTTAAAAGTTATAAATATGGGCTTGAGGCCAATATTTCTGAAAATATTTCTGAGAAAAGCTCAGTTCTCCAGTGTTCCTCTTATGTAACTTAAATCAGGTCTTCAAAAGAACGTGTCACTTCATACAGTTCATAAAGAGGTTAGCCAAGAACAGGAATAATCAAGCCAATCCTTTGCTATCCCTCTCACTCCCACGTAGCTCCAGGCCACATTCTGACAGCATGCAGTAAATTCAGTCTTGCATATTATTCCTGGGACATTCATACTCCCACCTCTGCACTGATTCCTCTATTTTGCTTTCCAAGGAAATATCTAATAAGGAAAGCTGTGAGGGACACATCCACCATCTTTTGCCCTCAGTACTGCGCTTTGTGGGTGGATTATGCCAGATTTCTTTTGACCATTCTAGATCGGTTTTACATGGTCTCCCTTTGCCCTCCAGAATCCTAATGGCTCAAAGAAAAAAACAGGGGCAGAGCAAATGTCACACAACTCTCCCTCCCCTCCAAATAAACTTTAATCAACTGAATAAAACAAATATAATGAAGAGGTATCATAAAACAATAGATGTGGAAAATTTACTGAGTTGACCGTCTATCCAAAACGTCCATGTCTTGCTATTTGCTAATAATCACAAACAACTCTTTTTATCATATATCTCACAATGGAGGTTCTTTTACAAGCATTTCCACATGTAAGGAGTGACTTTTACGAGTGTAGATTGTATCGTGTGTGAATGATGGTTTCATAAAGCTACTGCTTTACACAAGGAGGTCCACAGCATGCAGAGATTTCAGGAAGATGTTGTTTGGGTGGGCCAGAAATCTACATGTGTATTTTAAAAATTCCTGTCAGGCTTTACACCTGCTCAGAGGCACAAACAGATTTTTGAAAAGTGCTCATTTTGAGAGATCATGGGAGTAATTCCTCTTAATCACCCTTTTGTTTATTTCCACCTCCAAAATGAAAAAGAATTATGGCCTCAGCACTTAATTGGTGGAACTTAAACATGTGAGGGCTCATTTTAGATAGTACGTGGAGATTAGAATTGAAACGTTGTGGTTGGGACGGACACATTTCCAGCAATATTTTAGAAATGGCTCTGCTTAATGTGGATAGAATGAAATGCAGGGGAGGAGTCTTTTCACAAATTTACACATGGGAAAATCAACAGAGCAAACCGGCAACTCACATGGATCCATTTATAGCAGCAGAATAAAATCAAAATAAACGGAACCATCTAACTTCTCAACAAATAGGGGTATCCTGCATGGAGTGGTGGGTTCACCCCTAAACAAAGACATGGGAAGGGGTGGCCTGCACAGAGTGGCCCCTACTCCTGCCATCTTATTCCGGCCATCTTGTAGCAGCAAAGCGCAGACAAACCAATGATACCAGGAGTCTGTTCAGAAGGTCCAAATCATTTATTTGTGCACAAGTCTCAAGCAAGTCAATTTCAAAATGGCTGAGCAAAGTTTTCTAGCATTACAACAACTTTTATAGACTTCTGTTCCATTCTAGGTATAGAAAAACATTTCATTGGTCCCGGTACTCTCCCGTACCCCTTCCATTGGTCCCGGTACTGATAAGATTATCCAATTATGTTCCTTCAGTGGGCTCGACACCTGCATACCCCCCTTCTAGTCCCAATTACAATGGTCAGTTCATCAACTTGTTACTTTCATACTCTCAAGGCCATAGAGCCAATTTGTGCATGCAGGGGAGCAGGGCTCTGCAACTCATCTGTCAGCAATCCCAATTATATTCCTTGCAGATGTACTTTTCTTATCAGTAACTTTTAAACATATTTTTCTGTATTTTTCCATCTCTCAATTTTGCTTACCTAAGTTAGTTTAGTTCTCTTGCAGAGTTCTATCCTACAATAGCAGCATGTTGGGGGATGTGCAATTCCTATGAGCCTCTCCACAGGCTTCATTTACAGGTCAAGCTAGTTAGGCCTGCCTGCTTATGTCAGACACCGTGGATCACAGGCCTGCACCTGCCACATTCCCCCCTTTGATTAATCTCACCCTATTACTTAATAAGGTGTGAGAATTAAATCACCTTTAGAAGAATCACATCATGATTGAAGGATTACGACTAGGGCTGGCTCTATACAGGGCCATTATTTTAGTTGCGGTCTTCCGCTCTACTGTGCTGTCAATAGCATTATGAATGGAACGCATACAACATGGGATTAAACATGGTAATAAGAAGATAACAACAACAAGAATTAGTACTAAGACAATGAAAGTCTTAAATCCTCCCAGCCAGGAGAAAAGGTTAGCAAACCAGTTAGGGAATTTCAATGAGTGCCAAGTTTGTACTGGCACGTAAGCATGTCTTTGCATATCTTTAGCAATTTCTTCAACTACTTGACCCTTATCATCTATTTTCAAACAGCAATTAGTTAAATTCAGTTTACCACATACTCCTCCTTCTGCTGCTAACAAATAATCAAGTGCTAAGCGGTTCTGATATATAGCAGTGCGCATCTGAGTACTTTGTCTAGCTAAAAGCGTAAGAGCATGACTAGTTTCATTGGTTATTATTTCAACTACTGCTTGTAAGCGAATAATACGATTAATCATATAGATTGGAGTTCGATAACCATACATACCATCATCATTCCAAGTGGCAGGCCCATAATACTCAATGATTCTTTCTGGTGGCCAATCATCACCCTGCCACTTCTCCCACTTGCCTATCTGTAAGGCTTCTCTTTTCTGTCTTAGTGCTCTTTAGTGTCGGTGGGTAGTGTATACAGGGTATCCTAATTGTTCTCCATGTTCAGTGTTTAAAAGAAAGAAAGAAGGTCTGATGGTTCCTAAGACACATGCTCCTCCCCATTGTGGCGGGAGTTGGGCATACGCTCGGTTTCCACAGATCCAATATAGGCCAGGTGGGGCTTGCCAGGCATGGACTTTGGCAAGATTAGTCCATAAATCAGCAAGTTCAGGAAATCTAGCTAGTGGGTTAGGAGGTTCAGGATGTTTGATTCCTGACCACCATGACGTCTTTTTGGTCGTGGCATTATAGTACTTCTGGCTAAGACAGACCAGCTGTCCTACCTTTTGGGTGAACTGGGGTCCAGTTCTGGCATAGCAAAGACGTCCAACGATTGAGTGCGCTAACACCCATTCACTAGTAGTCTTGTGTAATTCAGTTTGATTGTAAATCAAAGAATAATTCAATTCTTGGGCTTCCCATGGCCACTGGTCTCCCATTTGGGTTCCGCCACAGAAATAACAATCTGAGATTTTAAGACTAGATACTACTGTTCCGGCTAATTCTAAAAATAAATTCTGAGAAGGATGAGGGATCTCAAACTTATTTACATGCATGGCTTCATAGAAGGTGTTATGGATATGATATTTAGATGACTTGTGGGCTTGGGTATTCAATCTAATATACACAATGGTTCCTGGGTCTATTGCCCCTCCAGCAATACGTAAACCAAACTTGTATCCTTGTTTCCATGCATAGGGATTGTGTATACGTAAGTGTAAGGGGTTACAAGCATCTTTCTGACATTTATCATTTGTGGTTGGCTTGGTTAAAGTAGCCATTCGTTTATCTATTTTCTCGTCAACTATACCATTATTCCAGGTAGCATAAAAAACACATTCCCAATACGGGCAATAGTAATCTGCTGCTGGTGCAGTACTATAGCCTGGTTCCTTTTTACCTGTACACTTCCACCATCCTGTGGCACCCTCTGGACACATGTACTTGTGGTCATTTCGATACGCTTTCTCCCAAGTACCACAGGTGGAATAACTATCTCTATTAATGACATTACATGCATCAAAATTCAAAACAGCAGGTTTAGTAATGTCCTTAAGTGGTGGCGTAGCAGCTATTATAGGTCCATCTGCATCCTTCCATCGTATTTCCAACGTGTAATAGGATGGATTCTGATGCGGATTATAGCATGCTCTAATTTTGCCATAAGTGCAAACATTCAGTTCAGTGG
Source organism: Ichthyophis bannanicus (assembly GCA_033557465.1). Taxonomy (NCBI): domain Eukaryota; kingdom Metazoa; phylum Chordata; class Amphibia; order Gymnophiona; family Ichthyophiidae; genus Ichthyophis; species Ichthyophis bannanicus. The sequence goes on along the minus strand of CM066045.1, from coordinate 21,019,096 downwards.
TGTTATAAATACACCGAGTCACTGTTCCCTTGCAGGTATAGTACGAGTGGTAAATCAAAGTCTGAGTTACTTTCAGTCCAGTTCGAGTAGAAGTAATGCAAGCAGTGCATGGAGGTAAAGCATAAGTCAGTTCAAAACCTCCAAAGAAGGCAACCAGGGCAAAGCAAAGACAAAGATACATGTTGATGTTGATTGGAGTTCTTCTGAATCCTCAGCTTGCTGATCTTGATCACGACGTTCTCTTTTCTTCGTCCCGTTTGCTAATGAAGCAATTTAACGGGTGCTGAGTGTTGATTGAAGATCCTCAGGTTGTCCAGTACACATTAACCAACTTATTAGCAATTTCAGTTGGCTTGTGAAGTCTGGCTAGTCAATGTAGTATCAAAGTAGTGTGCAGAATCATGCACAGATTGAGTTCGTTGAAGCAAAACTGTTGCTGCATAGAAAACAGCAATCCTCTTCGAAAGACTTGGCTACTGCAAGGCACTGTGATGAAGTGTCTAAGTTGCTGGTTGCCGTCTCAGAGTAACTCGCAAGGGTGCATCAAGATGCTGCTCTGCTGTCCACTGCTCAGGTTCAGGATCAGCGGCAGGCTTGACTCTGCTGTGGTGGATCCAGGCGTCGATCTCGGCTACCTTTACTGCAGTTGGGGTAGACAGGATGATGGTGTACGGTCCCTTCCAATGGGGTTCCAACGGTGTCTTCTTCCAATCTTTGATCCACACCGAGGTACCAGGCTGATAGGGATGCAAAGGTTCCGTCAAGTTGATAGGCAACTGGTCTTGGATCCACGCATGGAGAGTCTGCAGAACAAAACTAAGAGCTAGGAGTTCTTGTCTGGTTACTTCTGAACCAATTTGGGCTAAACTTCCTCTGACTAATAAAAGAAAATATTTTTTCACTCAACGTGTAATCAAACTCTGGAATTTGTTACCGGAGGATGTAGTAAAGGCTGTTAGTGTAGCTGGGTTTAAAAAAGGTTTGGACAAGTTCCTGGAGGAAAGGTCCATAAACCATTATTAAGAAGGGACCCAGGATATCAATGCTTGACCTAGTACAAGCATTGCAGAACCTTTGTCTTTTGGGGAAACTGCTAGGTACGTATGACCTAGATTGGCCACTGTTGGAAACAGGATACTGGGCTTGATGGACCTTGGTCTGACCCAGTATGGCATTGAGGTAGGCTATGGCCTGGCATGGCCTGCTACTATGAAAGGCCTGTAAGTTAGGCCTGGATCCTAACTCCCATTATAGCTAGAAAAGAACCAAAAATCTGTGAAAAATAAGAAAGCTGTTTTAAAATGCTTAATAAGAAGTTTTCATGAATTCATAAGTCTTCTATTATTCTCTTGTGTGTGAAAGAACAGAAATGTAACAGTATATGCATTCCAGAAGCCGAAGTTAACCTTGCAGTAGAAAAGTAACGAGATTCAGAACTGTACCATTGTTCAAGCAATCCTAAAGGAGGGGGCCGGTTGCTAGGCTCCGGAGGGATTTCTGATTGGATAGGTGCAGGGAATGTACAACCAATGAGAAGTATGCATGTATCGAGTTAGAACCAATAGTAAGTATTCATGTATCAAACTGAAAGAGAGGTATAAAAAGTTATGTCTCTGTATAATCTTTCGCTCAGTTACTTTGAAGCTTTGACTGACTGGGCCTGTGCACATTAAACTGGCTTGGACCCTGTCAATTGACTCCTGGATTTATTCATTGACTGCACTTTGCTGCAACATATTCTTGGTGCGTTGGGCCGGGAAGTGGAAGTGGTAAATGGTATTCAAGTGAATAATCCACGTAATTCGCCTTGAGGCTTGGTCCGGTTGTAACCATGTCTGTCCAACCGCAGGAGAACTTCTCAGGCGCCGCCGATCACTTTGTATCGGAGAGGGTTCCGCCTGCCTCGGCGGGCCATCGGGTCCAGCTGGCTAACACCTCCGACCCGGGGGGGGGGGGGGGTCCCGGGTCCAACCCACGAACTGGTTTGGTATCAGGAACTGGATCTGGTGAGTAGATATTTTCTTGTTTAAAAGTCAGTGCAGCCTGGGGAAACAGTCTTGCATGACTATGCGCAAGACTACTTTGGTATATTTGGTATAGACTAACTGGGAAAAATCTTGCATAATTATGGGCGAGACAAGGGAGCCTGATCATCTCCCATAAGGGCGGTCCTAGTAAGCTCCGCGCAAGAGAAAGCGGCAGCCGAAGCCATCGAACCTTCTTGTTTGAAATAGTCAGTTAGTCAGAAAAACCTGGGCACGTGAAATATTGAAAAATGATTTCTTGTTAAAATATGATTGCTTGTGTGAGTGAGAGGTCTTGAAATACAGGCCCAGCGAGAGCAGACATCTGAGTAGCGCAGTTCCTGTTCGTCTGTTCTTACTGTTTGTTGTTTTTTGTCTCTGATTTTTGTTATCTGTTAAAACCGCGAGTTTCCCTTCTGGTATGATGTAAGATTATTCTGTTGGGTAATTTGTGACAGTTTACCGATTAAGAAATAGTAGTGAGAAAAGAAGAAGATGCAAACACTTATGCCAAAAAGTCACTGTAGAATCAAGAAGCTGTTTCATTCATTCTAGTTTTTTTGTTCCTTCAGCACAGCATGAAACTAGCTAGCGGAGAGAGACGGGACGTGTTTGAAGACAGGAATGTTCAGTGTCTTTTTAACCCTGTGAAGGCTTAATTTCAGCGTTCTGTAGCTGGGTTAATTTGTGCTTATTTCAGGAAAATTGTACCTGTTTTATTCAATGTGTTTTAATAGTGATGTTCCTTCTGCTAAGGTCATGTATCATTTAATAGGAATGTTTAGTCAGAATTTTGAATCCCGATAGTTTTGGGCTTAGCCTGGAAAGGGTTAAGTTCTTATTAACCCCTTTCGAGTTCCTGTACTTGTATGGACCAAGTGAGAAGAATTTCTGTAGGGCTACAGGTATAATGCATTTGTGGGCTTAGCTTTGTTTTGTGTTATTTATGTTCCAACCTTCAGTAAGTACTGTAATGGTTTAAATAGGAAATGATAGAGAAATTCAGGAAACTGCTTTTGTTTTCCCTTTGTCCTACGAAGTAGAGGTTAAGAACCATTCCGAGCCAGTAGTACCAGATCGCGACTTGAAAGTGATTTAAATCCTGAGTGGATAAGGAGTTCATCGTGTTTAAATTCTAGTTCCTGATATACTGCAGCAAGCACCTCATAGAAGACATACTTATTGTTAATAAAAATAAGATAGGAAAAAAAATAAATGTATATGTATTCTAGATATCCACCCACTTTATGGAAAAAGTATTCGGAATGTCTTTTGAATATCTGCTTCCTAAAACTGTAAGATTTAAAGTAATTTCTTTTGCAGAGACATGCTGATTACGGCTGGCAGTTAGTTTTCATGCCAAGTAATTTTATTCCAGTCATACGTAACAGATATGTGGCCATCATGTTAGGAGCTATAGTTCTTTCTGTTGGGATTGTTGTTATAACTTTCCTTGAGCACAGTAGGTTGCTGAACTCCAGTAACCTCCTCAGGTTTAGAAACTGATAACACCTAATCTTTGACTGGGTGACCAGTGGGCCTGTTTCCTGAGTGCAGTTGAAGCCTGCATAAAAGACTCCAGTGCCCTGCCCTTTTGAGGCTTTCCTAACCAGGGCTCCACAGATCAAACAAACAGTAAGGATTTGAGGGTTTCTTTGTTTGTTTTATTATATTACATTGCTAGCTCTCTGACTGGGAGTTCTTAAAAGGGTTTTGTGTATATTTTTTAAAGCAAGGTTACTTTCATTTTTGCTGTTTTAGGGGAACTTTCCTTGAGCACAGTAGGTTGCTGAAATCCAGTAACCTCCTCAGGTTTAGAAACTGCTAACACCTAATCAGGAGTTAGTGGGCCTGTTTCCTGAGTGCAGTTGAAGCCTGCATAAAAGACTCCAGTGCCCTGCCCTTTTGAGGCTTTCCTAACCAGGGCTCCACAGATCAAACAAACAGTAAGGATTTGAGGGTTTCTTTGTTTGTTTTATTATATTACATTGCTAGCTCTCTGACTGGGAGCTCTTAAAAGGGTTTTGTGTATATTTTTTAAAGCAAGGTTACTTTCATTTTTGCTGTTTTAGGGGTACTTTCCTTGAGCACAGTAGACTGTGTTCGTGAGAAACTAGCTCAACTTAAAGTAGACAAAGCAATGGGACCGGATGGGATACACCCCAGAATACTGAGGGAACTTGGGGACGTTCTAGCAACTCCACTGACTGACCTTTTCAATGCCTCGTTGGAGTCGGGAGTGGTGCCAAAGGACTGGAGAGAGGCTCATGTGGTGCCTTTACACAAAAGCGGAAGTAAGGATGTGGTTGAAAACTACAGGCTGGTTAGTTTAACTTCGGTGGTGAGTAAATTATTGGAAACGCTGCTGAAAGAGAAAATAGTGAGGTTTCTGGAGTCCAGCGGATTACAGGATCTGAGGCAGCATGGACTCACCAGAGGCAGGTCTTGTCAGACAAATCTGATTGATTTCTTTGACTGGGTGACCAGAGAGTTGGACCGAGGGAGAGCTCTAGATGTGGTGTATTTAGATTTCAGTAAAGCCGGGGAAAGATCTTTGATACCTGGGAGCTGCCGCGGGTGCTTGTTCCGCGGAGCGGCGTAGCAGGTGGGAGCCGGGTCCCTGCTCGGTCAACTGCAGGCTTTGGTTGGTCGCCCTTGGTGCTGAGGACCCCACCGAGCCCCATAAGATCAGTTTGTGTTACACGCGGCTGCGTGTGCGCGGCCTGCGGGGGCGTGTCCGAAGGGGCATGTCGCAAGGGGTCTGACACGCTCCTTATGTGCTCCTGAGGTGCTCCTGAGGTTTTCTCTGAGCACCGGTGATTGAAGCTGTTTGTGTCGATGGGGAAGCGCAAAGCGAAAGCAGGAAACAAGGCCGTCGCTAAGGAGGATCAGCGAGGTAAGCTGAGCGGCCCCATGGACAGGCATCTTCTACCCCTGCCGCCCGCTAATCAGTCTTCGGAAGGGGCTTCTCTTAGCTCTGTTCTCCGGACGCCGCCCCCCTTCCCTCAACCTCCACAATCCTCTATGCTTTTGGACTCTCCTCCTCTTGTTGTTGTCCCGACTCTTCTCCCGGTGGACCCAGCTGTTACCGAGGAGTTTTCATCTCCCCTAACCCGGGAAGTGACTCTCTCTGACATTTGGTTAGCGCTCCAGCAGATTGATTCCCGATTGTCTACGACAGTCTCTTCTCTATGCACATTTACTCATTCTGTAGTAGATAAAGTTCAAGTTATTGATTCTCAGTTGACTGTTTTTTCCAAGTCTCTTGCCCGTGTTGATACAATGCTCCAGTCGGGTCGAGACATTAATGTCTCTCTTATTAAGGATGTTTCCTCATTATCATGTCGACTGGAAGCACTTGAAAATCAGCAAAGGGCAAGAAACTTGCGTTTCTTAAATTTTCCTCATACCCATCTGCTTTCCTTTGAAATTTTGTTAAAGAAATATTTCTCAGAAATTTTGCATTTGAATGAGACAGTGGATGTGGTGCAGATGTGTTGTATTCCTGTATCTGTTCCTGCCCTACTGGCAGAGGAAGGGGTTCCCCCTCCAACCGATGTTTCAGTAGCGCAGGACCTTACCGCTTTTTTGGAAGATTCGCTAGATCTCATCACCAAACGTTGCACTTTGGTGGTGACTTTTGGCACTGAATCTCTCAAATTGCGTATCCTCCGTGCCTATTTCAAATACAAGGACGTTTTGTTTTGTGGATTCAAGCTGCAGGTGTTCCCAGATGTTGGCTGGACCACTCAGGCTCGGCGTAGGCAGTTCTTGGAGTTAAGATCTCGGGTTGTTGCGTTGGGAGCCTCTTTTTTCCTTAAGTTTCCCTGCCGTTGTTTAATTACACTCGAGGGACAGAGTTATGTGTATACTGAAGTGGCTCAGCTGCTTCAGTTGTTGACTGAGAAGGAAGTTAGAGGGGAGGAATAGGGGGGTTTGATTATTGTAAAAGCTCTCTTATGTGGTGTGATTTTTTCACTCCTTATTGCTTTGCTTTATTTTGTGGATTGATGAAGTTTCTTTCCTCATGATGTGTTTCTTTATGATGGGTGCTATTATGTTTTCTTGAAGATTGTTTGTTTAATATGTATATTTCTTATTTTTATTTGTATACTCAAGAAAAGCTTAAATAAAAGATTAAAAAAAAAAAAAAGATTTCAGTAAAGCCTTTGACACTGTTCCTCACAGGCGACTTATAAACAAACTGAGCACCCTAGGGATGGACCCTAAAGTTACTGCTTGGGTTAGAAATTGGTTGGGTGGGAGGCGACCAAGACTACAAGTAAATGGAGCTCACTCTGAGGAGAAGGATGTTACCAGTGGTGTGCCCCAGGGATCTGTCCTTGGTCCGATTCTTTTTAACATCTTTGTTAGTGATATAGCGGAAGGGCTGTCGGGTAAGGTTTGCCTCTTTGCAGATGATACCAAAATCTGCAATAGAGTAGACACCCAGGAAGGTGTAGATAACATGAGGAGGGATCTAGCTAAGCTTGAAGAATGGTCTAGAATTTGGCAGCTGGGATTTAATGTTAAAAAATGTAAGGTCATGCATTTGGGCTGCAGCAATCCAAGGGAGCAATACAGTATAGGAGGTGAAGTACTTTTGTCCACTAAAGAAGAGCGGGACCTAGGCGTGGTTGTGTCTGATGATCTTAAAGTAGCTAAACAGGTAGAAAAGGCGACGGCAAAAGCTAGAAGGATGCTTGGGTGCATATGGAGAGGAATGGCTAGCAGAAAAAAGGAGGTGATAATGCCTCTGTATAAGTCTTTGGTGCAACCTCATTTGGAGTATGGTGTGCAATTCTGGAGACCGCACCTTCAAAAGGATGTGAACAGGATGGAGTCGGTGCAGAGGGTTGCTACTAAAATGATTAATGGGCTTCATTATAAAGTATATGAGGACAGACTTAAGGATCTTAATATGTACACCTTAGAGGAAAGGCGGGATAGAGGTGATATGATTGAGATGTTTAAATACCTCCGTGGCATAAATGTTCAGGGAGAGAGCCTCTTTCAATTGAAAGCAAGTTCTGCTATGAGGGGACATGGGATGAGGGTGAAGGGAGATAGATTCAGGAGTGATATGCGGAAATATTTCTTTACGGAAAGAGTAGTGGATCCATGGAATAGTCTCCCAGTGGAGGTGGTAGAGATGAGGACAGTAACTGAATTCAAAAAAGCATGGGACCAACACAGAAGATCTCTAAAGGTAAAAAGTGGACTGTTGTAGTTGTTGTTATGGAAGGACAGACTAGATAGGCCATGTGGTCTTTTTCTGTCATCATGTTTCTATGTTTTTATGTTGCAAAATAATAGTTTTATATTTTAAGGACTTTATCTAAATTGTTCTTATTTAGAATAAGCACACACATCTATTATGCTCAGTGCACAGGGAAATGCAGCCTGCCCCCTCTGTCTGTAGACAAGCACATGGGGGGGAGTGGGCCGATTTTGTTGAAATGTATGCCTAGGAATTCTAGCAAGGACTTTGCTGAAGACTACAGACATAAGCTGTCTCTGTCCCTATTAGAAATGCTCTGTGAAAGGGGTGTGGCTAGTGTTAGTTACTTCATGGCCCCGTAGGTTTCCCATGTTTATTAGATTGTACAGAGAATGTTCCCTGATCAGTTCCCCTACATAGGATTCCTGGTTAAATGTTTGAAAAAAAAAACCTGCCCGTTTATTATCTTTATAGGCCAGTTCCTTCAGCTCTTCCACCACCCCGAGCAGAGCCTGGGGCAGGGGGATGCCTCCCGGCAAATGTCACCAGCCATCTCCGTAGCAGGAGGACGTGCACCCCCTCTTGATCGAAAGCCCCGGCACAGTTTAAAGTACTCAGAGAGGCCGCGGAAGTAAAAGGCCTCAATTGGGTGTGAATCAGTGCGCCCATTGCAGAGAAGAAGGACATTAGAGAAGTGAATGCCCGTATCTTGACTCCACCCCCAGGAGGGGAGGAGGGAGTACTTGATTTTAGAAAAAAATAAACCGAGCACAGTGTTCCAGCAAGAGAGGGAAGCAGCCATGGAGTGAGTGGCAGCCGAAGAGGGCTACAGCATGGATGAAGACTAGGCCAGACCGGACTCCAAGTTTCCCTGGGTCCCCAGGAGCCTATGGTCAGTCTGAAAATAAGGGAACAATATATGGACTTTATGGGGGATACAGGAGCAGAATACTAAAGCCAGTAGCCCCTTTGTTTTCTCGATGCATCACCATTGTCAGAGCTACTGGGGCTAAGGCCACAAAGCCTCTCCTGCAGAACTGCATGTGTGAACTAGGGGGACAGAAAATAATGCACCAGTTCTTGTATATGCCTGAATGCCCTATTCCACTTCTGGGCCGAGACATGCTTGTTAAGCTCCAGGCACAAATATCTTTTGCTGAAAGGGGAGAAATGCAAATGACTGTGAACCCAAAGCCTGCTGGATTGATGGTGCTGACTGTTCCCCGAGAAGAAGAATAGCGGTTCTATAGTGCATCTCCAATCAAGCCAGCTAGTTCCTGCATACCTACCAACCTCATAACCCCACCTGAAGTATGGGCAGAAGATAATCCACCTGGCCTAGTGAAGAACATAGCCCCTGTCATTTTCACCCTCAAGCTGAGAGTGGAACCCAGTGCATGTGAAGCAGTATCCTCTCCCTCGACCAGCCATTGAAGGAATCCACTGCCATTTGATGAAACTGCTGAAGTATGGACTTCTCAAGGAATGTCAGTCACCTTGGAACACCCCCCTTCTCCCAGTCAAGAAACCTGGGACAGGGAATTACCGCCCAGTACAAGATCTGAGGCGAGTGAATGATGCAGCTGAAACTATACACCCTGTAGTACCAAACCCTTACACTCTCTTGGGACTGATCCCCGCTGAGGCTGCTCACTTTACCGTTTTGGACCTGAAAGATGCCTTTTTCTGTGTGTGCCTAGCCCCCACCAGTCAACTTTTGTTTGTTTTTGAATGGCAAGACCCCACAACAGGAAGGCGGGGCCAACTCACCTGGACTAGATTACTTCAAGGATTCAAGAATTCACCTTCTCTCTTCAGTGCTATTTTAAATCAAGATCTTTCCAGCTACTATGTGAACCCAGGAGAAAGGGTTGTACTCCAGTATGTGGACAACTTGCTTATAGCCACCAACTTTGAAAGTGAATGTCTACAAGCCACCAGTGAACTTTTGCACCTTTTTAATGAGGCTGGATACAGAGTCTCAAGAGCCAAGGCGCAATTATGTCAAACAAGTTAAATACCTAGGATTCCAGTTGTCCTGCAGAATTAGATGCCTGGGACCAGAACGCAAAGAAGCTGTATGCAGTATTCCTACTCTAACCACCAGGAGGCAAGTGAGAGCCTTCTTGGGTGCCGCAGAGTACTGTCGTATATGGATCCCCAATTTTGCGCTGCTAGCAAAACCATTGTATCAAGCTACCAAAGGAATGGAAAAGTCTCCATTGGAATAGGGACTTGAACAGGATGCAGCCGTTTGATCTTTGAAAACCGTTCTGATGTTATCACCAGCTCTGGGTCTACCAGATGTCCAGAAAACCTTTCAATCTCTATGTTCATGAGTCACAAGGAAATGTTCTAGGAGTGTTGACTCAATCTCATTGGATCTTGGCAACGACCAGTAGCCTATTTGTCAAAACAATTGGATGTAATTGCAAAAGACTGGCCCCTTGTTTGAGAGCTGTTGCAGCTACAGCCCTCCTAGTGAGCAATCTTCAAGTTACTGTACCACACTCTGTTCTAACCATTATGAAACACAAAGGAAACTTCTAGCTAATTGACGAATGTTGCAGTATTAGAGTATGCTGTGTGAAAACCCCCAGATACAATTGAAGGTCAGTCAAGCTCTGAATCCTGCTACATTGTTACCAGTTGGTCTTGAACCCCCTGATCATGACTGTTTAGAAACTATGGACACTATATTCTCAAGTCACCCTGATTCGACTGATGTTCCTTTGGAGAACCCTGGACGGACTTTCTTTGTAGATGGAAGCAGTCTTGTCATCATTAATGGACCTTGTTGTGCCAGATATGCAGTAGTGACCCTTGATCTGGTAGTTGAGTCCTCAGCCCTGGCCCCAGGAACTTCAGCACAGAAAGCTGAACTGATAGCTCTTACTAGAGCACTGACCATAGGAAAAGGGGCTCTATCTAAATGTGTACCCAGATTCCAAGTATACCCTTACAACCTTGCATGCACATGGGGCCCTGTACAAAGAATGAGGGAGGATAACCTCAGGAAGCAAGTCCATTAAGTATGGCCCCGAGATATTGATATTATCAGATGCATACTGCCTACAGATTTCAGAATTTAGAAAAAAGTAGAATGTATGAATAGAACCCTGAAATCTCAGTTATCCAAACTTTGCCAAGAAGTTCACCTGAAGTGGCCCCAGGTTCTTCCTATAGCCCTTCTTAGGATATACTTAGCCCCTGCTAAGTCTTTAGGAGTTTTCCCTTTTGAGATTCTGTATGGGCGACCTCCGCCTATTGTATAGGAAATAAAGGGAGATATGGAACAGATTAGATCTGAAATTACTAGACAAAAACCATTGGTTTTAAGTTCTGTTTTGCAGAGTCTTCATACGTGGGTACAAGACCAGCTGCTCATCCATCTAACAGAACCCCTGCATCCTCTCAAGCCTGGAGTCTCGGTGTGGATCAAAGAGTGGAGAAAGACACCGTTGACACCGCATTGGAAGGGACCTTATGTTGTCATCTTGTTAACCCCAACAGCAGTTAAAGTTGCAAAACTCGAACCCTGGATTCATCACAGTTTAATAAAGTCAGCAGCCATTGATAGCAATGTAGAAAGGAAGGCAGCTACAAAGATATTAGCTATGTGGCAATATTACCCTATACCACGATGATGCTATTACACCTGTATAATGTGTTAATTGACTAATGAGTGATTTAATTCTCACCCTTTCTCACTTGCGGGTGAGAATAATCAAAGGGGGGAATGAGGTAGGCTATGGCCTAGCATGGCCTGCTACTATAAAAGGCCTGTAAGTTAGGCCTGGATCCTAACTCCCATTATAGCTAGAAAAGAACCAAATATCTGTGAAAAATAAGAAAGCTGTTTTAAAATGCTTAATAAGAAGTTTTCATGAATTCATAAGTCTTCTATTATTCTCTTGTGTGTGAAAGAACAGAAATGTAACAGTATATGCATTCCAGAAGCCGAAGTTAACCTTGCAGTAGAAAAGTAACGAGATTCAGAACTGTACCATTGTTCAAGCAATCCTAAAGGAGGGGGCCGGTTGCTAGGCTCCGGAGGGATTTCTGATTGGATAGGTGCAGGGAATGTACAACCAATGAGAAGTATGCATGTATCGAGTTAGAACCAATAGAAAGTATTCATGTATCAAACTGAAAGAGAGGTATAAAAAGTTATGTCTCTGTATAAACTTTCGCTCAGTTACTTTGAAGCTTTGACTGACTGGGCCTGTGCACATTAAACTGGCTTGGACCCTGTCCATTGACTCCTGGATTTATTCATTGACTGCACTTTGCTGCAACAGCATATCTTATGTTCTAGTGGTTAGAGCACAGGCTTGGTAACCAAGAGACCAGGGCTTGGTTTTCACTAGCATTCCTTGTGGCCTTGTGCAAGTCATTTAACTTTCCACTGCCTCGAAAGAAAGGCCCAGCAATCTACTTCCAGTCACACTGCCAAGAAAACCCAGGAGCTGCTGGGTTTCTCGGAGTCAGCATTGATTTGAAGGCACACTACTGAGGGCTTCATTTTTCTTTCATTTCCCACTACACACAGAAACTTAACTTATACATCATAGGAACTTCCTCCAGTTCACCTTCTCCCTTCCTGTGACTAGAGCAGCATTCCAGTGTTCCGCCCCCACAGCCTTCCCATTGGCTGGATCCTACCTACAGTCTGTGACTAGACAGCATTCCAGTGCTCAGCCCCACAGCCTTCCCATTAGCTGGATCCTACCCACAGTCTGTAACTAGAGCAGCATTCCAGTGCTCCGCCCCCACAGCCTTCCCATTGGCTGGATCCTACCTACTGTCTGTGACTAGAGCAGCATTCCAGTGCTCCACCCCCACAGCCTTCCCATTGGCTGGATTCCATCCACCATCTCTGCTGCTAGTTACATGATCATGGTAAGCAGGTAGATCAGATTGCCTAATGGTGGAAGCGGGGAGGGGAAGATTAGAGAAATCATGCTGATGTATGGTGTTAAATATTATAATGTTAAGTAAAATGATTGCTATGTTGGATGCAGCCTGGCAAAGATCGGGGAGATGTAGGTTTGCCAACTTTTTGAAAGGAAAAAACCTGCTGCCTGCAGCTACTTGTGCCCCCTCTCCCTTCTGCCCCATCCCTGCCCCATCCCTGCCCTACCCACACCCCAACCTGCTTAGACATGGTATATAATAGGCAATATATCAAATAAAAATAATTATAACTATAACTGCAGAGGGTAGCAGTGCTGGCTTTAGTATCCACAGGCCATATCGAAGTGGGGGAGGGAGTATAAGAGGTCGCATTCTTCCACATCCATTCAATCACAGACCTCCAATATACATATGCTCACTCATATGGTATTGAATCTAAATATATATTCTGTATCCACAGGCTCCCCCACCCCTAGGTCACTTCCCCATACAACGAACTGTACAAAACAAAGATCTCAGTAATGGTAATACAAACCCTCCGAGTCTATTGGAAGTTAATACAAAAAAAATCCTTCAAAGCCAAGAGCAAATCTATCATGCGAGCACTAACTTCCAAAACTCACCCAAAGACTCTATAAGGAAAAGGCTGCACTGTTAGTATTGCAGTGGGCCCTAGAACATCAGTAAATCTATTAGGAAATCTGAATATACCAGCTTACAACACATTCTTAAATAGAAATTACATGCTAACAGAATACAGGAGTTCCAAACTACCCGGTTCCAGGAGTGAGAATTTTAGCCAGTCCTGGATTTCTGACCATCTCATTTTGGTGCATTATGGGATCTGCAAATACTGATTTCAATGGATAAAATCAGAGCTACAAATATCATTTTGCATTGCAAGGCAGATTTAAAACCAGAACTGGCTAAAAATCGTACTCCGGGAACTGGGTAATTTGGCAAATTCAAAAAGCCTGCATGCAATGCAATACAACAGCAGAGAAACAGAAATAGATGAATCCCCCTGTACTGTACAAAAAAAGATAGCAGATGTCAGGACTGACATTAGGAGGAAGGTAATTAGAGCAATTGCTCTGGACACCCAAGACAGAGAAGGTTCCCAAACCAGTCTGATGCTGGAGAAGGAACAGCTTGCTAGTAGGGTTTAGGATCCCCTCCAAATTTTTGCCTGGTCTGGGCCTCAGCCATGTCTAACACCAGTCCTGGCAGATGTACATCCCAAAAACTGACATATTCCAATTACTAAATAGAAAACAGAATTCTTTTTTCTACCTTTGATGTCAGGGCATTTTATTTTTTAAATTGTGTTTGGCCCCAGTCTCTAGTGTCTGTTCCTTATCGTTCCTCCAGTTTAGTCCTCAACCTCTGGGTAGTGAACCTCCTCCTGCAGCTTGGAGACTGGGCATGTCAAACTCATGACATCACTGGATATAGCCTGCTGGTCTCTCCCATCAGCCCCCAGTGTGTCCAGTCTCCATGCAGCAGGAGGATGTAGTGAGCCTTCTGGGCTCACTTGGGGGAACAGACAAGGAGCATTTAGTGTGACAAATTCTATTCTGATTTTACTTTTGATTTTTACCTTTAATTTTACTTTTAATTCAGTTACCTTTGGTTAATTGGCAATCAGGGATTAGTTCCCTTTAGTTAGGAGCAAATTTCCTTATTTACAGTAATTTTAAATTTGAGCCTGGCTCTTTAAATTAGTAGCAACTCTCGCCTTCCCTCATTCTCAGTTATTTTCACTTGCTGAAGGCATTTGCCGTGCGTATCTCTCTCCCTTGACTGTACGGGAGAGAGCTCCGGGACCCGTACAGCCACACTGAAGCTGTGTGAGACGAAGCCTCTCCGTTTCTGCAGGATTTTACTTTTACTCTGTGGAACCGGCTGATCGGTCCTCGCCGTGGCTGCCAGGCGCATCAGCGCGGCTTGAAGATCGGATGAATTCAAGGCGGTAGGAGCAGGCTGCGTGGCTTTTGGCACTGCAGGTAAGGCCTTCGGGCTCTGTCGGTCTGCTGAGGCCTCCTTTTTTGCAGCGACTGTTGTTCTTGGTGCCAAAATTTGTTGGCAAAGGGGCGGCCATTTTCTCTCTAGGTATTTGGACCACATGGCGAGAGTTGCAGTGAGCTGCCTGTGTGAGGAAGACGACAGGCAGAATAGCTAGATTTTTAGGTCTAGTGTTTCTTTCTTTTGTTTGTAGATTTTTTGAGGCTCGGGGGGTTCCTCAGCCTTAAGGAGGCTGTTGTCATTCCTCTTTATTTTTAAGTTTATTCTTAGTTTTATAGGGCAGAAGATGTGGCATTCATCTCTGATGCCACATGTTCTTTCCCTCCTAATCATGTCTCTGAGGAGCATCTGTTAATCTCCTCTGTCTGAAACCATAAGAACACATGACCAGCCTGTAAATTGTATATATTGTTATTGTATATAGTTAGCCTGTCCCTCCTTCCACCTACAAGTTAGGGCTCTGCTCTTGAAGAACCTAAAAGCTGGCAATTTGCCTAATATTTATTTATTTATTTATTTATTTAAAGTCTCTTTTATACCGCGCTATTCAGCATCAGTGCGGTTTACAATAAACAACGAACATACACATTTCCAATAGTACTTTGTGTTTACATATGAACAGGAGAATCAACTTGGCTAACAGGGTTTCTCCTGTTCATATGTAAACACAAAGTACTATTGGAAATGTGTATGTTCGTTGTTTATTGTAAACCGCACTGATGCTGAATAGCGCGGTATAAAAGAGACTTTAAATAAATAAATAAATAAATATTAGGCAAATTGCCAGCTTTTAGGTTCTTCAAGAGCAGAGCCCTAACTTGTAGGTGGAAGGAGGGACAGGCTGGAAGTGTGCTTTTGTGTATTCTATAGTGAAAGTTGCCCAAACGCCTGTGGTTTCACAGGGACAGGTTTAGGAAACCTTAGGATATAAAAAAAAATATAATAATAATGACAGTTAAACTATCAACCAAGAAGTGCCTGTGCTACGGTCTATAGCCACCAGAGGGCAGCTGGTATACTCAATAGTGCCTTTCTGTGACCGTGTGTATGCAGCCATCATCAGATTGATCTCTGCAAGTCAGGGAAGAAATAACCAAAGGGCCACCTCATGGACACTCAGGGGTTAGTGACTAAACAAGCAACTGTAATGTTCTGCAAATCAAGATTATATGACCAAGATTTAAAGCCCTTAACTTCTGTATCGTTTGTCAGGCTCTGGTGCCCTAAAGGCCACCGGATGGCAGCGCTGCTCATGAATCACATATAGTATTCAGTGCCTCCATCCCTGGGGGGGGGTGGTAAAATATGAAATCATATTCCTCATCAGGTTCACACAGGCAGCAACCTCTAAGACCTCCACTTGCAAGGTTGTCGGTGTATCGCACTGCTATTTCTCTGACTGCAGGAAGGCGGGGGGGGGGGGGGTACCTGTGTGTTTCATAGCTCCATTTAGCATGCCCTTCCCAGGAAATTCTCATCTATTTCTAGAGTCTGTGCTGTCAGAGCAGGGCTTTAAGCACTTAGCAGGGGCACTGACCCGTCTGTGCCATCTTGTTAAAGGGCCCGTGCTGAGGGTGAAGAGAAGGACGTCTAGGTAGCACAGTCTGGGGTTTAGCGTTCCAGGGCACTGGAAGGTTTCATAGAGGAAGTCAATACTTTGTGTATGCTCCATGCATTCAGGCTATGTTCAAGCGTGCTCACTGCACTGTGTTTGGGTGACAGGTGCTGGGTCACCCGTATATATAGATGTGCGTTTTGTATGTGCTCGCAATTGCTTAAGCATGATTTTTGGGTGCACTCTTTGCAGAGTCAGACTGCATTTCTTTGCTCAGACTGTATTATCAGACTAAGGTAATTTCTCCAGTAATGGGGAGATGTCGATTGTAATAAAGTGTGTGAGGTCCTCATGGTGTTACATGGGGTTGGAGATGCAGTCGTGGAATCTGCTGTGGAGTGAGCCATCTGGAGGAACTACAGTGTCACAGTCACCAGTTTCCCTTTCTCTTTGGGCTTTGCTCCCAGATCCTAGCCCCTCTTTCTCTCTGATGTCCAGGACGCAAGATCCCCGGCCCACTGGACAATCTATTCTCAGCCTTTTCTCAATGCTGGCAGAAGGACTGGGAGAGCGAGAAAGGAAGACCAGGAACCAGCACCAGCTCTGATGTCTCTCCACTGCCAGTGTTTGCTACGGTCACATATTCCCAGTCAATTATTTATTTGAGTATACTGATTGCCTACAGGTCAGGGTGGCATACAGTCGATTACGGTATTTCTATTTCCCTTGTCCCTGAAGGGCTCACAATTTATGTTTTGGTACCTGAGGCAGAGGGTTAAGTCACTTAACGAAGGCCAGAAGGACCACCTGTGGGACCAGAAACCCCAGTTTTTATGGTCCAAAGTTGGTGGTTTTGATTGGAATTCAAACCCTTGGTCCTCTGGCAACTTGCGTCAACCACTAGGCCGCACTGCTCCATGTGAGCTAGCCACAGGGTCTTAGGGCCAGGCGCAGCCTGTTACTTCCAAGGCAGAGACCTTGGGGAGGTTCCGTTCATAAGGATATGAGAAATGCCATACTGGGTCAGACCAAGCTCTTTCAGGTCCAGTATCCTCTTTCCTAGGGTAGCCAATCCTGGTCTTAAGGACCTGGCTGGTTTCCAAAAAGACGAATAGGCTATTCAATGCTTGTATCGGGGCAAGCGGTGGATTCATGTATGCTCATATTTGCTTGTACAACAGATGTGACGCTCTGTTGGGTTGTGTGCCTTGTAGAACAACTTGAATTGGTGAAAGTTGGTATATAAAAAAAAATATAATTTTCCAGCTTCTCTCTAATAAAAGATTATGGACCTTTCCTCTGGGAGCTTGGCCAAAAACTTTGTTAAACTCCGCTACATTCGTAGATCGTTTTGCGCAAGGCTCTTTGAGTACACAGGAGACCCAGTGGTCAATCAACCGACTGGAAATTCGAGCGATACGCCAGGCGTTACAGGCATTCGAAGCTACGGTGACAGGTCGAGCGGTGCGAGTACTGTCCGACAACTCCGCGGCGGTGGCCTTCATCAATCGGCAGGGCAGAACCGGAAGTGTGGCCATAGAGGCCATGGCAGAGGGTCTGTGTGTGTGGATAGAGCTTTGGCTGCCAGCGTTTTCGGTGGCGCATGTTGCGGGTAAGGACATTGTGATGGCGGATTTCCTCATCTGGGTCCGAGTAGATGCCAGAGAATGGGAGTGGCATCCGGAGGTGTTCGCACAGATCAGTCGCATATGGGGACAGCCAGTAATGGACCTCATGGCGGCGTTTTGCTCTGCGCAAACGGTTCGCTTCTTCAGCAGACGACACGAAAGGAAGTCGGAAGGCATCGGCGCACTGTTTCAACAGTGGCCGTCGTCTGGTCTTCTCTATGTCTTTCCACCGGGGGCACTCATAGGTCGAGTGGTTCTGTGTATCGAAGCGCGCAAGCATCTTCTTGGATGGAGCACAGTTTGGTTCTGCCAGTGGACATCTGTAGGGAGGCCTCTTGGTTGTCTCTCCATACTTTCAGTAAGCACTACCGTCTGGATGTTCTGGCGGCTAAGGGTGCCGTTTTCAGGGAGGCGGTGTTGAGATCTGGCTGGAAAGGTCCCTCCCAATGATTACTGCTCTGATACATCCCAGAGGTTGAGGACTAAACTGGAGGAACGATAAGGAAATAGGAATTACACTTACCTGGTAATTATGGTTCCTTGAGTGACTCCAGTTTAGTCCTCATTCCCGCCTGGGGATGGGGTCTTAGCAGTGGTTTTTCTGTTGGGGGAAGTGCAAGGTTAAAAGTGGATATAGGCCTTCACTGGTGTTCAGTCGTTTTGATGCTTCCATTTGGTTTGCGCTATATTGTTATATTATTATATTATGATATTGTTGTATATTGTTATATATATTGCTATATTGCTCTGGATTGTTTAGAGCTAGGCATTTGACGGAAAGGAGAGCATGCAGGAAGCAGTCCCTTTCCTTCTGGAAGGGGAGTAGTAGGTAGATAGGTAATATGTTCTGCGTTCCCTTGAATATAATGTTAAGTTAAAAAAAAAAGTTACTGATTTTTTGCTCCTTTGAGTCTGCTTTGTCAATAGTTCACTGGGGGCTGATGGGAGAGACCAGCAGGCTATATCCAGTGATGTCATGCCCAGTCTCCAAGCTGCAGGAGGAGGTTCACTACCCAGAGGTTGAGGACTAAACTGGAGTCACTCCAGGAACCACAATTACCAGGTAAGTGTAATTCCTATTTTTCCTCTATCTTTTCTTACCTCTCCTTTCACGGTCTCCTATTCATTTGACATATCTTCTCTCTCTTCCTGTCTTGACTTCCTCTATCTCTAACACCAATTTCTTCTTTTCAGTTTTCCTCAGATTTTTCTGCTTCTCTATTCAAATTTCACTCATCCTTCTTACTAACCACTTCTCAATTTTACTGTACATTTTTTATTGTATTTAGCTGCAGCTTTCCATCTTTTCCCTCATCCCCACCCTCCCATTCCCTCTCTCTCTCCTTCCCCAGACTCTTATTTCCCAATCTTTAACTAACTCTCCTCCCCTCTCTCCACCCATATCCAGCATCTCTCCTCTGTATCACCTATCCCTAATATCCCCATGTCCATCATTTCCTCTCTGTTTCCTGTCCCTATCCTTCTCCGCCCATGCTCAATACTTCCCCTTTATGGCCCTGTCTTTCCCCTGTCCAAAATCTCCCCTCCATGTCCCTATCCCCTCCCCATGTCCAGTATCTCTCCTCAGTGTGCCCCTTATCAGCATCCCCATGTCCTGCATCTGCCCTTTCTCCCTATCTCCTCCATGTCCAACTTTTGCCCTCCATACCCCCATGTCTTGCACCTGCCCTTTCTCCCCTATGCCCCCCATAATGCCCTGTATCTGCCCTTTACTTCTATGTCCCTCTATCATCTGCCCTTTTTCCCCTATTCCCCCACCTCCCCATGCTTAGCATCTGTTCTCTATCCTTTCTCTAGCAGCCTTCAGTCCACTGCCCCGTCATTCCATGCCGGCATCTGCCCTCCGCCTCCCCCCCCCCCCCCCCCCCGCGACCACTATCTGCCCTTCTTCCCCCCTGGCCAGCTTCTGTCTCCCTATCCCCACCCCCCACATCCAGCATATTTCCTCTGGCCCCGGTGTCCAGCATCTCTCTCCCTGCCTCCCCTTGTCCAGCATCTGTCCCGCCTATCCAGCATCTGTCCCCCTACCATCCACTTGTGCAGCATCTGTCCCCCTGCCCCTTGTGTTCAGTATATATCCTCCACATCTGGCCCCCCTCCCTCGCCAATGCCCAATGTGGCTGCTGTTCCATCTTACCCCCAAAATACTGTCACAAGTAAAAGCGCATACTTCCACATCAAAAGGGGGCGGAACCGGCAGACACAAGCGCGATGCAATCGGGACCCTGCCCTTTTGCTTTTTTTAAAAATTTCCTTTTTTAAGCTGTTGTTGCCACCAATGTTTGGTGGAACACGATGCCGGAGGCTCTGCGGAAGGAGACAGACCTGCTTTCCTTTCGGAAGGCTTTAAAAATGCTTTTGTTCCCACCTTAGTGCAGCTGTTGAATGAAGCCAGCAGTGCGTCTGCGTTTGGCGCAGTAGCGATGTGCGCTCAGCAGTGGTTTGTTATTGTTTTTATGTATGTGGGTGTTGGGGGAGGTGGTCTAAAAATGTTTAAAATAAATAAATAAAAGTGCTGGGTCCCGATTCCAGCGCACATGTCTCTGCTGGTCCCGCTCCCTTCTGAACCACCAAGAAAAAAACAGTTACCACGTGTAGATTACAAACCCAGTCCAAAGGCGTGGTATGAAGGAAGGAATACTTTATTAATTCTATTTCTTACACCATGATGCCCGACACAGGCCGTGTTTCGAAAATATCTTCTTCATGGGTAAATCTGGTGTACTGAACCCTTTATGCACACTATCAGTGCTGCTGTATTGAAGACGAAAGATTCTCTGTGATTATTCATCCACCTATGGTTACATCTACACTATACTGCCTCATCCTTCAATCAAAGCAGTTTACATTATGTAATTACTACAATCAGGTGCTGGATATGTTCCCTTGTCCCCAGGGGGCTCACAGTCTATGTGTACCTGAGGCAACAGAGGGCTAGGTGGCTTAACCCTCAAGGAGTGCCTATAGGACTAGAAACCTCAGTCCCTCTGGCCTGAGATTGTTGTCCCCAGGAGGGAATTGAACCTTTGGCTCTCTGGTCTGAGGTACCATGTCCTAACCACTAGGCCACTCCTGAAGGGGCCTAGAGAGCCTGCTGGAAGGGCCCTGGAGATAACCCCTCCTGGAAGAGGGAGGAGGATGTGTAGAAATGAAGTACTGGGGTAAAAGACTGCAGGCCTTAAGCTAATAGGGGTCTTTAACAGAGAATCACTGAACCATGGATCCACCACCATTTCATAATGAAAAATGTCCTAGACTATTCTTAAGCATACCACTTTTACCCTCATCCCATGACCTCTCTTTCTGGAGCCTTTCTTTCCATTAAAATAAATCCACTAGGCTTACTCAATGAAATAGGCTTCCTGATAGAAGGGGGAAAACCCCCCCAAGGGAAGCAAGATGCTGGCGGCGAGGTTCTTATGAGGGATCAGTATGCTATTTTGCTTACTGCTTTGTTTTTTTCTTCAGTGCTCTTCTTGTCTCATGCCTTGTTTGTTGTGAAAACACAAGGCCAAGATGCAGCAGGCTGCCACTAGGGATCGGGCAAGAGTGGTCCAATGGACAGCTTTGTGCAGCCTGCGGGTAAGGAGCTGCCTCTGAAGGGCTTGCTGGGAAATACAGGGATGCAGAGCTTGAAACATCTCTAGGCCTGGAGGTTTGATCTCTCTACCACAGCTGGCACAAGTGACCCTTGCAGGTACATCCTGGGAGTTGCCAAAAAAGGATCTTGGTGTTACTCCCCTCGCACAAACCTCACAGCTCAGGGAGGAGCCCTTCAGCTTGAGGGATCTGTCTGACTTGCCTTAAGTGCTAGGTGGAGCAGTGCTACTCGCAATTCAGTTGCAACTTGGGAGATTAGAGGCGAGAGTGTCTTCAGCTATGCCACCAGCTATTTATGGGAGTTCTTCTCTTGCAGCTTCAAAACTGGTATTGGTAAGACCTAAAATATTTAATTTAGAGTCCATTTGGGATGGTCTAATGGTGCTCAAATGTTCTCTGTCGACTCAGTTGCCAAATATTGCTGTTTTTTTGCTCAGAATGTTCACACAGTGGATGAACATGCACAGGAGCTTCAACCTTTGAAATGTGAGATCTCTAATTTGGAGGAGAAGATAGAGCAGTCTACTGCTAGCAATCTTATGTTCATTAAGGTTTCTGAGGTCATTCATAAAAAGGTGGAAGCCTTAGAAAATGCCATTAGACAGCGAAACCTCAGACTATTGAATTTCCCCAAAGTCCCGATGTTCTCAGCTCCAGAATTCTTCAAGCAATTCTTAATAAGAGACTTTGAAGATTCCTTCTGAGGCTATCCCTCTGGTTTCTAGAGTTTTCTGCTTTCTTATTGCCAAGTTGAAGGAGGTTACTAGGCAAGAATATTCTCCCCAAATGTCATGTGATAGTTTGGACATGACAGCCTTTTTGGAAAGGTCCGAGTCTAAGCCTCCACTCACTTCAACTTTTTAAATTACATTGGCTTTGGTGCCAGATAGAGACCGGCTATTTAAGATGTTCTTTAGATGTAAAGTGACTAGTTTTTCGGACTGTAAAGTGAGAATGTTTTGAGATATGTCTTGGGTAACAGAGAAAAGAAGAAAACAATTTATCCTAATAAAGCCTACTGTTTCCCATTTGGGTTTTTTTCTCTTTTTACATTCTCCCTGTAAATGTTTAGTTAGATTAGATGGGAATAGTTATGTCTTTTGGGAGCCTCATCATGTTTCAACATTTGCGTCATCTAGATCCTCTGCTACCTGGGCCCCACTGGAAGATGGCAATGGGGGTTGCCCCATGGTGTGATGGGGTTTAGGACTGAGTGAGAAGTATTCTCCTGCCTTGTATTTATTTTATTTTCTTGTTCCTTAATTTATTTTGAGTAGTGAAATTGCTTCCCTGTTATGGGCTTGTCTGGTATTCCACTTTGGGAATTTTTTGGGTGTAGTTCATATTTCCTTTTGATTCACCTTTGTGTATACTGTTGTGGCCCCAAAACACTTATCTCTTGCACCAGATCCTGTGTACGAGGTTGTGAATCCTTATTTCTGTAACAAGATGTGATAATAATTAGAAATGCTAGAAAGATAAAATTTTAAAAAAAGCAAAAAACCCCAATCTCATGCCAACACAAAGTCTGACCTTCATAGGAGCTAATCTTTATATATTTATTTGGACACTTTTCTATACCGTCCCTTCCAGAGATCAGGGGTGGTTTACAATGAACAGAAACATAATGACATTGAACATCTTGTAACCAAGAACTATTTACAATAAACAATCAAACGAAATAACTATTTACAGTCATATATTAATTATAACTAGAACATTCAAAGTCTTATTGTAAGCACGTACATTTGTCAGTGATGTGAAACATTAATGAGAATGTGTGGAATTATGACTGGGTTGAAGTGTAGTCAGGTTACGAGGAGGAAGGGTCAGTTTGGTTGCGAGCCTTGATCAGAGGTGAGGGTAAGGTTATAGAAGTGCTGAATGAAGAACAGGTATGTTTTTAATTCCTTTCGGAAAACTTGGTCTTTAATTTATCTTAGACTCTCTGGGAGGGTATTCCATTAAACAGGGGCAACATATGAGAACGCACTTATACTTATTATGTTCCTTTGTGTCCCTCTAGTCCAGTCCCGAAACCATAGAGTTTAGAATCTCCTCCAGCAGCCTTGGAGACTGAAATACATCATCGCTTTGCTGGCACCAGTATAAATAGGCAAGGACTGCCCCCTCTCACCAGTATTTTCAGTCTCCAAGCAGCTGAAGGAGATTCTGAGCCTGGGACTGGGCTCACTTTAACTAAATAAGTAGAGCTAGGCTAGATAGTGACCCTTTTTATAATTGGCTGTATTGTTTGGTGAATTTCCTTTCTTTGTTTTGCAGGAGCAGTGCTATTGCTGAAGGCTTCTTCTTCTGGCCCTTCTCCCTCCTCAGCCCCCCTCCCGTCTGCTCTCTCCCCCCCCCCCCTCCTGCTCCTGTGCCCCCTCATTTTAACGAGCAGTAACAGAGGGCCTTTTCAAGTTTAGAACAAGTTAGGTTTATGGGCTTTGCCTCCCTGCTCCCGAACCCGCTACTAAGGGTGAGGAGCAGGTAGAGGCCTTAATACCACGGCCTGAGATTGGGCAGACCAGGCAGCATTTCATGCAGCTTGTGGAAGGCGTCGGAGCCAAAGCCTTGGTACGGCTGAGCTCTGACACGGCGGGACCCCTGTTCCAAGTCAACCCTGCTGAGCCGGTGAGTGAGCGAGCCGGGTTTCGCCAAGTTGAGGCACGTTTGGCCAAAGAATTGCCTTAAGGGCAGCGAACTTGATTTAAGCTTCGAGAGGCCAGCCGTGTGTGCCAGCGCGGGAACCGCAGCGGCGGCCATTTTCTAAGCCCGGTGGTGTTTTTTCTCTTTTCTCTTGCGTTTTTTTGCCTTTGGACCCTCGTTTTGAGGTGGGACTAGTCGGGCAGTGCCTAGAGGCGGTAACTTTGGTCTCGGGAGTGTTTTAAAAACAAAAAACGGAGAAACAGGGGGGGGGGGGCCAGGAGCCGAGTAGCTGGGCTGGTTGGACTACGGGCTTCAGCTCATTCAATTGCTGCAACGTCGTGGGAGAGAGCATTGGGGGTTAGGAGTGCTGTAGCAGGCTTTGCAGTAGTATGCCCGCGAAGCCTCGCTGTATAGTGTGTGGCACGAGGCGCGGCTTGCGGGTAGCCTCAGGGGTGTGTGTGGATTACACTCTGGCGGTACCTGCTATTTACAGGGTACCGGATGAACCCGCGGGGGACCGGGAGGCTGGTTCGTCCCACAGAGGGGATGTCCTTCCTCCGTCCCTAGACCCGGCGGTGCCAGTACCGGGGTCGTCCTCTACTGCGGAGTCCCCTAGGGCTCCGGAGATCTCTCAGAGCCCGATTCCAGTGATCCCATCTACTTTCTTTTCCCTTATGCAGCAAGCTTTTGCCCTGCTGCAACCCATCATGTCTACTCCTCCTCAGGGGTCGCCAGAACGGAAGCGGCTGGGGTCCTTGGCCCGGCCTGAGGAAGGTGTTCCCCTGGCCAAAGTGCACAGAGGGGCTGGGGATGAGAGCCCGATGTCTCACCTCGGGGAGGCATTAGGGGCGGTAGATACGGATCTAGAGGAGCTCTCGGGGGATGAGTTGGAGGAGGGAGAGTTGCCGAACCCTGAACAGCAGAGCAGGGTAGTCCGGGTGTTTCGGTGTGAGGAGCTGCCGGCCTTGATTGCCGAGACTCTCAAGATGCTGAATATGCCCTCGGAAGGGGCGGTAGCGGAGGAGGCCCTGGAGGATCCGTTGTTACAGGCGGTGCGGATGTCCCAACGGGTATTCCCCGTGCATAGAGTTTTTCGGTGTATGATTCAGGAGGAGTGGGATTCGCCTGAATCAGCCCTGAAGGGTTCCAGGGCCTTGGCTAGGCTTTACCCGTTGTCAGACCAGGATAGAGAGCTATTTCGCTCTCCCAAAGTGGATGCGGCGGTATCGGCGGTTACTAAGAAGACTATGATTCCCGTTGAGGGGGCCACAGCACTGAAGGATATGCAGGACAGGAAATTAGATACGTTGTTGAAGCAGGTGTTTGACGTGTGCACTCTCTCCATGCAAGCCTCGATAGCGGGGGCATGGGTGGCGAGAGGCTGTTTGCGGTGGTCCCAGAGGTTGCAGAGAGATCTCCTGGATGCGCAGCGCGAGGATGCAGCGCGGCTGGAGTCCAGTACCGCTTATTTGGCGGATATTCATTATGATCTCATTCGCGGCCTGGCTAAAAGTATGGCTTCGGTGGTAGCGGCTCGGCGATATCTTTGGCTGCGTAATTGGGCGGCAGATAGTTCCTCTAAGATTCGCCTCAGCAAGCTGCCTTTTGGGGGTAAGTTGTTGTTTGGGGAAGATTTGGAGAAGTTGGTTAAGGATCTCGGGGAGTTGAAAGGAGGTCGTCTCCCGGAGGATAAGTCGAAGCAGAGCCGGGCGAATACGGGGTCCCTGGGGGTTCCTAGGGATTTTCGTCGCTTTCGAACCTCGCTTTTTCCCCAACCTCAGCGAGGGAGGTTTCTGCCTAGAAGCCAGGGATTTCAGGGTTTCCGGGGAGCTGGTAGGGGGTTCGCCCCTTTCCAGTCCCCTTCTGTTAAGAAATCGCAATGAGATAAGACGGGCTCAGGCGGAGGTGGTTCCTGTAGGGGGGCGTTTGCGGGACTTTTACCCTGCCTGGGTCCAAATTACATAGGACCAGTGGGTCCTGGAGGTAATCCGCGAAGGTTATGCTCTGGAGCTCCACTGTCCCGTGTTAGATTCTTTTGTCCTATCTCCTTGCCGATCTCCGCTCAAGATCCGAGCAGTCTCCGAGACGCTGCAGCGATTGCTGCAGCTCAAGGCGGTGGTACCCGTGCCGGCAGAGCAGTACGGCTGCAGTCGATACTCCATATATTTTGTAGTGCCAAAAAAGGAAGGCACGTTTCAACCAATTCTGGATTTGAAGAGGGTGAATTGTTGTCTCCGGATCACGCACTTCTGTATGGAGACTCTGCGTTCCGTCATAGCGGCGGTCAGAGCGGGAGAATACTTGACAGCGCTAGACCTCACGGAGGCGTATCTCCATATCCCGGTTCGGCAGGAGCATCAAAGGTTCCTACGGTTTGTGGTTCCCATGGGGCATTTTCAGTTTCAAGCGTTGCTTTTCGGGCTGGCCACGGCGCCGTGGACATTCACCAAGATTATGGTGGTGGTGGTGGCGGCGGCGCTCCGCAGGGAGGGGGTGCTAGTGCATCCCTACTTGGACGATTGGCTGATTCGAGCGAAGTCAAGGGAGGAGAGTGTGTCGGCCAGTGCTCGGGTGGTACAGCTCTTAGAAAGCCTAGGCTGGGTGGTCAACTTGGCAAAGAGCAGATTGGTTCCCTTGCAATCCCTGGAATACTTAGGGGCACGCTTCGAGACGCAGCAGGTGGCGGTGTTTTTGCCCGCTCTACGGGCGCAGAGGTTGAGGAGACTTGTTTGGCGGTTTCTAGCGCAACCCGCACCAACTGCGTGGCAGTATCTTCAATTGCTCGGGACGATGGCAGCAATGATCGAGGTGGTGCCGTGGGCCAGGGCGCATATGCGCCAGTTGCAGAGTGCGCTGCTCAGGCATTGGTCTCACCAGCGGGATGCGTTATCGCAATGGCTAATTTGTCCTCGGGCAGTATGGTCGGATCTGCTTTGGTGGTTGCGGCCGGAGAGTTTGGCAGCGGGCATGCCCCTGGAACCCCCATCCTGGAGGCTGTTGACAACGGATGCGAGCCTCCTGGGGTGGGGGGGGGGGCGCATTGCAAGGGCAGGTTTGCTCAAGGTCGATGAGAGCGGTGCTTTTGGCCCTACAGGAGTTTCAGGAGAGCTTCAGGGGACAAGCGATTTGGGTTCTCTCCGACAATGCGATGACCGTAGCCTACATCAATCGGCAGGGGGGCACTGGCAGTGTGCTGCTAGAGGCCGAAGCCGGTCAGCTTCTGGAGTGGGCCAAGCTAAATCTGACTGGTCTGTCAGCGCAACATGTGGCCGGAGTGGACAGTGTTGAAGCGGATTTTCTCAGTCGCTGCAAGGTGGACCCAGGAGAGTGGGCTCTTCACCCGGAGGTGTTTGCGCTGTTAGTTCGGCGCTGGAGGATTCCTCGGATGGATCTCATGGCCACCTTTGGGTCGGCGAAGGTAGCGTGCTTTTTCAGCAGGCGTCGAGAGCGGATGTCAGAGGGTCTCGACGCCCTGGCGCAAAGATGGCTGGAAGGAGATCTCTATTTTATTTATTTATTTTATTTATTTGCATTTCTTATATACCGCACTATTTGCGATCAGCGCGGTTTACATAAAACAAAAGGTATCCGACAATGAACAAATGTGTTCCCGCCTTGGGCTCTCATTGGGCGGGTGGTGCAACGCATAGAGCGACATCGGGGGCTCGTGATCCTGATCGCGCCCGACTGGCCCAGGAGACCATGGTATGCAGATTTGGTGTGGCTCCTGGCGGACGAGCAGTGGAGGCTGCCTCAGCGGGTCAATCTCTTGTGTCAGGGACCGTTGCGCATGCCCCAGGTGGCTCGATTCTCGCTTACGGCATGGCTCTTGAAAGGGCTAGGATGACGGCCAAAGGTTATTCGTCGGTGGTCATTTCTACATTGCTAAAAGCACGTAGGAGGTCTGCCTCACTGGCGTACATCCAGGTTTGGCGCATCTTTGAGGCCTGGTGTGCAGAGCATAGTATTCAGCCCCTTAGGGCTTCGGTAGCTCAGATCCTTTCGTTCTTGCAGGATGGTGTGGACAAGGGTTTGGCAGCGAGTTCCTTACGCGTGCAGCTGGCGGCTATCTCTTGCTACCGGGGGAAGATTAATGGTCAGTCTCTCGGGATTCATGGTGACGTTCGACGGTTCTTGCGGGCCGTTTTGCTCATGCGTCCGCCGTGGCGGTGTACGGTACCGTCGTGGGATTTGAACTTGGTGTTGGGGGCCTTGCTGGGTCTGCCATTTGAACCGCTGGTCGAGGCCTCTCTCTCAAAGATCTGACGTTGAAGACAGTTTTTCTGGTGGCTATTTGTTCCGCGAGAAGAATTTCGGAATTACAAGCGCTTTCGTGTAAGGAGCCGTATCTATCCTTTTTCGATCACAAGGTGGTTCTACGTACTGTTCTGGCGTTTTTGCCAAAGGTGGTTTCGCCTTTTCACGTTAATCAGGTGGTATCGCTTCCGGTATTCTCTGATCGGCAAAAAGAGAAATCGGGGGGCAACTTGCATCGGTTGGACGTTCAGCGAGTGCTTCGGATCTATCTACGCAGGACGGTGCCCTTTTGGAAGTCGGACCGACTGTTTGTAGCTTTCAGGGGCCCGTGGAAAGGAGTTACGGTGGCTAAGTCCTCCATTTCTCGTTGGTTGAAGGAAGCAATTGCTTCGGCGTAACTTTTGAAGGGAAAGATAGTTCCGGAGGGTCTTCGGGCTCATTCGATGAGGGCGCAGGTGGCGTCTTGGGCCGAGTTCAGTTTGGTTCCGGTCGAGGATATTTGTAGGGCGGCCACCTGGTCGTCCTTGCATTCTTTTGCCAAACATTATCGGTTGGATGTCCTAGCGGCGGGGGATGGTCATTTTGGTTCAGCAGTGCTTCAGGCTGGACTTGCAGGTCTCTCCCGTTGACATTCACTGCTCTGTTACGTCCTCTATGGTTTCGGGACTGAACTAGAGGGACGCAAAGGAAGGGTAAATTAGACTTACCTGCTAATTGTTGTTCCTTAAGGAACTCTAGTCCAGTCCCGGATCCCGCCATGGGTTCATGGAATTCGTCAGCCTGAAGTTTAGAAGAGTAACACGAAAAGAAAAACGGACAGAAAGAAGACAGCACACGGTGGTCTTTGGGGGTTCTCCGAGGGCACGGGATGGAGCCATGGTGGGAGCCCTTACATAGCACTGTTTTTACTGTTTTCCTTTAAAAATAAAAAAAAAAGCGGGAAAAAAGCCATTTATCAGTTGTTTTATTACTGTTATATTGCTATTTTGTTACGTTCTGCTCTACTTATTGGTTGCTCTGTTGAGTCTGCTTTGTCAATAGGTACTGGTGAGAGGGGGGGCGGTCCTTGCCTATTTATACTGGTGCCAGCAAAGCGATGATGTATTTCAGTCTCCAAGGCTGCTGGAGGAGATTCTAAACTCTATGGTTTCGGGACTGGACTAGAGTTCCTTAAGGAACAACAATTAGCAGGTAAGTCTAATTTACCCTTATTTGTTTTTTGAATTGAAGCAGGGACTAAAAGAGTGTTAAGGTTCTTCCTTCTTGAGACCTCTTTGGTTAGAGTTTTTTCCCATAAGACAGATGTTTGTTAACAAAGGCTGCTCCTGCCCCTCAACGCTATGCCGAGACTTTGCCTTGCGCTTGCCTGCCTTAGGGAGAGGAGCTGACGAAACAGCTTGTCCCCCTAAAATGGCCGCCGTTCCCGCGCTTTCCCCTGAAGGCTGAAGGCTGTTTAACTGCTCACCCTGATGGCCTTGCTGATCCTGCATAACGCGGCTCGCCTGCCCCCCCTATGGAGAGCTTGTAACTGCCCAAAAAAGCGAACCCCCGAACGCTCAAGAACCCGAGCACCGGAGAACGAGCCGCCCCAACTACACGAGGGAGGAGGGGAAATGCACGCGGCAGAACCCACGCTGAGGAAAAACCTAAACAGTGCCGCCAATTCGCAAGGCCCCGACAGAGAAAAACCGCTGCTAGCGGTTACGGGAGGAAAACTACGGACTGAGGAAAACAGCTGCTGGGGCTCCCAGGTCTGTTCCCTACCTGCACCAACTAGCAGAGAAGAGGAGACAGGCTCTGCCTCATTCTCCGAGCCGGTTTCTCGGCGAACTGACACCAGCGCTGAAGTGCAATTATACTAAGAGCATAAAAGACACCACATGTGCAGAAATACCCTGCTAGGGTATAGCACAATCACTTCTGTGTGAACACTTCCACTCAAATTAGAAAATAAAATAAAGAGAAATAAAAGTATCAGGCTTCTTGTGTGGAGATAGAGCCCCACACATCCAGCTCAGCTGCTGAGGACAAGAAGACTGCCTTCTATCACCAGGGGAGAGCGGGGTAACCTAGCAACAAGAATCAGTGTTCAGTCCTCAGCTGCTAGAGGAGGGAGATAGACTACCCATCTGTTCTGGACTGGCCCGGAGAGACGATTAGGAACTCACATTATTTCCTTTAATGTTCAATATCAGGAAGGGGACTTTTAGTGTGGGGTGTGAGTGGGGAGATTTGTGTATGAGTGAGATTGAGGAGGTGGAGAATTGTAAAGGACAATAAATACCATAAAGACCTCATCTTTTCTTTTCCCATTGCAGGCCATTCATGGAGAAGCCCAGGAGTGCAAAGCGAGCAGATGTTTTGGGAGCATCTATGGCGTCAATCACTCTTCTGGCTGATGCCCGGTAAGCAGTGCTGAAACAGCAGAAACTGAAGAACTATCAGTAGAGACTGTGACAATTCTGGCTGATGCCCAGTCAGCAGGCAAGTTTTCCTTCCTTAAAATTATCAGTTGTACCACAATACATCCAGCTTTATAGCACAGAGTGAAGAGAAAAGAGCAAATGCTTAAGAAACATAGGGCTCTATATTCAGCGGGCACTGAACTTTAAACTTGGATAATTCAATGCCGCGCCTTATCCAGCCCCAGCATTGAAAAACCTGGGTCACTGCGCAGCCCCAAACCTGCAGAAGCTAACCAGGCAGTAGTGGAATATCACTGCTGCTTGGTTAGTAACTAGTACCATCTCTGGAACACCCACAATACGCCCTTATGCTACATGGGTAGCTTTGGGGCGTTTAGCGTTGTTAATCAGGGATTGCCTGTTCAACTGTAAATACTAAGTACCATCGGAAATGTGTAAATTCTTTGTTCACTGTAAACCGCGCTGATGCCGAATAGCGCGGTATAGAAGAGACTATAAATAAATAAAATAAATAATAAAATAAATAAATATCCCTCCTAGCGTCATTTACACGGTTTACAGGCCTAATATACATTGTATTTGTTTGAACAGGTCATCAAGGAATGAAGAAGTCAGCAAGAGGCACTACAAGCTCCACCACCATTCCTCCCTCCACTTTCTCACTTCCTTCCTATTCCCCATCCCCCTTCCAATGCCCCCTTCCCTCTGCTATACTACTCTACCACCCAGCTTTCTTTTATCCCTCACCCCCCTTCTAGAACATCAACCCCTTTACTGCCCCATCCCCTCGTAGATCCTCTATACTATTCTTCCTCCAAGTCCCGCTTTCATAAAGTCCACCCCATTACCCAACTTTCAACCATTCACCCGCCTGCTAAAATTCAGCCCCCTAAATGCCTCCTATCCCTTTCTCATCATACTCCTTTCTCTTCCCCACCTTCTCTTCCTCCTCCTTCCCTTCCTCCCCCTCTCTCTATCAGTCTCCTCCTCTCTCTTTTTACCTCTTCTTCCCCTCCTCCTTCCTGTCCCTTTCCCTCATCTTCCCCTCCTCCTTCTCCCTCTCTTTCACCGCCGCCTTTTCCTCTTTCCCCTTTACCTCTCATTCCCCGTCCTTTTCTCCCTACTCCGCAATCTTCCTCCCCTACTCCTAATTTTCCTCGTCTTCCCACTCCTCTCACCCTTTCAGATGCTCCTCTGACATTAACTTCCCGTTCTTCTCTTTTCGCTCCTATTTCCTCTCACTCACCCCCACAGTCTCTCTCTACACCTTTTCCTTCCTCCTCAAGCCCCTCCATTTCCCCTCCCTCTCATTCTCCTTCTCCCCCCATCCTTTTCTCTCCACTCCCCTTCCTTCCCCTCCGACTTCTAACTTTCCTCATCTTCCCACCCCTCTCACCCCTTCTGATGCTCTTGTGCCATCCCCTTCCCCTTCCTCCACTTCTCTTTCCCCTTCCATTTCTTCTCACTGTCCCCTAAGGTCTCCCTC
The DNA here is from genome assembly GCA_033557465.1 of Ichthyophis bannanicus. Taxonomy (NCBI): domain Eukaryota; kingdom Metazoa; phylum Chordata; class Amphibia; order Gymnophiona; family Ichthyophiidae; genus Ichthyophis; species Ichthyophis bannanicus. The sequence goes on along the minus strand of CM066045.1, from coordinate 20,987,287 downwards.
CCCATCTTACTCTTCCTCAAGCCCCTCCACTTGCCCTACTTCTCCTTCCACTCCCCATCCTTTTCTCTCTACTCCCCTTCCCTCCCCTCCCACTCCTCATTGTCCTCTCACACCTCCCATTCCTCTTATGCCATCGCCTTCCTCTCCCCCACTTCTATTTCCCCTTAAATTTCCGCTCTCTCTCTTAGCCCTTCTCCTCTTCCAGTATCTCCTCCACCGATTCACAATTTCTTACCTTTACCCTCTTCCTGTGCATTCCCGTTGTGGAAGAGATTTCGCCGCTTGCTGGCCTGTTGGCCGTGCCAGAGGAAGTAAACGGTAAAATATTACACATGTGCTTTAGCTAATACAGAGCAAAAGCTAACTTTTTAAATCAATGCTTATACCATTCTTTATTACTTACTACATACAAACATAACAAAATAAAAAAATGACCAAAAGGATGAAAATATGCTTTCAGATTCTGAATCATCGATCCTCAACTTTCCTTTGCCTCTTCCACTCCCCAGGGTAATATTTCTTCCCATTTGGATGAGAAAACATATTTGGGAAGTTTAGGAGCCTATTATTTTTTTAACTTCACTTCTGCTACTACCACTTATCGTTTATAGAGCATTACAAGGCATACATAGCACTGTACAGAAACAATAGACTGTAAGTCGACAAAGCTTACAGTCTATTCAAGACAGACAAGCAGAACTAACAGGGGACAAGGGTAGTTTAAGGGAAATGATCAAACAGATAAGTGTGTAAAACAGATCAGGATCTAAAAGCAGTCCGGAAGAGGTGGTAATCTGTTCCAGGCTTGTAGTGAAACAAGGTGGAAGGAATGGAGTTTGAGGTTGGCAATAAAAAGAAAGGCACAGATCAGAATGATTTGCCTGTTGAGTGAAGTTCTTTAGGAGGGTATTAGGGAAAGATAAGAAAGGAACCAAATGAAGATAATAGGAACGAGAATAAGCATTGGCAAGTTAAATGTGAAGCATTGATAAGGAAGAGAAAAAGAGAATTTGAAAAGAATCTTGCCGTAGAGACAAAATTTCAAAATAAAAAGTTTTTCAAGCACATTTGAAGCAAGAAGTCTGTGAGGGATTCAGTTGGATCATCAGATGATCAAGAGGTAAAAGAGAGAAAAGACAAGACAATAGCTCAGAGACTAAATGAATTCTTTTCTTTGGTTTTTGCAAAGGAAGATGAATGTAAGATACCCATGCCAGTAAAGATAATGAACGGTTACAAGAAGGAAGAGCTGAATCAAATTACAGTGAACCTGGAAGATGTAATAGAACAAACTGAAGAGCAGCAAATCACCTGTACTAGATATGAATACTCAAGAGCATTGCACGACTTGCCCAAGGTCAAAAGGAGTGTCAGTGGGAATTGAGCTGTGGTCTTTCTGGTCCTAGGTTGCTGCCCGAACCACTAGGCTACTCCTCCACGCTGCATCATGCAAACATAAAATTTCAGAACATATACTGTATCATTACAATAGCAGGGATTCAGTGGATGTTGTGATAATGATAGCAATGCTGAGCAGATGGATTGGGAAAATAATGAGCATTGTACCTTTAAGAGTAAGGACAAGTCAGGTTCCCATAGAAACCGAAAGCTTCTAACTAGAACTGAGCCCAGCTATAGCAGTGAGGTAGGAGCTGAGAGGAACTCTAATGAGTTGCACCTGAGTAGCCAGAGGGGTGTGGCTGCTGAAGGAAGCCGTTTTAAACCTGCTTCAGAGCTAGAGTTCAGGAAGAGAGGTGGAGAGAGAGACTGCACACAGAAGCCACGAGGCGAGCAATGACAGCAGACAGAGCAACACAGGCAAGGAAGGCAAAGAGGAGAGCAGCAAAGAGGGAAACTTTGGAACCCAGAACTAGCAAAGGAGGATTCTGGAAGGTCCATTTCCTTTACCTCAGGAGCACTAGAAGCCAAGCCAAAACCTCTGTGGAAACTACCCGAAGAAAAGGTAGAAGAGTTTACCTATATGAGGGAGGAAAGCTCTGATTACAGAAAAGGCATTGCGAGTGAGAAAGGTACGTCTGCCATAATTCCTAGCCAGAGACTTGCTGAGGAGATTGTACAGCAGTTAAAGAACAGTGCTAATAAGAGCAGAGAGAGCACTGCTGCGAAAACAGTTCCAGTCAGAAACATTCTTAGTAAGTGTTTTGAAACAGACGTAAAGGCTGTTGCTAAGAGCTTACGTAAGAATCAGTTTCCTGCACTAGAGAAAGTTACTGCCAATCAGAGGGACAACTTTATTGAACAGCTGGAAGAAGTTCTCAGTGACCTGCAGTCTAGAAGTTCCCCTAAGCAGAATTATAATGATTACAGCGAGGAGATGATTGTTGACGTAGAAAGCACTCCTGATACAACTGATATCTGTGAGATGGATTGTTCTTTATGTGAGATTGATCACTTGGACCTACGTTAGACAACCTTTGCATGAAGGTAATGCAAAGTTGTTTTCTCCTGAATGTTTGCTGTGAAGAAACAGTTTGCCATATGCTTTATTTTCTAACTTTGAATTGCTCCTATTTCCTATTGTTTTGGAAAGTAATCCGTGTCATGTTTTGAGCCAAGAATCTATGTGTGAAAGGGAAAACCCAAATAAAAATTTATCTGTTCAAATGACCCTCATGCCACAACACCTTTGTTTGATAGTAAACCCAGACTACAACTCCCAGCGTACCTTGCTGCTACCTTAGTCAAAAAGGACACTTGAAGACAAAGTAGAGGTCACCCTTGCTCTAGAGTCACCGGCCCTAGGCGGGGGCAGGACAATGTATAAGGCAACATTTATTCCGGCGGTACTATGAACACATACCATGGGGTGAAAAGGACTGTATTGAAAGCACTGTTCCTTTGTGTCTCTCTAGTCCAGTCCCGGAACCTTAGAGCTTAGATCATCTTCCAGCAGCCTTGGAGACTGAATGATGTCATCTTTTTATGATGTCACTGGTACAAGTAGGTTACTACTTCCCCATTCCATCAGTATTTCAGTCTCCAAGCAGTTAGTGAGACGTCTGAGCCTATTACTAGGCTCAGTAGTGACAAACAAGTAGAGCTAGTTTATTTTTATATCATTTAATTGGCTTCTTTTGTTTTTCTATTTTAGGAGCGCTGCTGCTGCTAAGGCTTTTTGCTTTGATTTTTCTTTTACTTTTAAACATTCCCTAAATGAGCAAGGCTTGCTGGGATTGTAAGGTGCAGGGTTTGCTGGGATTCGATATCAGCTGGCTGCTCCTTTAAAAATCTTTTTCACCTCTGTTGTGCCTCCCTGCTCCCGAACCCGATTACAAGGGTGAGGAGCAGGTTGAGAGAGAATGCTCGCCTTGGGCAATGCTCAGCTGTTAGTTTCAAACAGCTGTTAGCTTCAAAGCATTTCGGAGCATTTCTTTTCTTTTGGGCTCCGGAGCCAAAGCCACGATTCGGCTGAGCTCCGGGACATGAAAAATCGCATTTCCTGATTCCTTCAGTTTAAGGTACGTGGGGGAGATATCTTTTACTGAAGCACTTAGCAAACTTTCAGTTGGGGTGTTTGGAACGCCGTTATGCAGCGCGCGCCATTAACTGGCATCTTTTATTAGCTCAAAGATAAACGGCAGCCATCTTTTACTTTCAGTTTCAGTTTTTTCTTTAGCGAGTTATTTTAATCTTCTGTTATTTTCTTTGCTTACCATCGCAAACTCAGTCTAAAGTGAACCCAACATTTGGAGGTGAGTCAGGCAGTGACAGCTCACAGCACATAAGGGCAGGCTGAGCGCAGCAAGTGCTGTGTAGTTTGTAGCAGCTGTCAATGACTGCATTCTGAATTGATCTTTTGTTTTTAATTATAAATTTTAAATTGTTTAATTCATGATGCCAGCAAAGCCACGCTGTCTAGTTTGTGGCTCTCGGCGTAATGATCTTTTGGACTCCGGTGTATGTAAAACATGTTCTTTGGAGCATGATGACTTAAATAAGCCTCAGACAAGTTCTTCAGCTTCTCATGATGCAGTGACTGGCGAAATGAGTAATTCCCTGCCTCCTACTTTAAGCCCAATTGACTCAGGGCTAGGTCCATCTGGGTCACAGGAGGATTTGCAAGTAATACCGTCTTTGACCACTGGTGAAATTGCTCAATCTATTCCTCCTAATTTTTATTCTCTCATGTCTCAGGCTTTGGAGCTTTTGCAGCCCATGCTAGAAGTTTCTACCCAAGCTTCAAAGTGTAAGAAGCGTACTGGGTCTGTCTTTCTACCGGATGAGGAAGCAGGTCCTTCAAAGATCAGTAAGCTGGCGGAAAGTTCACTCCAGGAAGGTTTAGGAGGTGAGGACGATGTTGAACAGTCCTCAGATTTAGAGTTGGAAGAGGGAGAGTTGCCAGAGGAAGATCAACAAAGCAGGGTAGTCAGAGTATTTCGTCGTGAAGAATTGCCTGCTTTGATTTCCGAGACTCTTAAGTCTCTTAATATGCCTACTGTTGACTCTGTAGCGGAGGATTCTTTGGAGGATCCGCTTTTGATAGCAGTACGGAAGTCTCAGCGGGTTTTCCCGATTCATAGAGTTTTTAAATCTATGATTCAAGAGGAATGGGATTGTCCGGAATCAGCTCTTCGAGGCTCTAGATCTTTATCTCGTCTTTACCCTCTTTCAGATCAGGACAAGGAGTTTTTTCGCTCTCCTAAGGTGGATGCTGCGGTTGCAGCTGTAACCAAGAAAACTACCATTCCGGTCGAGGGGGCCGCAGCATTAAAGGATGTTCAGGAAAGGAAATTAGACACCTTGCTTAAGCAGGTTTTTGATATTAGCGCTCTTTCCTTGCAGGCCTCAATAGCTGGAGCCTGGGTTGCTAGAGGCTGTCTCCGTTGGTCACAAAAGTTGCAGGTAGATCAGTTAAGTGATCAACTAGATGCGGTATCTCATTTGGAGTCAGGAGCTGCTTATTTGTCAGATATTCATTATGATCTTATCCGGGCACTAGCTAAGAGTATGGCTTCGGTAGTGGCAGCTCGAAGATACCTTTGGTTACGTAACTGGTCAGCTGACGCTTCCTCTAAGTCTCGTCTTAGTAAGTTACCATTTAGAGGTAAACTTTTGTTTGGAGAAGATTTGGAGAAATTAGTTAAAGAGCTTGGGGAGTCCAAGGGTGGTCGTCTGCCTGAGGATAAACCTAGGCAGAACCGTGGTGCTGGTAGTTCCAGAGGAAATGCTAGAGATTTTCAGAGATTTTGAAATCGTTTTATACAACCCCAACGAGGAAGATTCACAACTAGGGGTCAAGGGTTTCGTAATTTCAGAGGGGCTTGAAGAGGTTTCACTCAATTCCAGTCCTCAAATGTTAAAAAGTCACAATGAGATGAGACAGACTCAGGCAGGATGTAGTCCCGTGGGAGGAAGATTGCGGTATTTTTATCCTGCCTGGGTCAAAATTACCACAGATCAGTGGGTTTTAGAAATCATTCGAGAAGGCTATGCGTTAGAACTACTCAGACCCGTGTCAGATTCCTTTGTCCAATCTCCTTGCAGTACTCCGCAAGAAGTGCACGCAGTCAAGCAGACTCTGCATCGGTTGCTACAGCTAAAAGCGGTAATACCTGTTCCTATGGAACAGTGCGGACTTGGTCGATACTCAATTTACTTTGTAGTGCCAAAGAAAGAGGGTACTTTTCGTCCAATTCTGGATTTAAAGAGAGTAAATCGGTGTTTACGAGTTACGCATTTCAGAATGGAGACACTTCGCTCTGTCATCGCGGCAGTAAGAGCAGAGGAATTCCTAACTTCATTGGATCTGACAGAAGCTTATCTTCATATCCCAGTACGAGAGGATCATCAAATGTTTCTTTGATTCGCTCTGCCTATGGGGCATTTTCAATTTCAGGCGATGCCCTTCGGTCTAGCAACAGCTCCACGTACGTTCACCAAAGTAATGGTGGTAGTAGCGGCAGCACTACGCAAAGAAGGAATATGTGTACATCCTTATTTAGACGATTGGCTGATTCGAGCAAAGTCAAAACAGGAGAGTCTGCAGGTCACTGCTCGAGTAATTCAGCTGATGGAGAGTCTGGGCTGGGTAGTCAATTTTGCAAAAAGCAAGTTAGAGCCCACGCAGACTCTAGAATACTTAGGAGCACGTTTCGAAACTGCAAAAGCCGCTGTTTTCCTTCCAAGTCACAGAGTACAGAGTCTAAAGGAATTAGTAAGTCGTTTCTTGGACAGGCAGGCTCCGACTGTGTGGCATTATCTTCAATTGCTAGGCACGATGGCGGCCACTATCGAGGTAGTACCGTGGGCCAGGGCCCATATGCGTGCTTTGCAAGGCTCTCTTCTACAGCGTTGGTCTCATCAGAAAGATGCGTTGACTTGACGTCTAATCTGTCCTCTAGAAGTTCGGAAAGATCTTCTTTGGTGGTTAGACATGGAACATCTGGAGGCAGGTATGCCTCTGGAACCTCCAACGTGGAATTTGCTAATGACAGATGCAAGCCTCACGGGATGGGGTGCTCATTTTCAAGGCAGGTTTGTTCAAGGCCTCTGGTCACCGGAGGAACAGACTTGGTCCATCAACTGCCTAGAGATGAAAGCGGTGAGTTTGGCGTTACAGAAGTTTCAGGAAGTTCTCAGTCATTCGGCAGTAAGAGTGCTATCCGACAATGCAACGACGGTAGCTTACATAAATTGTCAGGGAGGAACAGGCACTGTATCACTGCAAGAGGAGGCGAGTCAACTTTTGAAGTGGGCGGAGAGCAATCTCCTAGCTCTATCCGCTCAACATGTTGCAGGAGTAAACAATATAGAAGCGGATTTTCTAAGTCGTCACAGAGTAGATCCAGGGGAGTGGCAGCTTCACCCGGACATATTTGCGTTGTTGGTACAGCGATGGGGAAGTCCTTTAATGGATCTGATGGCAACTTTCGCGTCAGCACAGGTAGCGAGGTTTTTCAGCAGAAGGCGAGAAAGAATGTCAGAAGGCCTCGATGCCTTGGCCCAAAGGTGGCCGGAGAACGGTCTCCTTTATGTGTTTCTGCCATGGACTCTGATAGGGCGTGTTCTACAACGGGTGGAAAAACATCGAGGTCGAGTGTTGTTGATAGCACCCGATTGGCCAAGAAGGCCGTGGTATGCGAATCTACTATGTTTATGTTTATTGGGCTTGATAAAACCGCCTTTCAAGTACAATCAAGGCGGTGTACAGTAAAAAGTCACATAAAATCCGTCCGAAGCTGGAGGATAAAATAAGAAATGAGAAATGTACAATAATAATAATTATATAAAAATTAACCAAGTTAAAAACACCAAGTATAAATTTTAACAATTATAAAGGACAGAGAGAGAGGAAAGAAAGAAAGGGAAGATAACTAATACAGGACAGAACAGGAGAAGGGGATTAAATCACATACAGAGGAGGACATCATACAAAAGGAGAGGGAATATCAAACGCTAGGGAGAACAGGTGAGTTTTCAGGTTGTGCTTGAAGGTAGTGTGAAGTGGTTCAAGACGAAGGGCGGAAGGAAGGGAATTCCAGAGGGCGGGGCCAGCAAAGTAGAAAGCAGAGAGACGAGTGAACTGTAAGTGAGCTCGGGAGGGTGGAGGAAGAGAGAGACGATTAAGGTGAAAGGAACGGGGGGTGTGCCTAGGGGAGTGGAAAGAGAGTAGATCAGCCAAATATGAGGAGGTTCCAGTATAAAAGATCTTATGTATTAGAATCAACATCTTATATTGAGAACGAAAAGAAACAGGTAACCAATGAAGATGAGAAAGTAGGGGGGTGATGTGATCACGAATGGTGGAAGAGGTGATAAGGCGAGCAGCAGTATTTTGTATCCTTTGGAGTCTAGCTATCTGATTTTTCGGGAGACCAAGAAATAAAGAATTAAAGAAATCGACCCGAGACATGACCAAAGATAGAACCAGTGTAGTTAGGGCAGAAGGAGAAAGAAAAGGACGAACGGAACGGATCTGACGAAGGAAGATAAAGGAGGTTTTGGCAATGTGAGAGATATGGGTGCGGAAAGATAGGTCAGAATCAAAATGAACACCTAGATAACGAAACGTGGAGACTAGGGGAACTGGAGTACCAGAGAAGGAGGGAGCCAGTGAAGGGGAGGGACCACCATAAGAAAACCAAATAGCAAGAGTCTTAGTCAGATTCAGATGAAGACAGTTAAGAGTAAGCCAGTGAGCAACAGAAGAAAGACAAGAGTTCAGGGGAGAAAGATCGGGACATGAGGAGGAAGTATGGTGAAGCAAGAGAATATCATCGGCATAGAAGAAAGCTGATATACCGGACTGCTGGATAAGAAGAGCAAGAGGGGCCAGAAAAAGGTTGAAAAGAAGGGGTGCAAGGACAGAGCCCTGGGGGACCCCGCAAGCGAGACGGTGTGAGTCAGAAGGGGGGACTGCAGATGAAGAAGAGAGAACTGCACAGGAGCGGGAAGAAAGGAAGGAGTGAAACCAGTGATGAACAGTGCTACAAAGACCAGCTTCCCGAAGACGGTGAAGAAGAAGGGAGTGGTCAACAAGATTGAATGCAGCTGAAAGATCCAGGGCAACCGCCACCGAAACATCACCACGATCATGTGCTACATGTAGTGCATTAGTGAAAGCTATGCCCGGGGCGGAAACCAGACTGACGGGGATGAAGATAGTTAGTGGAATCAAGATGGTGGGAAAGCTGAGCAAAAACAAATTTTTCCAGAAGTTTGGACAAGAAAGGAAGATTAGACACCGGCCGATAATTAGAAGGAAGTGAGGGATCAGAAGGATTCTTTAGGATAGGATGAACCAAAGCGTGCTTCCAGGGTTTAGGAAAGATTCCCGTGGCAAGACTAGAGTTGAACATAGTGAGAATATAAGAAAAACAGCCAAGAGAGGAAGTGAGAAGCCAAGATGAGGGGATAGGATCAAGCGAACAGAAAGTTTTCTTGGAGGAGGAAATAAGATGATGGAGTTCAGGTGCTGTAATGGGGGAGAAAGTAGCCCAGAAGTGAGAAAGTTGAAAAACTGGTGGGGGGGAAGGAAAGGGGGGAGGAGAGGTAATAGGGACAGGACAAGAAGGTAGGGAATCCCGTAGGGAATTAACTTTAGAGGTAAAGAAGGAGGCCAAGCGGGAAGGGGAGGGATGGGATTGAACTGCGGGGGCCCGAGGATGAGGCGCGTAAAGAAAGAAGAGATCGAAAGGTGGAGTACAGGTGACGGGTCTGATTGGGAGCAAGAGAGATTGCAGTGGAGAAGTAATCACGCTTTGCAGAATGAAGCTGAGAGCGGTAATATGAATGGTGAGACTTAAAGTTGGATAGATGAATAGGAGAAGGATCCTTGCGCCATAGGTGTTCGGCCCTCCTTAGGTGAGTCCGAAGTAACCGTAGGCCATGGTGGTACTACATCTGCTAGCGGACATTCCATGGAGGATTCCAGTTCGGGAAGATCTTTTACTACAGGGTCCATTACGCATGCCTCTGGTAGCTTGATTCTCTCTTACGGCATGGCTCTTGAAAGGGCTAGGTTGACGGCCAAAGGTTACTCGTCAGCGGTCATTTCTACTTTGCTAAAAGCCCGTAGACGTTCCACTTCGCTAGCGTACATTCGTGTTTGGAGAATTTTTGAAGCATGGTGTGAAGATCGAAAGATAACACCGTTAAGGGCCACGGTATCATGTCATTTATATGGTGCCACCTGCCTCTTTCATTCGTATGACTCCAGGCTAACACATCTAGCTCTCGAAAAGATTTTTATCATGTTGCAACAAAAGAGAAGCTTGTGAAGGGCTTCACTGGAGTTTGCAAGGGTGGGGCAGGATGGGGGACAGCACGGTAATCACTTGGACAGGGAGGACTAAAAAAGGTTGCACCAGCCCTGTTGCAATCCATAAATTTGGTTTTAACAAGCCACAAACATTGGCCCAGAATCTTTTTGAACATGCTTCCTTTTCCTCATTGCAGATGGAGTGGAAGATTCATTTCCTCGCTGATATCTGTTTAAAAACCTTATTATTGGGGTAAAAATAATTGACTAGAACTACACTATTCTACAACACAGTTGCAGTATTTGGAGCTTTCAGAACTTACTTATGATTATTACTTTTTAACATGTTTAGAGATCATGCAGAGCGTGGCTCATGGTATTCTTTCCCACCTCTCCTGTATGTGTGTATAGCTTTATATCCTGCATTTTCTAGGAAAGCTGAATTGTAAATGTACTGATTTATGAATCCACATGAACGATGCGCAAATAGACAATAACCAGGGTGGAAGCCTTGACAATTGGTGCTACTGCTCATCAGTTTCAAACTTGCACTTCTTTTTGTTTTAAATCTTTTTGAAAATAGAGCCTATAGGTACCAGTCTTCTCCCTTAACCTAAACATTCCCTCTGCCTCTCCTAAATGTGTATAACAGATCAGGTGTGGTGAAAGAATGCATGCAATTTCACCTGGATAAAGGGAATTGCAAACATCTCTGTGCACCCACATAAAAGTCTTGAACATTCTCCTCTCCTTGTACTTGATCTTTAAGTTTTGCTGCATACAGAACATCTAAGGTATAGTCAGGGCATTGCGAGGATGATGCTTTAGTGTTCTTCTGTCTTGCAATATGTCACTAAGGCAAAGTAAGATACGACATCACAAAGGAACATTGTGATAGTGGTGTGGCAACAGAAGATATAAGAGCACGCTTCAGCCAAAGTTCCTTTGTGGGTTTGAGATAGGAGCTATTGGTGGTGTGAGAGTACAGGTTGGTTAGTGATTAGTAGTTTCTTTGATCTTTTGGGCTTTTTTTGTTTTTCTTGTTTTTTTTTTCTTGTATTATTTTATTTTATTTTGGGGGACAGGGTGAGTAGTTGTGGGAGAGGTAGATTTTGGAGTGGCGTATTTTGCAGGGTGGGAAGGCAGTTGCGGGAGGGGGTAGTTTTTTAGAGCAGGGTATTTTGTGGGGTATAGCAGTTGTGAGAGGGGTTAGTTTTTTAGAGTGTTAGTTTTTAGAAGAATTAGTATTAGCTAGTGTTAGTGTTAGTTTTAGTGTTAGTGTTAGTTTTTATAGGGGTAATAGTTTGCAGGGTGTTGTTAGTGTGGGGTATTTTGCAGGGTTGTGGGTTAAGGTGGGGTTACGGGAGGGAGTAGTTTGTATTTTGCAGGGTGGTGGGGCTGTTGCGGGAGGGGATAGCTTGTTAGAGTGGGGTATTTTGAAGGGTGGGGTCGTGGTTGCGGGATGGGTAGTTTTTGTATTTTGAGCCATCTACAGAAGGGTTTTTGGAGAGGCTTGAAAAGGTATTGCGAGCATTGTGAGCTGGCCAGGGATTCGGTTCTATTCTTTTGTGTAGTGGACCAGAAGACACAAAAGTAAGTATGATACTTTCATAGGAAATTATTGTAAGTGGATTGCGTTGCATGAGTAGTGAGTAGTTGTATATGGGCACTTAGAGCAAACAGCTCCTAGCTCTCAGAAAAATCAACCCAGTTTCTGGAGGTTAGCATGATAGACCTGGAGAAGCTAAGGGAGACAGAGAGGTGTACAGAGGACATAGTCCCATCTCTACTCTGACAACCCCTGTGCTACTTTGGAGGGGAAGGGTCACCTGAAAGAGAGCATCATCTTGGTGACATAGGAAGGAACCCTTTATCTAGGACCTACCCTCTGAGTGTTGTGGTATCCTTTCAAACCGAGGATGTGTTTCCAGGGCCATGTGCCTAGAACTTAGATGCATGGGTGCTGGTGGATATGAGGATCATTTGGTAAATTGCTTGTCTAGTGCAAAGGTTGCAGATCTCATGCATCACCTGGATAGAAGTTTAGATAGTCCTGGAGTGGAGCCAGCTGTTTTGGTACATGTGGGTACTGTCATAGAGCGGATGCTAATGAAAGTGAAGACTTAGAAAAAAACGCTGTCTTTCACAAAACAAATGATGTGCAGAAGATGCAATTGCCCTGCAGCACAGCTAGAGGGAGCAGGCGAAAACTTACAGAGGTTGAGTTAACACACCCGGCTGATGATTCTGCAGAAGTTATCAGTTGCGCCTGAAAAGTAGCCCCGGGGAACTCAAACGTGAAATGCCTTTATAAGCAGAAGGCTAGTGCAGGAGGAGGAAGGAGGAGAAGGGGAGCTGAGACAGCCAGGAACAGCAGCCCAGCCAAGGCAAGCAGCACAAGGACAGCAGGAGCTGGAAGAGGAGCAGAAGGAGCCAGAGAGAAAGACGGGCGGTGGAGAGTCAGTCCGGAGAAAGACTTGGTAGCAGGAGACCTCAGAGGTAAAGAGCTCAGAAGGAGAGAGCCATACCTGGAGAGAGGCCTACGCTCGCCAGAAGACCCTGAAACAGGATTGAAAGTCTCCAGAAGGAAAGGTACTGATAGCAGAGTTACCTATACCAGGAAGAAAGGAAGTCTGGATTCCTCACCAGGTTTTCCTAGGCTACAGAAAGGTCGAGCAGTGCCCAGAAGCTTCCAAGAGAAAGTCTGCCAAAGAGACTGTGTCCTGAGAGAAGTGCCTGAGAAGGAAAACTCCAGTTATACCGGCTACAGGAAGCCAAGGTATGGTGACACTTTATTCATAAAGAGAAGCTCAGCTCCTAGAAACTCTTGTAAAGCAGATATCCAGTTTGAAAGGAAAAGAAGCAGGCCAGAGTTTTATAAGCCAGGACGTAAGGGCATGGGAACAAGCCATGCTTATTTGAGAGCCCTAGAACAGCCTTACTGGAAACAAGGGAATAGAAACAGTGACTGGCAAACTATAGCGGCCAGGGAAAGCTCCAATTCAGACGGAGATAACAATGACCCAGAGCCCATGCAGATAGCACTTGAGGATCCTATTCCCTTATCTCAAGACGAATTAATGGATTGCTCCATTTGTATTGCGGGCAGTTTTGAATCACTCCCTGAACTGTGAGTTATACAGACATTGCTTTGAGAATACTCCTGTTTGTGCTGAATGAAAGAGGAATGTTCACTCCTTTGTTTTGCTCTAAAGTTTGAAGGAATCCTGGGTTAAATCCTGTGAAGTTTGTAACAGTTTACCTCTTTACTTATGTTGTGGTGGAAGCCTGAAATGAAGGACTTTCTGTATTTCTGTATCTCAGCGAACCTTTCGCGTTAAAAGGGAAATAAAAGCCTTATTTACCCTCTACTTGGCATACACAATTTATTCACATAAGGAGCAGGACTACAAAGACCAAGATACCCTTGCCTTAAAAGAGCCCTCTACTCCCAGAAAATAATAATATGCTCAACCTACCCTTACAGCCACTGGCCACCAGGGGGGGCTGATGACAGTACCTATGATAGAAGAAGGTGCAGAAGAGAGCTTCTGCAAGCCCAATTTTGATTTTTAGGTAGAAAGTTGAAATTCAGAATCTGCAGGGTAGGATTCTCAGAAATGCTCCCTGTTTCTCATGTAAGGCTCTAAAGGCAAGCAGAGATCTGGAGTCTGAATGCATGGATGAGACAATGGTGCAGGGAATAGGCTTTCGGATTACTAGGAACTGTGCAGCATTTTGGGTAAGTGGGAGCCTTTTCCAAAAGGAAGGGCTCCACCTTAACCAGACTGGAACAAGGCAAATAGCACTAACCTTTAAAAGGAGACAGAGCAGATTTATGGTTGCTCAGGAGTGCATGGTTTGGAATGATATATTTTTGAGGAATACTAACAAAACAGAGAAGTTAGGGCATCCCAATAGAGAGGTTACAGTAAAGTTAAAGTAGCTCAAGTGCCTTTATGTAAAGAACAGACAGAGTTTATAGAATGCAAATTACTCTTGTCAACTGATGAACAGGTTATTCATATGAACAGACATATTGTTTATTGTTTATAATCACTTGATATACCGCCTCCCATTACATCGAGGCGGTTTACAATAAAACTATAAAATACATAAAATGGTTAAAAAAGAAAAGGAAAATAACAATACTTTAAAAAATACTCTTTTTCCTTAAAAAGGATAGGAGAAAAAGAAGGCCAGGATAGAGAAGAAATATTGCAAATAGGAGCAAATCAGAGGGGAAGCAGAAATCACTGGAGAAGATTAAAATCAGTAGAGAAAAAATGTGTTTTAAGACGGGAGCGGAAAGTAGGCATGGACTGTTCTAAATGGAGGTCAGTGGGGAGGGAGTTCCAAAGAGCCAGACCAATGTAAAAAAAGGCTGATTGCCGGGTAGAGTGAAGGTGAGCTTGAGAGGGAGAGGGGAGGTGCAAGCGATTAATATGAACTGAACGGAGACTGCGGGTGGGAGTGTGAAAGGTTAATAGATCGGATAAATACTGAGGGGTGTGCAGATAAATAGCCCGATGGACATACTTGGAAATGTTGTTGTTGTTAAGTGCTGTCGAGTCGGAGTCGACTCATGGCGACCCTCTGGACAGCTGTCCTAAATTGTGCTCGGTCTTCAGTCAGGCAGCTCATTGTTGACAGACTGGTACCCGTAGCTGCTGTTATTGTATCAATCCATCTCATTGCTGGCCTTCCTCTTTTGCGTTGACCTTCTATCTTGCCAAGCATGATGTCTTTCTCTAATGGTCTCTCTCTTCGCATGATGTGTCCAAAGTATGAAAGTTGAAGTCTTGTCATCTGAGCTTCTAAAGAAAGCTTAGGTTTGATCTCCTCTAGTACCGACTGGTTTGTTCTTTGGGCAGTCCATGGTATACACAGTATTCGCCGCCAGCACCATAATTCAAAGGCATCAATTTTCTTCCTGTCTATCATTTCACTGTCCAGCTTTCACATCCATATGATGTTATTGAAAATACCATGGCTTGAACAAGTCAAATATTTGTATGGAGGGAGACATCTCTGCTCTTGAGAATCTTGTCTAAGTCTTTCATAGCCATTCTGCCAAGAGCAAGGCGTCGTTGGATTTCTTGACTGCTTGTTGCTTCTTTATTGATAGTTGATCCAAGTAGGTTAAAGTTGTTCACGATTTCAATTTCTTCTTCAACGGTGAACCTATTGATTATGCCAGTTGTCATGATCTTTGTCTTCTTTACATTAAGGTGCAGGCCCATTTTGAGACTATGTTCTTTGATCGTGAGAAGCAAATGTTTCAGATCATCTTCACTTTCAGCCAGTAATGTGGTATCATCAGCATAGCGAAGGTTGTTGAAGAGTCTTTCACCAATCTTCACACTTCTGTTGTATTCATACAATCCTGCTTCTCTGATGATTTGTTCTGCATATAAATTAAACAGGTAGGGGGAAAGTATGCAGCTTTGTCTTATACCTTTGCTTATTTTAAACCATTCTGTTTCTCCTTGTTCAGTTCGAACTGTTGCTTCTTGATCAATGTACAGATTGTGCAAGAGAACGATCAGGTGTTCTGGTATAACCATGCTTCTTAATGTGGCCCAGAGTTTCTCATGGTCTGTGGTGATATGGGACACTCTAGATCCAGCTCCCAATTCTGCCCAAGACCAACCATAGATAACCTCTTACTGTCTCTTACAGCAGCATAAAAATTAGACATACTACCTTTTGTATTTATACGGTTGTCCACGGTCTTCAAAAGCTCCCACTGTTCCACAATCTTATTAGGGTCACCTATACAGTCTTTTAGACAGTGAATTAACTGCACCCATTGAAAGAAGCATGTCTCCAGGATGCCAAATTCCTTCTGGAGGTCTACAAACGATTTCCAATCCTTTCCAGTTACTAATTGCCCTATGGTCCAAATACCCACTTTTTGCCATACTTTCCAAGCAAAGGACTTGTGCCCTAATGGGAAGGAGGGCAGATGTCCTTTCTTCTTGATCTAAGACACTTGCCAACATTTGAAAGGCTCTCTGGGTGGCTTGGACTGTTCTCAAGCCACCATCCCACTCTGAGAACTGCATGCCCATCAACAGATACATGGGGATAGGGCTAGTCAACCTTTCTTCTATCTCGGCCCAAACCAGTTTATGCCCTTTGGGGTTGTTATTAAGCCAGTTGGCTCCCTGTTTTAGCAGCAAAGCATTATGGTACCAACTAAAATCAGGGAATTGCACCCCCCCCTCCTGTTTACTTGCCTTTAGTTTCTTAATAGCTATCCTAGGGGGGCTTTCCTTGCCAAAGAAACTTTGTTAAACTGTGCTCCAGCGACTTATAAAATTTGGTGGGGAATGTCAACGGAATCATTTCTAAAATATAGTTCACCTTTGGCACTAAAACCATTTTTATGGAGTCCAGTCTTCCCCACCAGGATAAATGCAATGGGGACCATTTCAGTGTAAAGGACTGAACCGTCTCTTTTAGAGTATTCAAATTTAACTTCACCATTTCTTCCACGGATGGACAGAACTTCAGCCCTAAATACTTGATAACCAGAGGTTCCCATTTAAACGGATATTGTGTTACCATGGATGAAAAGGAAAATTGATTCATAGAGAACACTATTGACTTTTCCCAATTTATTTTATATCCGGACAGCTTTGCATATGCATTGATCACCTCTAATACCTTACCAATTCTATGGGGTTGGATGAATAGTAACAAATCATCCGCTTAGGCGGAGAGTTTTAGTTGCATCCCAACCACCTCTATTCCCTGTACCTCATTGGACTGTCTTATTAAGATCGCTAATGGTTCCAACGCAATATTGAACAACAAAGGGGATAGGGGGCAACCCTGCCTTGTTCCTCTGTTTAGCGAGAAAGGAGTAGAAAGGGACCCATTAACCAGTATTCTAGCAGTGGGGGAAGAATATAATAATTGTATCGATTGCATAAAGGACTTACCGAACCCAAACCACTCTAATACCTGGTTTAGAAAGCCCCATTCTAGTCGATCAAAGGCCTTCTCTGCGTCCACCGAGAGGCCGATCAGAGGTTCCTGTAGATCCTCCTCAACTGTTAACAAGTTTACCAGAAGCCGAGCATTGTCAGCTGTGGAACGCACAGGGATGAACCCACATTGGTCGGGATGAATTAGAAATGGTATCACCTTTATCAACCTATGAGAAAGAATTGAAGAGAACATTTTATAGTCCGCATTTAGTAGGGAGATCGGACGATAATTTTCAACTCTTTGCGGGTCTCTCCCTGGTTTTTCCAGGACAACTATAGTGGCTTCACTAAAGGAACCTATCTCGGGAGCTTGGCCGAGGAGAGACTGATAGTATAGCCAAAGGTAAGGGAGAATTTCCTCAGCAAACACCTGATAAAACTTTATCGGGATTGCATCAGGACCCGCGGCTTTGCCCTCCTTCATGCCATTTAGACTCTCTCTGATCTCCTTAACCGATAATGATGCTTCAAGCTCTTCCTTCTGAGTAGGCGATAGTAAAGGGTGCGGTAGCTGACTAAACAGCTCCTGAAAAGCACGAGGATTAGCATTAGCTTCCAAAGAATATAGGTTGTTATAGAACACCCGAAACGCTTCCGCCATTTCACCATCCTTTGTGGAAAGTCCCAGGGAGTCATTCTGAATAGCTTCAATTCTATTTTTAGAAGGCCTGGGTGTTAGCATACGTGCCAACAAGTGGCCTGCTTTGTTGCTCTCACAGTAATGACTTTCCTAAGACTTTTGCGACAACACCACAGCCTCTGAGCTCACAATATCGTTATATTGATACCTAAGCTTTTGAAGATGAATTAGTATACAAAGGTCCGCCCTTGTTCTCAGCAGCCTCTCTCCTGCTAGGATTTGGGTTTCTAATTCTAATAGCTTCCCTTTCTTCTCTCGTGCCGCCCTGATTTTATAACTCATGGTTTCGGCGCGGATTACTGCTTTAAACGCCTCCCACCAAGCCCATCCCGACTTATCGTTGAGGGAATTTATTTCAAAGTAACTCCTAATCACCTTCCTAATTCCTTCACAATACACTGGATCATGCAAAAATTCCCTGGGAAAGAACCATGTTGTCTTATAGTTGGAATTGTCATCCCTAATTACCGACATAATTATAGCCGCATGATCTGAAATATGCATGCCACATATGTCGGCTTGGGTGACGGATGAAATCAATGTTTTTGATATTAAAAAAAATCTAACTGCGAATGAGAACCATGGGGCAACCATGTACTGCCTGTCTTTCGGGTGCCACAATCTCCATATGTCTGAAAGACTATTAGATTTCATAGTAGAGAGGAGAACCGTGGCCGTCTTACCTTGACTATAAGATCGGTAGGGTTGCCGAGCCAGAAGCGGATCCAGTGTTAAATTAAAGTCCCTCCCAATGACCCATTCATATGATGCCCACTCATGAACTTCTTCCGCCAACCTCTGGAAAAATTTTACATCATCCTTGTTGGGGCCATATACATTCATGATAGCCAACTTATGGCTGCCTATCTGTAATAGAGTTTTAGACCATCTTCCCTCCACGTCTGCCCTATTCTGGATAATTTTTGGGTCTAAATATTTATTGACTAAAATGGCTACCCCGTTCTTCTTGGATAACGCAGGGGAATGACCTACCAGGAGATATTTCCCTAGCCCAAGTTTCCTTGTTTCCACAGTTGATAAGTGAGTTTCCTGTAGGAGGACTATGTCTGCAGCTTGATTGCTGCAATAAACTAGAATCTTTTTCCGCTTTATTGGGTTACTTATGCCTTTGATGTTCAAAGATAAAAACTTAATTGGCTTCATGGAACAAGATCATCGTAATAAAGAGAAGTTAAGGATACCAAAGCACATAGAGCATACCAGCAGCTACCAGTTACTATCTTTACAGGCCCCCAGGGAGACACCACCTTTCTTAAATATAGAACAGAAAATGGGTGAGCCATCTCTACTAGACTGCCACACGACCTCGCCCTTTACATATTTTCTGTATCCCCTTAACCCAAGTCCAGACAGCGTTACATATCTTTTCCCATATAAACCATTAATCATTTCCCCCTTCCCCACCCCTACCTCCCCCATCAACTTTTTACATTTCCCCCACTTAAAACCAAATGCAACTATACTCCATCTATTGTCTACTGATGTAAAGTTTCTTTTTTTTAAAATGTAAAGTCAGAGTAATATGCTTAGCTCCAGAATGTATCTTTCCAGCTGGAAATATGCCGTGTATGCACGCTGGCCAGCAATTAGGATTAAATAACATTGTCAACTCTCCGAAGCATCGATGGAGACAAAACTTGCCCGAGGTTTCCATTCTTCCTAAGGCAATACTGCTGCACTCACTGCATTAAGGCTGATTCTTTCTCCTCTAGGAAGGCCTGTAGTGCCATTGGGTCCTCAAAGGTTCGTGTTTGATTGTGCAGGGTGATTCTCATCCTCACAGGAAAAAATAATCCATTTCTGGCTTGCAATCTCTGTAGTCTGGGTCGAAATGCTAGGAGCTGCTTACGCTTCTCCACAGTTATTTTACTAAAGTCCAGGTATTTTATTTATTTTTATTTATTTGCAGTCTCTTTTATACCGCGCTATTCGACATCAGTGCGGTTTACAATGAACATAAGAGTTGCACATCTCAATTTCGTGATTTGTGCTTACAGTGAAACAGGTATAATAACTTGGGTATACATTAAACAGGAAAATTAAACTTGGGTATGCATTAAGCAGGTATAACAGGTAAAATAGGGTATAAATAACCAGTCCCTTAACAAGGAGACACGATGAATAAATACAGTCTACTTTATGCACCAATATAATGAGTTATGCGGCACTGCATAAGTTTCTCATGGTGGTTGGAGGGGAAGGTGTGATTGCGAGTGATCAGTCTGGGAATGTGACGTGCATGAGTTTGAGGTGCTGCATTGAGATGTGAGAGTGGGTGAGTGTGAGGGGAAGACTGCAACATCGTAGTGATGAAGAAAGAGGTGCCGTTTCAGTGCCTTCCTAAATTGGGAGAGTTCACTGATGGTTCTGATAGTTGCTGGTAATGCATTCCAGCAGGATGGAGCAAAGAAGGAGAAGGCTCTGGATCTAGTGAATTGAGAACACTTCGTGCTTGCCTTAGGTAATATGAGAGTATTTGCGGCATTCGATCTCTTTGCTCGATTGTGAGGTGTGATTGAAATTAGGTCAGTAATGGCAGTAGCAGGGTATTTCTTGATGGCTTTATGGGTCATAATTAGGATCTTGAATGAGATCCTGGCTTGTATGGGTAGCCAGTGCAATTGTTTTAGTATTGGGGTAATATGAGAACTTCGAGGCTCCATGAAGGATTCTTGCAGCTGAATTCATTGCAAGTTGTAAGGGGTTAGTCGTGCACTTAGGTAGACCATACAAGATCGCATTGGCATAGTCAAAGTGAGGCATTATTAGGGCCTGAAAGACAGTTCGGAAGTCATCAGGTTCTAACAGTTGACGCAGATTGCGGAGGGTCCGGATTTTATGGTAGACCGACTTTGTTATGTTTTTGATATGAGCCTTCATATTAAGTTGCTGATCAAGCGTTACACCTAGGTATCTTACTGTAGTCTTGCATATGATCTCTGCGTCACGAACCTTGATAGACAGGGGTGGAGTAAAAGCCGGATTCCTGGTTACGAAGAGGGCTTCTGTCTTTTTGAAATTTAACTTAAGCATTTGTGCATTTAGCCAGTCTGTGACAGCGTCAAAGCACCTGATAAGTGGGGATAGTTCAAGATGTTCTGTCGAAATTGGCATGTACATCAAGACGTCGTCAGCATAGACCAGGCAGTTGATATTAAATGATTGGATGAGATCACAAATGGGTTGCATATAGACATTGAATAGCAAGGTGGATAGAGATGAGCCCTGTGGAACACCTTTAGTTTGGGGGAAGGAATAGGAGTTGGAGGGGCCAGAACGGACATGTTGCCAGCGATCAGTGAGGTATGAAGCACACCATGACAAAGTTGAAGCGTGAACTCCCTTCTCTCTGAGGCGTAGCAGGAGAACTTCGTGGTCTACGATGTCGAATGCGGCGGCAATGTCCATGAAGATTAGTGCAAAACCTTGTCTGATGTTATCGAGACCTAAGGTTATGGTGTTGAATAAGGTTGTGAGTAATGTTTCAACACCATGTGCTTCGCGAAATCCATGCTGGCAGGGATGCAGGGGTGCATTAGTATCTATGTGATCTTGTAATTGGCGTTGGGTAATCTTTTCAATGATTTTTGATAGGAGAGGTATGCTGGAGATAGGCCTGTAGGATTCCATCATCGAAGGGTCCAACTTACTGTTTTTTAGGAGTGGTCTGATAGCCGTCTGTTTCAGGCTTCGAGGAAATGTTCCAGTAGAGAACGATACATCAATCAATTTGGATAGGTAGAAGGCGAGGTTATGTTCCTCGTACTTTACTGGTGATCTTGCCTTGGCCTCCGTCATTATTTGTGCAACATGGGAGTAGCGAAGCAGCCGCATAATCAATGGGTGCGGCTGCCGAGCGTGCGGCCCAGCTTGAGTGGGGAGCCGATGTGCCCTATCTATTTTGAAGGCCTGGGCAAATTGTATATGAAGAATCTTGGGGATAGTTTTTTCCAGAAAATCCATTATCCGCACTCTCTGGCAGCCCCACTAATCGTATGTTGTTTCTATGCGCTCTATTATTTTGATCCTCCAGGCTTCTCTCTAGTAGCTCAATCCGCTTGCAATTTTTTGCAACTTTTTGCAAAGGCGCTTCATGGGCAGCCATTTTGCCTTCCTCCTCCTCCATTTTAAAAGCAAGGGAAGATATTTGTTCCTTCAATTCTTTCAGTTCCAAGATGTCTACTTGGACTCCTGCCAGCGTTTCCCCATTGGCAGCCACTATCTCCTTTACTGCTTTTATCTCAAACAGAATCTCCTGGAGCCCATCAGCATTTTCGTGGGGGTTCGCAGGTTTCTGTGGGGAAGGCGGATCAGGTTTCGGCCTCTTCACCCCTGCATTCGCAGTTGCGCCATAATCTAACCTTGTAGGTTTGCTAGCAGCCATACCCCCTTCACTCGGGGTCGAAGAGAGGAAAGTGAAGTTTGTATTTTCTCCTTGGGGATCAGAGATTAGGCAGGATTCAGTGGAGGGCTCCAATTATGTGGCCATCTTCGTTCGATGCAGGCTCCGCCTCCCTGCGATTGTCTTTCTTTCACCTCTGGCTTTAGCTTCTCTGCGTTTCTGGGCAATTTTCAGAGTTTCTTCCGTCATCCATTTTGGCCGTTTTTGCTTTTTCACCTTTTGTAGAGACTTCTCGCTTTCTTCCTTCTTGATGTTATTCTATAACTCTTCTGGAGCTCTGTCATATGTATCTAAAGCAGCAAATCGATTTTGCAGGCAGTCTTTAAATTCCAGTGGTATATTCTCAAGGTCATATTTTGCTGTATTCATGAGTGGTTTGCTCTTTTTCAACTTTAGCTTGAGTTTGCATACTAGTAGTTGATGATCTGTACCACAGTCAGCTCCAGGTTTTGTCTTTGTTGATATTATAGAGCTTTTCCATCGTTGACTTCCACAGATGTAGTCAATTTGATCTTTATACAGTCCATTGGGTGAAGTCCATGTGTACAGTCGCCGCTTGTGTTGCTGGAAGAAGGTGTTTGAGATGAATAGATCGTTGGTCTTGCAGAATTCTATCAGTCTTTCTCCAGCTTCGTTTCGGTTGCCAAGTCAATATTTTCCAACCACTTTGCTTTCTTTGTTGCCAACTTTTGCGTTCCAGTCACCCATGACTATCAGGATATCCTGTTTGCATGTTCTGTCAATTTCAGCTTGTACTTGTTCATAGAACTCTTCAATTTTATTCTCTTCTGCAGCTGTTGTTGGGGCATATACTTGAATTATAGTTGTGCTGAGAGGCATTCCTCGTAGACGAATAGAGATTAAGCGTTCACTGACTGCATTGTATTTCATTACAGTTCTTGCAAGTTTCTTCTTAATTATAAATGCAACACCATTTCTTCTTTGTCTTTCAAAATTCTACTGAAACAGCCCTTGCCAAAGTCTCCAGGGATCTGTTCCTTGCCAAATCCAAGGTTCTTTACTCGATTCTGATCCTTCTTGACCTTTTGACACTGGTGATCACCACCTTCTTCTTGATACTCTGTTTTCAGAGCAAATCTGGTAGCTTTATCGGCGGCTCATGTGGCGGGAGTAGACAATGTAGAGGCCGATTTTTTGAGTCGTGTCAGGGTGGACCCAGGAGAGTGGGTTCTCCATCCGGAGGTGTTCGAGATGCTGGTGTGAGAGACCTTAGACAAGCTGCTGGGTCTCAATGCAGGAGGTACTGGCACCACTGCATTGAGACCCAGCAGCCTGTCTTAAGGTCTCTCGCACCACTTCGAACTTGCCGTGTGCCTTGCATGGAGATTGCATGAAAGAGTCGACCACCGGGCATTCAAATTCGAGCGCATATCCTTCGCGAATGACCTCCAACACCCACTGATCTGATGTGACTTGGACCCAGGCATGATAGAAGTCCCGTAACCGACCTCCCACGGGCCCCTGCCCTACCTGGGCCCTCCTGACTTCATTGTGATTTTCTAAGGTTCGAGGAAGAGGAGGCTGAAAATCCTCTGCCCGCCCCTCGAAAGCCTTGATTTCTATAGGGGAAACGACCTCTCTGAAACTGACTGAACCGCGGTGACTGGAAATGGCAAAACTCTCGCTGAGGTCCCTTGGCTGCCGGCGCCGAACACCCCTGCTTCTGCTTGTCCTCAGGCAGCCTTCCGCCCTTGGACTCCCCTAAATCTTTCACTAGCTTATCTAAATCCTCTCCAAAAAATATCTTACCTCTGAAAGGCAGCTTACCAAGTCTTGTCTTGGAAGAACCATCTGCTGCCCATTAGCGCAGCCAAAGATAGCATCTTGCTGCTATAACCGATGCCATGCTCTTTGACAACCCACGAATAAGATCATAATGAATATCCGCCAGATAAGCAGCCCCAGATTCCAACCTGGATGTCTCTTCTGCTACTTCCTCCAACTTTCCTCCCTGAATCGAGACCAGCAAAGACAGGTTCTCGCCACCCATGCTCCACAAATAGAAGCTTGAATGGACAGTGCATTGACGTCAAAAACCTATTTCAACAAAGTATCCAATTTTCTATCCTGGGTATCCTTAAGAGCCACACTAACTTCCACTGGAATGGTAGTCTTGGTAACTGCCGACACTGCTGTGTCTACCTTCGGAGACCTAAACAAGTCCCGGTCCTGGTCCACCAATGGATAAAGGCAGGCCATAACTCTGGACCCTTTAATACCTGTCTCAGGCATGTCCCATTCCTCCTGAATCATTTCTCATACAACTCTGTGTACCGGAAAAGCTCTCTGATTCTTCCGAATGGCCTGTAATAATGGATCCTCTAAGGTAGAATCATCCGCCGGCCCCGCAGACGGCATATTAAGTGCCTTCAACGTCTCTGTAATGAGCACCGGCATCTCATCATGATGAAAAATGCGAACCACTCTAGCCTGGTCCTCCTGCTCCGTAAGCTATCCTTCCTCTAACTTATCTTCCAATTCTAAATCCGTATCTCCATGCTCAGAATGGGGGCCCTCTGAAATCACAGTCTGCTCGGGTTGCTCCTTTCCGGTCGTAGGCTTTTTTGAAGGAAGCGCAATATCCCCCAAACTCAGCTGGTGCCAGGACGCTTTTCTCCTTTTTCTCCTTCCGTGGGACCCGCTCCTCGCCCCTTCATTGTGCCACCGAAGGCCTGATGGAGCAGAGACATGAAATCCGGAGAAAACATTGCTGCCAACCCTCCCGGCCAAAGTGCTTGAGAAGGCGGAAAATCCGGAGCAGAAGAAGGCCCCACCACCGGCTCTAGAGGTGGGCAAGAGGGAGACACGGGTACCGGCAGTGTTAAAGTTGTCTCTTTTTGATTCTCACCGCCAATTTCCAAGGCTTGTTCCATAGAGGCTGCTTCCTGGACGCACCCTCTACACACTCCTGTGTCAGATACCGCTCCCCTTCTAGTACCACAGACCAAACACTGCAGTCTAGAAGGCATCCCGATCAATCTCTCCTTTACCACTCAGCCACTTAATTCTGGCTGAGTCTTTCCAATCAATAGCTAACTTTCACCACTGCAGCTCTTCTGATCTGTGCTGAAACCCAAAAATGGAGGTTTTTTTTTTTCAACTAAAAGTATGTGGAGCTCCTTCTGAGGCTCCCCATCTTAATTCAAGCGGCCAACTCAAAAAACGAGGGTCCTCAAAGGAAAAACAAACCTCCAGAAAAAACACACACTCTAACAGTCTTCCTGCGCTTCTGCCACGTGCCTCCAACCTGTCCGCTGTGAGCACCCCGCACCCGCGGCTCACACACCCGTTAGTGAACTCTCGCTTTGATGGCCTTACCTTCTACAAAATTCACCAAAACTGCTCTGTCCGTCTCTTCTCTCGCTCAACCGAAATCGAGGCTTCTGCATCGAGTGAGAGACCGGATCTAAAGGAGAAGCTGTGCCAGTGATCGCCGGTCCTGCCGCGCATCCCTGAGAAGAATCTCTGCAATGAATCTCCGGTCAAGCTGCCGACTCCTCACCCAAATTGTGAGTTCGGGAGTTGGAGCCCTGTTCCCCTAACAGTGTATTCCTTCACCACGCTGCCTTCTTTTGCCCAGCCTGTTCCTCCGCTCTGAAATAGAAACCGCGGAGGGGGAGAGGTGATGAGGAGGGAGAGGGAGGGCGCACCTCAGCACAGCTCTGCAATGTTAATTAAACTACAAAAGTTCCTTCACTATACTTCAATATTTTAACTAATCTAAGCTGTTCCTTAATTGTCTTTCAAGTGAGCCTCGAACCTCCATGCTCACCAACCCTCCAGCTGCTTGGAGACTGAGATAACTGGAGTCAGGAGGCGGTCCCTGGGGGATTTGTACCAGTGTCATCAGAAGAATGACGCTTCTCACTCTCCAAAGCTGCTGGAGGAGGTACTAAACCCAGAGGTTCAGAACTAGACTGGAGGGACGATAAGAAAGCACCTTTACAACCTACAGATGCCAATATCAGCAGCAGTATTTTCAGAGCTCCTACCATAAGCACTACCAGCTCTATCACAAGTCTGCAGATTTACACAATTTCAACCAGACCTTTTCCGGCCACAGAGATCTTGAGAGAAGAAGCAATCCTGAACAAGCTAACCTGCTGGTCTAAAGCTTGAGCCTAACTGATTAATTGCTTGTAGGAGAGAGGCTACCTTACTTCAAAAGCCTTTTGCAAAGCATTACTATAGACAAATGGGTATTTAGGATCATGAATGATGGGTATAAAATAAATATCATGGAGTTGCCAACTATAAATTCTGAAAGATTATGTCAGCACACTCTGCATACCCTTTCTAGAAGCAGAAATAAATTCCCTTTTTGCGTCGAGAGCCATAGAGGAGGTTCCACCAGAAGAAATTGGTCTGTAGTTCTACTCAAGATACTTTCTCAATCCCGATGTCAAGCGAATTCCATCTCAGTTTGGTCCTCAGGAATTTCAGATTGTTCATAAAAAAGGAGAAGTCCAAATGAACTCTTTGACAAGCATCCTTCCCATGTTTCGTCAAAATGATTGGTCTAGTCTCACTCAATTTAAAGGAAACTTCTGTCCACATTCCAACTCATCCACTTCATTGGAGGAACTTCAGGTTCTTTTAATCAAAATTGACAAAACCAGTATCAGAAGTTAATTTTCAGCCTACAATTGGCTCCAAGAGTGTTCATAAACTGGCTGGAAGTAGTAGCAGTTCACCTCCTAAGTCAAAGGATTTTTATTTATTCTTACCTCAATGATCTGCATCTACCCCCATTTCTTAATGAAACGTTTCCTAGACTACTTTTAAGCATACACCTTTTATTCTCATCCCATGACCCCTCATTCTGGAGCTCCTCCTTTCCATTGAAATAAATCTACTAGTCTTACTCAATGAAATAGACTTTTTAATAGAAGGGGGAAACCCCCCCCCATGCGAAACAAGATGGTAGTGGGCAGGTCCTTGTGAGTGGGTCGCTATGCTACATGGCCTACTGGTTTGTTTTTTCTTCAGCGCTCTTCTTGCCTCATGCCTTATTTGTCGTGGAAGCGCAAGACCATAATGCAGCAGGCTGTCTCTTTGGATCGGGCAGAGAGCGGGGTTGTGCAGCCCGTGGATAAGGAGCTGCCTCTGATGGGCTTGCTGGGAGGTGCGGGTGTGGAAGAGGACTCCTCAGCCTCCCTTGAACTTGAAATATCTTTAGGCCTAGAGGTTCGATCCCTCCACTGCAGCCAGCACAAGCAGCCCTTGCAGGTACATCTTGGGAGTTGCCAAAGAAGAACCTCGGTGGTACTCCTCTCGCTCAGACTCCAAAGCCCTTGGGCGTGCGAGGGCTGTATGACTTGCCTGAAGTGCAAGGTGGAGCAGTGCAGCCCATGATTCAGCTGCAACTTGGGAGATAAGAGGCAAGAGTGTTTCTGGGAGTTCTTCTTTTGCAGCTCCAAAACTGATATTGGTAAGACCTAAAGAATTTAATTTGGATTTCATTTGGGATGGTCTAATGGTGCTTGGATGGTCTCTGTTGACTCATTTACATAATATTGTTGTTTCTTTTGCTCAAAATGTTCAAAAAGTGGAGGAATATCCACATGAAATTCAACCTTTGAAATGTAGGATCTCTAATTTAGAGGATAAGTTAGAGCAGTCTACTGCTAGCAGTCTTATGTTCATTAAGGTTTCTGAGGTCATTCATACAAAGGTGGAAGCCTTAGAAAATGCCAATAAACAGCGAAACCTCAGACTACTGAATTTTCTCAAAGTCCCGACATTCTCAGCTCTAGAATTGTTCAAGCGATTCTTGATAAGAAATTTTGTATATTCCTTCTGAGGCTATCCCTCTGGTTTCTAGGTTTTTCTACCTTCTTACTGCCAAGTTGAAGCTGATTAGTGGGCAGGAATATTCTCCCCAAATGTCATCTAATAGTTTGGATATGACAGCCTTTTTGGAAAGAACAGATTCTGAGCCTCTACTCACTTTGACTTTGTTAATTACATTGGCTTTTGAGCTGGACAGAGACTAACTATTTAAGATGTAAAGAGCCTAGCTTTTCAGACAGTAAAGTGAGAATGTTTTGAGACATGTCTTGGATAACAGAGAAAAGAAGAAAACAATTTATCCTATTAAAGCCTACTGTTTCCCAATTGGGGGGTTATACTCTTTTTACATTCTTCCTGTAAATATTTTGTTAGATTAGATGGGAATAGTTATGGCTTTTGGGAGCCTCATCATCTTTCAGCATTTGTGTCATTTAGATCCTCTGCTACGTGAGCCAGACTGGAAGATGGAGATGGTAGTTGTCCCATGGTGCAATGGAGTTTAGGATCGAGTAAGAAGTATTCTCCTGTCTTATATTTATTTTATTGTCTTGTTCCTTAATTTCTTTTGTGTAGTGAAATTGCTTCCCTGTTGTAGGCTTGTCTGGTATTTCACGTTGGGAATTTTTTGAGTGTAGTTAATATTTGATTTTGAATCATGAGGGACTTTCAGTTATTTCATCACTCTTGGATGTATACCATCCTGTTCAGATGATGTGCTACTTCTCAGTTTATCAAACAGTTGTAATACATACTTTCAGTTTATCGATATTTCAATTCTTCTTCTACATCAAGTTTATAGGCTATTTCTGGCATGAGCAATTTCCCTACATCTTCTACAGTAAATACCAAAGTAAAGAATTCATTCAGTTTCTCCACTATGGCTCCTTTTTCCATTCCCTCTTTGATCTCATCTTTAAACCATGCTGGCAGTTTTTTGGCCTTCCTTCCACTTTTCTTAATCTTGGAATATATCTGCTCTGGGCTTCCAGGATAGTACTTTTAAACAACGCCAGTGCTTATGTAAATCTTTAACCTTTGCAGCTGCTCCTTTTAGTTTTTTTCTTAACCATTTTCCTCATTTTATCATAGTCTCCCTTTTGAAAGTTAAAAGGTAGTACTGTGGATGTTCTTGCCATCTTTCTTCCATATATTAAATTAAATGTGATCATGGCCCCAAAACCCTTATCTCTTGCATCAGATCCTTTAGATACTGTTGTGGATGCTTATTTATGATGCTTATTTATTTAACAAGAAGTATCCTTGTGATAATAATTAAAAATGTTAGAAAGATAAAATTAAATAAAAATGGAAAAACCCAATCTCATGCCATCTCAAAGTTTGACCTTCATTGGAGATAATCTTGAGACCTCTTTGGGCAGAGAGTTTTTCCCGTAAGACAGATGATTGTCTATAATTACAATGTACAAGTAACAGAAAGAAGAGAATTACCGTGCACATGATTATGAAAGTATTTGGGCATATAGCTGCATCATTTCATGTCGTTCCTCAAGCAAGATTGCACTTGAGACCCTTGCACAAGCAATTCAAGTCCCAAAGGAAGTAATATTCTCAATCTCTTTCTCATAAAATCAAAGTACATGCAGATTTAAGGCGGGATCTCCTCCGGTGACAGTAATTGTCCACCTGTCAGAAGGGTGCCCTTTTTAGAAGCCACAACATTAAGTCATATTAACAACAACATTATGGCCAACTGACTGGAAAAGATCTGTGTTTATACCAATACTAAAGAAAGGTGATTCAACTGACTATGGAAATTATCGCACAATCGCTCTGATCCCACATGCCAGCAAGTGAAGATTATTCAACAGAGACTACAACCATACTTGGAAGAAGAACTACCTGAAGTGCAAGCAGGGTTCAGGAAAGGGCGAGGAACGAGAGACATCATCGCGGATGTGAGATGGATCCTTGAAAAGACTAAAGAATACCAAAAGGATATCTATTTGTGTTTTATCGACTATAGCAAGGCTTTTGACTCTGTAAGCCATGGGAAGCTCTGGGCCACATTAAGAAGCATGGGTATACCAGAACACCTGATCGTTCTCTTGCACAATCTGTACATTGATCAAGAAGCTACAATTCAAACCGAACAAGGAGAAACAAAATGGTTTAAAATAAGCAAAGGTGTAAGAAAGGGCTGCATACTTTCCCCCTACCTGTTTAATTTATATGCAGAACAAATCATCAGAGAAGCAGGATTGTATGAAGACAACCGAGGTATGAAGATTGGTGAAAGACTCTTCAACAACCTTCGCTTTGTTGATGATAAGATACCACATTACTTGTCAACCACAAACAGAACTTTCAGCTGTTACGTACCCAAATGCTGGAATGCTCTACCCCCTGACATTAGGGCCATAGCCAGCCTATATCAGTTCAGGAAGGCCCTCAAAACCCACTTGTTCCTCCAACACTTACCTGACAGCAATTGATCCTAGACATACCCTCCAGGAATTGACCCAATTTAGTTAGAAAAGACCTACATGCATTATCTGACTTTTATCTATCCTTCCAATGTAAATAGATTATGTATATAGTTAGCCCTGTTTTCCAAGTTTATACTCCTGTTCGATGTAAACCTGACAGCTTGTTGTTATGGTCGTTAATGTTATAATGTAAACCGCACTGATGCTAAATAGCGCGGTATATAAGAAATTGTAATAAATAAATAAATAAATAAATAAATAAGATGATCTGAAACACTTACTTCTCACGATCAAAGAACACAGTCTAAAAATGGGACTGCACCTTAATGTAAAGAAGATAAAAATCATGACAACTGGCAAAATCAACAAGTTCATCGTTGAAGGAGAAGAAATTGAAATTGTGGACAGTTTTAACCTACTTGGATCAACTATCAATAAAGAAGTAGCAAGAAATCCAATGACACATTGCTCTTGGCAGAATGGCAATGAAAGACCTAGACAAGATTCTCAAGAGCAGAGATGTCTCTCTCTAAACAAAAATTTGACTTGTTCAAGCCATGGTATTTTCAAAAACATCATATGGATGTGAAAACTGGACAGTGAAAAAGATAGACAGGAAGAAAACTGATGCCTTTGAATTATGGTGCTAGCGGCGAATACTGCGTATACCATGGACTGCCCAAAGAACAAACCAGTCAGTACTAGAAGAGATCAAACCTAAGCTTACTTTAGAAGCTCAGATGACAAGACTTTGACTTTCATACTTTGAACACATCATGCTAAGGGAGAGATCATTAGAGAAAGACATTATGCTTGGCAAGATTGAAGGTCAACACAAAAGAGGAAGGCCAGCAATGAGATGGATCGATACAATAACAGTAACTATGGGTACCAGTCTGTCAACAATGAGCCGCCTGACTGAAGACCGAACATAATTTAGGACAACTATCCAGAGGGTCGCCATGAGTCGACACCGACTCGATGTCACTTAACAACAACACAACAACAGATTTGTGTCTTTGTCACCTCTTGCATCTTTGCACACAAGGTCACCAAAAGAAAATTTGAATGACATAAACCTTTTGAAACTGCAAGCAATGTTCCATGCATTTTGTGCTTTCAAGCATTGGCTTCTGGGGCAAAGAACTTTCACACAATCAGATTGCTATGTTGTTTATATAAATAAAGAGGGAGGAAGAGTCAGATTTTTATTTACAATTATGTTTGTTTATTTTGTTGCTTGTGATACAGCCTTTCGCAAAGCATCGATGTCCCCTATGCAAGAAGGTAGTCAGAATATGGGAAATGGCCATGTGCATAGGCTCAGATTTGCAAGTCACCTACCTTCCAACAGAACTAAACCAGAGGGCAGAGAAACTCACATTAATCACCCTTAATGTTCAATATCAGGAAGGGGAGTTCTAGTGTGGGATGTGAGTGGGGTTATTTGTGTATGATGGAGATTGAAGAAGACGTAGAGAATTGTAAAATAGAATAAATACCATAAAGACCTCTTCCTTTACGTCACTCCAGTTCAGTCCCGGAATCTCTGGGATACAGATCCTCCTGCAGTTGCTTGGAGACTGAATCATAACATTCTTCTGATGTCATCTGTATAACTACCTGAAGGACCGCCCACTCGCTCCAGTTTTTTCAGTCTCCAAGCAGTTGCAGGTTGTAGAGCCTAGAGATCCTGGGCTCTTTTGAGGGACAATTAAGTATTTTAATTTGAATTTCTTATTTTGATTTTAATTTTAATTTAGTTTCAAGTTTCCTTCTTCAAGCTTGCTTTATTTTATTTAAAAAAAGGGTTATTTATTATTTAGCTGTATTTATATCCCGCTTTTCACCGGGTCAAAGCGGTCAATTGGGGGATACATTTAACACGAGGGGATATGAGACACATACGCTAATACTTACAGGGAACATGGGCAATGGAGGGTTAAGTGGCTTGCCCAAGACCACAAGGAGTGCCTACAGGACTAGAAATCCCAGTCCCTCCGGCCTGAGATTGCTGTCCCCAGGTGGGACTTGAACCCCCGGCCCTCCGGCCTGAAGTACCTTGTCCTAACCACTAGACCACTCCTCCCTCAAAGGTTATATACCTTTAAAAGCTCTAAATGCCCCCCCTCTCTTTTAAAGGAACTCACATCTTCTTTATGTATCCCTTGATCTCACAACCTCCACAAAAGACAAAAAAGCGAAACATCAACCAGACCTCAAATGTGCACTTATTAACGCACGCTCTACACGCAATAAATGGCCTGTAATCACAGACCTAGTAGCCAAATACAATCTAGATATACTGTTAGTTACTGAAACTTGGCTCTCTGATACGTATAATGTTATATTAAACCAACTCACTCCACCCAACTTCACAATCTACACCTGCAACAGAGAACATAGAAGAGGCGGTGGTGTCCTAATACTTGCAAAAACAGCGCTACAATATCGAATAAACTTAACCAAAAGCACACAACACCTGAATACACTAACTATTACTAATACAGTTAACTCCATTAACCTCATCTACAGAGCACCAAATGCTGTTTCAGATGAACTCTCAGACATCATTGACTTAGCCTGTAACCCAGAAGACCCCTCCAAACCAAACTGGTTGTTAGGTGACTTTAATCTGGCTTCTACTCGACCTGCCTTAGCCAAATCTTTCTTAGAAGCGATGACTGACCTCAGCTACAAGCAAGTAGTGACAGATCCTACCCATCAAAGTGGAAACCTCTTGGACCTAATCTTCATCCCTCAGCATGACATGATTATGATGAACAAAATTGAACTCTCTATTACCCCCGTCCCTTGGTCGGACCATAACCTAATAACTTTTCAGATACCAGCGTGTCAAACCACAGACTACCGCCTAAACTCAACCGGATGCAAAACATCTACAAGATTCAAACAACTAGACAATGAGGACTTTAAAAACAATGCACTCCCAAAACTTGCCCAACTATCAACTAACCTCAATGATATTGTAAACAAATGGAGCAATACCCTCTCCTCATACTTGCATCTTCCAGCTATGATCAAAAAGCCGACACCTGACAACCGAGTTGCAAAAAAACAGTCTGCCCCATGGTTCTCCCATGAACTACGTACCTCACTCCTCCACCTCAGAAAGCTCGAGAGAAAATGGAGAAATACACGTAATTCCTCTGACCAAACTACCTACCTAGAACATCTTAAACGACATCGTGAATCAACTTGGGCTAAGAGAAAAGAATTCCATGCCGATATCCTCAGCCGCTCACTGAATAAACCAAGGGAATTATTTAATCTAGTAAAGTCCATTATCAATCAACCATCCCCACCACAACAAGAAGGGATTCAACCCCAAGCCTATGCGAACTATATTCAATCCAAAGCAATAAAAACAAACACTGCAACACCACAAGAACCTGTCCAGACTTCCCATCCGCAGTCTTCAATCACCAACCTCTCACCACCCTCTGCAAAAACCATAAATGAAGTTATCACCTCCATCAACACGACAACCGCACCAACTGACCCATGCCCAGCACACTGGATAAGAATTATGCGCATAGAACTCAGCCCATTTATAGCTAACATAGCGAAGCTGTCATTTGAATCCGGCGTCTTCCCAGATGCTCTCAAACATACATCCATCCGCCCACTACTAAAAAACAACCAACTTGACCCAAAGAAGGAAGACTCATACCGACCAATCTCTAGTATCCCATTACTAGCTAAAATTCTTGAGAAATTAACTCTCAGACAAATTACACAGCATATAGACTCATTTTCTCCTTTAGATCCATGTCAACATGGATTCAGGGAAGGCCATGGTGTGGAAACTCTCCTAACGACATTAACCAACACACTAATCAACGGCATTGACAATCTGAAAAATGGCTTTGCTCTAATATTGCTTGATATAGCAGCTGCGTTCGATTCCGTTGATCACACACAACTACTGAAGCGACTTCATGAGAAGGGAATCCATAACCGTGCTGGGGACTGGTGCAAATCATACCTGGAAGGCAGATGGCAACAAGTCCGTATTGGTAATGCCACTTCTAATCCCTTTCAGCAGAAACAAGGTGTACCACAAGGCTCCTCCTTGTCTGCGCTGCTGTTCAATATCTATATGCAGCCAATCTGTGACATCACACGCTCTTTTGGTATATCCTGCCTTATGTATGCGGATGATGTGCTATTATTCTCACCGATAAATGTATCATGCCCAAACTATTCTGTGTTAATCAGCTGTTTTAATGCAATAACTGGTTGGCTACTCTCTCATAACCTCCGTATTAACTTCAAAAAGACTGAAGTTCTAATAATCACAAGGAATAAATGTTTCTCCCCTCCATCATCTCTAAAAGTTAGAGATGCCGAACTCCCAGTTAAATCCAATATACGATATCTGGGAGTAATACTTGATCAAAGGCTAGACTTCAAGGAACATATAAAACGCACCGTAAAGACGGTTTACTTCAAGATTAAAACCCTTCGTCACCTGAGACCTATGATGGAGTCTGATGACTTCCGCACCATCTTCCAAGCTCTGGTCACGCCGCACTTTGATTATGCTAACATACTCCATGGCCTGAAAAAGATAACAATCAACCCTCTACAATTAGCCATGAATGCAGCAGCCCGTGTCCTCTGCGGATCATCAAAGTGTGAGCACATCTCCTCCATTCTAGAGAAGCTTCATTGGCTCCCAATAAGCTGCAGAATCCGATATAAGGCCATCCTTACTACCTTTAGGTCCTTCAATAATATTTCTCCAGCATCCATCTCTGATCTCATCACACACACAACAACAACAGATCCAGAAGATCTCCAGCTGTTGACACCCTACTTATACCAAAGGTTTCCATAAAAGTTAACCAGTCATCCATCAATAGGTCATTTTCGAACTATGCTCCTAGGTGTTGGAACAAACTCCCTCCCAACATCAGAACAATTAAGGACATTAAACAGTTCAAAAAAGCCCTTAAACACCACCTTTTCATCACACACTTTATACACCTAAACACTCCTTCCCCTCCTCCACCCTCTCAACCTCATACCTACCCTAACTAACTGCACAGATTATATATATTACCTACATGTATTTTGCTAGAAATGTATATGATTTCCCTGTTTACTTCCATGTTAATATTCCTGTTATTTGTAAAATAGGTCTGATATATCTGACCAGTGTTATATTGTTTCAATGTAAACCGCACTGATGACAAATAGCGCGGTATATAAGAAATTTTAAATAAATAAATAAAATAAATAAATTTAGCAATTTAAAGACGCGTAGTTCTTTGAAAGATTGCTGAGGGGTGAGTGTGAATCTCCCGATCCTACTAGGGCTAGGAGAGGAGTACTTAGCAGTCTGGAGTCATCTTTGATTTTTGTTATTACCGATACTCCCCCACACCGATCTTCCGGATACCTCAGAGGCAAGAAAGAGCTTATTATCAGGGATCCGGTAAGCAGAAACAGCGTTTTTTAACTGGCAGCGACAGGTATTTAGTTGCTGCGCAGTTCTTAGAGGTGACGGTTAATGAAGGCCGTGCCGTGTTGGCACGTGCATATATCAACGGCGTTCAGCGAGTTGTTTAAAGATCAGCTGGCATATTGAAACGCGTTACTTCCGGGTGGCTCCTATAGGCGGAAATGCTTTGCTAGGAGAGACCCGATGGAATAAGACAGAAAAGGAAAGTTTTTTGATTTTGATTGCTTCACTGATTTGTGAAGGCTACAGTTTAAAAAAAAAGAAAAAAGAAAAACTGCGCCGTTTTTAAAACTTGAAGGGGGCAATCCTATATCAGGAGTAGTTGTGAGTATTTAATATTTTATTAATATTTTATTACTTGGAAAATTTGTAGTGCACAATGCCCTTAAAGCCACAATGTCTAGTCTGTGGTTCAAAACGGGGCATTTCGTCAGATTCTGGTGTATGCAAATCCTGTATTCAGGAAAATACAGAGATACAAAATGCTGTAGAAGTCTCGGCAGAGGCTGTTAGATATACTTCCTCACCCTTAAAAGAGGTAGAGGTGGATTCCCCCCCGCAACTTTTACCAGAGCCTGTTGCGGGTCCTTCTTCCATGCCGGATATACCAGTAATGCCTTCAGTCTTTTCTTCAGGTTTAGCGGCGTTGTTTTCAAAAGAATTTCTTACTTTAATTCAGCAAAGTTTTAAGACTGATAATAAGGGTATTTTATCATCCTTGGTATCTGACATGGGAAGAAAGCGTTCTGCTATTCATTTGGAAGTTAATGAAGCTCCTGTACATGGTAAAAAGATGAAAATAGGAAAAGATTGTTCAATATCATCTGAAGATTTGCATTCAGATGGGGATTTAGATATGGAGGAGGAATTGGAAGAGGGAGAGCTGATAGACCAAGAGGATCAGTCTAGAATAGTGCGTGTTTTTCAGTGGGAAGAGTTGCCAGCACTAATTATGGAAACCCTTAAGACACTGAATATGCCAATCTCAGAGCCTGACGAAGATTCAGTATTAGAGGATCCTTTGTTGCAAGCGTTTAGAAAATCTCAGAAGGCTTTTCCAGTTCATAGAGTGGTTAAAGATATAATTCAGCAAGAGTGGAATATACCAGAGGCTGGTTTAAGAGGCTCCAGGATTATGGCTCGTCTGTATCCTCTATTGGATAGGGATCGAGAATTGTTTAATCCACCTAAAGTAGATGCGGCTGTTTCAGCTGTAACTAAAACTACTATTCCAGTAGAGAGTGGTGCAGCTCTTAAGGATAGTTATGATAGAAAGTTGGACACTTTGCTCAAACAAGTGTTTGATATAAATGCACTGTCTATTCAGGCATCCATTTGTGGAGCATGGGTAGCAAGAGCATGTTTGCGTTGGTCACAGAAAATGCATGCTAACACAATAGAAGATTCAGTAGAAGAGGCATTTAAATTAGAAACTGGAGCAGCTTATTTGGCTGACATGCATTATGATCTTATCAGGGCATTATCAAAAGTGTCGCCCCCACCTGGCCAGGTAGATTACTGGTACCAGGAGAGGTCGCCTTTTGTTACCTTTTTAATAAGTTTCCCTAAAAATGGCTGCCAGGAGGGCTGCTGGGAATTGTAGTCTTATCTTAAGGCAAAGGAGTTGTGATCCAGTGGTTAGGCATAAGACAGAGAAAATTTATTTGTTGTAATCAGGGATTCCTTCATACACAGGATACAAGTGGAATAAACCCAAATATAGGATTTTACTCCTGCGCAACAGCTTCTCAAAAGAAAACAGGTACAACTTTGCTTGTATTCAAAAATGTAACTTATTCCAAACTATACTTCTTAAATGTTTCTCTTTACAGGAACAAAAATCTCATGAAGCAAAACAGCTCTTTGAATGTCCATTGATTATTACTATCAACTTTCAGCTTTATAAGTTGAGCTTAGCACTCAGCTGTTTTTCTTCTGTTGTGACGTCTTCACAAATCAGGTTGCTCTTTAAGCATGCACACATTCAACGGCTCTCTAGATTAGCATTCTTCCACATCAGAGGCTTGACATAGAGCACATTGCATTTCAAAGGAATTGTCTTCTACATCTCCTATTTCCATTTCTTCAATGCTATCATTCTCACACACATCCAAGGGCATCTGTAGGGAGAGCTGACTGTTCTCTTTCTTAATTAATTCATTCAACTTTTTAAGCAGGGCTTGCTTTTGCACTAGCTCCTCTGCTATGTGAGCCACTTGATACTCAGATAAACAGTCTCTCTTTATCCTGGGGTTTGGCTTACTGCTAGAATCAGCTTTTAACTCTAAAGCTAATTCTCCTAAGCTTTTACTGGTTAAGAAATGAGGAGGACACACTTGCCTGGAGTCAGAGGTGTTTAGAATCTCTCTCTGCCCTGTAAGCCAGTCATGCTGTCTTCCGTCTGCAGTAACTTCGTTTGATTGCAACAGCTTTCCTTTCAGCTGGGACTGTTTTGGAAGCTTTCCAAACAGTTCTCCCTGAGCAGTTGGAAGCTTTAAGTCAGCAGCCCTTATCTCTCTCCTGCTGCCTTCATTCAAAGGTTCACCAATACCTTTATCGGATCCTCCTTCCCTTGCTCTCTCAGCTGTTCTTGGCAATCTCTCGTGAGCTCTCTCTCTTCCAGACTCCCTTTCACTCTTTCCGTCACTCCTTCCACTCTTTCTGTCTGTGCTTCTAAAAGTCAGCTTTTTAAACTGTTCTTCTTCCTGTGCCACGCCTTGCTCCCAGCACATGTGATTAGAGTCAGGCTTCCCTCTAACCCTGACGTGCTGCTGTGGGCGGGGCTTAGGGATGACTAAGTTATGAGTCATAGACTCTTGGTTACCCGGAAAACCCTTGATACTTTCAGAATTAAAGATACAGGTCTCATTTCCCTGTGTATCTCTATGCTCAGCAGTGCTCTCCTCACCACATATTCCCCTTCTTAAGATATTACGGGCTGGGGTTCCCATAAAATCACTGCACGTAATTCTCCTACAAGACTCTTTGTTTTGTCCTACTTGCTTACCCTGGGTACTTGTGACCACCTGCACCTGTGCCATTCGTTCATGCCAGGGCTTGAGCAAGTTTATATGGAACAACTGCTTGCGGCCTTGCCTGGTCTGTACTAAATAGGTCGCAGGGCCTACTTGCTTAACCACACGGAAGGGACCCTTCCACTGGCTTTCAAACTTTGGAGCAGTTCCAGCTACCATGACTAGGACCTTCTCTCCCAGCTCTAGCTGGCGTGGTTTTGTATTACGGTCGTAATACGCTTTTTGTCGTTGTTGGCTTTCCTTTAAATTGTTTTCTGCCAACTGTGAGGCTCACGTTAGGCGTCCTCGCAAGTCCCTAAGAAATTGGGGTACTTCTGTTTCCTGCATTCCTGGCTCCACCCACTGGTCCCTCAAAATGTCCAGTATGCCCCTGGGGCTCCTACCATACATAAGCTCGTAGGGGGAAGTTCCTAGCGATGCCTGCATTCTCTCCCGACAGGCATAGAGGGCGAAGGGAAGCATCGTGTCCCATTCGGCCATCTTTCCTTCCAACCCCCTCCTTAACAAGCTCTTTAGGGTCTGATTGGTCCTCTCCACTAACCCATTTGTCTGTGGGTGATAAGCCGCAGTTCTAATATGCTTGATGCCGAAGGCATCCCAAACTTGAGCTAAATATCGCGACATAAAATTGGTGCCGCGATCTGACAATACTTCCTTGGGGAACCCAACCTCGCAAAATAATTTTATTAACTCGGCTGCCACTGTGCGAGCCGAAATATTACGGAGGGGGACCGCCCAAGGGAACCTGGTGGCGTGATCCACCATCACCAAAAGGTACTGGAATCCCCGTGGCGTCTTTATTAGGGGACCCACAATGTCAATAGCTATCCGGTGTATCGGAACAGGTACCACGGGCACGGGAATCAGGGGAACCTCCACGGGCCTAATTGCAGTGACCTTCTGGCAGGCCGGGCAGGCCTCACAGAACTTGGTCGCTTCTCTATAGACTCCGGGCCAATAAAATCGGGCCAACACCTGATCTAAAGTACCCTGAATGCCTTTGTGAGCCCCTACCGGATGATCATGGGCTAACCTCAGGACCAAAGTCCTAAAGGTATTCGGGACTACTAATTGCTTCCGAGCATCCCCTGTAAAGGGATCCCGGCTTTCCCGATATAGAATGCCTTGGTCTATTTGAAATCTGGGCAATATCTCCCGTTCCTCTCTAGCAAATTTAAAAGCGTGAACCAGAGCAGGATCTGCCTCTTGTTCTTTGGAAAAAGAAGGAAATATTGCCATTAGTTCCTCCGGAACCCAAGGTAAATCTATACCTGCTCGGATCTCATCCCTATTTTGAGAGCGCACTTGCCTCTCATGACGCTTCTCCCCCTTTGATTTTTTTACTTTGTCCTGAGGAATAGTTACCAAATCTTCGTGAGAGGGTAGAACCTCTGCCTCCCCCTCTATGGACTCTTCCCCTAGGGCCTGTTGGGCTTGGGACTGGGCTCGTGTGGAAACCAAACCTTTCTTAACACCCAACCCTTGTTGCACACCTCGCTGAAATTGGGGCCAGTCCCTCCCGAGCACTACCTCCTGGGGTAATCTGGGAACAATAGCAACGGGGACCTCCCTCTTTATGCCTAATCCTTTTATGCGGACACAGTAAACTGGATAGGTACACGCCGTTCCGTGAACGCATCGAATGTTTACATTGCCCGTGGATGTCTGAGGTGTTCTTAAACCTGGGGCTGTTAACCTTCTCCATAAGCGTTTGGAAAGCATCGATTGATCCGATCCGGAATCAAGCAGTGCTTTAACTGGTATGCCTTGTACTGTCACATCTAGTAAAAAGCCTTCTCCTTTCTTACTAGGGTCGCTCAACACTAGGGCTGTTTTCGTCTTGCAATCACGTATTAAATGTTGTTCACTTCCGCACCGGTAACATGCACGCTTCACTTGCATCCTTCTATTGGTGGGAACACAAACATTCTTCACATTCTTTCTATCATCATCCAACCTAGCTATAGACAATTTAGTACAGGCTACAGACCTATCCTTAGCTAACCCTTCAGCTTCTAGGAATCGCTCTGACATTGTTATAGCCTCTTGTGTGTTCTTACATCCTTGTAACATCAGAAAACTTTGCATCCTTTCAGGTACTACTGCAAAATATTGCTCCAGAACGAGCTCATCAATCAGCGTCTCTACTGATTTATGTTCTGGCTCTAGCCATTTAACTACCAGCATTTTTAACCTATGATAGAGCGCTCGCGGTGTCTCATCCACACGCAATTTGGCATTTCGTAGCTGGCGTCGATAGACTATAGGAGTTAGGCCTAGCCTATCTTTTATAGCCTTCTTGACCTCCAAATAGTCATTGGCCAACTCAGCGGGAACGGTCTGGTAGGCTGCCAACGCCTCACCAGTAAGCGAGACAGCCAACCTTACCGCCCACTGTTCGGGTGGCCACCTGGCTATTTGTGCCACCTTTTCAAAAGCATCCAAAAAAGCGTCTACACTTTCCCCATCTCTTAGTTGTCCAAAACTAAGGGTCTCTTTGGACCCGAGTCCAAAGGTATGGGCTAATCCCAGTGGAAAACCTGTGGTAACCGGATCAGGCTCTGGTGGCTTCTTGCATTCCTTCACCCAGGCCTCCATAAGATCTACCAGCGGTTTCTGTTGGGCCTGCAGTTGACGAGCCGCTTGCTCCTGAAGCTCCAATGACAACTCTTTTTGCCGCTTGAACTCCGCTGCTGCCCATGCAAGGATATCTTGTGTCTCCATCATTGTCTTCTTTCCTGTAGAATGAGAAAAAACACAGACCACCCAAGTGTGGCACCCAACACTAGGTGTGTCCTTCCCTCTATCTGCTGCTACCGCCCCCACCCAGTACCGGTATCCTTAACTTCCCTAGTTAAATACGGTGTACCTGGTACTAGTGGTGCGTCTTGCTCAGCAACAGTGTAGGACCTCGGCAGGTCTTCGGACCCTCCGGCTTGCAGGAACTCTGGACTCTCTGTCTCAGCCGCTTGCAACTTTCTCCGGCGTCCTCCCATCGAGCTCTGGAATCCGTTGTTCTCGTGTTCTTCTGCCGCGCAGTCGTACTCCAGTCGCAATCCAAAGAACTACGCCACTCTTGTCGCCCCCACCTGGCCAGGTAGATTACTGGTACCAGGAGAGGTCGCCTTTTGTTACCTTTTTAATAAGTTTCCCTAAAAATGGCTGCCAGGAGGGCTGCTGGGAATTGTAGTCTTATCTTAAGGCAAAGGAGTTGTGATCCAGTGGTTAGGCATAAGACAGAGAAAATTTATTTGTTGTAATCAGGGATTCCTTCATACACAGGATACAAGTGGAATAAACCCAAATATAGGATTTTACTCCTGCGCAACAGCTTCTCAAAAGAAAACAGGTACAACTTTGCTTGTATTCAAAAATGTAACTTATTCCAAACTATACTTCTTAAATGTTTCTCTTTACAGGAACAAAAATCTCATGAAGCAAAACAGCTCTTTGAATGTCCATTGATTATTACTATCAACTTTCAGCTTTATAAGTTGAGCTTAGCACTCAGCTGTTTTTCTTCTGTTGTAACGTCTTCACAAATCAGGTTGCTCTTTAAGCATGCACACATTCAACGGCTCTCTAGATTAGCATTCTTCCACATCAGAGGCTTGACATAGAGCACATTGCATTTCAAAGGAATTGTCTTCTACATCTCCTATTTCCATTTCTTCAATGCTATCATTCTCACACACATCCAAGGGCATCTGTAGGGAGAGCTGACTGTTCTCTTTCTTAATTAATTCATTCAACTTTTTAAGCAGGGCTTGCTTTTGCACTAGCTCCTCTGCTATGTGAGCCACTTGATACTCAGATAAACAGTCTCTCTTTATCCTGGGGTTTGGCTTACTGCTAGAATCAGCTTTTAACTCTAAAGCTAATTCTCCTAAGCTTTTACTGGTTAAGAAATGAGGAGGACACACTTGCCTGGAGTCAGAGGTGTTTAGAATCTCTCTCTGCCCTGTAAGCCAGTCATGCTGTCTTCCGTCTGCAGTAACTTCGTTTGATTGCAACAGCTTTCCTTTCAGCTGGGACTGTTTTGGAAGCTTTCCAAACAGTTCTCCCTGAGCAGTTGGAAGCTTTAAGTCAGCAGCCCTTATCTCTCTCCTGCTGCCTTCATTCAAAGGTTCACCAATACCTTTATCGGATCCTCCTTCCCTTGCTCTCTCAGCTGTTCTTGGCAATCTCTCGTGAGCTCTCTCTCTTCCA
Source organism: Ichthyophis bannanicus (assembly GCA_033557465.1). Taxonomy (NCBI): domain Eukaryota; kingdom Metazoa; phylum Chordata; class Amphibia; order Gymnophiona; family Ichthyophiidae; genus Ichthyophis; species Ichthyophis bannanicus. Next base: position 20,944,509 of record CM066045.1, on the reverse strand, counting down.
CACTCCCTTTCACTTTTTCCGTCACTCCTTCCACTCTTTCTGTCTGTGCTTCTAAAAGTCAGCTTTTTAAACTGTTCTTCTTCCTGTGCCACACCTTGCTCCCAGCACATGTGATTAGAGTCAGGCTTCCCTCTAACCCTGACGTGCTGCTGTGGGCGGGGCTTAGGGATGACTAAGTTATGAGTCATAGACTCTTGGTTACCCGGGAAACCCTTGATACTTTCAGAATTAAAGATACAGGTCTCATTTCCCTGTGTATCTCTATGCTCAGCAGTGCTCTCCTCACCACAAAAGGTATAGGCTCAGTTGTCGCAGCTAGAAGGTCTTTGTGGCTGTGAAGCTGGGCTGCAGATGCTTCTTCTAAGGCAAGACTTTCCAAGCTTCCTTTTAGGGGAAAATTGTGTTTTGGGGAAGATTTGGACAAGTTGGTAAAAGATTTAGGAGATTATAAGGGAGGCAGACTGCCTGAGGATAGACAGAGGTTAGGACGCTCAGTCCAGGCAGCTAGAGGCCAGTACAGAGATTTTCGTCATTTTCGTAACGCTCGTTTTGGTCAGTTTCAGAAAGGATGCCAGTTTGTTAGGAGTCAGGGGTTTCGAGGTTTTAGTGGAGCAGGCAGAGGTTTTGCAGCTTCCTCTACCTCTGCAAACCCAAGAAAATCACAATGAGATGAGGGATACCCAGGTGGATGTTATTCCCGTAGGGGGACGGCTCCGGGACGTTTATCCAGCCTGGGTTCAAATCACATCCGATCAGTGGGTGTTAGAGATCATTCAAAAGGGGTATGCACTGGAACTTCAATGTCCAGTGCCCGATTTGTTCGTTCAATCTCCTTGCAAGACACGCATAAAAGGGGCAGCAGTTTGCGAAACCTTGCAAAGACTTTTGAATTTGAAAGCTATTGTACCGGTACCGTTAAGTCAACAAGGTGCCGGTCGATACTCAATTTATTTTGTAGTTCCAAAGAAGGACGGTTCTTTTCGACCGGTGTTGGATCTTCGCGGGGTAAACCGTTATCTTCGGGTGACTCATTTTCGTATGGAAACGTTGAAATCGGTGATAATGGCAGTGAGGAAAGGAGAGTTTCTCTCGTCTCTGGATTTAACAGAGGCGTATCTGCATGTTCCAATTCATCAGGAACATCAACAATTTTTAAGATTTGCAGATCCAAGGGGTCATTTCCAGTTTCAGGCATTGCCCTTCGGTTTGGCAACAGCTCCGCGAACATTTACAAAAGTAATGGTAGTGGTGGCGGCAGCATTAAGAAGAGAAGGAATTCTGGTTCACCCTTACCTGGATGATTGGTTGATTCGAGCAAAATCGGAAAGGGAAGGCAGACTAGCAACAGACAGAGTAGTAGAATTTTTGAAAAGTTTAGGCTGGATAGTCAATATGACAAAGAGCAAATTGCTTCCGTCACAGAATCTGGAACATTTGGGTGCTCGGTTCAATACAAAAAAGGGAAGAGCTTTTCTTCCTCGCTCTTGGGCGCTAGCATTAAAAAATCTGGTGAAAAGTTTTTTTGACAAGAAAGGAACCCACAGCATGGCATTATCTACAATTGCTCGGAACCATGGCAGCAACTTTGGACTTAGTGCCATATGCGACCGTTGCAAAGAGCACTGTTGAGAAGGTGGTCGCATCAAAGGAGTCCACTATCAAAGAAATTACCATGTCTTCAGGAAACGCGTCAAGCTCTACAGTGGTGGTTAAGACCGGAGGTGCTAGAGTTGGGAATGAATCTGGAGTCTCCGGATTGGATCCAGCTAACAACAGATGCCAGTCTAGTGTGCTGGGGGGCACACTTCGAAAGAAAGTTTGCTCAAGGTCAATGGACCGAAGAGGAGAAAGTGTGGTCCATAAACAGATTGGAGTTGAAAGCAGTAATATTAGCTCTGCGAGCATTTCAGCATTACCTTCGGGGGAAGGCTATTCGGGTGCTATCAGACAACGCAACCGCGGTAGCTTACATCAACCGTCAAGGGGGCACAAGCAGTATTCCTCTGGAGACCGAGGCAGAGCAGTTGTTCATCTGGGCTGAGAAGAACTTGGAGGCTTTGTCTGCAAGTCATGTTGCAGAAGTAAGCAATGTCGAAGCAGATTTTCTGAGTCGGGTGAGGGTGGAACCAGGAGAGTGGGTTTTACACCCTCAGGTGTTTCAGTTGTTAGTAAAGCGTTGGGGCATTCCGGTGATGGATCTCATGGCAACATTCGAGTCGGCAAAGGTCAATCGATTTTACAGTCGAAGACGAGAAAGGATGTTGGAAGGTCTGGATGCTCTAAATCAAAGTTGGCCGAAAGGACAGCTTCTATATTTCTTCCCTCCGTGGGCGTTGATAGGTCTAGTTCTACAAAGAGTGGAGCATCACAGGGGATTTGTGATATTAATAGCTCCAGATTGGCCAAGACGGCTGTGGTATGCGGATCGCATGAGACTGTTGGTAGATCATCCTTGGCGTTTACCAATAAGAAAAGACCTGTTAAGTCAAGGACCCTTACACATGCCTCAAGTGGATCGATTCTCGCTTACGGCTTGGCTCTTGAAAGGGCAAGGTTAAGAGCTAGGCGATACTCTTCAGCAGTGATTTCTACTTTGTTAAGATCAAGAAGGAAATCTACATCTTTGGCTTACATTCGCACATGGAGAATATTTGAGGCATAGTGTCAGAACAAGGGCGTTGAAGCGTTGAGAACGTCTATTTCTCAAGTTCTATCTTTTTTGCAGGAAGGTTTTGAGAAGGGATTAGCTCCAGCATCGTTAAAGGTTCAACTAGCGGGACTTTCTTGTTATAGAGGGAAGGTAAAGGGTGAAGCAATTGGAACACATCCTGATGTGAAGCGTTTTTTGAGGGCGGTTACTTTATTGAGAACACCGTGCAGACCACGAGTTCCTTCTTGGAGTCTCAATTTGGTTTTGGAGGCCTTAGTAAATGAGCCTTTTGAGCCATTATCTCGAGCGTCGCTAAAGTATCTTTCACTTAAGGTAGTATTTCTGGTGGCTATTGCGTCAGCTCGAAGAATTTCTGAATTACAAGCTTTATCTTGTAGAAGACCTTTTCTGTTATTCTTAAAAGATAAAGTTCTTTTAAGGCCGGTTCCTTCTTTTTTATCTAAGGTGGTATCGGTTTTTCATATGAGTCAGGAAGTATCATTACCAGTTTTTGATAAGAAAAGTAAAGAATGTCAAATTAATAAGTTATATCTTTTGGATGTGTGTAGGGCATTGAAATTGTATTTGAAAAGAACACAAGAATTCCATAAGTCGGATAGATTATTTGTTCTCTTTGCAGGCCCAAGGAAGGGTCAAGCGGCTTCTAAAGCTTCTATAGCTAGGTGGTTTAAGGAAGCTATATCTTCTTCATATTTATTAAAAGGTAAGGCAATTCCAAAAGGACTTAGGGCGCACTCAACGAGAGCACAAGCTGCGTCCTGGGCTGAGCACAGTTTGGTACCGCCTGTGGACATTTGCAGAGCGGCTACTTGGTCGTCAATGAATTCTTTTGTGAAACATTATAGGCTAGACTTACAAGCAGAGGCGGATACCTGTTTTGGTATGGCTGTGCTTCAGGCTGGTCTAGCAGGACCCACCCATTAGATTGTACTGCTCTGATATATCCCAGAGATTCCGGGACTGGACTGGAGTGACGTAAAGGAAAGGTAAATTAGACTTACCTCTAATTGTTGTTCCTTTAGAAACTCCAGTCCAGTCCCGCATCCCTCCCTGATATGCGTTTGTTTTAAAATAGTGTTTAAGTTTATAGCCTGAAGCAGGTATATATGAGTTTTATGTTAGTCTTTAGAGTTAATTTAGGTTTTCTAATGCTTTTGGATATTCTTAAGAAAGCAATATTCCTTAGAGTAGAGACAGTGGGCAATATTAAAAAAAAAAAAAGTAAAAAAATTAAATAAATAAGAGAGTTGCTTAATTGTTGCTCTGGTGAGTCTGCTTTGTCAGTAGGAAAACTGGAGCGAGTGGACGGTCCCTCTGGTAGTTATACAGATGACATCAGAAGAATGTTATGATTCAGTCTCCAAGCAACTGCAGGAGGATCTGTATCCCAGAGATTCCGGGACTGGACTGGAGTTTCTAAAGGAACAACAATTAGCAGGTAAGTCTAATTTACCTATCTTTTCTCTTCCCATTGCAGGTCATCCAAGGAGAAGCCAGAGTGCTGAAATAGCAGAAGCTGAAGACTGTGACAATTCTGGCCGATGCCCAGTCAGCAGGCAAGTTTTCCTTCCTTAAAATTACAGTTGTACCACAATCCATCCAGCTCTTTGCACAGAGGGAGGAGAAAAGAGCAAATGCTTAAGAAGCGTAGGGCCCTATAATGAGTGGCGGCAGCTAGCAAGAGTACTGCGCCCAGCTTCCGGTGCTGAAGCATAAACCTGGATATTCAATGCCAGACCATACCCTGCGATGTAGAGCCACTGCCCAGTCAACTCCCACTGGTAAAGGTTTTTGCTGCCCCTATCTTTACCCATGGGTTGCTAATTAGGCAGAGGTTCAATACCGCTGCTTCCTGGTAAGCGAGTGGTGCCGTCCCCAGAATACCCTCGACACGTCCTGATGCTACATGGGTAGTCTTTGGGCATGTAGCAGCATTAATCGGGGTCATTCAGTGGTACTAACCATGTTACTGCTACTGAATATCCATCTCAGCAGCATTTACACAGTTTACAGGCAACTTAACAAACTGAGCACCCTAGGGATGGACCCTAAAGTTACTAATTGGGTTAGAAATTGGTTGAGAAGGAGGCGACAAAGGCTACAGGTAAATGGAGCTCACTCTGAGGAGAGGGAGGTTACCAGTGGTGTGCATATGAAGACAGACTTCAGGATCTCAATACTTTAGAGGAAAGGCAGAATAGAGGAGATATGATAGAGAAGTTTAAATATCTCAGTGGCATAAATGCACAGGAGGAGAGCCTCTTTTGATTGAAAGCAAGCTCTGCTATGGGGCACATAGGATGTGGGGGAAAGGGGATAGACTGAGGAGTAATATGTGGAAATATTTCTTTAAGGAAAGAGTGGTAGATGCGTGGAATAGTCTCCCAGTAGAGGTGGTACAGATGAAGACAGTAGCTGAATTCAAAAAAGCATAGAACTAATACAGAGGATCTCTAAGGGAAAAAAGGGGACTGTTGTAGTGGTTGATAAAGAAGGGCAGATTAGATAGGCCGTGTGGTCTTTTTCTGCCATCATGTTTCTATATTTCTATGTAAACGCCTTTGAATATCGGGCCCTTACAACATAACGGCCCATCTAGTCTGTCTATGCTCTGCAATCCCTTCCTCTCCCTCAGATATCGTCTGTGCTTGTCCCATTCCTTCTTGAATTCAGACATTGTCCTCATCTCCGTCTGCTCCACTGGGAGGTTGTTCCATGCATCCACCACCATTTCTTAATGAAATAATTCCCTAGATTACTCTTGGGCATACCCCTTTCACCTCCTCCATGAAGCCTCTTTCTGGAGCCTGCTGTGCATTTACACCTTCGTGATATTCAAATATCTTCAGCCCAGTTTTTAAAAGGGAGGACATTTAAATGCCATAGTGGACAGCCATGACACTTAAATAATGAAGGGATATCCAGCAGCAATATCCGGATTACAGCTGCCCCTGAATATCCAGGTTGAGCCCTGCTCTCTGAATAAGTTCTGACTGTATCTGAATAGTGGCAATTTTCATCCAACACTTCTCCATATTGCGCCCTTAAGAAAGCTTTTCTAGCTGCATAAGTACTGGCTGGGTTTTGAATACCAGCCAGCTTTATCACATATTTCCTTCTTTCCTCAAGAAAGCCATTGTAAATTAGCATACAGGCATATCCATTGTGGATATATTGGCTGACTGGTGAGAACAGGTTTGGGGAGCCCTGGCGGAGATTATGCACTAGTTTTGGGCACATTGATGCGTTAGTGTCTCCCAATCCACTGTAATCCCTGTACACATAGGGCCCAATATCCAAAGACCCTTATCTGGGTAGCAGCAACAGATAATGCCACTGAAATTTATTGCAAACCATCCAGGCGCTATCTGGATAATTCCAGTGTGGTCCGTGGGTAGAGCGAGGGCAGTCCCCAGGGTTATCTTGTCTACTAATTATATATATATATATGGATAAAGCTAGGACAGCAAAAAGACTTTCCGAACTTTATCTGGTTAGATAGAAACATAGAAACATGATGAAAGAAAAAGACCACATGGCCTATCTAGTCTGTCTTTCTAATCAGATAGTGGCTTGAAAAGTGTCAGTATCCAGGTCATGACGGCAATCAGTGCTGAATCCGGATATTCAGTTCCGGCCACTATTGGGTTCCAGTGCTGAATACGTGGATATTATTCAGCTGTTGGAGCTAGCATTAAAATAATATACCAGGCTATGCAGATGAATACTGACCCAATCATCTGCATTTCTAATACATATTGTATTTGTTTGAACAGGTCATCAAGGAATGAAGAAGCCAGCAAGAGGCACTACAAGCTCCACCACCATTCCTCCATTCCTCCCTCCTCTTTCTTGCCTCCCTCAAATTCCCCATCCCCCTTCCAATGCCCCCTTCCCTCCGCTCTACCACACAGCTTTCTTTTATCCCTCACCCCCTTCTAGAAACTCAGCCCCTTTACTGCCCCATCCCCCAGTAGATTCCCAATCCAATTCTTCCTCCAAGTCCCACTTTCGTAAAGTCTACCCCATTACCCAGCTTTCAACCATTCACCCGCCTGCCAAAATTCAGCCCCCCTAGATGCCTCCTACCCCTTTCTCATCATACTTCTTCTCTTCCTCTTTCTCCTCCTTTCCTTCCTCGCCCTCCTCCTTCTTCCTCTCTCTATCAATCTCCTCTTCCCTCTCCTCCTCACTTTTTCCCTATTCTTCCCCTCCTCCTCCTTCCTCTCCCTTTCCCTAGTCTTCCCCTCCTCCTTCTCCCTCTCTTTCACCTCCCCCTTTTCCTCTTTCCCCTTTACCTCCCATTCCACATCCTTTTCTCCCTACTCCACAGTCTTCCTCCCCTACTCCTAATTGTCCTCATCTTCCCACTCCTCTCACCCCTTCTGATGCTCCTCTGCCATTAACTTCCCATTCTTCTCTTTCCGTTCCTATTTCCTCTCCCTCACCCCCAAAGTCTCCCTCCACACCTTTTCCTTCCTCCTCAAGCCCCTCCATTCCCCTCCCTCTCATTCTCCTTCCGCCCCCTCCCGTCCGTCCTTTTCTCTCCACTGCTCTTCTTTCCCCTCCGACTTCTAACTTTCCTCATCTTCCCACTCCCCTCACCCCTTCTGATGCTCTGGTGCCATCCCCTTCCTCCTTTTTCCCCTTCCGTTTCTTTTCCTTGTCCCCTAAGGTCTCCATCCCCATCTTACTCTTCCTCCTCAAGCCCCTCCACTTGCCCTACTTCTCCTTCTTCTCCCACTCCCCATCCTTTTCTCTCTACTCCCCCTCCCTCCCCTGCCACTCCTCATTGTCCTCTCACCCCTCCAATTCCTCTTATGCCATTGCCTTCCCCTCCCCCCCACTTCTATTTCCCCTTCCATTTCCTCTCCTTCTCCTAGCCCTTCTCCCCTTCCAGTATCTCCTCCACCGATTCACTATTCCTTACCTTTACCCTCTTCCTGTGCATCCTGGTGGTGGAGGAGATTTCGCCACTTGCTAGCCTGTTGGCCATGCAAGAGGAAATAAAAGGTAAAATATTACACATTCACTTTATCTAATACAGAGAAAAAGCTAATTTTTTTAAATCAACACTTATACCATTCTTTATTAGATAGTGAATTCAAACATAAAAAAATTAAAAAATGACCGAAAGGATGAAAATATGATTTCAGATTCTGAATCATCGATTCTCAACTTTCCTCTGCCTCTTCCACTCTCCAGTGTAATATTTCTTCCCATTTGGATGGGAAAACCATTTTTGGGAAGTTTAGGAGCCTATTTGCCTATTATTTTTTTAACTTCACTTCTGCTACTACCACTTATTTGTAGAGCATTAAAAGGCATACACAGCGCTGTACAGAAATACATAAGAGTGTTTGTCTGTCTTGAACAGACTGTAAATCGACAGAGCTTTTATTTATTTATTTAACGTGTTTTTTTTAAAATATACCACCTTTCAAATTCTCAAAGCGGTTTACAGAGAACATAACTTGGTTTACAGAGAACGTTTTGGAACTATTTACAATAGCACTTAACAACTGTGTTTACATTAACATTTGAACTATTTACATACATGTTTGAACTATTACAAATGCTTGGTGATTTGGCGATTGTCTGAAAGTTGTCATAGTCCTTGCAATTAGTTGACTTGTAAGCTCTTGAAATGTTCAATAAATAGATGGGTTTTCAAGAAGTCAGTAATATCCGTGGTGGTTCTCAGTTGGTGTAGGAGGGTGTTCCATAGTGAGGGGATGTAGAGCTCGAACACTCTATGTAGTGTATTCTGGGAGGTGCCTGTGGATGTCTTGGGCGTTGCCAAGGAGTTTTGGTGCAATGTCCTCCTTGATCTGTTGTCTGAGACTCTTTTGATCAATTTTTTTATGCAATCAGCAAATTGATTGTGAAGTATTTTGAGAGCTTACAGTCTATTCAAGACAGATAAGCAGAACAAACAGGGGAAAGGGTAGCTTAAGGCAAATGATCAAACAGGTAAGTGTGTAAAACAGAATAAGGGGTCAGGATCTAAAAGCAGTCTGGAAAAGGTGGGTTTTGACTCTGCATCTGGATAGGTCCAGAGATGGAGCCTGACAAACAAGCTCAGGTAGTCTGTTGCAGGCTTGTAGTGAAGCAAGGTGGAAGGAACGGAGTTTGAAGTTGGCAATAGAAGAGAAAGGCACAGATCATAGTGATTTGCCTGATGAGTGGAATCCTCAAGGAGGGTTTTAGGGAGAGATAAGAGAGGAACCAAAGGAACTAGCATAAGCATTACTAAGTTAAATGCAAAGCTTATTAGACGACAAGGAGTAAAAGAAACAATCAGGAAGGATAAGACCATGCTCGGAGACTAATTTAATTCTTTTGTTTGGTCTTTACAGAGGAAGATAAATGCAGATGACATCAAGAAGGTTGTGTTTGAAGAAAGCAAGAAGTCTCTACAAAAGATGAAAAAGCAAAAATGACCAAAATGGATGACCGAAAAACTCTGAAAATTGCTCAGAAATGCAGAGAAGCTAAAGCCAGTGAAGAAAGACAAGCAATCACAGAACTCAACAGAGATTTCCAGCATGCAGCAAAACAAGACGAGGAGAAGTACTACAATGATGCATGCAAGGAAATAGAATCAGAAACTATTAGAGGAAGAACAAGATTGACTTTCCTAAAGCTACGAGAGTTAAAGAAAAAATTCAGTCAAGAATTGGAATGCTACAAGATTCTCAAGGCTGCATGTTGAATGATGCTGAGAAGATCAAGAAAAGGTGGGAATAATATACAGGGTCTTTATACCATAAAGATCAAGTGGACCAACAGCTGTTTCAACCTGTACCTTATGACCAGGAACCATTGGTGATGAAAGAAGAAGTCGCAGCAGCATTTGAAAGCCTTATCAAAGAACAAAGCATCAGGCATTGATGGCATTCCCATTGAAGTATTACAGCAATCTGATGCAGCCATTACCATATTTACAAGGCTCTGCCAAGAAATTTGGAAGACAAATTCATGGTCAACTGACTGGAAAAGATCTGTGTTTATAGCAATACTAAAGGTGGTCCGAATGACTGTGGAAATTATCGCACAATCACTTTGATTGCATATGCCAACAAGATTCTACTGAAGATTATTCAACAGAGACTACAACCATACCTGAAACAAGAACTGCCTGAATTGTAAGCAGGGTTCAGGAAAGGGTGAGGAATGAGAGACATCATTGTGGATGTGAGATGGATCCTTGTAAAGACAAAACAATACCAAAAAGATAACCATATGTGTTTTATTGACTACAACAAAGGCTTTTGACTGTGTAAACCATGAGAAACTCTGGGCCACATTAAGAAACATGGGTATACCAGGATACCTTTACACTGATCAAGAAGCAACAGTTTGAATGGAACAAGGAGAAACAGAATGGTTTAAAATCAGCAAAGGTGTACGACAATGCTGCATACGTTCCACCTCCCTGTTTAATTTATATGCAGAAAAAAATCATCAGAGAAGCAGAACTTTATGAAACAACCTGGTGGAAGACTCATCAACAACCTTCGCTATGCTAATGATACCAAATTACTGGCTGAAAGTGAAGATGATCTGAAACATTTGCTTCTCAAGATCAAGGAACATGGGGTCCAATATGGAGACAGGCAGGCTATGCGCCACATGGTGCATAGCCTGCCCGCCTACTCTCTTAACCCGGATTTTCACTTCCACACTGGCAGAAGTGAAAATCCGGGTTAGCCTGAATGCCCCGGCAGCCGCAGAGGCTACACAGGTAGCAGAAATTTTCGATGCTACCCACATAGCCTCTGCGTCCCCACATAGCCTCTGCGTCTAAAAGATAGGTGACAAAAAACTTTGCCTATCTTTAAGGTACATAGGGCTATGAGGGTAGCATCAAAAATTGCTGCTAACCATGTAGTCCCTTCCTCCGCCCCCGCTCCACCCTGGAATGCCTCTAACATGCCCCGATGCCAAGCGGATAGCATGTGGGCGCTTTAGGGACTTAGCCAGAATTTTCGAAGGGCACTACCCATGTAGGTGCCCCTCAAAAATCCTGGATAAGGCCTTTGCATGGGTAATTAAGGAAGTTACCCGTATAAAGGCCTTTGAATATTGTGCCCATATTCTTAAAATAGACCTTCACCTTTATGTTAACAGAATAAAGATTCTGACAACTGTCAAAATCAATAAGTTCATCATTGATGGAGAAGAAATCATGAATGGAATGGAACAAGGAGAAACAGAATGGTTTAAAATCAGCAAAGGTGTACGACAATGCTGCATACGTTCCCCCTCCCTGTTTAATTTATATGCAGAAAAAAATCATCAATACAACCACTATTAATCTTCAATACGACCACTATTAAAGAACAATCAAATCGACCCAAAGAAGGAAGAATCCTATCGTCCAATCTCCAGTATCCCGATACTTGCCAAAATACTGGAGAAGGAGACTCAACGCCAAATACAGCAGTATATTGACACATCTTCCCCTTTAGACCAGAGCCAGCATGGATTTAGGGAAGCTCATGGAGTCGAGACCCTCATGACCTCCTTAATCAATACGCTAATCAGCACGATCAACAACATAAAGTCAGGCGTGGCAATGATCTTCCTTGATATATCTGCGGCATTTGACTCAGTCGACCATAAGATACTACTATCACGACTCTATGAAAAGGGTATTCAAGGTCTAGCATGGAATTGGTGCAAATCATACCTGGAAAATCGATGGCAACAAGTTTGCATCGGTTCAAACACATCAGAACCATTCCTCCAAACGCAAGGTGTTCCACAAGGCTCCTCCCTCTCTACGCTGCTTTTCAATATATATATGCAGCCAATCTGCCAAATCACCAAATCCTTCAATGTATCTTGCCTCATTTATGTTGACGATGTGCTTATCTTCACTCCAATTGATACCACGAGTCCAAATTACACTAATTTAACCAACTGTTTCAATGCAATAACAGATTGGCTCTTAGTTCAAAACATGCAAATTAACCTCAAAAAGACAGAAGTCTTAGTTGTCACAAGAAACAAGCTCTTCTCCCCCCCAGTGTCACTCAAAGTAAGAGACGTGGAGCTCCCAATCAAGAAGACAATTCGCTACCTAGGTGTGATACTTGATCAATGTCTTGATTTTACTGAGCATATAAAAAGTACGGTAAAAACGATTTACTTTAAGATAAAAACCTTACGCCACCTAAAACCCATGTTGGAAGCCAAAAACTTCCGTTCAATATTCCAGGCAATAGTCACTCCTCACTTTGACTATGCGAATATCGTCTTACATGGTCTACAAAAGAACACCATCAACCCGCTGCAACTAGTAATGAATGCTGCTGCACGCGTCTTAGTGGGAGCTTCAAGAAGAGACCATATTACGCCGATCCTAATGGACTTACACTGGCTCCCAATAAGATGCAGAATTACCTATAAAGCGCTCCTTATCACATTCAAGGCCTTCTATAAAATATCGCCATCAACGATCTCTGACCTCATCTGTCAAGCACCTAGTACAAGATCAAGAAGACTTATCACGGAAAACATGCTAGTCATACCTGGCGAATCCACAAATTGGTCCCAATCAACGATCAACAGGGCATTTAATTCTTTTGCCCCTAGATGTTGGAATAAACTCCCCCCAGATATTAGAGCAATACGAGATATTAAACAATTCAGAAAGGCTATCAAGCACTATTTATTCACGGAATACTTTCAACCACCGTAACTTAGATCACCTGCAACAAATACCTCCAGTTCATAACAAAAACCCAAATGCACTAGAATTAAGCAATGTAGTTGTATATACATTTCTAAATATGGATTTCTCTGTTGATTTTATGTAAATAGTTAATGGAATTGTATTATAAATAGTGTATCCCCTTTTTATCCAAGTTCTTAACCTGTTATCTGTAAACTCATACTTGTTTAAATGTACTGAGATGTTTTGTTCCATGTAAACCGCGCTGATGCCGAATAGTGCGGTATAGAAGAAACTTTAAATAAATAAATAAATAAAAAAAGAAAGAAATAGTAATAGTTGACAACTTCAACCCACTTGGATCAACAAAGAAAGGACAAGCAGTCAAGAAATCTGATGACACATTGTTCTTGGCAGAATGGCTATGAAGGCCCTAGACAAGATTCTCAAGAGCAGAGATGTTTCTCTCCATACAAAGATTCGACTTGCTCAAACCATGTTGTTTTAAATAACGTCATATGGATGCGAAAGTTGGACAGTGAAAAAGATAGACAGGAAGAAAATTGATGCCTTTGAATTATGGTGCTGGCAACGAATACCCTGTATATCATGGACTGCCCAAAGAACAAACCAGTCAGTACTAGAGGAGATCAAATCTAAGCATTTTTTAAAACCTCAGATGACAAAACTTTGACTTACATACTCTGGACACATCATCTGAAAAGAGAGACGTTGGAGAAAGACACAATGCTTGGCAAGGTAGAAAGTCAACTGTTTTAATGTTATATGTAAACCACTCTGACTGTAAAAGAGAACGGTATGTAATATCAGTTAAATAATAAATAAATCTATGTTTATATATTGTGAAATCCATATATTTGTGCTTCTTTTGACAAAGAGTCTGTGTCTATGCGCTCTGGGGGTGATGTGTGTAGGTTGCAAGTGTATGCGGATTGTACGAGTGTGAGCTGCCTACAGTTGTGGGCAACATTATTGACACCCTTGCATTTTAGGTATGTTGTGCACAATATCTTGAGAAATAATTGGAAATATTCCATCTGTATGCCATCATAATATTTAATAGTATGTTTAAAGGTACACAAAAAAAAAATAAAGATGTCTGTGCAACTTAGAGTAATTTTTGAGAAAAAAACAAAATAAGACCTGGATATTATTAATGTCCCCCTTCACTAATATTTGGTTGCACAACCCTTGGCAGTGATGACAGCCTTCAAATGTTTCCTATAGCCATCTATAGTTTCATGCATCTGTCTGCTGGTAGTTTCTCCTGCTCTTCAACTGCAGTTGTGTGTGTGTGACTGTCGTGCCCAAAAATCTCCCCGTCCTCCTTTTTTAAATAGGTCCCCTGTCCCTTTCAATTGCCCCTGTCCTCTCTACCTCACTTGAACTCCTCCCCTCCACCCTCCACACACACTTTCTCTTCTCTTCTACTCGTGGGCTTCTACTGCTTGTCTTTGGGCTTTCCCTTCTCTTCTTGATGCAGGGGATCTGATCTCCTCTGGGCAGAATAGAAGGGAACTTTGCAGTGATCCCCTTCATACCTGCCTACCGGGCATCCAATCTCTCTTGAAGAGAAGGGGAAGACTGTGATCGTGGCAAAGCCCCCTTCTGTTTGCCCACTGGAAATCGGAACCCCGAGAGCAGACAAGCATTGCAGCCATCATTGGGGCAACTCATTTGGGGAGGAGCAATGTCTCCCTGACCCTCCCCCAAACCATTGCCATGAGGAGGTGATAAAAGCAGATAGTGTAACTGGGTTGAAAAAAGGGTTTGGACAAGTTCCTGGAGGAAAAGTCAATAGACTGTCATTAAGACAGACTTGGGGAAAGCCACTGGAATCCCTGGGTATAAGCTGAATGGAAGCCATGGTGTGCATTACTCAATCCCAAAGCTGATATCGGCAGTTCTGATAGTCGACGGTGGCAGTCATCAATGTGAGAACCACCACGTGCCTGGACTTTTGAGACTGCCCTGTTGGAAATGCTGAAATTTTGAAGCATGCAGAGAGGTTGCCAGCATTGCACCCAGACTGGACGAAACTGATAAGATCATTCCATAGGCTCCTATCAGAGCCAGCGGTGGTGCTCCTTGTAGTGGACTAGCAGTAACGGACTTGAGCGCACCTCTAACCAACCAATGCACTGTACTAAAGCTCCAACCACCCCTGTATTTTCTGTGGCTGGCTGCCACCATTCTAGCAGTGTGTGTTTTGTACCCTGCAGTTAAGCTGAAACAAGTTGAAAAGTGCACACATTACAGAGTAAAGCCTTTAACACTGTTCCTCACCAGGGCCAGCCCAAGGGTTTCTGCTGCCGTGCCTCTTGCCTCCCCCACTTCAAGCCACCCTTGCCAAGATGCATCGGAGGGGGATCAGAAGTGGCAGGTCATGTGTGTGAAAGCATATGGCCTACTGCAGGCAACAAAGTGGTGGCACAAAACCGCCAACCCCGGTCGGCTGGTAAGCTTGCCTAGTGGATGGGCCGCCCTGTTCCTCACAGATGACTTATAAATAAATTGAGTGCCCTAGGGATGGACCCTAAAATGACTAACTGGGCTAGATATTGCTTGTTCCTGGACAATAGTCGACACAATAAGCCCAGCCAGCAGCCTCAAGAGCAAGGCTAGTACCATGGTTGGAAATTATGAGGCAGGAAGGCCTTCGCGGCTACTGATAGTGTGGTACTGATAGACTACAAAATCATTCTCCCTATGGCAGTATCACTATGGGATTATGTGTTTTTGTCACTGGGCACTCTAACAGAGATCAGTTCTGCAGCTGGAAGGACCTTAGAATGGACACTGATTTAGAATGGACGCAGATGGAATGTCTGGCCACAAGGAGTAACCCCCATGGGAAGTGGAAGAGGCACTAAACTGAAACCGAACATCTGACCCCATGTGTTGGAGATCTTGATTTAAGAGCTGTGCCTGTCACTCTGAAACTGCTCTGTGACCCTTGGATTGAACTAGGGTTGATGAGAGATGTGAACCGGGTTAAATGAAGCCATGTAGAATGGCATTTTAATAAGTTGGTGTGGCAGATCTGGAGGAAGGGGTACCCTTGCCTCACATTGCCCATAATGTGTATGGTGGAACCCCAGCATGATGCTTGGGTCAGGGAAAAAATTGACAATAGAATGTACCTAGACCCTAACTACAAGGGATTTGACCTGATTGATCCGGTCTTATAAGGGACTATCAATGGACAGGTGAGAGAGTGGATCAAGGGCCGGTCAGCTTGGAAGAGCGCTGTGGTAGTGGTGGACCAGGGCCTGTGTGAGCATTGATATTCGGTGACCCAAATTCTCCCTAGAGGGCATTTAGTTAAAAAGCCAAACCCCCAATTGTATGGGTTATAAAAGGAAGAAAATGACTGTAGAATGTTCAGAAAAAAAAAGTTAAATGGGCACTCTGCTGGGTTTGGGAAGCATACTCATAGGTTGAACCCCCCAACCCCCCCCCCCCAAAAAAAAACCTTTAAATGTACTGTGATTAAATTTCTTTTGTGGAATACAAATGCCGTAAAGCATTCAAAGGGAAGTGGCAGTGTTCAGCTCCAAATACGAATTAAAATATACTTCAGACTGTGAAAACGTGATTACTGTTAAAAAGAGCTATTTCCAGCACTGTGGGATATAAGTTGACTGGCTATCATTCCCGCCGGCAGGCAAAGGACCAGTTGGCTGATATCATTACATCCTATTGGGCAGAGGGACTTCCCATGCTTGGATTTTGTGGAGATTCCTGCCAGTGGGCAGAGAGTTGGCACAATGAAGTCAGGGCATTACCACGTTGATTAGAAACAGAATGACTTCAGGAAATCAAACGCTGATGTTTATGTTATATTTATTAAGTTTGATATACCACACTTCACGATAGCAGCAATAGAGAAAGAGAAAGGAGTGCCATAACTGCTAGGAAAGATTGTAGCTTTGATACTTCTAGTATAAGGTCATGAGGTAGGGCCAGGGGCGGCTCAAGGCAATCTGCTGCCTGAGGCAAAGGATGAGATGGTGCCCTCCCCCATAGAAGGGGGGGGGGGTTCTTTTTCAAAACGCCCCTCAGGGACTGAACCAAATATCAAACAAGGAGTACCACAGGGATCTGTGCTTTCTTCCCTTCTGTTCAACATTTTTATCCAGCCAATTTGTCAAATTATGGCAGCCCATCAAATAAGTTACACGATTTATGCAGATGACATTATGATTTATACACCGATTGATCTCATCAGCCCCGACTACAGCAAGATTATAAATTGCCTTGACAACATGTCTTCCTGGCTCACACTCAATAATCTTGCCATAAACTACAATAAGACAGAGGCACTTATTGTCACTCGAAACACCGACTTCAACCCCCCACCTTTCATTAAAAACAATAATATTACAATACCAGTCAAGGACGAAGTTAGATATCTTGGAATTACCCTCGATAAAGGACTAACCCTCCAGTCACATATCAGAAAGACTGTGAGGAGTGCATACTATAGAATGAAAGTGATTAGACGCCTCAAGCCCTTACTCTCATATGACCACTTCCGGTCAGTCTGCCAAGCCTTAATAACTCCTATTCTGGACTTTTGTAATCCTATTTACTATGGACTATCAAAACACTCACTTAAGCCTCTTCAGATGGCTCAGAATACAGCAGCCAGAATAATTGCTGGCTCAACATCTCAAGATCACATCACCCCTACTCTCAAAGAGCTCCACTGGCTTCCAATAAGCCAGCGCGTCAAATATAAGATGGTAATTAATATATTCAAGATCAGACACAAGTGCTCTGCTTTTAGCCTTCATAATCTCTTACTCCAGAATAACAACAGGCCAAGAAGAAAAACTACATCAAACACTCTCAGCACCCCAAGTAGCTTCAGAAAAGCGTGTAAATGTACCACACAAAGGGCAATTTCTTATCGGCCCCACTTATCTGGAACTCTCTCCCTCCCGATGTGCGATCCATAGATGATTTAAAAGAGTTCAGAAAACAACTGAAGTTTGTACTCTTCATTGAGCACTATGGCACAGACACCTAACAAGTCTTTATTATTATAGCCTGCATGTAACGTGTTTATCTGTAACAGTTCCTTGATGTTGTGTATCCCAATTTTTCCTTCACTGTATAGTTTAGTCAGTGTATGCCTCCCTGCCTCTGTTCTCCCTTCTTGTGTCTTGGTAACCGCTTTGATTTAAGGAAAAGGCGGTATAGAAAACCTGTTAAATAAATAAATAAATAAATAAAAAGCCGATTAAATTATATGGAGGAAATGCAAGATATTTGCACACCAAGGAACTAAAAGAGAGCGAGAACCACAGCACAGTTTTTATTTTGTTGTTATAAACCGTGTTATGATTCTTGCTTTTTCTTTTTGAACATTTTTTGTATCCACAGAACCCCCTTCTTCAACAGTGGGTGTAAGTCGAACCGGGACATTCACCCACAGAACTCAAGATCTTTAAAAAAAATCTGATTCTGATCTTCTCACTAACAACTACAAACATTACTTTACGTCACTCCAGTCCAGTCCCGGAATTTCTGGGATTACAGGTTCTCCTGCAGCTTGGAGACTGAATAATGATGTCACCACTATAACCTCCTGAGGGACCGCTTCCTGACTTCAGTTTATTCAGTCTCCAAGCAGCAGGAGGTTATAAGAGCCTAGTTCTGGGCTCTAAATAGAGGGACAATTAAGTCTTTTATTACTATAAAATTAATTTTTAGTTTGCTCAAAAAGAAGATACAATTGAAATTGTACTGTAGCTTTAAGAGCTAGCTCATGCCCTCCCTCTCTCTCTTCTTTGGGAGGAGTTTACTTGACCGCTGTAGAAATCGCGGTATCTGAGATTATATTTTAAGGCTCCTGATCCTACGTTTATTAGGAGAGGAGGGTTAGAAGGAGATAAGGCGTCTTTACTTGTGACACGTTTAAAAGGTAAAGTTTTGCCTTTTAAAGAATTTCGGTCTCTGCGGAGAACAATTTAAACCGCCATTTTTATTTTGTTAAACGCACTTCCGGGACTTTTCAGATTTGCATAAAACTTATTATCGGAGCCCCGGAGGTGCAGAAGAAGCAATTTAAACATTTTTGGTTTAAGACGCTGCAATTATAAAGATTTGAGTGCTGCGAAGTTTAAAGTGGCGGTTTAGAGTTTTCAAAACCGTGTTGTTAAGGCGCGTACATGAGACGTGTTTAACAACGAAGGCACAGTAAAACAAGGGCATAGAAATGGGCTGATATAAAGTGATTGCTTTAGCTTCAATTTTTATTAATTTTTATAATTATAGGTTGTTGCTAAGCCTATTTATTAGTATTTATTTGTTTAAAAAAAAGGAGTCAGGAAATAGTTTTTATATCTGTGCAACTTTATTACAAAATGCCTACAAAACCACAATGTTTAGTGTGTGGTTCTAGGAAAGGCATATCTATGGAATCTGGAGTTTGCAAGTCTTGTGTCCAGGAGAATGCAGTTCTTTAGAATGCTTTAGATGCCACTGCAGAGGGAGGTAAGCACTTTTCTTCATCAGAAGGAGATGTTGAGTCTCCTCCGCAGCTTTTATCTGAGCCTGTTCCAGGTCCTTCTTCCAGACCAGACGTGCCTGTAACCCTTTCTGCAGGTATAGCAACTCTTTCTTCAGGTATAGCAGCATTATTTTCAAAGGAGTTTGTTTCGCTACTTCAGAAAACTTTTAGGGATGATCATAAGCTTCCTGAATTGCCTCTGGTATCTAATCTGGGAGAAAAGCGTTTGGCTGATCCTTTCAAAATGGATGAAGCTACACTAACCGGGTAAAAGATCTAGGGTAGCAAAGAATTTTTCAATATCATCTCAAGAAATACATTCAGATCTAGATGATGATATTGAAGAAGAGTTAGAAGAAGGAGAACTGGTAGATCAAGAAGACCAGTCCAGATTGTACGTGTTTTTTGTAGAGAAGAGTTACCTGCATTAATTGCGGAAACTCTTAAAACTTTGAATATTTCAGTGTCAGAGCCTGAGGAAAACTTAAATTTAGAGGATCCTTTGTTACAAGCGTTCAGGAAAACGCAGAAAGCCTTTCCAGTCCATAGAGTGGTAATGGAAATGATTCAGCAGGAGTGGAATGTTCCTGAGGCTGCATTAAGAGGATCTAGAATTATGGCTCGTTTATATCCTTTACAAGAGAAGGATAGCGAATTATTTATTCCACCTAAAATAGATGCAGCAGTTTCGGCTGTTACTAAGAGGACTACTATTCCAATAGAGAGCGGTGCAGCCCTGAAAGATAGTTACGATAGGAAATTAGACACGCTGTTGAAACAAATATTTGATATAAATGCATTGTCTGTTCAGGCATCAATTTGTGGAGCATGGGTGACTAGAGCATGTTTGCGATGGTCACAAGGATTACATACTGACATGGAGGGGACCTCTTCGGAGGACGCATCTAAAATAGAGACTGGAGCGGCTTATTTAGCTGACATTCATTATGATCTTAAAAGAGCATTATCAAAAGGTATGGGCTCAGTGGTCGCAGCTAGAAGACATGTGTGGTTGCATACCTGGGCTGCAGATGCTTCTTCAAAAGCAAGACTTGCTAAGCTTCCATTTAGGGGTAAACTTCTCTTTGGAGAAGATTTGGAAAAGTTAGTAAAGGATTTGGGAGATTGTAAGGGTGGCAAGCTCCCTGAAGATAAACAAAGGCTAGGACGCACGGTTCAAACCTATAGAGGTCAGTATAAGGACTTTCGTCGTTTCCGTTCTCTTCATTTTGGTCAAATGCAAAGAGGACGTCAGTATTATAGGAGTCAGGGGTTTCAAGGTTTTCGTGGCGCAGGAAGAGGTTTTACAGCCCCTTCTTCCAGTGCTAACCCAAGAAAAGCACAATGAGATGAGGAATACCCAGGCGGACTTTATTCCTGTAGGAGGCAGACTCCGCAAATTTTATTCCGCCTGGGTTCAAATCACATCAGATCAATGGGTGTTGGAGATAATATAAAAAGGATATGCTCTGGAATTTCAGCATCTGCTGGTCAATTTGTTTGTTCAATCTCCTTGCAGGGTGCGCGTCAAGCGTGCTGCGATACGCGAGACCTTGCAGAAACTTTTGGAATTGGAAGCAATTGTACCGGTGCCGTTAAATCAATGAGGTTACGGTCGATACTCAATATATTTTCTAGTTCCAAAAAAGGAGGGTTCCTTCTGACCGGTATTGGACCTTCGAGGAGTAAATTGTTATCTTCGAGTAGCTCATTTTCATATGGAAACGTTAAAATCAGTGATAATGGCGGTAAGAAAAGGGGAATTTCTTACGTCTCTGGATTTGACAGAGGCCTATCTTCATATTCCAATTCATCAAAAACATCAAATGTATTTAAGATTTGCAGTTCCAATGGGCCATTTCCAATTTCAGGCGTTACCGTTCGGGTTGGCAGCAGCTCCAAGAACATTTACCAAGGTAATGATAGTGGTAGCGGCAGCATTGAGAAAGAAGGAATACTAGTTCATCCTTATCTAGATGATTGGTTGATACGAGCAAAGTCAGAGGAGGAAAGCAGGTTAGTAACAAAGAGAGTGGTGGAATTTTTACAGAGCCTAGGTTGGGTGGTGAATATGAGAAAAAGCAAGTTGATACCATCTCAAAATCTAGAACATTTGGGCGCTCGATTCGATACAAAGGCAGGCAGAGTTTTCCTTCCCCACTCTCGAGTGTTAGCACTCATAGATATAGTACAACAGGTTTTGACCAAAAAAGATCCCACAGCATGGCATCCAGTTGCTAGGGACCATGGCAGCAACCTTGGAACTAGTACCGTGGGCGAGGGCTCATATGCGTCCATTACAGAGAGCTTTATTAAGGAGGTGGTCGCATCAAAAGAGTCTGCTATCAGAGATATTGCCCTGTCTTCCGGAAACCCGTCAAGCTTTGCATTGGTGGTTAAGACCGGAAGTATTGCAGATAGGAATGCAGTTGGAGTCTCCAGTTTGGATTCAGCTTACGACAGATGCCAGTCTAAAGGGCTGGGGAGCACATTGCGAAAGACAGTTTGTTCAAGGTCAGTGGACCAAACAAGAGAGAGCGTGGTCAATAAACAGATTAGAGTTGAGAGCGGTGACTTTAGCGCTTCAGGCGTTTCACAGTCTCATTCAGGGGAAGGCTGTTTGTGTCCTATCAGACAACGCGACTACGGTAGCTTACATCAATCGTCAAGGAGGCACAAGCAGTGTGGCTCTGGAAGAAGAGGCGGAAAGCTTATTCCTCTGGGCCAAGAAAAACTTGGAGGCGTTGTCGGCAAGCCATGTTGTGGGGATAACCAATATGCAGGCCGATTTTTTGAGTCGAGTGAAGGTAGATCCAGGAGAGTGGAGTCTGCATCCCCAAGTGTTTCAGTCAATAGTAAAGCGATGGGGAAGTCCGGTAATGGATCTCATGGCAACATTCCTGTCTGCAAAGGTCGATCGTTTTTTCAGTCGAAGACGGGAAAGGATGTCAGAAGGTCTGGATGCACTAGTTCAGAATTGGCCAGAAAGACAGCTGTTGTATGTGTTTCCTCCGTGGGTGTTGATAAGTCGAGTTCTTCAACGAGTGGAATGTCACAAAGGAATAGTGATATTAGTAGCTCCAAATTGGCCGAGACGCCCATGGTATGTGAATCTCATGAGATTATTAATAGACCGTCCTTGGCGTTTGCCGCTAAGAGAGGATCTATTGAGTCAAGGACCTTTACACATGCCTCATGTGGATCGATTCTTGCTTACGGCTTGGCTCTTGAAAGGGCAAGATTAAGAAACAGAGGTTACTCTTCAGCAGTTATTTCTACCTTGTTAAAATCGAGAAAGAAATCTACTTCTTTAGCGTATATTCGCACATGGAGAATATTTGAAGAGTGGTGTGAGAATAACAAGTCGATTGAAGCATTAAAAGCATCCATTTCTCAAATTCTTTCTTTTTTGCAGGAAGGATTTGATAAAGGATTAGCTCCATCGTCTTTAAAA
The DNA here is from genome assembly GCA_033557465.1 of Ichthyophis bannanicus. Classification (NCBI taxonomy): domain Eukaryota; kingdom Metazoa; phylum Chordata; class Amphibia; order Gymnophiona; family Ichthyophiidae; genus Ichthyophis; species Ichthyophis bannanicus. Next base: position 20,922,161 of record CM066045.1, on the reverse strand, counting down.
GTACAGCTGGCAAGTTTAGCTTGCTATAGAGGTAAGATAAAGGGAGAGTCATGGGACACACCCAGATGTAAAATGATTTTTGAGAGTGGCTACATTATTAAGACCACCATGTAGACAACGAATTCCATCTTGGAACCTCCATTTAGTTTTGGAGGCTCTGGTAAGAGAACCATTTGAACCATTGTCTCGAGCATCCTTAAAAGATCTTTGGCTCAAAGTATTGTTTTTGGTGGCTATTGCATCGGCTAGAAGAATTTCGGAATTACAAGCGTTATCCTGTAGCGTTATCTTTCTGACGTTTTTTTAAAGAGAAAGTTGTTATAAGACCAGTGCCTTCTTTCTTACCAAAAGTAGTATCGGCTTTTCATATGAATCAAGAGGTTTCATTACCAGTATTTCGAAAGGATGATAATGGCAATCCATTGTATTTATTGGACATTCGTAGAGCACTGAAAATATATTTGAAAAGAACAAAGGATTTCCGTAAGACGGATAGGTTGTTTGTTCTATTTGCAGGTCCAAAGAAAGGTCAAGCAGCCTCAAAAGCTTCTATGTCTAGGTGGATCAAGCACAGTTACTTACCTGTAACAGGTGATCTCTGGGAACAGCAGGAATTAGTCCTCACATATGGGTACGTCGGTACCGACGGAGCCTGCGCGGGAAAGCTCCCCAGCTTCCCAGAAGGAAAGCTTTTGGGGCCTCCCACTGCGCATGCGCGCTGCCTTCCCACCTTCCTGACCAACTCTCCTCAGTTCGAGTTTAAAGCTGAGACAATAGAGAGAGGAAAGGAAAGAGAGAGATAGATACAACTCCTAGGGGAGGTGGGCGGGTTGTGAGGACTAATTCCTGCTGTTCCCAGAGATCACCTGTTACAGGTAAGTAACTGTGCTATCTCCAGGAACAAGCAGGAATAAGTCCTCACATATGGGGACTCCCTAGCTAAGATGCTCGGGAGATCCTCTGAAGGGTATGAGACCCTGAAAGGTTCGTCATCTTCCTATGGATCTCAGGCATCCATTCAGGGAAGGTGGGTTGGAGTTGTTCAAGAATGGAACAGGTGTCTGAGGACAGCCTGACCAAACAAGGCATCCCGGCGGGAGTCCTTGTCCAAACAGTAATGGGCTGTAAAGGTATGAACCGAGGCCCAGGTGGCTGCTCGACAGATCTGGTCAATGGACACAGAGTTTAGATGAGCCATAGAGGTGGCCATGGCCCTCACGTTTTGAGCGGTGACATGGCCCTCCAGAGAAAGGTTCTTACTCTGGTAAGCAAAAGAGATACACTGAGCAATCCAATTGGAGAGTGTTCTTTTGGAGACTGGAAGTCCTAAATGAGAAGGATCAAAAGCAACAAAAAGCTGAGAAGACTTTCGATGTTGCTGTGTTCTGTGGAGGTAAAAGGCAAGAGCTCTTTTACAGTCTAGAGTATGAAGGTTCCTCTCTGCACTGGATGCATGAGGAGCTGGAAAAAAGACAGGTAAATATACCTCTTGATTAAGATGAAAAGGGGAGACCACTTTAGGCATAAAGTGGGGATTGGTCCGAAGGACCACCTTGTCATGATGGAACCTTGTATAAGGTGGATTAGCCACTAGGGCTTGCAGTTCACTGATACGGCGAGCTGAGGTGACTGCAATAAGAAAAATAACCTTCCAGGAAAGAAATTTCAGGGAGGTAGTGGCTAAGGGTTCAAAAGGTGGCTTCATAAGCTGACCAAGAACCAAGTTTAAGTCCCATGCCACCGGAGGAGGTCGAATGGGAGGTTTAGTTAAGGTTAGGCCTCTCATGAATCTTGCAATAAGAGGATGAGAGGAAACAGGTTGTCCATTGATGGGCTTAAGTGATGCCGCAATAGCACTCAAATGGACTCTTACTGAATTCGTTTTGAGTCCTGCATTGGAGAGATGCAGGAGATATTCCAAAAGAGAATTCAAGGGGAGTGCTAGAGGGTTAAGACCCTTTTGAGCACACCAAATGGAAAATCTTTTCCATTTAAAAGCATAAGAATGCCTAGTGGAAGGTTTCCTAGAGGCATGTAGGATATCCTTCACTTGCTGCGAAAGATTGAAGTGTTAAAGGTCTAGGCCTTCAGTAACCAAGCTCTGAGGTGAAGGGACTTGGGGTTTGGGTGCCACAAAGTCCCCTCCTCTTGAGACATAAGGTCTGGAGCCGCTCCCAAGTCCAGGGAGGGGGCTTGGGAGAGATGCAGAAGTAGAGGGTACCACACTTGGCGTGGCCAGCGTGGAGCTATGAGGATCATGGACCCTTGATCCCTTTGAAGTTTGAACAGAGTCTTGGGAATCAAAGGAATGGGAGGAAAGGCATACAGGAAGCCCTGACCCCAATGCAGGAGGAAGGCATCCTTGGCCTGAACTCCCTGACACGGAATTCTGGAACAGAACCGCGGAAGTTTGGCATTCCACGGACTTGCAAAGAGGTCTATGTCCGGGGTTCCCCATTTCTGGAAGATTCTGAGTACCTGATCCATGTTCAGGGACCATTCGTGTGGAAGCAGAACTCGACTGAGTCTGTCTGCCCAAGAGTTTTGGATTCCTGGAAGATATACGGCCAGGAGATGGATTTGATGCTCTCTGGCGAAGGCCCATAATCTTAGAGCTTCGTTGCAAAGCGACAGAGAGCCAGTCCCTCCTTGTTTGTTTATGTAAAACATGGCTACTTGATTGTCCGTATGAATAAGGACTGTCATGTTGCTGAGGAGGGTATGAAAAACTCTGAGAGCTAGAAAGATTGCTCGAAGTTCCAAGTGGTTGATATGAAGGGTGGTCTCCTGTGGAGACCAAGTGCCCTGAGTGGAGAGATCTTGAAGATGAGCTCCCCAACCTGTTTGGGAGGCATCTGTTGTGAGGGTTGCTTGGGGCAACAGTGGCTGAAAGGGGGCCCCCAACAACAGATTTTGAGTGGATATCCACCATTGGAGAGACCAAAAGAGACGATTGGAGTTTGCTATTTGGTCTGAGAGAGCTCCTGAAGCTTGAGTCCACTGGGTGGATAAAGTCCATTGAGCTGCTCTCATATGTAGGTGAGCATAAGGCACCACATGCACTGTGGAGGCCATGTGGCCTAATAGTTGTAGCATCTCTCTGGCAGTCAAGTGGCTTCTGGACTGAGTCTGAGAGGCTAAGTGCACTAGATGTTGGCAACGGGCCTGAGGTAGATAGGCCCTTGCAGTGGTGGTATCCAACCAGGCCCCTATGAACTCCAGGGATTGCGTAGGGGTGAGTTGAGACTTTGGCAGATTGATCACAAGACCCAGATACTGCAGGATGCGTCTGGTGCGATCCAGGGAAGTCTGAGCTTCGGACTGAGATGGAGCTCGGATGAGCCAGTCGTCCAGGTATGGGAAGACAAAAATTCCCAGGGCGTGTAGAAATGCAGCTACTATTGCCATGCATTTGGTAAATACCCTTGGAGCAGAGGCTAGACCGAAGGGAAGAACTCTGTATTGGAAATGTTTTCCCTGGAACAGAAACCGTAGGAATTTTCTGTGGGATGGATGGATGAGTATATGTGTGTACGCATCCTTGAGATCTAGAGAACAAAGCCAATCCTGACTCTGTAGGTATGGAAGGAGAGTACCTAGAGAAAGCATCTTGAATTTCTCCTTGTATAGAAATTTGTTCAATTCTCTGAGATCCAGAATGGGTCTGTACCCCCCTGTTTTCTTGGGAATGAGAAAATAAGGGGAGTAAAAACCTGATCCCTGTTGAGGAAGAGGAACCTCTTCTATTGCATTTTGGGCGAGAAGAGTGGTCACCTCCTGACTTAACAGGTCTAGGAGAGATGGGGGAGAATTGAAACTTCTCACCATGGTATGGGGAGGAAGGTTGGAGAAATGTAGTTTGTAGCCCTCTTTGATGATAGAGAGGGTCCATTGTTCTGATGTAATTTGCTCCCATCTGGGAGCAAAATGAGTTAACCTTCCTGGGATGGTGAGAGGTTCTGGTTTTAGAGCCAGAAAGGTTAAGTTCTCTAGATTTAAGTCAAAAAACCCTGAGGGGGTTGGGACTGTTGGGCTGTAGCAGCCCCTGCAGGTTTTGCCCTGGCCTGTTTAGGCTGCTGACGCTTAGGAGTAAAGCGAGCTGCAGAAGATTGTTGTCCAGTATTTGAGGCAAATCTGGTTCTCTTGTAGAAAGGCTTTTTGAAAGATTTTTTCTTGGCAGGGGTAGAGGTAGACTTAGAAAGTCTATCTAAAGCAGCATTTTCTGCATCCATTTGAGTGGCTTTGATTTGCCACTCTTTACCAAACAGATTCTCCCCTGTACAGGGCAAATTTCCCAACCCATCCTGGACCCAGGGTTCTAGGTCAGAGTCCTGGAGCCAAGCAATTCTACGAGCCGCTATGGCAATACCTGAGGCTCTGCTAGCACCCTCAAATGAGTCAAAGGCTGCTCTGTTGGAGAACTTTGAAATATCTTGGGTATGCTTTAGCAAAAGAAGGAACTCCTCCTTTCTATCCTCTGGGATAAAGGGGAGAAAATGGCGGATTTTTAATGCAATTTCCTTCAGAAACATGCCCATATAGAGGCTGTATGAGTTGATTCTGCCAATAAATGCTTGGAAGATTTTTCTTCCAAAAGCATCCAGACTCCTACATTCTCTTCCTGGGGGAGTAGAAGAGTGTCTTTTAGTACTCTTGATCTTTTTCATAGCTGATTGCACCACGATGGAGTGGTGAGGGAGCTGAGTTTTTTGAAACCCAGGAGAAGGGGGGACACGATACATGGTGTCCAGACGACGAGAATGTGGAGATAGAGTGAGAGGAGTCTCCCATAAGTCCATCATGTGTTCTTGAAGAATTTCATGGATGGGCAAGGTGACTGCCTCTTTGGGAACCTTAGAGTATCCTAAAATGTCTAACTTTTTTGCTCTAGGTTCTTTTTCAGAGGATACAGAAATGGAAAGACCTTTAGCTACTTCAATGATGAAGTCTTGAAAGGATAAATCCTCTGGAGGAGACATTCTCCTCTTTGGAGAAGAGGGCTCCTCAGGTAGAGTAAGGGATACTTCAGCAGAGTCATCTGATGAATCAGAATCATCAGAAGACTCAAAGTATCGTCTGTTTGCTTCCATGGATCGATAAGCGTATCGACCGGTATCGACATCGGGGGTACCCGGAACCGGACCGGTATCGGGAAAAACCCCAGAACCGGGAACCGGAATCGGTATCCTGGTCGATGTGGATGGCCTGGGTACCGGTATCGGTTGTGGTACCGGAACCGGAGTCGGTACCGCAGGGTGCGGTACCGAGGGCGTCGCAGCCTTAATGAAAGCCAAAATGGCCTGCTGCATGGATTGAACTGTATGACTGTCTGGATGTCGGTACCGGATGATTGAGCCGGTACCCCAGAACAGTCTAACAGGTGATCGGTCGAGGCCGTGCCATCGATGTCAACCTGTAACCCCATCGGAGGAGCTTTGGAAGCCGGAGCTTCCCGCTGGGGTTGTTTGGCTGGGGCAGGGTCCTCAGGGTTAAGCCCAGGGGTATCTCGATACTTAGAGGGAGATTTGCCCTTTGAGGACCTGCCAGAGGAATGTTTGGTTACCTGAGATCCATCAGGAGAGGAAGACCTGGAAGATGTCGATGCTGGAGAACCTGTAGAAAACAGCATGTGAAACTTGGCTGCCCGGTTTTGTAAGCCACGTTTAGACATCAAAGAACAGGATGGGCAATCCGGAATGGAATGGTCAGGCCCCAAACATTTAAGACACCACTCATGAGTGTCTGTGACTGAAATAGTACCGCTGCACTTGGTGCATTTTTTAAACCCAGAGGCTTGTTTCTCCATGAGGGAGAATTTGTGAAGGCCTAAAGGCCTCACAGGACAAATACACCAAGTGAGGAAAAAAGAAGATTTTTTTTTTTTTTAAGAAATAAAAGAAAAAAGACCGGCGGTACCGGTCTGGAATCGGGGAAGGCAGACACGCGGCCAAAGAAATAAAATAAAATAACAACTTCTTCAGCGGTGACAGGAACACGACCTGCTGGCTCCGCGGAAAAAGAAGAACTGAGGAGAGTTGGTCAGGAAGGCGAGAAGGCAGCGCGCATGCGCAGTGGGAGGCCCCAAAAGCTTTCCTTCTGGGAAGCTTTCCCGCACAGGCTCCGTCGGTACCGACATACCCATATGTGAGGACTTATTCCTGCTTGTTCCTGGAGATAGGAAGCTATATCTTCGTCATACTTATTACAAGGTAGGACGGTTCCAGATGGACTTAGGGCACATTCAACACGGGCGCATGCTGCGTCCTGGGCTGAATATAGTTTGGTGCCGCCTATAGAGATTTGTAAGGCGGCTACTTGGTTGTCACTTAATTCTTTTGTAAAGCATTATAGGCTAGATGTGCAAGCACAGAAGGATGCTTGTTTTGGGTCAGCAGTGCTTCAGGCTGGTTTGGCGGGACCCACCCGTTAAGTGTTACTGCTCTGGTATATCCCAGAAATTCCGGGACTGGACTGGAGTGACGTAAAGTAAGGTTAAATTAGACTTACCTGCTAATTGTTGTTACTTTAGGAACTCCAGTCCAGTCCCGCATCCCTCCCATATATGCATTTAAATTTAAGGAATGGCCTGAAGCGTGTGAATATGTTCTTGGTAAAGTAATATTCCTTTATATAGAGATAGGGGCAAGAGTTTAAAAGATATATATATTTAACAATTTAATGAAAACATATTAGAATGATTAATTAAAAAGAATTTATTGCCTAACATAGCTATGAATATGCTTAATTATTGCTCTGCGAGTCTGCTTTGTCAATAGGAAAACTGAAGTCAGGAGGCGGTCCCTCAGGAGGTTATAGTGGTGACATCACAACTGTGTCATTATTCAGTCTCCAAGCTGCAGGAGAACCTGTAATCCCAGAAATTCCGGGACTGGACTGAAGTTCCTAAAGTAACAACAATTAGCAGGTAAGTCTAATTTAACCTTCTACAGTACCAGACATATTGTGAACTAAAACAAAACAAAGTCACTGAGTATCTATAGAGCAAATCTATCAGCACCAGCTTCCAAAACTCAAATAAGGAGCCCATCCAAAAAAAGCATCACTGAAAATACTGCAGTGGGCCCTGGAACATCCAACCCCCTGTTTGAAAAGCTGAACAATTCAGATTACTATAGTACAGATCCCTACATACAAACTCCATGTTAAAAGAACACCTGGTCTTGGTCACATACTCAAAACATAGACCCTCACTAAGCACAGAATAAGTGACCATAACCTAAAAATAAACATATGTAGATAAAAATTAAACTGCAACCCCAAGAAGCTAGATTCTGCATACAGTGCAATACCAGAGAAAAGAGATGCATTTCCATGTCCTGTATAAAAGATAAAGATAGCACCAAGTCAACTAATTACTGTAGATTGAAAATAAAATTCTCTGTGAACTTTTTTATCTGACCATTTTATTCTCTGATGATGTAGGTCCAAATCTGAGGTTTCTGCTTTCCTCTATCTCCCAGTGATGCAGGGACATGTGCAGTAAGACTCACTGCGGCATCATGTATATAAATTTAGTATACTTTATTATTACTTTAAATGTATATGCCACCCAACTAAAATTCTAGGTAGCTTCTAAACATGCACATGCAATTTAATATAATAGATGTTACAATAAAACAAGCATAATAATCAAACATTAAATTTGATTATTGAAAAGCCACTTACACAGAAACCTCCCCCCCCCCAATTAAACCATTATTAGTAACTGCACATCAGATTTATTTTTCTATGACCAGATTATTGATGAGGAGGGAAGATATAAAATGAGAAACTTATCCTGCTAGCCATGACTTCAAACACTGGATTCAATTGTGCTAGAGCTGGAAGAGTCCAGAATTCAGCAGTGGTGAAGCTATCAGGCTGTTGTTGTTGTTGTTAAGTGCCGTCAAGTCGGTGTCGACTCATGGTGACCCTCTGGATAGTTGTCCTAAATTGTGTTTGATCTTCAGTCAGGCGGCTCATTGTTGACAAAGTGGCACCCATAGCTGCTGTTATTGTATCGATCCATCTCATTCCTGGCCTTTCTCTTTTGCGTTGACCGTCTACCTTGCCAAGCATGATGTCTTTCTCTAATGATCTCACTCTTCGCATGATGTGTCCAAAGTCTGAAAGTCGAAGTCTTGTCATCTGAGCTTCTACAGAAAGGTTAGGTTTGATCTCCTCTGGTACTGACTGGTTTGTTCTTCGGGCAGTCCATGGTATACGCAGTATTCGTTGCCAGCACCATAATTCAAAGGCATCAACTGCATTGGATCAAAGACTGGATATGAAGACACACGTGGGCAACATAGTAAAATCAACGTACCATAAGATCAGGACACTCAAACATCTACGCCCCCTCCTTCAACCAGCCGATTTCAGAACAATCTTCCAAGCACTAACCATCCCACATCTCGACTACGCCAACGCAATCCTCCAAGGACTCCCACAATCCACTCTGAGCCCGCTCCAACTCGCTATGAACGCTGCAGCCAGAGTCCTACATGGCGCCTCCAGGAGGGACCATATAACACCCATCCTCAAAAGTCTCCACTGGCTCCCAATCCACAGCAGAATCACCTTCAAGACCCTACTACTAGCATTCAAAACCATCAATGGACTCGCCCCCTCCTCTCTTGCTGACCTCACTCACATTACCCCCCCAAATAGAACCAGACGGTCCACTGCTATAAACACTCTAGTAATCCCCAAAGCAATGACCCACTGTACTGAGACAACCATAAACAGGGCTTTCAGTCTCTATGCTCCCAAAAGCTGGAACGCTCTTCCACCCGACATCCGAGCAATCCCGGAACTAACTAAATTCAGGAGAGCATTGAAACACTATCTCTTCCTCAAATGCTACCCTGAGGAACGCACACCAACTCCACCGCTCACAATGTAGCCCCGACCACATGCAACCTCCCTCATGTATTGTATATAAGTATGGATATCATTCTGTTATCATTACAAATGTAAATAGTTAATACTGTTATCCAAGTTACGCTACCTGTTATATGTATCATGGTGTTAACCCCCGCCGTAAATACCTCATGTTCCATGTAAACCGCACTGATGTTGAAGAGCGCGGTATATAAACGAATTAAATAAATAAATAAATCAATTTTCTTCTTGTCTATCTTTTTCACTGTCCAACTTTTACATCCATATGATGTTATTGAAAATGCCATGGCTTCAACAAGTCAAATCTTTGTATGGAGAATGACATCTCTGCTGTTGAGAATCTTGTCTAGGTCCTTCATTGCCATTCTGCCAAGAGCAATGCGTTGTCGGAGTTCTTGCCTGCTTGTTGCTTCTTTATTGATAGTTGATCCAAGTAGGTTAAAATGATCAACTATTTCAATTTCTTCTCCATCAACGATGAATTTATTCATTTTGCCAGTTGTCAGGATCTTTGTCTTCTTAACATTAAGATGCAGACCCATTTTAAGACTATATTCCTTGATCTTGAGAAGCAAATGTTTCAAATCGTCTTCACATTCAGCCAGTAATGTGGTATCATCAGCATAGCGAAGGTTGTTGATGAGTCTTCCACCAATCTTCACACCTCTGTTGTCTTCATACAGTCCTACTTCTCTTATGATTTGTTCTTCATATAAATTAAAGAGGTAGGGAGAAAGTATGCAGCCTTGTTGTATACCTTTGCTGATTTTAAACCATTCTGTTTCTCCTAGTTCCGTTCGAACTGTTGCTTCTTGATCAGTGTACAGAATGTGCAAGAGAACGATGAGGTGTTCTGGTATACCCATGCTTCTTAATGTGACCCAGAGTTTCTCATGGTTTACACAGTCAAAAGCCTTGCTATAGTCAATAAAACACATATAGATATCCTTTTGGTATCCTTTTGTTTTTTCAAGGATCCAGGATACTAAACAAAATTAAACTGAGATGTTCCTTTAAAATTTGAAATTTCCTTGAATCTGAACTGACTAAATATTTTAAATTTCAGTCTAGCATTATAAAGAATGCAAAACTGCAAATCTCAAAAGCAATACATATTCCAGTCCCCTCCCCCCAAATCCTACCCCTTACCAAGAACCCAGAGTACAGGACCAATAGAACAAATCTACTATTCTATAACAGCACTAACTTCCAAAACTCACATAACATGGAGCGTACCCAGAAAAGGGCAGCGCCAGAAATATTGCAGTGGGCCCTAGAACATCCATATTCTTATTCAGAAAACAGAAGAAGCCAGACTACTACAGCTCCTTACATAGATACTCCATGCTAATAGAACATGTAAGCTCAGTCACACATATGCAAAACAGAGATAGATCTTCACCAAGTAGGGAATATATTAGTACAAACTAAAAACAGACATATGTAGTCATAAAAATGCTTTTACCCATTACTGTTAGGTTTACCGGATTTCTTTCCCAAAATTATACTTTACTGCAGAGTGAGGCGACAGAAAGAATTCTTACACACAGGCATCTGCATTGTCAGCAGAAACTAACATAATGACTTGGTGCAAGTAGTGTGAGTGCAACTAATGCCACCTCAGTGGGTTGCTTATTTTCAGTGGCAGCTGTTTTGCCATGCTGAAATGCGGTAACTGCAGGAGGATGTAACTGCCTCCCTGTAGTTGGTCTATAGTCCTGCATAATCAAACTCTGGAATTTAGTTACCAGAGGATGCAGTAATAGCTGTTAGTGTAGCTGGGCTTTAAAAAGTTCATGGAGGAAAGATCCATAAACTATTATTAAAGAGGACCTGGGAAATCTACTGCTTGCCCTGGGACATTGTGGAACCTGTGTGCCTTTTTTGGAACCTGCCAGGTACTTGTGACCTGAATTGGCCACTGTTGGAAACAGGTTATTGGGCTTGATGGACCTTAGTCTGACCCAGTATGACATTTCTTATGTTCATATGTTATCAGTCCAGAGCCTAGGAAACATGCTGCTAAATATACCAAACAAGAGGGCCTCAACAGCATCCATGCAGTAAATCTCCCACTTCCACAAAAACAAGAGTGACTTGGCACCCCAACACAGCACTTTCTAACCTCTGAAAAACAAGAGGGATTTTGTGACCCCAACACAGCACCTCCCACTCCAACATAAAGACCAAGATGGGTTTAGTAACCCCACCATAGCTCCTGAAACTGCACACTGGACCAGCATGTTGTTAATGTAAATATATATTCCGTAAAAACAAAGGAAATGCAAGATGCTCGCACACCAAGGCATTCCTAACAGGGGCTATATACATTTCAAGTAAAGGTAAGAGTTTGTGGCTTTTTTAATTACAGCTCTCTGCTTGGGAGCTCTTAAAAGAATTTTAGTACATTTTAAAAACAAAGTTTCATTCTTTTTGGAGCTTTAATTTAAAAGGGGAAATATTTTCTTTAATGGGGTAGGTTTAAAACTTTGCTTTAGTATCTTTCTCAGCTCTTTGAAGCCACTGACACCTCATCATGAGTTAGTGGGCCTGATTAGCCTGTGAAGGAACTGAGAGCAGCTGAGACCTGCATAAAAGGCGTCAGAGCCTTGCACTGTTGAGGCATTCCTAACAGGGGCTGTACATTTCAAGCAAAAGTAAGAGTTTGTGGCTTTTTAAATTACAGCTCTCTGCCTGGGAGCTCTTAAAAGGTTTTTAGTACATTTTTAAAACAACGTTACATTCTTTTTGGTGCTTTAGTTTAAAAGGTGAAATATTTTCTTTAGTGGGGTAAGTTTAAAACTATGCTTTAGTATCTTTCTCACCTCTTTAAAGCCACTGACACCTCATCAGGTGTTAGTTCCCACCCTATCCCAACTCCCACCAACCCCTGGTGAGCAGTCTTGCTTTATAGGGCACCTCCCCAATTAACTACACACAGGGACTTGGAACAGCACATTTTGAACACACTTAAATAAATTTAATTGCTTTTTCTCTGAAAGGACAGCTGGGAAACCAGCTGGTACTTTGGGACGTCTCTCTCTTTTGCTTTAACAGATACCTAAGCTCCAGCTCCACCGACTGAACAATGGCTGGGAAAAACTTTATCGCCAAAGCTGTTGCCCACATTGCAGCTTCTGCATCTGTCCAGACAAAGGTCCCAATGCCAGTTGAAGGTCCAGTTCCATGTGCAGGATGCCTGCCGGCAGAAGCTCTCAGGAAACAAGTTAAGGAATTCAGAGAGGAGGCGGAGAGACTGAGGAGCATTCAAGAGAGTGAGAAGTACATTGATGAGATGCTTCTTGCAACATCCAAGCTCTCCAGCAGAGGAGAAGATGGGAGCCTAAAGAATGACGAAGGTTGGACACAAGTCACCAGGGCCTGCAGAATCACCAATCCAACTTCTCCAGCCCTTGAATTGAAGAACCATTATGTAGCCCTGGAAGTGGAGGAGGTGAAAGCATCCCTGGAAAGGGAAGAACCAGAGCTCAAACACCCCAAAGTTGCAGAATCAGTGACCACAAGGAAGCGAAGGGTACTGAGGGGTCCATCTGCCGACCAGAATTGATGTCCAGAGAGGTATGCTGTCTGCCAGGTGCCAAAATCCGAGATGTTACGGAGAGTTTGCCGAGACTCATCAAGCACACTGACTATTACCCAATGTTGCTAATCCATGTCGGCACAAATGATACTGCCAGGTATCCCTCTGAGCATATCAAAAGTGATTTCAAGGCTCTGGGATAGAGGGTGAAGCCAATAGGGGCACAGGTGGTGTTCCCTTCAATCCTCCCTGTTAAAGGCCAAGGCAGAGAAACTTGCATCCTGGAGATGAATGCATGGCTGTGTGGATGGTGTCATCAAGAGCATTTTGGTTTCCTGGACCATGGGATGCTGTTTCAAGAGTTGCAGAGCAGAGATGGTGTCCATCTGTCCAAGAAAGGGTGACATGTCTTCAGGAGCAGACTGGCTAATCTACTGAGGATGGCTTTAAACTAGATTTGTTGGGGATGGGTGAAGAAAGCCCTCAGGTAAGTGAAAGCCCCCAGGTAAGTGAAACATTAAATACCTTTATGTAAAAGGGTAAAAGGAACAATATATGGAAAATGGTGTGTATAAATGCCCGTTGCATGGGAAATAAGATCCCAGATGTTGAAGCTTTAATGGGAGAGGCTGACTTGGATTTAGTGGCAGTTAGAGAAACATGGTTCACAGAAAACTATGACTGGGATGTAACTATACCAGGCTATACATTATTCAGAAAGGACAGGCAGGAAGAAGGGGAAGAGGAGTGGCACTATATGTAAAAAATAATCTTAAAGGTTTGGAACTACAGAGCTTAAAAGGGAGAGAGGAGGTAGTGTGGGTTAAACTAGAAAGAGGGAAAGAGAAATCTATTTGCATTGGTGTGATATACAGATCTCTCTCACAGGAGGAAGAGGTGGATGGAGAGTTAATTGAAGACATACGCAGCATTGCTAGGAAAGGGGGAGTGCTACTGATAGGGGATTTCAATATACCAGATGTTGATTGGCACCTTCCTGCTGCAGTATCATCTAGAAGTGAGGAGATCCTGGACTTTCTACAGGGAGAACAATTCAGGCAACTGGTAACAGAACTCATACGTGAAGGGGTCATACTGGACTTGGTGTTTACCAATGGTGAAAGTGTTTCTGATGTTATAGTGGGAGATCATTTTGCATTAAAGTGATCATCAGATTGTATGGTTCTGAATTAGGACTAGGGCTGTTAAAATCCATTGAAAAGTGAGGGTCATAGACTTTAGGAAAACTAACTTTGCCAAGATGGGCCAATACCTCAGGGAGTCGTTAGCAGGATGGGAACAGCTGGGGATGTAGAAAAACAGTGGGTAAAACTGAATGGAGCTATTTTAAGGACAACCAACACTGTTGTTAAAATGGTAAAGAAAGGTAAAAGAAAAAGGAGACCACTATGGTTTTCAAAAGAAGTATCTGAAAAAGTGAAGAAAAAGAGGGCGACCTTTATAAAATACAAGAGATCACGGAGAGAGGAAGACAGGCATGCATATTTGGAAAAATTTAGAGAAGCTAGCAAAGTAGTCAGGAAAGCAAAGATTCAAAAAGAGGAGGAAAAAGCCAATACAGTAAAATGTTAGTGAGAAGAGGAAGGGCAAAAGTGGTATTGTCAGACTCAAGGGTGAAGGGGAGGAATATGTACAAGCTGATGAGGATAAAGCAGAATTACTTAACAAGTATTTCTGTTCTGTGTTCACAGTTGAAGAACCAGGAGCAGGACTTCAGAAAAAACCCACAACCTGGAACAGAAGCGAGGGGCATCTTGAACAATTTTCAGAAGACTGTGTTTATGAGAATCTTGTTAAAGTAGACAAATCGTTGGGACTGGATGGGATATACCCTAGAATACTGAGGGAACTTGGGGACATTCTAGCAACTCTATTGACTGACCTTCTCAATGCCTCATTGGAGTCAGGAGTGGTGCCAATGGACTGGAGAAAGGTATATGTGGTCCCTTTACACAAAAGCGGAAATAAGGATGTGGTTGAAAACTACAGGCTGGTTAGTTTAACTTCGGTGGTCAGTAAATTATTGGAAGCTCTGCTGAAAGAGAAAATAGTGAGGTTTCTGGAGTCCAGCAGATTATAGAATCAGAGGCAGCATGGATGCACCAGAGGCAGATCTTGTCAGACAAATCTGATTGATTTCTTTGATCGGGTGACCAGGGAGTTGGACCGACGGAGAGCCCTAGATGTGGTGTATTTAGATTTCAGTAAATATGAGATTGCAGACCTGCTATTAGTAATCTGTGAACTATCATTAAAATCATCTGTAATACCTGAAGATTGGAGGATGGCCAATGTAATGCCAATTTTTAAAAAGAGTTCCAGAGGTGTTCCGGGAAGCTACAGATCGGTGAGCCTGACCTCAGAAGCAGGAAAAATGGTAGAAACCATCATAAAGAACAAAATTACTGAATAGATACGGTAGATAGTCATGGCTTAATGGGAGACAGCCAACATGGCTTTAGACAAGGAAGATCTTGTCTTACTAATCTGTTATGTTTTTTGAAGGAATAAATAAGCAGGTAGACAAAGGTGAGTTGATTGATATAGTGTTTCTGGACTTTTACAAAGCCTTTAACAAGATCCCTCATCAGAGACTTTTGGCAAAATTAGAGTCATGGGATAGGAGGCAGTGTACAATTGTGGATCAGGAACTGGTTAAAAGATAGAAAGTAGAAGGTAGAGCTAAATGGCCAATTTTCCCAATGGAGAAAGGTGAATAGTGGAGTACCCCAGGGATCTGTGCTGTGTCCGCTGCTTTTTGACATATTAATAAATGACCTGGAAAAGGGAATAACGAGCGAGGTTATCAAATTTGCAGATGACACAAAATTATTTAAAGTTGTTAAAACCCATTAGGACTGTGGAAAATTGCAAGAGGATCTTGATAAATTGGAAGACTGGGCATCCAAATGGCATATGAAATTTAATGTGGACAAGTGCAAAGTTATGCACCTAGGAAAGAACAACCCAAACTATGGTTACACGATGCAAGGTTCCACATTAGGAACCACCACTCAGGAAAAAGATTTAGGTGTCATCGTGGATAACATGTTAAAAACCTCTGCCCAGTTTGCGGTCAAGAGAGAAAATAGAATGCAAGGTATCTTAAGGAAAAGAATGGAAAATAAAACAAAGGATATTATAATACCTCTGTATCGTTCTGTGGTGCGACGGCACCTTGAATATTGTGTGCAATTCTGGTCACCGTATCTTAAAAAGGATATAGCGTTATTAGAAAAGGTTCAGATAAGAGCCACCAAAATGGTAAAGGGGATGGAAGGATACTCCTATGAAGAGAGGCTAAAAAGGTTAGGGCTCTTCAACCTGGAAAAGAGACGGCTGAAGGGAGATATGATAGAAGTCTATAAATTAATGAATGGAGTGGAACGGGTAAACGTAGATCGATTGTTTACATTATCAGAATATATAGAAAGCTTGAAGAATGGTTTAGAATTTGGCAGCTGAGATTTAATGGCAGCAATATAGTATAGGAGGTGAAGTACTTTTGTCCACTAAAGAAGAGCAGGACCTAGGCATGATTGTGTCTGATGATTTTTAAAGTAGCTAAACAGGTAGAAAAGCAACGGCAAAAGCTAGAAGGATTCTTGGGTGCATAGTGAGAGGAATGGACAGCATAAGAAAGGAGGTGATAGTGCCTCTGTATAAGTCTTTGGTGCTTCCTCATTTGGAGTATTGTGTGCAAATCTGGAAACCACACCTTCAAAACGATATAAACAGGCTGGAGTCAGTACAGAGGGTGGCTACTAAAATGGTTAATGGTCTTCATTATAAAGCTTATGAGGACAGACTTAAGGATCTTAATATGTACAGCTTAGAGGAAAGGCGGGATAGAGGTGATATGATTGAGATGCTTAAATACCTCCATGGCATAAATGCACAGGAGGAGAGCCTCTTTCGATTGACATGGGATGAGAGTGAAAGGGGATAGATTCAGGAGTGATATGCAGAAATAGTTCTTTATGGAGCGAGTGTTGGATCCATAGAATAGTCTCCCAGTGGAGGTGGAAGAGATGAGGACAGTATCTGAATTCAAATAAGCATGGATAAACACAGATGATCTCTAAAGGAAAAAAGGGGAATGTTGTAGTGGTTGATATGGAAGGACAGACTAGATAGGCCATGTGGTCCTTTTCTGTCGTCATGTTTCTATGTTTCTCTGTAAAAGAAAAATTGAGAACCACCGCAGTTTATAAGACCAAATTATAACTCATTGTATTCTGTTATAAATTGTTTCATGGTTCTCACTTTTTCTTTTTGAATATATATTCTGCATCCACAGAAACCTTTCTCTCGACAATGGGTGCAGAGTAGAGGTAGGACATTCACTCACAGAACTAAATATATTTTAAAATAATCTGACTCTAGTCATCTCACTAACAAACAAACAAATTCTCCAGTACCAGGAATACTGGGAACTAATAGAAAACCTTATAGAAGTCAACTAAAATCTACAAGGCCAAATCTACCATACCATACTGGCATAAACTTCCAAAACTAATACAAGGGCCCTACCCAGGAACAAAGCAGCGCTATAAATACTGCAGCAGGCCCTAGAACATCCATACACCTATTTGAAAAGCTGAATAAGTCAAATTACTACAGTACAGTATAGATCCCTATGTACTAACTCTATGTTAACAGAACTCCTGGCCTCATTCACACACACAGAACATAGATCCTCATTAAGTACAGAATAAGTGAAGAGAACCTAAAGTAAAAATAGAAATATGTAGACTAAAATTAAACTGAAACCCCAGGAAGCGAGACTATGCATACAGTACAACATCAGATAAATAAGAGATGCAGTTCCCCATACTGTGTTAAATATAAAGATAGCACAAAGTCCAATCACTAAAATGAAAATAAAATTATTTTGTCTACCTTTGTTATCTGGCCATATTATTCTCTGATCATGCTTTCTGAGGCTTCTGCTTTCCCTTCTTCTCTTGGCTCTCTTTCTATGGTCTATAGTCCATCTGCCATTTCTTATCTCTTCTTTTGTTTTCTTCACTTCCTTCCATCATCTTATTTCCAGTCCCAGTATCCCTTCCCAGTATCAGCCCCTTTCCAGTCCTCCCCTCCCAGTACCTTCCAGTGTTAACAGCCTTGCATTCCCAGGACTGCCTCTGGTGTCCATTCCTTTCCAGTCCCCCTCCTTCCCCACTGTCCAGCCCCTTCTAGTTCAAATACTATTGCAGGTATCAGCTCACCTCCACTCCCAGTGCCATCTCTGTGTCAGCTCCCTTACAGTCATCCTACCCTCTGTCCATCCCCCTTCCAGTGCCATCCCCACGTGTCTGCTCCCTGCTGTTAAAGCTGAGCCCGCTGGTGCGCTGAGCGTAGGGAGCATTTCCTGTCTAAATAAATTGGTGCAAGTTTTTGGCGAGACCTAATTTAGAGTAATGTGTACAGTTCTGTAGACCGCACCTTCCAAAGGATATAAACAGGTTGCAATTGGTCCAGAGAAAAGGCAGGAGAGCGGTGATATGATAGACATTGAAATACCTCCATGATATAAATGCACAGAAGGTGGCCCTCTTCCAGTTGGAAGGAAGCTCTGGAATCAGGGGGTGATAGGAGGAAGATGTAAGAGTGCAGAGTGATCTGAGGACATATTTCTCACTAGAAAGGGTGCTGGATGCATGGAACAGCCTCCCAGTAGAGGTGGTGGAGATGAGAACTGTAGCTACATTAAAGAACGTATGGCACAGATAGAAAGGATCTCTGAGGGAGAAGAAGGGATTGTAGAATTTGATAGTTCTCATGGATGAGCAGACTGGATAGGTCGTATGATATTTGTCTGCCATGGAGAATAAAACAAAGGATATTATAATGCCTCTGTATCATTCCACTGTGCGACCGCACCTTGAATATTGTGTGCAATTCTGGTCGCTATATCTTAAAAATGATATAGCTTTATTAGACAAGGTACAGAGAAGAGCCACCAAAATGGTAAAGGGGATAGAAGGATACTCCTATGAAGACAGGCTAAAAAAGCTAGGGCTCTTTAACATGAAAAAAAAAAACAGCTGAGGGGAGATATGCAATAATGCAATAACCGACTGGCTTCTCAATCAGAACATGAGAATAAACTTCAAGAAAACCGAAGTACTCATAGCCACAAGAAACAAGCAATTTTCTCCGCCAACCACCCTCATAGTAAGAGATGCAGAACTCCCAATTAAGGCCTCCATAAAGTACCTCGGTGTGATACTCGATCAACAACTCAATCTTAAAGAGCACATAAAGAACACAGTAAGGTCAATTTACTACAAACTAAGAACACTGCGCCAACTGAAACCAATGATGGAGACCAAGGACTTCCGTACAGTTTTCCAAGCAATAGTTACACCGCATTTCGACTATGTGAATATCATCCTTCATGGCCTCCCCAAGAATACACTAAATCCACTTCAACTGGCGATGAATGCGGCAGCCCGCATCCTATCTGGAGCTTCTATAAGAGATCATATAACACCAATACTGATCGATCTGCACTGGCTCCCGATAAACTGCAGAATAATATACATAACCCTCCTCATCACATTCAAGGCTATTAATAAATTATCTCCTGCATCGATCTCAAAGCTCATCACCCACACACCAAACAACAGACCCAGGAGACTAGTAGCAGAAAACACACTAGTTACTCCTAGTATCTCCACAAAATGGTCACAACAAACTACTAACAGAGCTTTTGTGTTCTATGCTCCCAAGTGCTGGAACAAACTACCTCCAAACATCAGATCAATCAGGGATATCACCCAATTTAGAAAGTCCATCAAGCACTATTTATTCACTTTGCACTTCAGGCTACCATACACACAATAGAACCAGATAACTTCTACACATAATAACAATCCAGAACAAAGGATCAAAATGTGAAAACACTGTATTCTTGTCAAATATCAAATCTTGATGTAACCTATTCAATGTATATATAATTTGTATAATTATGTAGATAGTTACCCCCAGTTCACACCCAGTTTATCTTCCCTGTTATCTGTAAACCTAGATCAGTCATGTATTGATAGGTATATTGTTGTTCATTGTAAACCGCACTGATGATGAATAGTGCGGTATATAAAAAATGTTAAATAAATAAATAAAATATGATAGAGGTCTATAAATTAATGAATGGAGTAGAACGGGTAAACATAGATCTATTATTTATGCCATCAAAATATAGATAGACTGGGGGATATGCAATGAAGCTACAGGGTAATCTATTTAAGACTAATAAGAGAAAATATTTTTTTCATTTAATGTGTAATCAAACTCGAGAATTTATTACCAGAGGATATAGTAAAAGCTGTTAGTGTAGCCAGGTTTAAAAAAGATTTGGACAAGTTACTGGAAGAAAGGTCCATAAACCATTATTAAAAAGGACCTGGGATATCCACTGCTTGACCCAATACAAACATTGTGGAACCTGTGTCTTTTGGGGAAACTGCTAGGTACTTGTGACCTAGATTGGCCACTGTTGGAAACAGAATACTGAGCTTGATGACCCAGTATGGCATATCTTATGTTCTTATGTTATGTTCTTATGTTCTTATCATTTTCCATGAAGGCATATTCAAAGGCATTTAAATGGTTTACAGAAAGACCAAATGGAAAAGTCTGTCTTTTTGCAGATGACATAAAAATTTGCAACAGAGTGGACTCCCCTGAGGGACTGGATAAAGATCTAGAAAAGCTGGAAGAATGGTCTAATGCTTGGCAGTTAAGCTTTAATGTGAAGAAGTGCATTGTCATGCACTTGGGAAGCAGAAATCCAAGGGAAATGTACACGATAGAGGTGAGAGGTTAGTGTGCACGGACCAGGAGAAGGACCTCGGAGTGATTGTTTCTGAGGATCTCAAGGTGGCGAAACAGTGTGACAAGGAGGTGGCAAAAGTCTGAAGGATGCTGGGTTGCATACAGAGAGGAATTACCGGCAGAAAGAAAGAGGTACTAATGCCACTGTACAAGTTGCTAATGAGGCCTCACTTGGAATATTGTGTTCAATTCACTTGGAATATTGTGTTCAGTTTTGGAGACCATATCTCACAAAGGCTGGAAAATGTTCAGAGGAAGGCAACCAAAATGATTTGGAGCCTGTGTCAGAAGACTTATGAGAAGAGATTTGAAAACCTAAATATGTACACTCTGGAGGAGAGGAGGACCAGTGGAGATAAGAGTCAGACCTTTCAATACTTAGAGTATTAATGAACAAACAAACCTCTTCCAAAGACAAGGAAGCTGTAAAACTAGAGTGTATAACATGAAGCTGCAAAGGGTAAACTGAAAGGCAATGTCAGAAAATACTTCTTCACTGAAAGAGTGGTGGATGCTTGGAATGCCTTCCTGATGGAAGTGGTGGGGACAAACACAGTGACAGAATTCAAAATGGCATGGGACAGACACAGTGGATCCCTTTATAGCAACAGGGTAAAATCAAAACAAACATAACTATCTCAGTAAATAGGGGTGACCTACACAGAGAGGTGGGTACACCCCTAAACAAAGGCATGGGGAGGGGTGACCTGCACAGAGCGGCAGGTGCACATGTTCTTGCTGCCTTGCTGGGCTGACTAGATGTGTCATATTTGTCTTTATCTGCTGACATATACTATGTTACTCTGTCGCTCACTGGGATATCCAATGGCACTAACACTGGTTAGTGTCTAGGCATTCAAACCACTTAGAAGATGACATTGAGTGGCACAGTTAGCATTGGGCCATTCGAAGGGGGTGGGGGGTGGCGTGGAGTGGAGGCAGTAACCTTAGTTAGCTAATAAGCACCATAAGAACATGAGAAATGCCATACTGGGTCAGACCAAGGTTCATCAACCCAATATCCTGCTTGCAAAAGTGACCAATCCAGGTCACAAGAACCTGGCACACACGTTCCTTAATGCTTGTTCTGAGGTAAGCAGTGGATTTGCTGGGTCCTCTTTAATAATGGTTTAAGGATCTTTCCTCCAGGAACTTGTCCAAACCTTTTTTAATCCCAGCTACACTAACAGCTTTTACTCATCCTTTGGTAATGAATTCCAGAATTTGATTATGCATTGTGTAAAAAAACATTTTCTGTTATTAGTCTTAAATGGGTTACATTGTATCTTCATTGCATATATTCTAGTCTTTCTACTTTTTGATGGCGTAAGCAACCACTCCATTCATTACTTTATAGACCTCTATCATACCCTCCACCCCCAAGGACCTCTTTTTCCGAGACTGAAGAGCCCTAACATTTTAAGTCTCTCCTCAAAGGGATATCCTTCCATCCCCTTTACCATTTTTGTTGTTCTTCTCTGTATCTTTTCTAATTCTGCTATATCCTTTTTAAGATAGGGCGACCAGAATTGCACACAATATTCAAGGTACAGTCGCACCATGGAATGATACAGAGACATTATAATATCCTTGGTTTTATTCTCTATTCCTTTCCTTATGATTTCTAGCATTCTATTTGCTTTCTTGGCCACCACTGCACATTGGGCAAAGGGTTTCAACATATTATCCACGATGATGCCTTTTTCCTGAGTAGTGTTTTTTTAGGTGGTACCTTGCTTTGTGTAATCAAAGTTTGGGTTGTACTTTCCTAGGAGCATAACTTTACACTTGTCCACATTAAATTTCATCTGCTAATTGGGCATCCAGTCTTCCAATTTATCAAGGTCCTCTTGCAATTTTTCACAGTCCCCTTGTGTTTTATCTGCAGACTTGATCATCTCACTCTTTATTCCCATTTCCAGGTCATTTATTAATATGCTAAAAAGCAGCGGGTATAGCACAAATCCCTGGGGAACTGCACTATTCACCTTTCTCCATTGAGAAAATTGGCCATTTAGCCCTACTCTCTGCTTTCTATCTTCTAATCAGTTCCTGATCCACAATACTACACTGTCTCCTATCCCATGACTTTATAATTTCATCAAGAGTCTCTCATGAGGACCTTGTCAAAGGCTTTCTGAATTTCAGAATTTGCCTGCCTTATCAATGCCTTGCATCTAACTTGCCCATGCTTATGTGGTTTCCCGTTTTTGTCATTTGGCCCCTTTTTCCATTTCCTGAAGGATGCTTTTTTGGCTACAACAGCCTCTCTGACCTCACCTTTAAACCATGCTGGCAGGTTTTTGGACTTCATTCCACTTTTATTAAAGTGTGGAATACAGCTGGTCTGGCTTCCAAGACAGTATTTTTAAACACCCAAGCTTGATGTAAATCTTCAACCTTTGCAACTGCTCCTTTTAGTTTTTTCTTAACTATTTTCCTCATTTTATCATAGTCTCCCTTTTGAAAGTTAAAAGGTAGTACTGTGTATTTCCTTGCCATCCTTTTTCCATTTAGGGGGTGGCTACTAAAATGTCTAGTGGTCTTCATTATAAAGCATATGATGACAGACTGAAGGATCTTAATATGTACACCTTAGAGGAAAGGCGGGATAGAGGAGATATGATTGAGATGTTTAAATACCTCCGTGGCATAAATGTTCAGGGAGAGAGCCTCTTTCTATTGAAAGCAAGTTCTGCTACGAGGGGACATGGGATGAGGGTGAAGGGAGATAGATTCAGGAGTGATATGCGGAAATATTTCTTTACGGAAAGAGTGGTGGATCCGTGGAATAGTCTCCCAGTGGAGGTGGTAGAGATGAGGACAGTAACTGAATTCAAAAAAGCATGGGACAAACACAGAGGATCTCTAAAGGTAAAAAGGGGACTGTTTTAGTTGTTGATATGGAAGGACAGACTAGATAGGCCATGTGGTCTTTTTCTGTCGTCATATTTCTATGTTTCTATGTTATTAAAACAAACACGTCATGATATGATCACTATTGCCAAGTGACCCCAACACCCTTATCTCTTGCACTAGATATGGTGTTCCACTAAGGACTAGTTCCAAAATGGCTTCCCCTCTGGTTGATTCATGAACCAGTTGCTCCAAGAAGCAGTAATTTATTTTAATTAGAAACTTTATCTCCCTAGAATGTCCTGCAGTGCTATTGACCCAGTCGATACCGGGCTAATTGATATACCTTATTACTATGTTGTAACTTTTGATAGCCTCCCTGATTTCTCTTAGCTTTTCATCATCCATCTGTTCATTCTGGCCAGGCAGCCAGTATTACACCCCACTGCTATCGCCTTCCCCTTTTTATATGGGATTTCTATCCATAGGAATTCTACATTGTAATGTGTTTCATGCAAAACTTAATCTTTGTGACTCAAAGCCCTCTCTAACATAGAAAGCAAACACTCCACCAATTTGATCTACCCTGTTGTTGTTAAGTGCCGTCGAGTCGGAGTCGACTCATGGCGACCCTCTGGATAGCTATCCTAAATTGTGTTCGGTCTTCAGTCAGGCGGCTGATTGATGACAGACTGGTACCCGTAGCTGCTGTTATTGTATCGATCCATCTCATTGCTTTTGCATGAGACACATTGTAATGTGTTTCATGCAAAAATGGAAATTACACTAACCTGGTAATTGTAGTTCCTGGAGGGTCCAGTTTAGTCCTCCACAATCGGGTAGTGCCCCTCCTCCTGCAGCCTGGAGACTGGACCAATCAAGTCTTCTGTAGTATATATGCAGACGGAGCTCCCAGAAGCCCCCAGTGTACTAGTAGCAAAGCATACTTAATGAAGCAACACATTAGATTAATATACAAAATGACATAATTAAAGAACAATTTGTACCCCCCAATAAATATCCAACCCCCTCCCCAAATGAGGAAGTCAGAACACTGCATTGCGCCGGTACCGACGCCCCGGTAATCAAAACACAGCTCACCATCAGAAATCTCAGGAGCTGACTGAACACCTGAGAAAAGGAAGAGCCATAGCAAAAAACGCGGCTGTAAAGAAAAAAGGTCCGAACGGAAAAGAGGAACCGTCTTATGATCAACCGTTCGGAAAAGCGCGCCGCATTATTATAGCAGATAGTCGGGAGGGAAGGAGGACTAAACTGGACCCTCCAGGAACTACAATTACCAGGTTAGTGTAATTTCCATTTCCTGTTCGGTAATCCAGTTTAGTCCTCCACAATCGGGATGTAACAGAGCAGTCAAGACCGGGCGGGACCTTGCCATCCGGCGCGCAGAACCGCCGAACCAAAACAGGAATCCCGAGCCGCTGACACATCTAAGCGATAGTGTTTACTGAAAGCATGCAGAGACGACCAAGTGGCCGCCTTACAGATATCTGCTGGTGGAACTAGGCTATACTCCGCCCAAGAGGTCGCCTGAGCCCTAGTGGAATGAGCCCGTAGCCCCTCCGGAACAGACCGCTGCTGCAACAGATACGCAGACGCGATCGCTTCCTTGAGCCATCTTGCAATGGAGGCCTTAGCCGCCGCTTCCCCTTCACGCGCACCCCCGAAGAGCACGAAAAGACGGTCAGTTTTCCGAAAAGTCTCGGTAGCCTTCAGATAACGACGAAGCGTACGACCCACATCGAGCCGGTGAAGACCTTTGTCCGCCGACCCGACAGAGTGCGAAGAAAGCACCGGAAGGAACACTGCCTGATTCATGTGAAAAGGAGACACTACCTTTGGCAAAAAGGAAGGGACCGGACGGAGGACGATCCGATCCGCGGAAAAAGACAAAAAAGGTTCTCGGCAGGACAATGCATGCAGATCAGAAATGCGCCGTGCCGAACAGATGGCTACAAGAAAAACCGTCTTCAGCGTGAGATCTTTCAGGGACGCCCTACTCAGGGGCTCAAAAGGTTCACGAACCAGGGCCCGCAGCACTAAATTCAAGTCCCACGGAGGAACGAAAATCCTGCGGGAGGGCCGCAAATGAAAAACAGCCGTAAGGAAACGACGTACATCCGGATGAGCACCGAGAAGACGGCCCAAAACCTTGCCTCGATAACACGAGATAGCCGCCAACTGGACTTTCAGGGAACTAGCCGCAAGGCCCTTATCGAAACCATCCTGAAGAAAACGTAAAACGACGGGCACGGAAACCGTCGCCGCCCGGACTCCCCGCCGGGAGCACCAGTCCTCAAAGATCCTCCAAATCCGAACGTAAGTAAGAGAAGTGGACGTTTTCCTCGCCCGCAGAAGGGTAGAAATCACCGCGGGGGAGTAGCCCTTCTTTTTCAGCCGAGCCCTCTCAATGGCCAAACCGTAAGCGAGAATCGATCCACTTGGGGCATCCGCAAGGGACCCTGAAGAAGAAGATCCGGCAGCGCGGGCAGGAGCCATGGAACGCTGTCGCGCAGCCGGACCAGATCGGCATACCAGGGCCTCCGGGGCCAATCCGGGGCCACCAGTAACACTCGACCCCGATGGCTCTCGATGCGTTGCACGACCCGGCCGATCAGAGCCCACGGAGGAAAGACATAAAGAAGACCGGACGTTGGCCACGGCTGAATGAGAGCGTCGATCCCCTCGGACATGCGCTCCCTTCGTCTGCTGAAGAAGCGCCCTGTCTTGGCCGATTGAAATGTCGCCATGAGATCCATGATGGGCGGACCCCACCGCCGGACTATTTGCGCGTAAACCTGTGGGTTGAGCTCCCACTCTCCGGGGTCTACCCGCACTCTGCTGAGAAAATCGGCCTGGACATTGTCTGCGCCTGCAATGTGTGCTGCCGGAAGACGAGTCTGCACCCAATTGAACAAGGCCGTCGCTTCTGCTTCCAAGGACACGCTGCCGGTGCCCCCTTGGCGATTGATGTAAGCTACTGTGGTCGCATTGTCTGACAGGACTCGCACCGGTCGGCCGAGGACTAGAGTCTCCAGGGCCAACAGGGCTAGCCGTACTGCCCGTAATTCGAGACGGTTGATCGACCAAGAAGCCTCCCGGGGAGACCATTCCCCCTGAGCGAAGCGGGTCTCGCAGTGAGCCCCCCAGCCGGTTAAGCTCGCATCCGTTGTGAACGGAACCCAAAGTGGAGGCTCCAAGGGAATCCCCCGCGTCAGGTTCTCGGAGGAGAGCCACCACCGGAGTGATCGGCGAACCGCCCTTGGGCAAGGCAATCTCTTGTTCAATGAGTCGAACTGGTTGGACCAACGGCGCAGAAAAGCACTCTGCAGCGGACGCATGTGGAAGCGCGCCCAAGGCACCATCTCCAAGGTCGCTGCCATCGTTCCGAGGAGCCGCAGGTACCATCACGCCGACGGAGCGGGCATCCCTCGGAAGAGTCGGACAAGAGCCCGCAACGCCAGAAAGCGGCGCTCTGGAAGGCACACCAAGCCCCGTGCTGTGTCGAAGCGAACCCCCAGGTACTCGAGATCCTGCGTCGGACACAGACAACTCTTGCATTCGTTCACCACCCAGCCGAGGGACCGCAGCAGAGCCACCACCCTGCTAGTGACTTGCACACACTCCCGACTGGACTTTGCTCGAATCAACCAGTCGTCGAGATACGGATGGACCAGGATGCCCTCCTTGCGCAAGGCCGCCGCGACGACAACCATTACCTTTGTGAAGGTGCGGGGAGCCGTGGCGAGTCCGAACGGCATGGCCCGGAATTGGAAGTGGCCCCACGGAAGCGCGAAGCGGAGAAACCGTTGATGAGAGGGCCAGATGGGAATGTGTAAATAGGCCTCGGTGAGATCGAGGGACGTCAAAAACTCCCCCTGACGCACTGCTACGATGACTGACCGCAGGGTCTCCATACGGAAGTGCGGCACTCTGAGAGCGCGATTCACGCCTTTGAGATCCAAGATCGGACGAAGAGAGCCGCCCTTTTTGGGAACCACAAAATAGATGGAGTAGCGACCTGCGCCTCTTTCCAAAGGAGGGACCGGAACCACTGCCCCCAGTGAAAGCAGCTGATCCAGGGTCACGCGTATGTCCCGCGTCCTTTGAGCTCCCTTGCTGGGTGACAGAACAAAGGAATCTGGAAGTGGGTACGCAAACTCCAGGGCATAACCTTCTTCTATAATCTGCAGCACCCACCGATCTGACGTAATTTGGGCCCAAGAAGGAAGAAAGTCGCGCAAACGACCCCCGATAACCGGGCCTCCCTCTAGAGCCCGCCTCGTTTCATTGTGGCTTGCGATTAAAGGAAGAGGCCGAGGAAGAGGCGGCTCCGGAGAAGCCTCTTCCCGCTCCCCTGAAACCACGAAATCTTTGATGACGGGTTCCAAAACGACCGCGCTGCGATGTCCACAGTCGGGAGGAACGAAACCTGCGAAAATCCCAAAACTGACCGCGCTCCGAGGTGGACGATCTATTGAGCTTAGGCTTATCTTCCGGAAGCCGTCCACCCTTAGACTCACCGAGATCCTTCACCAACTTATCGAGAGCCTCACCAAATAACAATCTGCCCTTAAAGGGCAGCTTACTGAGGCGAGACTTGGAAGAACCGTCGGCCGCCCAGTTGCGCAACCAGATGGACCGGCACGCCGCTACCACGGAGGCCATACTATTCGCTAAGGAGCGGATTAAATCATAAAACAGATCCGCCAAGTAGGCCGATCCCTACTCCATGCGGGTAACGTCCAGCAGACCCTGTTGGTCTAGACCGGAACCCGAGCGCAGATGCTGTGACCACCGCAAACAAGCCCGAGCTACCCACGCCCCACAAATAGAGGCTTGCAAAGACAAGGCGTTGGTGTCGAAGGCTTGCTTCAACAAATTATCAACCTTCTTGTCCTGAACATCCTTCAGGGCCGCAGCCCCTTCAACCGGGATGGTGGTTTTCTTGGTCACTGCCGAAACTGCAGCATCCACTCGTGGAGACTTAAACAAGTCCCTGTCCTTGTCGGCAAGGGGGTAAAGACGATTCATGGTCCGAATCCCTTTCAAACCGGATTCCGGCGGCTCCCACTCCGCATGGATCATCTGCTCAACCACGCGGTGCACGGGGAAAACTACCTGGGCATCCCTGACCGCCTGAATGAGAGGATCCTCAAGACCCTCCTCCTCCAGGGGCTGCACCGCAGATAGGTTAAGCGCTTGCAGAGACTCCGTGACCAAAGGGATCAGCTCGTCCTTTCGAAACACCCGAATGATCCGAGCCTGATCTTCCGGCTCAGGGATCTCCCCGTCCTCTAACTCCTCAGCCTCAGTCTCAGGATCACCCTCCGCCTCGGAATCCGGGAGACAAAGGGTGACCTGATCCTGGTCCACCAACTTGAGCCGCTTGACCGCGGGCTGAGAAGACCGCTGAACCTCCCCTGCGGGTCCTGAGGGGAGAGAGGCGGGCCAAGCCTCCGGCAACTGACCGGACCGGCTCAAGCGAAAAGCCTGATGCATGAGGAGAACGAAATCAGGGGAAAAGTCCATAGGCGGTGCTACTATAGCCGCATGTTGGAGCTCAGGTACCGAACCATTGGACGGTGGGACCGATCCAGAAGGGGGGACGCTCGTTGAAGGGACACTGTCCCCCAAAAGAGAAGTGTCCCTGGGGATAAGCTGTTCCTTAACTTCAATAGGACGCTCCAGGTCTGAAGAAACTGAAGCATAGCCCCTGCAGATGCCAGAGTCAGTCACTGCACCTCTGCGGGACCCACAAATCATGCATTGGGGTTTGGCAGCCATGCTAAGGCAACCTCCGCCCAGCGGGAAAGAAGGGAACAGAAACAGGGAAGCCCACACCAAAGGGACCAACCCTATGCAAATCAGTACAGACTTAAATTTAAAACGTTTTTTTTTTTTTTTTTACAGAAAATAAAACACTCCCCAGAATCCCAGGGGTGCCCTGAGCAAAATCGCCAGCATAAGAAACCCCAAAAATGCCAGGGGAACCCGTGCACAAGTGTTAAAAAATGCCCCTAAAAAGCACTCTTTAGAAATTCAAAATGGCCGCCGCACTTTTTCACCCGCGGTAAAAAACGGCGCGAAAATACAAAGGCAACCAAATAACATGGAAAAGAACGAAAACGACCCTCAAATACAGGGCAAGCGAAAAAATTCAGGAAAAAATGCAAATCGTGAGGCAGGGGAGCTGACAGACCCTCTGACAAATCAAACAGGAGGGAGCAGCAGTGCCCGAGAAAGGTAAGGAAATGAAAACTCCTACCAGCTCAGGAAACAGCCAGGAACTCAGCCAGCTTCTCCAGGTAACAGACAATGCTGTAGCAGGTATGGCTCTTCCCCGTACAGCCTAGGGGAGAGCTCAACCCAGGCTTCAGAAATCCCCAGGCAGGAAGGCAGGAGCCCAAAGCAGGTCTGGCTTCCCCCAGGATGTCCCCTGTGGTAATGGATTTTTTTTTTTTTTTAAAGATACAGCTACCTAGCAAAGAAATGGTAAATAAAGGACCAAAAACAAAACCCCAAAAGAACTAACTAACTAGTGTTGCTCCTTCAAGTGTCACTTAGGGGCTTGTTTACAAAGCCGCGGTAGTGGTTCGCGATCGCGATCGCAGCCGCGGCCCCATTGAAATCAATGGGGCCGCGGCTCCGATTACGATCGCAAACCGCTACCGCAGCTTTGTAAACAAGCCCCTTAGTGTGCCCAGAAAGGGCACAGCAGTCCTCAAGCTGCAAGGAGACTGGACACACTGGGGGCTTCTGGGAGCTCCGTCTGCATATATACTACAGAAGACTTGATTGGTCCAGTCTCCAGGCTGCAGGAGGAGGGGCACTACCCGATTGTGGAGGACTAAACTGGATTACCGAACAGGAACTTAATCTTTGTGACTCAAACCCTCTCTAACATAGAACGCAAACACTCCACCAATTTGATCTACCCTATCATTGCGATATATTTTGCACCTAAGTATCACAGTACCCAATTGGTTGTCCTCCTTCCACCATTCGCTGAGATGCCAATCGTATCTAACCTTTCATTTAGTGCTATATATTCTAGCTCTCCCATCTTATTTTTTAGACTTCTAGCATTTGCATACAGGCATTTTAGAGGTTGTATTTTATTCATATTAATCTGGTTATCGGTCGATAGGGGTAATTTGGAATCTTTCAGCTCTGTACATAAGGGCATCTGGGTTACTTTTATCTTTACTGGAATCTCTCTGTTGGGATATCCTGTTTTGCTAGTATCCTTCAAGGATACATCCTTCTAAACTATGCGCTCTTGGGCGCCTGTAAGCTTTCCCCTATTATCTAGTTTAAAAGCTGCGCTACATCTTTTTTAAAGGTTAATGCCAGCAGCTGGGATCCATCCTGGTTAAGGTGGACCTTATCCTTTTGTAAAAGCCTTTTCCTTCCCCTGAATGGTGCCCAGTTCCTAACAGATCCAAAACCCTCTTTACACCATCGTCTCATCCACACATTGAAACTCCGGAGCTCTGACTGCCTTTTGGTTCCTGTGTGTGGAACAGAAAGTAATTCGGAGAAAGGCACCCTGGAAGCTCTGGCTTTCAACTTCCTATCTAAAAACCTAAATTTGGCCTCCTGAACCTCCCTCCCACACTTTCCTATGTTAATGGTACCAACATGTATCAAGACATAGAAACATGATGACAGAAAAAGACCACATGGCCGATCTAGTCTGTCCTTCTATATCAACCACTGCAACAGTCCCCTATTTTCCTTTAGAGATCCTCTGTGTCTGTCCCATGCTACTTTGAATTCAGATACTGTCCTCAGCGCTACCATTTCCACTGGGAGACTATTCCATGGATGCATCACTCTTTCCGTAAAGAAATATTTCTGCATATCAATCCTGAATCTATCCCCTTTCATCCTCATCCCATGTCCCCTCGTAGCAGAACTTGCTTTCAGTCGAAAGAGGCTCTCCTCCTGTGCATTTATGCCACAGAGGTATTTAAATGTCTCAATCATATCACCTCTATCCTGCCATTCCTCTAACGTGTACATATTAAGAACCTTAAGTCTGTCCTCATATGCTTTATAATGAAGAACACTAACCATTTTAGTAGCCACTATCTGTACTGACTCCAGCCTGTTTATTTCCTACTGAAGGTGCAGTCTCCAGAACTGCACATAATACTCCAAATGAGGTTGCACCAAAGAGTTATGCAGAGGCACTATCACCTCCTTTCTTCTGCTGGCCATTCCTCTCCGTATGCACCCAAGCATCCTTTTAGCTTTTGCTGTCGCCTTTTCTAAATGTATAGCTACTTTAAGGTCATCAGAAACAATCACGTCTAGGTCCCGCTCTTCTTTAGTGGACAAAAGTACTTCACCCCCTGTACTATATTGCTCCCTTGGATTGCTGCAGCCCAAATGCATGACCTTACATTTTTTAACATTAAATGTCAGCTGCCAAATTCTAGACCATTTTTCAAGCTCAGCTAGATTACTCCTCATGTTATCTACATCTTCCTGGGTGTCTACTCTATTGTAGATTTTGGTATCATCCGCAAAGAGGCAAACCTTACCCGACAGCCCTTCCGCTATATCACTAACAAAGATGTTAAAAAGAATTGGACCAAGGACAGATCCCTGGGGCACACCACTGGTACTTCATAATGTATATGGTGGTTGGTTCTGGAGGGAACTCATGTTGAAATTTGGTAGTCTTTCTTTAACCCCACAGCACATGTAAATAATGTTCAGACACTTATACACTTACTAAGTTATTGTTGGGAGAAAAATGACAGAGACAGGTGGCATCTTATAGACTGACCTATTTCTTAAGGTATGAGCATCAATAAATTGGTTACTCTATAAAATGTCATTGATATGGTGCCACCTGCCTCTTTCATTCGTATGACTCCAGGCTAACACATCTAGCTCTCGAAAAGATTTTTATCATGTTGCGACAAAAGAGAAGCTTGTGAAGGGCTTCACTGGAGTTTGTGAGGGTGGGGCAGGATGGGGGACAGCACGGTAATCACTTGGACAGGGAGGACTAAAAAGGTTTGCACCAGCCCTGTTGCAATCCATAAATTCGGTTTTAACAAGCCACAAACATTGGCCCAGAATCTTTTTGAACATGTTTTCTTTTCCTCATTGCAGATGGAGTGGAAGATTCATTTCCTCGCTGATATCTGTTTAAAAACCTTATTATTGGGGTAAAAATAATTGACTAGAACTATACTATTCTACAACACAGTTGCAGTATTTGGAGCTTTCAGAACTTACTTATGATTATTACTTTTTAACACGTTTAGAGATCATGCAGAGCATGGCTCATGGTATTCTTTCCCACCTCTCCTGTATGTGTGTATAGCTTTATATCCTGCGTTTTCTAGGAAAACTGAATTGTGAATGTACTGATTTATGAATCCACATGAAAGATGTGCAAATACACAATAACCAGGGTGGAAGCCTTGACAATTGGTGCTACTACTCTTCGGTTTCAAACTTGTACTTCTTTTTGTTTTAAATCTTTTTGAAAATAGAGCCTATAGATACTGTGACAATGAGAGCTGTGTGGAAGAGATGGAATGTGAGGAAAATGAGGAATACACCTTTAAGAGCAGAGATAGCCAAGGTTTCCATAGTGACCACAAGCTAGAGGAACATGCAGTAGCTGAAGCTGAGCCCCACCCAAGCCATGATGTAGGAGCAAGCTTGAGCCCTAGTGAGATGAGATACACGTGCAGGAAGCAGGGTGTGGTCGCTGCAAAGCACTGTTTTAAACCTGCTTCAGTGAGTTGTAGAAAAGCGTGGCTGAGAGAGAAGCCGGTAGAGCAGCTGGAAACGTGGCTGAGAGAGAAGCCTGGTTCAAAGCAGCTCAGAGAGGAGAAATCTGGAAAGTTTTACTCCACTGTGGGAAACAGTTCTGACAACAAGGAAAGCAGTTCTTGCTTAGAAGGTACGTCTGCTTCAGTGCTTAGCAGAACTTTGGCTGAAGACGTTGTTAGAGAACTGAAACTAAGTGCAGAACAGAATGCTCAAGGGAACCGTGCAGGCAAGAGGACAGTGAAAGCTGTTACAAACAAAAGTAATCAGAGTTCAAGTAAAGACAGAGAGACAGACCTGAACGCTGTTGAGTTATTGGAGAAGCTGTTTCAGAATAGGAAGGCTCATTCCCAAAGCACTGCTGGTTGTGACCAGAGGGAGCAGTTCTTAGGAGAGCTTCACAAGTTTCTGTATAACAGTAAGCTTGAACCTATTGCCAAAAGCCTGGAGAAAGATAAGCAAAGTGCAGCTTATGAAGATATGCAAGTTGATGTTTATGAGAGAGTTCCTGAGTGTGACGAAACAGAGATGGACTGTTCTTTTTGTAAAGCAGAAAGCTTAAACATGTGCTAGCCTTGAACTGTGGAAGGAAGTTTACATAGCATATTTGTTTAGCTAATGGAGAGCTGAGAGCGTCTGTGAGAAAGAAAGAATTTCCACTAAAACCTAAGGGTTAAATGCATCAGCCTTGGATAAAAGAGAAAAAGAATTTACCTGTTGTAAATACCAGCAGTAGCTGTGAAACTGTTTGTGCTAAAGAATGCTATGAACAGCTACTGTGCAAAGAGTCTAATTGAGTTCTGATATTCCAGCCACATTTTTGTTCCTAGTGTTTTTCATTTGGAGAAATAATCCCACTTTGCGAAGCTTTTGTGAATTTTGATGCGAGAGAGGAAACTCAAAAATAAATATCTTTGTTTCGCCTTAAAAACCCCAAGTGGTCACACTATTTTGTCTGCAAGTAATATAAGAACTACAAGTCCCAGCAACCCCTGCTGGAAGAAACGTCTTGTGCCATTACTTAAGGGCAAATAAGGCAGCCCTTTTGCCTATCAGCCTTTGGCCTAGGCAGGGGGTCATGACAATACCAATCTTCTCCCTTAACCTAAACATTCCCTCTGCCTCTCCTAAATGTGGATAACAGATCAGGTGTGATGAAAGAATGCATGCAATTTCACCTAGATAAAGGGAATTCCAAACTTCTCTGTGCACCCACATAAATGTCTTTGAACATTCTCCTCTCCAGTTACTTGATCTTTAAGTTTTGCTGCGTACATAACATCTCAGGTATATTCAGGGCATTGCGAGGATGATGCATTGTGATAGCGGTGTGGTAGATTTTGGAGTGGGGTATTTTGCAGGGTGGGAGGGTAGTTGCGGAAGGGGTAGTTTTTTAGAGTGGGGTGTTTTGTGGGGTATAGCAGTTTTGAGAGGGGTTCGTTTTTTAGAGCGTTTTTAGAGGAATTAGTATTAGTGTTAGTATTAGTTAGTGTTAGTTTTAGTCATAGTGTTAGTTTTTATAGGGGTTAATGTTTTGCAGAGTGTTGTTTTGTTAGTGTGGGGTATTTTGCAGGGTGGTGGGGTAAGGTGAGATTACGGGAGGGAGTAGTTTGTATTTTGCATGGTGGTGGGGTTGTTGTGGGAGGGGATAGTTTGCTAGAGTGGAGTATTTTGAAGGGTGGCATGGTAGTTGCGGGAGGGGTAGTTTTTGCATTGTAAGCTATCTACAGAGTGGTTTGGGAGAGGCTCAAAAAGGTATTGTGAGCTACCCAGGGATTCAATTTTGTTCTTCCTTTACATTTTCCATCAAGAGTGGACCAGAAGACACAGAAGTAAGTATAATACTTTAATAGGAAATTATTGTAAGTGGATTGCCGGTTCCCTCAGAGGCACGAGACCAACGAACTGCCTCCGGCCCAATCGGGGCTGTGGGAGGGGAGCAGCAGCTCCTTTAAACAGCAGCCGCCGACGGCGGGAAGAACAGCTGAGCCGGTTCCCTCAGAGGCACGAGACCAACGAACTGCCTCCGGCCCAATCGGGGCTGTGGGAGGGGAGCAGCAGCTCCTTTAAACAGCAGCCGCCGACGGCGGGAAGAACAGCTGAGCCGGTTCCCTCAGAGGCACGAGACCAACGAACTGCCTCCGGCCCAATCGGGGCTGTGGGAGGGGAGCAGCAGCTCCTTTAAACAGCAGCCGCCGACAGGCGGGCCCGTGCCTGTCGGGCCCGCGCCTGAGGGCCTCGCCAGAGGGCCCTTTGGCGTGGCCCTTAGGCGCGGGCCCGTGGCAAAAATTATTCTATGTACAACCTCCTCCTTCTGTCTCTCCCTTAGGCTGTTCTTCCGTTTAGAGGTATGTCTGTATTAAATGTTAACATGATGTAGTCTTTCCCTGTTACCTATGGATCCTTTGCTTATCACTTTGATATTTTGATAAGGTGGTATAAACTGGATTTATTGTTTGATCTGTATAGTCTGATGTTTGTATGTTTGTATTTTATGCTAACCTGATGTAGTCTTGTAACCGCTTTGATTGTAAGAAAGGCGGTATAAAAAACCTGTTAAATAAATAAATAAATAAATAAATGAGTAGTGAGTAGTTGTATATGGGCACTTAGAGCAAACAGCTCCTAGCTCTCAGAAAATCAATCCAGTTTCTGGAGGTTAGAGTGACAGGTCTGGAGGAGCTAAGGGAGACAGAAAGGTGTACAGAGGAGACTAATGGGAACATAGTCCCATCTCTACTCTGACAACCCCTGTGCTGTTTTGGAGGGGAAGGGTCACCTGAAAGACAGCATCATTTTGGTGACATAGGAAGGAACCCTTTATCTAGGACCTGCCCTCTGGGTGTTGTGGTATCCTTTCAAACTGAGGATGTGTTTCCAGGGCCATGTGCCTAGAATTGAGATACATGGGTGCTGGTGGATATGAGGATCATTTGGTAAATTGCTTGTCTAGTGCAAAGGTTGCAGATCTCATGCATCACCTGGATAGAAGTTTAGAATGTCCTGGAGTGGAGCCTTCTGTTTTGATACATGTAGGTACCTATGATAGAAGAAGGTGCAGAAGAGAGGTTCTGCAAGCCCAATTTTGTTTTTTTAGGTAGAAAGCTGAAATTCAGAATCTGAAGGTTAGCATTCTCAGAAATGCTCCCCATTTCTCATGTAGGGCTCTAAAGGCAAGCAGAGATCTGGAGTCTGAATGCATGGATGAGACAATGGTGCAGGGAATAGGCTTTAGGATTACTAGGAACTGTGCAGCATTTTGGGTAAGTGGGAGCCTTTTCCAAAAGGATGGGCTCCACTTTATCCAGAGTGGAACCAGGCAAATAGCACTAACCTTTAAAAGGAGATAGAGCAGATTTATGATTGCTCAGGAGTGCATGGTTTGGAATGATATATTTTTGAAGGATACTAACAAAACAGAGAAGTTAGGGCATCCCAATAGAGAGGTTACAATAAAGGTAAAAGTAGCCCAAGTGCCTTTAAGTAAAGAACAGACAGAGTTTATAGAATGTAAATTACCCATTTCAATGGATGAGCAAGTTAGTCTTATGAACAAAAACATACTTGGAAATACCTGTATCCAAATGCTAGAAGCCTAAAAAATAAGATGGGCGAGTTAGAATTTATAGCTCTGAATGAGGAAATAGATATAACTGGCATGTCAGAAACCTGGTGGAAGGAGGATGACCAGTAGGACCCTGGATACCAGGGTACAAATTATATTGAAATGATGGGGTAGATTAAATTGGTGGGGGTGGCACTATATGTTAAAGGGGCCATTGATTCACAGGATTCAAGGATTTGCAGGAAACAAAATTGACTGTAGAAACTTTATGAATAGCAATTCCATGTGAGAAGGAGAAGAGAATAGTAGTAGGGGAGTACTATCATCTGCCTGGCCAGAATGAACAGCAACACTAAGGGGTTTGTTTACTAAGCAGTGGTATCACTAAAGACTAACCTATGCAATTATATTGTACATAATTATCTGTATATAGTTCGAATATGTTAATTGTATATAGTTCCAACATTCAATGTAAACGTTGAGGTGATGTTCGATGTAAACCGCCTCTGATCACAGGAAGAGGCGGTATATAAAACTTGGTTAAATAAATAAATAAATAAAAGAGATGAGGGAAGATGCTGCACAGAATGTTTCTGGGATATATTGGTTCCTCCTGCAGCTTGGAGACTGAACAATGACATTCTTCTGATGTCACCAGTATAACCACCTGAGGGACCGCCTCCTTGCTCCAGTTTGTTCAGTCTCCAAGCAGCTGGAGTTTGAGGAGCCTAGAGATTCTAGGCTCACTGGAGGGACAATTAAGTAGTTTTTCTTTTAAATGTAAATTTATTTATTCAGTTGAGTGGCAGTAGTTTAGAAATCCAGTGGTGTGCCCTCCCTCTTTCCTTTTTTATTTCTTTTCTGACTGCCAACTGCCTTTCTGCCTAAAGCAGCGTTTATTTATTTGCTTTATATTGACGGCTCAAGCTAGTTAAAGGAATTTTTCGCCTCCCGAACCTACTTGTTTTAGGTGAGGAGCGGAAAGAAAGCAGAATTGCTGCGTCTGAGTGCTGTCCTTAGAGAGTTGCACAGCTGATCGGGCTGCCGGAGCTGCATTCACTTTTCTTTAAAATTCATTGCTGTCTGGCGCTTCTGGTTTCCTGAGGAGATTTGAAGTTTTTCTCTATAACGCAGCACTGTAATAATCAATTCTCTGCTGCGCAGTTATTCAGAAACAGCAGTTGGCTTCAGTGCAGGCCGCGCTTTTTGCGCGTGCACGTTTAAACGGAGAACTGTAAGTGAAATTTATTTGAAAGCAGAAACTGTTTTTTTTGACATTTCTTTTGTAAGGTAAT
The DNA here is from genome assembly GCA_033557465.1 of Ichthyophis bannanicus. Classification (NCBI taxonomy): domain Eukaryota; kingdom Metazoa; phylum Chordata; class Amphibia; order Gymnophiona; family Ichthyophiidae; genus Ichthyophis; species Ichthyophis bannanicus. Next base: position 20,884,315 of record CM066045.1, on the reverse strand, counting down.
ATTTTTATTTTATTTTATTATCATTTGTACTGTTTGTTGAGAGTGTTCATGTTTGGGTTTCTTTAGTTTTCTTAACAAAAACTTGCTAAAGAATATAAAATTGTGCTTTTAGTTAGTCTTCAATTTAAAAAAAAAAAAGAAAGAACGAAGAGGGGAGAAAGATAAAGGTTAATATATTTTTTAGTTGTACTCTGTTTGAAATTTCATTGCAGTGATGCCTTCTAAACCACAATGTTTAGTGTGTGGTTCTAGAAAGGGGATATTTTCTGACTCAGGGGTCTGTAAGTCCTGTGTTCAGGAAACTTCAGATGTGCAGCACGTTTTGGAATCCACGGCTGAGGGAACTAAACATGCTTCTTCATCTTTAGGGGAGGTTGATTCTCCTCCGCAGCTCTTACCAAAGCCTATTGCAGATCCTTCTTCTATTCCTGATGTGTCACTGATGCCTTCAGTTTTTTCTTCTGGTTTGGCAGCATTATTTTCAAAAGATTTTGTTTCTCTGCTTCAACAAACTTTTGGAAATGATAAAAAGGGCTCTCTACCCTCTCTTGTAGCTCATCTTGGGAAGAAGCGCTTGGCTATTCCTTTGGAGGTTGGTGAAGGTTCTGTTCCTGTCAAGAAAGTTAAGGTAGGAAAGGATTTGCAAGAGCTTTCTATAACGTCTGAAGAGTTTCATTCGGATTTAGATTTAGATGTTGAGGAGGAATTAGAAGAGGGAGAACTTTTGGATCAGGAGGATCAGTCCAGAATAGTTCGTGTTTTTCGTTGTGAAGAGTTACCAGCATTGATTGTGGAAACTCTTAAAGCACTTAATATGCCAGTGTCAGGACCAGAGGAGGACTCGGTATTGGAGGATCCTTTGTTGCAGGCATTTAGGAAAACACAAAAGGCTTTTCCCGTCCACAGAGTGGTAAGAGAGATGATTCAACAAGTGGGACATGCCTGAAGCTGGGTTAAAGGGCTCCAGGGTCATGGCTCGTTTATATCCTCTGCTGGATCAGGATCGAAAATTGTTTAAACCACCGAAAGTGGATGCAGCGGTTTCAGCAGTTACTAAAAAGACTACTATTCCGGTGGAGGGTGGTGCCGCTCTTAAGGATAGCCATGATAGGAAGTTGGATACTTTGTTAAAACAGGTGTTTGATATTAATGCTCTGTCTATCCAGGCTTCCATTTGTGGAGCATGGGTAGCCAGGGCATGTCTTCGTTGGTCGCAGAGGATACATGGCAAAAATGTGGAGAACTCTGCGGAAGAAGCGTCTAAATTAGAAACTGGAGCAGCTTATTTGGCTGACATTCATTATGATCTTATTAGAGGATTATCGAAGAGTATGGGATCGGTGGTCGCAGCTAGGAGATATTTGTGGTCGCAGTTAGGAGATATTTATGGTTGCGTAGCTGGGCTGCAGATGCTTCTTCTAAAGCAAGACTTTCTAAGCTCCCTTTCAGGGGAAAACTTCTTTTTGGGGAAGATTTAGACAAGTTAGTAAAGGATTTAGGAGATTCTAAAGGAGGCAGGCTGCCAGAGGACAGGCAGAAATTCGGACGACCAATTCAGGCGTCTAGAGGCCTGTACAGGGATTTTTGTCGTTTTCGTTCCGTTCGTTTTGGTCAGTTTCAGAGAGGCCATCAGTATTTCAGAAGTCAGGGGTTTCGAGGTTTTCGAGGAGCAGGCAGAGGTTTTGCAGCCTCCTCTTCCTCTGCAAACTCAAGAAAGTCGCAATAAAATGAAAGACACTCAGGTAGATCTTATTCCCGTAGGGGGTCGGCTGCGGGATTTTTATTCAGCCTGGGTTCAAATCACATCCGATCGGTAGGTGTTGGAGATCATTCAAAAAGGGTATGCTCTGGAACTTCAGCGCCCGGTGGTCAATTTGTTCATTCAATCTCCTTGCAAGGCTCGCATCAAGTGTGCAGCGGTACGCGAGACCTTGCAAAGACTTTTGAATCTCAAAGCTGTTGTGCCAGTGCCACCAAGCCAACGCGGCTCTGGTCGATACTCCATCTATTTTGTGGTTCCAAAGAAAGAAAGGTCTTTTTGACCAATTTTGGATCTTCGAGGAGTAAATAGTTACCTTCGGGTAACTCATTTTCGTATGGAAACACTGAAGTCTGTAATAATGGCGGTGAGAAAAGGGGAGTTTCTTACGTCTCTGGATCTAACAGAGGCGTATCTACATATTCCCATTTGCCAGGAGCATCAAACGTTTTTAAGATTTGCAGTTCCAATGGGTCATTTCCAGTTTCAAGCGTTGCCCTTCGGTTTAGCAACAGCTCCGCGAACGTTTACCAAGGTAATGGTGGTCGTTGCGGCAGCATTGAGAAAAGAAGGAATTCTAGTTCACCCATACCTAGATGATTGGTTGATTCGAGTAAAGTCGTAGAATGAAAACAAATTGGCAACAGTCAGAGTAGTGGAGTTTTTACAAAGTCTGGGTTGGGTTGTCAACATGGCAAAGAGCAAGTTGATTCCGTCACAGAATCTGGAACACCTAGGGGCTCGATTCAATACAAGGATAGGAAAAGTATTCCTTCCTCAATCACGAGTACTGGTATTGAGAAATCTGGTACGAAGTTTCTTGACCAGAAGAAATCCCACGGCATGGCATTATTTGCAGTTACTCGGAACCATGGCAGCGACGTTAGATTTAGTTCCATGGGCGAGAGCTCATATGCGACCTCTACAGAGAGCGTTGCTAAGGAGGTGGTCGTATCAAAAGGATCCTCTCTCAAGGAAGTTACCCTGCCTTTTGGAGACGCGTCAGGCTCTCTGTTGGTGGATAAAGCCGGGGGTGCTAGAGACAGGAATGCACCTAGAATTACCGGTTTGGGCTCCTCTTACAACAGATGCCAGTCTTATGGGCTGGGGAGCTCACTTCAAAGGAAAATTCATCCAAGGTCAATGGACGGAACTGGAGAGGCTTTGGTCAATAAACAGATTGGAGTTGAGAGCAGTAACTTTAGCTCTTCAAGCCTTTCAAGATTATCTTCAGGGGAAGGCTGTTCATGTTCTGTCAGACAATGCAACCACAGTGGCTTACATCAACCGTCAAGGGGGCACAAGCAGTGTTGCTCTGGAGGCCTAATCCGAACAGTTGTTCTTGTGGGCCAAGAGGAACTTGGATGCTTTGTCTGCGAGTCATGTAGCGGGAGTAAACAATGTGGAAGCCGATTTTTTGAGTCTAGTGAAAGTGGATCCAGGGGAGTGGATTCTGCATCCTCAAGTGTTTCAATTAATAATAAATCGTTGGGGAATTCCGGTGATGGATCTCATGGCAACATTCGAGTCAGCAAAGGTCGATCGGTTTTTCAGTCGAAGACGAGAGAGAATGTCGGAAGGTCTGGATGCACTCATTCAAAGTTGGCTGGAGGAACAGCTTCTATACGTCTTCCCTCCGTGGGTGTTGATAGGTCGAGTTCTGCAAAGAGTAGAATGACACAAGGAGCTAGTGATATTGATAGCTGCAGATTGGCCAAGGCGGCCATGGTACGCGGATCTCATGAGGTTATTGGTAGACCGGCCATGGCGCTTACCGGTGAGACAGGATCTATTGAGTCAGGGGCCGTTACGCATGCCTCAAGTGGATCGATTCTCGCTTATGGCTTGGCTCTTGAAGGGGCGATATTAAGAGCCAGGGGTTACTCTTCAGCAGTGATTTCCACTTTGTTAAAATCAAGGAAGAGATCTACCTTTTTGGCTTATATTTGTACATTGAGAATATTTGAGGCGTAGTGTGAAAACAAGTGTGTTAAATCATTGAAAGCTTCTATTTCTCAGATTCTGTCCTTTTTGCAAGAAGGATTTGAGAAAGGTTTGGCTCCGGCGTCGTTGAAAGTACAGTTAGCAGGTCTTTCTTGTTATAGAGGGAAAATAAAAGGTGAAGTGATTGGTGCACATCCAGATGTGAAGCGTTTTTTGAGAGCGGTTTCATTATTGAGACCACTGTGTAGACCACACAGTCCGTCTTGGAGTCTCCATTTGGTTTTAGAGGCTTTAGTACGCGAACCGTTTGAGCCAATATCTCGAGCGTCATTAAAGGATCTTTCGCTCAAGGTAATTTTTCTTGTAGCTATTTCATCGGCCCGAAGGATTTCTGAATTGCAGGCTTTATCTTGTAGAAAGCCTTTTCTATTATTTTTCAAGGGAAAGGTCATTTTAAGGCCAGTGCCTTCCTTTCTACCCAAGATGGTGTCAACTTTTTATATGAATCAGGAAGTTTCATTGCCAGTATTTCAAAAGAATACCAAGGAAAATCAATTCAACAAGTTGCATCTATTGGATGTTCGTAGGGCATTGAAGATATATTTAAAACGAATGCATGAGTTCCTTAAGACAGATTGTTTGTTCTCTTTGGAGGTGCAAAGAAAGGTCAGGCAGCTTCTAAGGCTTCAATTGCTAGATGGCTCAAAGAGGCTATAGCTTCATTGTGTTTGTTAAAGGGTAAAACAGTTCCTGATGGGCTTAAGGCGCATTCAACGAGAGCGCAAGCTGCGTCTTGGGCTGAGTACAGTTTGGTGCCGCCTGTGGACATCTGTAGAGCGGCTACTTGGTCATCATTAAATTCCTTTGTCAAACATCATACTGTAGATTAGATTTACAAGCAGAAAATGATACCTGTTTTGGTTCGGCAGTGCTTCAGGCTGGTCTAGCGGGACCCACCCGTTAAAGGTTTTTACTGCTCTGTTATATCCCAGAGATTCCGGGAATGGACTAGTGAAGTAAAGGAAGGTTAAATTAGACTTACCTGCTAATTGTTGTTCCTTTAGAAACTCCAGTCCAGTCCCGCATCCCTCCCTGATATGTGTTTAGTTTAAATTCAGGCCTGAAGCATATAGATATAGTAAATTCATGTTAAGCCTTAGGGTTCATTTAGGGTTGTTGATACTTTTGAGTATCCTTATAAAGCAATATTCCTTTATATAGAGATGGAGGGCAGTATGTAAAAATGAAATAAAGAGAAATTTTAACACTTTCTTTAAAAGCACATTAGGGGGGATGTTTACTAAAGTGCGGTAATCGTGAATAACGCGCGTAAAGTACATTTAATGATCGTTCGCACGTCCGAACGCGCGTTCTGACGTGCGAACAATCGTTAAACGTACTTTACGTGCGTTAACCGCAGTTAACGATCGTAAACCTCCGCGGCGCGTTAAAACAGCGCAGAAGGTGGAGAGTGGGCAGAGAGAAGGGGTCAATGGGCGGAGAGAGGCTCCCCCCCTACTAACGCGATGAATTGCAGAGCAAAATCCCAACGCGAATGAAAACCTGCCGTTAAAGGCACATGAAAGGGAAGAGAAACCATTTCCGTCAGCAATGTACAGCAAAACCGGGGAAACCTACAAAACGTGAGCAGTGTGATATATGTGCACTGAACAAAATAGCAAATAGGCATGGAAAAAGACCACAACCAAATCCGGAAAAACTACAAGCAAGCTTGCCAACAGTGATATTAATGGGCAACAACTAAAAAAAATGCCAGGAAAGCCCCAAAAAAAGAAATGAGTCGTGGCCACGGAGCATAGACCCCTCCAAAGATCATCTCCGAATCCTAATCATGAGCGCTCCTGGGAGTGTGTTCCAGGGTACCCCATTAATATCACTATTGGCCAGCTTGGTTATGTTCCCATCCTCTCATTCGGAGGTCATATTTGGGGTTCATGTGCACCTATGTCACCATACAAGGTGAATGAGGGCAAAGTAAAAATGTGCAGAGCAGAGATCAGACTCTTTTGGCCAGGTGTCCCATCAGCAGGGACCTCACTGTCACTGTGGTGACAGTGTGGTGCAGTGGACACAGCCAGTACCTGTAAGACCAGAGGGTCACAGGTTCAAATCCCAGCTGGGGCCGCTGCCAACCCAGTCGCCATATTTTACCCATCACAAAGCAGAAATAGTAAAGACACCCCTTTATTGCAGAGAACAGAGGCATCGTGCAAACACCAATATGTTACCCAACACCGCACACATCCCATAACAATGGCCATTACCAACAGCTGAGTCCCCCAAATGCAGTCCTGGAGTGGCACATCTCAATCAGGTTGTATTCATTTCCCAAGATAAGGACATGTCAGCATGTTGGCGGAAGGGTACAGGTGATGGAGAGGGCAGTGGCTGCTAGTCCCAGCAGACAGTGGCTGAGCCATGTGCAGGCTGCCACATCCACAGCAGCAGACAGGACCTGTTGGATGTACAGTCATGGACTACCCAGGGAATGCAACATATCTGTGGCAACACGGTGGTGCAGTGCACACAGACAGTGTGTGCAAGAACAGAAGGTCACAGGTTCAAAGCCCAGTTGTGTCAATGTCCATTCTAGTGAACATTTTTGCCCCCCAACTGTACCGTGACTGTAATGACAAACCTGTAGTGCTGCGAACATACACAGGGTTAGTACGCCTATATATTACTACACCGAGCACAGACACCAGAAACAGCCGCATTACCTAAAGCAGAGTCCCCCAAATGCAGCCCTGGAGTGCCACACACCATTCAGGTTCTATGATGCCTCTAATGAAGATGCCTGTGCTGCATAGCTATGCACCACCCCCATGGTATGCGGATGTAGGCCATGCATATGTATGTGGGACAGCAGGAAAACCCGAACAGTGTTTGACACACCAGGACCTGATTTGGGAACCTCTGCGGTAAAGCAACAGCCAATAGGGCCAGACACACCCACCCACCCATCCACAGGCGCCAGTGGCAAATGCCCCCTCGAGAGGCAGGACAGTGGGCCCTGTGTGCATCCCCCAATACTAGCACAGGCATACCCTAGCAATGGCACCCTACACCTGGGTATATGGTATGCACCTATCAGACAGTTCGCATGATTACCGGTAGATATCAGGTCCTACGTCAAGCACAGTTTGCTCATGTAGCTCCATCAGAACAATCAGTCTGATGTCTGCGGGGTGTGCTACAGGTCAGGTCACTGACAGTGTTTACCACCCTGGGGAGCGACGGCCAACAGTAGTGCGGATCATATCCATGCCTGGGCTGTGTCCAGGACTGGTGTGGTGGGCAGGGCTGCTGAACCCCCTCCACAGTAGCAGAATGCTGGCATAGGTGTTGGAGTGTGTGTCTGTCTCTACAGTGTGTGGGGGCTGCAAACACCTTACATAGGCCACACGCACAGCACTGTTGCCAGTATTGGCCAGCAACTGTGCATAATGAGGAGCAAGGTACCATGGGTAGAGCCCAGACATGGTGGCATGGGCAGGCTGTATCTGCACAGCACATAGGGCACCGACTGCGGCATAGTAGTGCCCAGCCACCACCTACACAGACAGGGTGACCGCTGTATGTCCTGCAGGGAGCTCAGTCTCACCCTGACTGTGCAGTGACCACAGCATGGCTAGGCATTCCCATTGTGCTATATTGTAGTTCTGTCATGTGATATGTATGTGTCTCCCTATGGGGGCCAGTCACTGACTTATCTGCTGGTTGTGTATGCTGCCATCCCAGTCCAGTTTTGGGTGCATGCAGTTCCAACAGGAACATGCATCATGGACTTACTAGCAGACTGTATGCAGCTGGTATATGTCCAGATGGTGAGCCTGGCAGGGTGCATTGGCTGAAGGCCTGGTGCTGGACAATATCATATAGTGGTGGGGATCAGCCTAGCCTATACAGGTCTAATGTCTGCATGCTACTGTGCTATGGATATGTAGAGAGCTGCAGGAACTGGCCTGAGGGGTGTCTGACCCACAGCAGAACTGGGGGTGATGCCCCTTCCACTGCCATCAGTGCAGGGAGGGTGAAGGTGGATCAGGTGATGGGAGACTGTGTTTACCACCAGAAGCCCCCTAGGGACCACACCTGACTGATCCAGACAGATATATCCAAGGTGTTTGTGCAGAAACTACCTATCCCACACAGCAACACTGCTGTGGATGGCCAGCATAGCCTATGTCTGCCATGGATGTTGCTGTGGACCTGCTGCTGTACGCATCACTTCACCCTCACGGTGAGCGCAGTACCCGCACAATGTGATGATGTGTAGCTACACTGTTCCAGTAAAACACACGCTCAGAAACCCCTACCATGCCTAGCTGCTTTGGGGGTGCACATGTTCAGTTACCCCACCAGGCCAAGGTGCTGTGGGGTTGCTTTCCCCATGGTGTGTATCTGTGAAAAGCTGATTTGCATATCAAGTGCATCATGGGTGTGACTTGGCCAAACAAACCCTGAGAACCACTGTGGATGGACTGTGTGGTGAATTGACGTCCCTCTGTAGTTAGTCAGTCATAGAGAAGGAGATACAGATACAGACATAACTGCAACCCACTGTCAAATGCACCGATTGTGGAGCCATAGGTTGTGGGTACGACCCCACTGTGCTGATACGTAGCAGGGCTGTCAGATGCAATCACTCTCCGAGCAGTGGTGTCTGAAATAAACCATGACCTGAGGTGCCATAAAGAACCAAAGCCAATGGTCTATGCCCAAAGCCCAGAGAGGATATTGTCCAAACGTGAAAGAAAACACATGGAAATGAGCAATGCCATGCTATGCAGTCCCAGAAAGTAAACCTCACAGCACCCCCACATTTCCCCCAAAGTGAACCTTACAGCTAATTAAACTGAGACTCCCTCTGTGGCCCTGTCTCCACACATTCCCCTCAATACATCCAAAGAAAAGGTACATCACATATGTCTGATACAGCTCTACGTCATGGGCACCTCTAGGCAAAGGAAGGTGAATGTATGCAAATGTGAGATGTGTGCAGCAGAAGGGGCTAGGAACCATAAAGCAGACCCTGTAATGAGCAGAGTCCAAACAACTTTACCTAGGAGATGTAGCAGCAGTACTAAACCCTGGGAGCTGCATATGAAGAGCCCCCGCAGGTAAGAACACACATACTCACGCACGCTCTTACGCCCGTAGCAACGCACGTGGCTACGCCCGTAGCAACGCACGTGGCTACGCCCGTAGCAATGCACGTGGCAAGGCATATTTCATTCCAAAAACATGGCTGCAATGTCCAGGAAGCCAGCCTTTAACCAGCGTGAGCTCTACCTGCTCACAGAGCTATTCTGCCTCAGACAGAGGCACCTATTCCCTGGGTCCTCGAGAAGGCAGAATCTGGCGAGGGTCAGAAGGGCCTGGGAGCGCCTCACCATTCGCTACAACCGAAGCGCAGACTACCCACGTGAGGTAAGTTCATAGGAACAGGCACCCCAACCCAGGATGTGCAGAGGAACACCATGCAACCAAGTCAGCAATCAACTATGCAGAAATAGGGACTGCAAGGTGTCTCCACATCCAGCTGTGAGTGAGGCCTGTCCCACCCCCCCAAAAACATATTCCCCCAGGCCCCACCTCAGGGGCCATACCCCGTCCTGGTGCTCTGGTATCTGTCCCTGTCTGTGATTAAAAGACCTAGCTATAGCCCCGGGATGCTGCAGGCCCCAAATGAGGGCTATCCCCAGTCCCTGTGCTATGGTATCTGTCCCTGTCTGTGCATAAAGGGTTGAGCTATAGCCCCGGGATGCTGCAGGCCCCAAATGAGGGCTATCCCCAGTCCCTGTGCTCTAGTATCTGTCCCTGTCTGTGATTAAAAGACCTAGCTATAGCCCCGGGATGCTGCAGGCCCCAAATGAGGGCTATCCCCAGTCCCTGTGCTAGGGTATCTGTCCCTGTCTGTGCATACAGGGTTGAGCTATAGCCCCGGGATGCTGCAGGCCCCAAATGAGGGCTATCCCTAGTCCCTGTGCTATGGTATCTGTCCCTGTTGGTGAGTAGAGGAAACAGACCACAGCCCCAGGATGCAGTAGGCCTCACCCCAGAGCCCTACCCCTCATCCTGGTGCTGTGTGGAATGCCCCAGTCTGTGATCATAGGGCCTAACTATATTGCACACTGAGAAATATATGTGTTCCGGAAGAGGTCCCGAAAGGGTGTCTGTCCCCTAATGTCAATATGTGTTGTCACTCCAATAGGTCGAGGATCTCCGTAAGAAGGCGCGGGAGCTGAGGGCAAGATACCCCCGGTTTGTACACCGTGTACAGAGGGAGCGGATGGCCCAACAGGACGGTGCGTGAGGTGACATGGCCCTGTGGAGCACTGGCTGTCATGAACACAGGATGTATGTGAATACTGTGGCTGCTATGTGACCATGGAGATGACACTTGTTCCCCTCTCCCACAGCAGATGCACGTGCTGCCGAGGAGCCTGTGGAGCAAGATGCGGGGCACGAGGAGCCGCAGAGAGACGACGGGCAGGAGGTGGTGGCCGCCCCAGTGGCCATGGAGGAGGAGCACGGCACCCCGCAATATGAGGGCGATGCAGCAGACGACGCCGAGGGGGAGGAGGATGCGGAGGAGGGGTGGGGGGCCGGGAGAGGAGGCAATGGAGCTGCTTCGGGTGGCTAGGGCGGGGGAGGTGGTGGGGGAGGGGGAGAGGGCAGAGGTGGTGGGAGGGCAGGGGGTGGAGGGGCGGGTACAGGTGGGTTGGGAGGGGAGGGGCCCTGCTGTGGGGGGACAGGGGCAGGAGGGGGATGATCTGGGCAACGCGGAGCTGGAGGGGGATGGGGCGGGTGCGGGGAGGGATGTTCCGTGTGTGCCTTGTGCCCATCTGCATGGGCTGCCACAGGGCTACGGGGGCACCAGCCACCTGCACCATGGTGAAGGCGATGCGTCCCTCCTGGACGTGGACATGGCACACATAGCCGCTGACAGGCGCACCGTGGATGCAGCCACACAGACACGGGGAGACCTGTGTCTGTGTGGCTGCATGTGCGGACTGCGCGTGGCAGCGGCTGTGCGTGCGCATGCACACACCCACAGACAGCACGCCCTCATCATGGGGCAGGTCCTGGCGACCCTGACCATGGTGGCTGACCGGCTGCGCTTGCTGGAGGAGCGCGTAGCTGGGGGTGCGCCGGATCAGCCACCATGTGACAGGGGTCTCCGGGGTGTGTAGCGCGTGGATACGCAATGCACACCCGCCCTGTGACAGCCCATGCAAAGGCCTACCCCACACAGGGAGAGCAGCAGGGCTGCATGACAGGGATGTTGCCATGATGGCCAATGACACATCCACCACACAATGTTTAATTGTAAATAAAGTGTTTCATTATTACCATTTCACTGTGCTGTCCAGATATCCTTCTTTGCTATGGGTCAGTGGTCTGTGAGCGACACATGAGGGCACACACATGTGTGTCAGTGTAAGATACAAAGGGTGTGTGCAGGGTACTGTACACGTGTCATGCATCTAGCAATACTACGGACATTACATGTGGTAGTGCCACACATGTCCCAGAGCACACACATGTAACAGTGCCCAGGGACCAGCAGCGGTGGAACATGCAAGGCTATGTGCAGCATCTGCGATGGGCGCAGTCCAGGGTGTAGGACACAGCAGGTGGGCTAATGGACACTGAGCCTAGATGTGCACAGGGCTATGGGTGGACAGAGTGGACATGGCCACAAGGTGACATGGGCTGGGCCACATGTTGGGTCCATTACTCGTGTATGTCATGGTGTCGTGGGGCAATTTACAAATGATGCACATGGGGGCTCCACTGCATAAAGGGTGACTCGTGTCATTCGTCTATATATGATACATAGCATGGCACAGAACACAGGACAGCAACACGGACATTGACCCTTGCAACCACATGGACTGTCCCTCCACACATGTGCCTGTGGGGCATCCCAGGAGGGTCTGGATAGTATGCTATGTGCAAGATGTTAGTGGCACGGGAGGGGACGGACATATAGTTGGTATGTGAGGAAGGCTAACCGTGTGCTGTGCTGAGCGCTACACTGATGGCTGACCAGAGGCCACAGGGACAGGTATCGGACACAGTAGGATACGTAACAGAGAGGACTGGCAGTCTGACTGTCATGCCAAAGGTGCCTTTGGGACTGTCTATGGTCATTGGAGCACGGCCTGTAGACTCAGTAGTGCCTGTCTATGACTGAGGGTATACTGTACCTTTCCTAAAGCTGTGCCCGCAGTCTGGGGAAGTGCATGTGCTGTGCCCTGATCCCTTTGGTGTTTCCCGAGACCTGGATATGTGGAGTCCTATCCTGTTCACATAGGGGATAGCAAGGCATGGTGAGTGGGGCATAGACACCCCATCAATGTACTGGTGCCCTCAGCAACTCAGGTCCTCCTACGAGGACCCTTTTGATGTCAGACATATCCATTGTGTGGAAGCAAACTGGGTACATGCCATAACCATGCTCCACCCACCCACCAACCAGGATATCTGTCTTCCCCCCCCCCCCCCCGTGGGCCCATGTAACGGCCCTGCACCATCATGGGTGCACTGTATGTCAACCACCACCACCACCACTCATCCCGATTCAGAGCCAATGCAACCCGCCCAGATTTGGTGACGGCCCCATCAGGTCATTTCCGCCATGCCACTAATAGGCCATTGCCATACCGTTCCCCCCAACAATCATCCCACTGCACATTTCCAGTCCTGCCCCCCCCCCATCACCCACAGCCCACATAATGCAATGCCCTTTCCCCCTCCATGGCCCATGAGCGGTTGTTCCAAACCACCAATCCCCCTAGCTCACTGGGAACGGATGAGGCAAACAGATGTTGGCTGCAGCTGCTGGGCAGTGTGTGCCTGCTGGTGTGCGCCCAAGAGCAGGTGGGGCATCCCATGCTGCCCACAGCAGTGTCGGTGGCTACACCATATATCAGAATAGTTTGCAGCGCCCATGCCCCAGGGTCATGCATGGGTGGGCTGTGCGTGATACAGGCCCCCACAAGAAACATAGGAGACATGACATGTTCTACAGCCGCATGGTCAGGCTTTTATTTTCCCCTTCCCTGCCCCTGGGCAACAGTGATAGCAATGGGCAACAAGGAACAACACTCCCTGGAAAGCACAAAAAAAAAAAGAAATGATGTGTGGAAGGGTCTACGCTCCGCAGACCCTTTCAGAGATCATTTCATTGTAATGGAGCTGTCCTGGGAGTGTTGTGTAATGTTGCCCAATGATATCATTGTTGCCCAGCTTGGTTATGGGTGTGTGCCCCTTTTTTGAGGTCTTTTCTGAGGTTTATGTGCACCTTTGTCTCCATACAAGGTAAATGAGGCCACAGTAAACTTGTTGCAGAGCAGGGTTTCTGACTCGTCAGGCCGGTTTAACTAACTCCAGGGACTGCACTGTCTCTGTGGCCACAGTGTGGTGTAACAGACACAGCCAGTGCCTGTAAGACCAGAGGGTCACAGGTTCAAATCCCAGCTGGGGCTCCTGCCAACCCAGTCCCCATAGTTTTACCCACCACTAAACAGTGATAGTAAAGACACTCCTTTATTGCAGAGAACATACGCATGGCCTATATTTTACCACACCACACACAGACACCAGAAACAGGCACATTACCTAAAGCAGAGTCCCGCAAATGCAGTCCTGGAGGGCCCCACACCATTCCGGTTTCATGCTGCCTCTAATAAAGATGCCTGTGCTGCATAGCTATGCACCACCCCCATGGTATGCAGATGTAGCTCATGCATATTTATGAGGGACAGCATGAAAACCCGAACAGTGTTTGGAACACCAGGACTGGAGTTGGGGAACTCTGCCGTAAAGCAGCAGCCAACAGGGCCACACACACACCCACAGGCCCCATTGGCCAATGCCTCCTGGAGAGGCAAGACATTGGGCCCTGCCTGTATCTCCCAATACTAGCAGTTGCATACCTTAGCAATGCCACCCTACACCTGGGTATATGGTACACAGCTATCAAACGTTTCCTATGATAACTGGCAGATATCAATTCCTACGTTAAGCACATTTTGCTCATTGAGCTCCACCATAACAATCATTCTGATGTCTGCGGTGTGTGCTGCAGGTCTGGTCTCTGACAGTGTTCACCACCCTGGGGAGTGACCCCCCAACAGTCTTGTGTACCATATCATGCCTGTACTATGCCCATGACTGGTGTGGTGGGTATGGCTGCTGACCACCTCTATAGTAGCACAATGCTGGCATAGGTGTGGGGGTGGCTGTCTGTCTATCCAGTGTGTGGTGGCTGCAAACACCTTCCACAGCCCACACTGCCAGCAATGTTGCCAGTATTGGGCTGCCAATGTGCATAATGAGGAGCAAGGTACCATGGGTATAGGCCGGACAGGGTGGCCTGCCCAGGGTGCATCTGTACAGGGCATAGGGCAGTGACAGGCACATTGTAGTGCCCGGCCACCACCTACACAGACAGGGTGACCTCAGTATATCCTGCTGAGAGATCACTCTCACCCTGACTGTGCAGTGACCACAGCATGGTTAGGCACTCCCATAGTGCTATCTAGTATTTCTCTCATGTGATAAATATGGGTTTCCTTTTGGGGCCCAGTCACTGATGTATCTGCTTGCTGTGTATGCTGACATCCCAGTTCTGGGTGCAGGCATCTCCACTGGGCACTAGCAGACTGTTTGCAGCTGGTATGTGTTGTGATGGAGTGGCTTGCAGGGTGCAGTGGCTGATGGCTTGCACCAGGGGAATATCAGATAGTGGTGGGGTGCAGCGTACCATATCCAGGCCTAATGTCTGTCTGCTATTGTGTTATGGATGTGTACAGAGCTGCATTGACTGCCCTGTGGGGTGTCTGTTCCTCAGCAGGACTAGGGTTGATGTTCCCCTCTACTGCCACCTTTGCAGGGAGGTAGACTGTGGATCTTTTGATGGGAGACCCTGTTTGCCACCCTCAGCCCTGGGGGAGGGGGGTGGTGGTGCATGGGGGCTACACCTGACTGAAACAGACAGAGATGTCCAAGGTGTTCCTGCAGAAACTACCTATCTCACACATTAACACTGCTTTGGACCTGCGCCATGGCCTCTTTCAGCCATGGACGGTGCTGTGGACCTAGTGCTGGGCGCCTCACTGCACCCTCAGGGTGAGCACAGTACCCGCACAATGTGACGGTGTGTAGCTACTCTGTGTTAGTACAACACACGGTCAGTACCCCCTATCAGGCCGAGGTGCTGTGGGGGTGCACATGGTCAGTTCCCCCTACCAGGCCGAGGTGCTGTGGGGGTGCATTCCCCATGGTGTGTATCTGTGGACAGCTGATTTGCATGTGCAGTGCATCATGGGTGTGACTGGCACAATCCAACCCTGTGAAAATCCAGCACCTGCTCACAGGCTCTGATAAACCATAGGCCATCACACGTACATCTGTTAGCATAATGCATAGGTGCAAGACACCCTAAAGAGTCTGTAATATAAGGTGCCCACGCTGGTAAAAACACACGTACCCATGCACGATTGTACGCACGCACCAACGCATGCAGCTACGCACGGGGCTACGCACGTACCAACGCACGCAGCCACGCACGCAGCCTCACACGCACCAACGTACGTGGCTAGACACACTCCGAGGGTGTGTTTCTGACACCACTACTCAACGTAAAGAAAAACATGCCTCCTCATTCCCTATGTAATGTACAGGGTGATGCCTGGGCCAGCCTTCTGCGTTAGGCACACTGGGGACTCGAACCCATGCTGCCTGTAACAGCGGTCAGTACCGTAACCATTGTGCTACAGCTCTATTTCAGTGCTTTATGTCTGTACGCCTTCTTACGATTAACGCGCAGTGATGCGCCACGGCGCCCTGTAACGCTCGTTAGTTTTTGGAACGCACGTTAGTGGTAACGATGTACCGCCCATGTCCTTATTTGGGGTTTCTGTCAGTACCGCGGCTCCTAACGCGAATTGCACTAACGCAGTTTAGTAAACATACCCCTTGGTGTCTTAATTTAATAATTAAAAATTTATTAATGTTTATTAAAGTTTGTTAACTATGAAAGTTACTTAATTGTTGCTCTGGTGAGTATGCTTTGTCAATAGGTAAATTGGAGCAAGGAGGCGGTCCCTTGGGTGGTTACTGGCGACATCAGAAGAATGTCATTGTTCAGTCTCCAAGCTGCAGGAGGAACCTATATATCCCAGAGATTCCGGGACTGGACTGGAGTTTCTAAAGGAACAACAATTAGCAGGTAAGTCTAATTTAACCTTATTTTGCTTCCTGCTCCCAGGGGAAGAAGGCACTGGGTGTGGGCATGTTGCTTTCTAAGCATCTAAGTGTGGAAAACCAGAAGGTCATTAGAGACCATATGGGCAGATTTGTAATGTTAATCAGGAAGAATATTTCTAAGTGAATCTATATGCACCAAATGTGTATCAGGGGGACATTTTTCAGGAAGTGGAGGAGAGAATACAAGAGATATTTGCGGGGTGGGAATAATAGTGAGGGATAATTTTAATGTCATGGTGAATCTAGTATTGGATAATACTGGGATTGTGGTAGGGAGGAGATGGGGACTGGGTTGATCTATCGAGTGTTTACCCTCCTCTCAGTTAAGTCTACACTCTTCTGTCTGTTCCACATGGGTCCTATTCACAAATAGATCTGCTGTTGTCTGCAAAGAACATCACTTCAAGGATGCTAGTGGCTGAGATCAGGAGTAAAACCTGGACTGATCATGCACTGGTCTAGATGGTGCTTGCCACTGGAAAGGAGGAGGGGGGGGGGGAACCAAATTTTGGAGAATTAATGAGAGCCTTGTGAGAGATTTGCATGGTCCAAGAATTGGAGTGTACTATTCAGGATTATTTTAACTTAAACACTGCTGAGGAGGAATCTGTGACTGAGTTCAGGAAAGCTGTAAGGTAGTGATCTAGGTTTGAATGATCTTGTGGAGGGAGCCCCAAATGAAAGAAAGCATTTGAAGAAGGTTAATGGGCTTCAGGCGACCATAAGGAGCTTGGAGAAGCAGGATAAATAATGATCAAATCTTAAGACTCAAGTATAGTTGGCTGAAGCTAGGAGCAAGCTGCAAGCTGAATTAATGATGGAGGTCAACTGGCAGCTCATGAGCGCAAAATAGGTTTTTTTAAGAGCAGGGGGATAAAGCAGGCCACTTACTGGTGGCTTGGCTGCTCAAACAATGGGAACAGTGTCAGACTGGCATGGGCATAAATAGCTATTTGGGATTCATACCTTATGGGAGAAAAAAGAAACACTAAACACTGCAGCAGCAACAACAAGAAAAATTAGAGCCTTCAGGACTGAATCTCTGCAACATAACTCAACAAAAGCAGAAACTGCATCCTGCCATTCTCCGTGAATACAGCTTTCTGCCTCAGTCCCCACATGTCAACTCAGCTCCTTCCACAGTTGTTGCAGAGATAGACTGTGACATGCCTCACTGGCTTCCCCAGGCTGCTGCACACCTCCACAGCATTCCTCCTTATTTTGGCTTATGCAGAAGATCTTTGCTAGAGACCACAGCTATGCTACTGACTGTTGCTCCTTATCGCTTAGCACCCCAGAAACTGGATTATCCAGAGCTTCCTGAATCACTATCCCACTCCCCACTCCAGGGGTCCCAGAGCCTTTCAAAATGTAGCCAACCAAACACTACCTTTCCATAGTGCCCATGGTGTCTCCAGATGCATCCTTGCAATGACCAGCTTCCATGCTCATCTCCACAGCGTACCCAGATGAACACCCACCCACTAGTGAGTTCGCCTACCCAAATCACTCAGACATCAAGGACCAGTCGCACTTTATGGAACCCTCTGTACCAGCACATCTCTCCAACAACAGGACTACACAGAGGACCCATTTTATCCAAAGTTCCTGCTTAAGCTCTCCAAAGCCCTCACTTTAGCCCAGTGGTTCTCAACCTTTTTTGTACCGTGACCCCTTTTACCATTGGTCAACTTGTGGTGACCCCCAATGATAAAATCAAATGCGTCTCTCTTCCTTTATCGTTAACGCATTGTCGCTGTAATCATTTGTTGAATTACACAGGTACACTAAAAAAATTTATTTTAAACTGCCTCTAATGTTTCGATTGATTTTTACGTTTTTTGGTGCGCTGAATCCAAATCTGGTAACCAATTTGCTCCATCACGTACAGATTTTTTGCTACATTGGGTTTGCAGTTTGAGGTGAACGTTTCAGATTGAGTGTGATCGAGATAAAAGTTTCTTGGATGAATTCTTTATACTAATTGTTTAGTAGTTATTCAAATAAGAATAAAGAAAATTGTAACAAGGCAGCACATAAGAATAGAGTAATGTCAACAAAACACACTGTGATGGTAGCAAAATTGCACTTAAAACAGCCACATACATGTGCACAAACATTGAGCATATAAGAGCGAGGTTAGACACAAAGCAAAGCAAAGAAATGTGCAAAAAATGTTGTACAGGTATGTATGTAAGAATAGAAAACGCAAACCGCACCATTGCAATACATGAAGACAAACACCCGATGGTGTGAAAATAAAATTCTAATAAATGAGATCCGACACTGTGGTAATAACTAGCAAATTTTTATTTCAAATTTTAGTAAAAACACGATATTTGTCAACACAGTTTAGATTTTAAAGTCATTCTTGGGTCAATCAATCTCCTGGTGGGCCCGTTTCTTCTTCCCCCGAATGCTTCTCTTGGTGCGCTGCTTGGCGTATTTTTCATCTGGGGTTTCCCGCAGCAGCAACCAGCAGAAATCAGCCATCATAGTGGTGTTCCATCTTCCTTGGTACCTTCTCTCTGCGTCCTTGATGTCCTGGTGAAACCTTTCACCTTGTTCTTCACTGTACGCCCCCAAGTTTTCGGTAAAGTAGTTCACATGGGAGTGCAAGAAATGGACTTTCAGGCTCATGTTACAGCCTTGTTCTTTGAAGGCATTGAGCATCCTGGCAACAATATCCTTATAGTTCTCATCCCGCCTGTTCCCCAAGAATTTGAGAACAACATCCTTGAAGGAATCCCAGGCTTCTTTTTCCTTCTCAGACATCGTTTCAGCGAATGCTCCATCTGAAATGAGTTTCCTTATATCAGGGCCAACAAACACTCCTTCCTTTAGCTTTGCTTCAGAAAGTCGGGGGAACTTTGAGCAAAGGTACCGAAAGCACTCACCATCTTTTGGAAGGGACTTGATGAATTGCTTAATGAGACCCAACTTAATGTGGAGAGGTGGTAATAGAATTTTATCACGAGGTACCAAGCTCTCATGAAGAACATTTTTCTCACCGGGTCTCAAATACTCCCGAATTGGCCAGTCTTTTTTTTTTTCCCCCAGTGTAGGTCGCGGGCCCGGCTATCCCACAAGCAAAGGAAGCAGGGATATTTGGTGAAACCGGATTGCTGCCCTAATAGCATGGATAGAATTTTAAAGTCTCCACAAATCATCCACTTATGCTCATCATAACGAATCTTCTGAAGAATCAGGGCCAAATTCTCGTATTTTTCTTGGAGAATAACAGAGTGAGCAAAAGGAACTGAAGCAAATGTGTTGCCATTATGAAGAAGAACACCTTTTATGCTGTCTTTTGACGAATCAATGAACAGCCGCCATTCAGCAGGATCATACTTGAGTTTAAACTTTTCCATCACTCCGTATATATCGTTGCAAAATACCAAATCTTCCTCTTTGCTGAAATACTTCAAAAATTGTGTCTCGCGGTTGCGGTACCAATAAAAAGTTGTTCCTGGTGACAATAGATTTTTCTGTTTAAGCCGAGAACCTAGCAGTTGGGCAGCATATTTTGGGAGTCCTAAATCCCGGACTAAATCATTCAATTCAGCTTGAGAGAAAAGTTCAGGTTTCGGATCTGGTTCAGTTTCAAACTCGGAAGTACTGGACTCATCGGGAAAAGCCATCTGATGAGTCTCATCATGATCAGAACCGTCCACACAAATATGATCCAAAGATTTTGGTGGTTCAGGCACAGGTACTTCGTTGCTATGAGGCATAGGCGTAATTGCTGAGGGAAGGTTGGGGTAACTTATTACGTTCTTATTTTTTAAGTTGTATCCCTTCACAATGCAAGAGCAAAATTAGCAGTCACTGCTGTGGTCTCTTTGTTCACGCCACATCATAGGTATTCCGAAACGAAATGCTTGTTTTTTACCTTTCATCCATAAGCGTAGATCTTCCTCACATGTCTTGCACACTTTGTGAGGAGCCCACGGTTTGTCTTGATCGCCTAACTTCAAACCGAAATAGGCGAAATATACTTTTTTAATAAATGCAGAAATGTTCCTCTGCCGCTTTTTCACGGTATATTCCCCACAAATAAAACAAAAACTGTCCAGAGAGTTGACACAACCTCTGGCTCTGTGAGCCATCACAAATAGACAGCACTGCAAACTACAACTGTAGTGAACCACTTCGGAATAAAGCTGGATTACGACTGAGCAAACAAAAGGTAATAATGAACTTGCAAGAAACTGAAATTTGACAGGAACGTTCATGTCGCAACCACCGTGTTTGAGCGAGCGAACGAGGCGAGGCGAGGCGAACAGGAAAGAACATGCGCCAGCGCGAGTACTGGATTTAGCCCCCCGCCTCCCAATTGTCCTGTTAATGTATAAAATGAATACAAAACACTCTAAAATATCATGAGGGAGTGTTTCTAGTTAGTTAACCATTACAACCTCTATTTTGGGCCAAGAAAATAAACTGCAGTCGGCTAAAAAGAAATTATGTGAACATTCCTTATATGGGTAAGAAATCTAATTTTGCAAGAAAACGTGACGTGATGGAACATTTTGTCTATTTTTCCTGGATTCAGCACCCCAAAATCTATAGGAATCATTTGCAAAACTGGAGGCAGTTTTTTGGTAGTGTACCTGTGTTATTAATATATTATAGGCCTTTGCAATATGTTTTTATTTATAAAATTTACTTATTTAAACCACAATAACAAGTAATATTTGATTTCAAAATTATGATGATTTTGTAGTCAAATCACTAATATGAAATAAAATTATTTTTTCTACCTTTGTTGTCTGACCAATTTATTCTCTGATCATGCTGGTCCCGATCTGAGGCTTCTGCTTTCCTGTCTTCTCTTAGCTCTCTTTCTGTGGTCTATGGTCCATCTGCCATTTTTTATCTCTTCTTTCGTTTTCTTCACTTCTTTCCATCAGCCTATTTCCAGTCCCAGTAACCCTCCCCAGTATCAGTCCCTTTCCAGTCCTCACTCTCAGTACTTTCCAATGTCAACTTGCATTCCCATGACTGCCACTGGTGTCCATTCCCTTCCAGTCCCCCTCCTTCCCCACTGACCAGTCCCTTCTAGTACAAATACCATGGCAGCCCCTCTCAGATCCACTCCCTTCCAGTTCCATTCTCCCATCCCCTCGTATCAGCCCATTTGTAGCCTTAGCTCCCAGTTTTCTTCCAGGGCCAGCAGCTCTATCCTCCCTCCACACAATCAGCCCATTCCCAGTCGAAGCCCCCCAATCAGTTTGCTTCCAGTGCTAGTCCCCCCTCAACCCCATTACCAGTGCTAGCCTCCCCTAATCAGCCCAATACCAGTCCTACCCCCCCCCATCAGCCCATTACCAGTCCTAACCTCCCCGATCAGCTCATTTCCAATGCTAGACCCCCATCAGTCCATTACCAGTCCTAGCCCACTATCAGCACATTGCCAGTCCCAACCCCCCCTTGATCAGTCCATTCCCAGTCCTAGCCCCCCCAATCTGCCCATTATAATCCTAATACTCACTGTCTCTCCTCTCTGTCCAGCATTTATCCCCCGTCTGTCCAGTATGTCCCCGTCTCTTCCCTTTGTCCATGTCAGCCCCCTCCCTCCCTCCATGTCAGCCCCCTCTGTCCATGTCAGCCCCCTTCCTCCTTCCATCCATCAATCCATGTCAGCCCCCTCCCTCCATGTCAGCCCCCCCTCACTCCCTCCATCCATCCCTCCATGTCAGTCCCCCCTCTGTCCGTCAGCCCTCCCTTCCTCCATGTCAGCCACCCTCCCTGCCTCCCTCCATCCATCCATCAATGTCAGCCCCCCTCCCTCCATGTCAGCCCTTCCTCCCTCCCTCCATCCATGTCAGCCCCCCTCTCTCCATGTCAGCCCCCCTGTCCATGTCAGCCCCCTCCCTCTCTCCATGTCAGCCCCCCTCCGTCCGTCAGCCCCCTCCCTCCCTCCATGTCAGCCCCCTGTCCATGTCAGCCCCCTCCCTCCATCCCTCCATGTGAGTCTCCCCTCTGTCCATGTCAGTCCCCCTCCATCCATCCATCCATCAATGTCAGCCTCCCCTCCCTCCCTCCATTCACGTCAGCCCCCCTCTCTCCATGTCAGCCCCCTGTCCATGTCAGCCCCCTCCCTCCCTCCATCCATCCATCCATATCAGCCCCCCTCCATCCATGTAAGCCCCCCTCCCTCCATGTCAGCCCCCCTCTGTCCATGTCAGCTCCCCCTCCCCCATGTCAGCCCCGTTGCAGGCTCCCTACCCCCTTCTCCCCTCTCCCCATATCTGCCTCCTTCTTCTGTAGCCACGGCTCCCTGTCTCGTAGGGAACCGCGGCTGTGCCTGTGTGAAGCCGTTGTGGAGCCTTTCTGTTTCTAAACGAGCTCTGTGCAGCATTGTCCCGCCTCCAAAGGAAGTGGTAAACAACTTCCTTTGGAGGCGGGACAATGCTGCGCGGAGCCCGTCGAGAGGCTGGAAGGCTCCGCAACGGTTTTACAGGCACAGCTGCGGTTCCCTAAGAGGCAGGGAGCCGCGGCTGCAGAAGATTGGAGTCTGTGAGTTTGCCGCTGCCAAGAAGTGGACTCGGCAGCGGCAGCAACTTGTGCGCCTTTTTTTTTTTTTAACAGCGGAGTGCATGGGCAAGGTGCAGATGTCCTAGACATCAAAAGGGTAGATAACAGTTGTCACATTCCTCCTCGCTTCTCACCACCACCAAAAGGTTGTCGACAACTTTTTGGTGGTGGTGAAAACTGAGGAGGAATGTGACAAATTCTATCTACCCTTTTGATGTCTAGTACATCTGCACCTTGCCCATGCACAATCTTAAATGACAGAGGTGTAAGGCAGGGATCTCCAAATCCTGTCCTCGAGGGCCACAAACCAGTCAGGTTGGCAGGATATCTCTAATGCATATATATCTCATGCATATCTATTAGGGCTATCCTGAAAACCTCCCAGGGTTGCGGCCCTCCAGGACACCCCTGCACTAATCTAACCATCAGTCCTTCCCCCCCATCCCCCGAAACCTACCCCTAAATTTAATGACACTCTGTCATTAAAATTGTAAGTAAGTTATTTTAATTGAATTATGTAAACTTGTAATTCCCTGTTTCAGCACCAGTTATACTGTTAACTTGTTTTATGTATCTGTTGTTCATTTGTAAACCGCTAGGATTACCCGAAATAGCGGTATAAAAAACACACAAATAAATAAATAAAATAAATAAATTTAAATCAAACAATCGCAAGTAAACAAAGCAAATAGATGCTTCCGCTCAAATCCCAATGAGCCCACCTGAGGTACCCATGGGAGGGGTAACATATTGCCAGCTCTACAAGCCATAAAAAGTACTTGGGGACAGTCAAAAGAAGGCAGTTAAGGAGATTAACTCTTCATCTCAGCATTTGCCTTCAGAAGGGGATAGCTGATTCAATGTCATGTTCTATCTGAAGACTATCCCTCTCATTTTCCTGTGCATGTTCTATCTGAAGATTATCCCTCTCATCTTCCTGTGCAGAAAGACCAAAATCTCCTTTTACTGTAAATATTCCAGAAGTTACTCCAAAACAGAATTTCTACTCTTTCAACTACAGAGAAATAAGATTTGCTTTGTAAGTCTTCTTTTTCTGCCACCACTTGTGCTTCAGAATCATCTATCTTGAATGCAGAGGTCATATCTCCTGGGTTTGCAAAGGTTGCTGATCTAAACTCCTTCCCTTTATTCTTAAGGTGATTCTCCTATAAAGACCTACTCAGATCCTGCAATTCAGGATAACTCTTATGCTACATTTCTGCTGCAGCTATCATGGGTACTTTCACTTATGCTTATGGCTTTGTCTCCATAATAAAATCCATTAATGCACACGAGGAAGCAATATCCTTACCAGTTCACCAAGTCTTCCCGGATCTCCAGATGGACATATGGCAAGCTGCTCTATCAGCTAATCCTATAGCCAAATGGTTGGATGCCAAATATAAAGTGTATCCTACACCAGATTTAGAAAAACCTCAGTTGTCTCCTCAATCCATAGTAGTAAAGATGGAACTTAAGAAGTCCAAGTCTCTTAAATTAAGTGCAGTTTACTCCCCAGGCAGAAGGCATACGATTTTGGATACTATGGGCAGAAAGGTTTTCGAGGCTTTAATGCTTAATTCTAGGATAGCAGCACATCAGCTGCAAATGATGAATTACCATCTTAATAGAAGAAGTACTGTATCTTGGTGAATAATATCCCTCATCAAATTAATAAATAGCTTCTCACACTACTGGATAATATTGACAACTGTACTCTACACCTGATCCATTTGGCCGATGATGTCTTTGAAACAATTCCTTTATCGGCAGATCTAGCAATTGTTGCACAAAGAACAGCCTGGCTCAAAGCCTCCAATCTTCAGGAGGATATTCACAAGTACTTAGCTGATGCACCCTCCTTGGGGATAAACCTTTTGGAGATATGGTCAAAAGTGCAGTATCTTGTATTAAAGATCTTTGCTGTGTTGTTCATGAGCTTTCTTCCTGCCTGCATGATCTTCCTTCAGCATCTTGTAGATACACCTTTACATCCTATAGATGCCAATTCCAGCAGCAGTATTTTCAGAGCTCCTACCATAAGCACTACCAGCTCTATCACAAGTCTGCAGATTTACACAATTTCAACCAGACCTTTTCTGGCCACAGAGATCTTGAGAGAAGAAGCAATCTTGAACAAGTTAACCTGCTGGTCTAACGTCTGAGCCTAACTGACTAATTGCCTGTAGGAGGGAGGCTACCTTACTTCAGAAACCTTTTGCAAAGCATTACTATAGACAAATGGGTATTTAGGATCATGAACAATAGGTATAAAATAAATATCATGGAGTTGACAACTATAAAATCTCAAAGATTATGTCAGCACACTCTGCATACCCTTTCTAGAAGCAGAATAAATTCCCCTTTTGCATCGAGAGCCATAGAGGAGGTTCCACCAGAAGAAATTAGTCTGTGGTTCTACTCAAGATACTTTCTCATTCTCAATAAGGCAAGCAGGTTCCATCTCAGTTTGGTCCTCAGGAATCTCAGATTGTTCATAAAAAAGGAAAAGTCCAAATGAACTCTTTGACAAGCATCCTCCCCTTGTTTTAGCAAAATGATTGGTCTAGTCTCACTCACTCAATTTATTTATATTTATTTATATTTATTTATTTATTTATTTAACGGTTTTATATACCGCCTTTCAGAAAAATCAAAGCGGTTTACATAGAACAAAACTTGAACATTACATTGAAACTTATTCAAACAATTGAAATTACAGTGAACATTAAATTGTATATAATAAAAATGGTAATTTGAGGGTTACAATGCTGAGTAAATGCTGATTAGGTATATAGATAGTTTAAACATATATACAGATTTAAATATTTACAAATTTCAAAAATCTTATCATCTTATCTGAGCAAGGAAAAATGTATTGTAGTTCACTAGAATTATTAGTGTAAAGAGTAAATGTGATAATGTGGAAAATTGGGTATTGTAAGATAGAGTAAGAAAAAGGAAAAAGTAAGTTGTGAATTAATGAATATGAGTATACATGAGTTTAAGTGGGAAATATTTCATCTATTGGGAATGAGTCTCCAAAGTACTCTATAAATAGGTGAGTTTTAAGATCTTTTCGAAATGCTGAAAGATCTGTGATATCTCTGAGTTTATCCGGCAGAGCGTTCCATATTAAAGGAGCATTGAAGCTGAATGCCCTATTTGTTGTAGTTTTATTGAGTTTTGAAAAGTTGTTTGGAACAAGTAGTGTGTTCAGGTTACTTTGTCTCACTGTTCTGGTCCTTGAATGAATTGTCAGTAGATCAGTTAGATATGATGGGGCTATATCTCTTATCAGTTTGAACGTTGTTATGATAACTTTATATTTTATCCTACTTTGTATAGGTAACCAGTGAAGTTTGTACAGTATAAGGGGATATGTGTTCAGTTGGACCTGCATTTATAAGCATTCTTGCAGCAACATGTTGTGCTACTTTTAGTTGGTGTAAAGCATGTTTTGGAATACCTTGAAGAATTATGTTACTAAAATCTAAGTGAGGCAGGATCAGGACTTGAAGGACTGATCTGAAGTCCAGATTTGATAATAATGGTTTTAGATTTTTAAGATATCTTAATTTATTATATATTTTGTTTGTTGTATTCCTGATGTGTGTTGTTAGACTTAACGTTCTGTCTATGATAATGCCAAGGTATCTTATTTTATCTTTTATGGGGATGCTTATGTTTTCAATTTTTATTTCTGTTGGGGGGGGGGCAAATTTTTGATTTCTAGAAACAAATAATGCTTCTGTTTTCTTGAAGTTAATGTGTAGATTGTGTTCATTTAGCCATTGCGTCATTTTAGTGAAGCATGATTTGATATTGGAGAAATCCAGGGGGTCTATGTCCATAGGGAGATAAATCATAACATCACCAGCATAAATTGCATATTTTAATTTGCACTGTTGAATGATGTTAAAGAGTAGAGCTGACAATGCAGAACCTTGTGGGATTCCTTGTTTTTGCATATAGGTTTTAGATGTATGGTTTCCTATTTTTACCTGTTGCGATCGATCAGTTAGATATGATTGGAACCATGCAAGAATAGTGCCATGTATACCAATCTGTCTGAGTCTTTCAAATAGGATACGATGGTTAATTGAATCAAAGGCAGCCGATATATCCAAAAATATAAGTAATACTGCTTGTTTTGATTTGTCAATGTATTTTAGAATATCATCAAAGATAACTGCAAGAAGTGTTTCTACACTATGGTATGGTCTAAAGCCGTATTGGTGTGAATCTAAGGGGGCATGAAGTTCAATGTGATCCTGAAGTTGATTATATACTATTTTTTCTATAATCTTTGCCATAAATGGAAGGCTAGAGATAGGTCTATATGAAGAGGGATCAAGATTGTCTAGTTTTTTGTTTTTCAGAATAGGTCTAATCGAAGCTCTCTTTAGGATGGTTGGCATAGTACCATGTGTGAGAGAAAAATTTGCTATATTTAGAATGTAGGGCGTTAGGAGTGGTTTAGTATTTTTGATCCAGCTAACTGGGCAGGGATCAAGACTAGAAGTGGTTGTGTTAATATCTGAGATCACCTTATCCAGTTCTTTTAGTGTTACAGTATGAAATTTATCCCATATGTGTTCAGGCTTTGGGTTGGAGTAAATTAGTGGAATTGGAGGGTCTGATAGTGGAGAGAGCTTAGTTATGTAATAGTCAGCAAGAGTTTGTGGGTTAATAGGGGTGACATCTGTATTAGGAAGGTTTGATACTTTTTTAACTATTTCAAATAATTCTCTGGGACGATTGAGGGAATTTGTTAGTAATTTTGTATGAAAGGCTTTTTTAGATGCATTTATTGTTTTTCTGTAGTAGTCTAGTTTCTCATTGTATAAATTTCTGTCATTATTTGAGTTAGTTTTCGGCCATTTTTTTTCAATCTTTCTAAGTTCCCTCTTTATTTGTCTAATTTCTTGCGAGTGCCAAGGTTGGGAGTCTCTCTGTTTGGATCTGGATTTGTTTGTTTTAGAGCTAGGAAGCATAGCTGCTTTTTTTATAGTCTCGTTCCAGTTAGCAATACTGATATTGATGTCTGTTACTGTTTCAGGAATATGTGGTAATATCTGTCCTAAAAATTTTTCCCTGTCAAATTTCCTGAACATTGTAGTTAATCTTTGTTTCGGCTGTTGGGTTGTTATTCTATTGAATTTAAAGGAAACTTCTGTCCACATTCCAACTCATCCACTTCATTGGAGGTACTTCAGGTTATTTTAATCAAAATTGACAAAAACAGTATCAGATGTTAATTTTCAGCCTATCATTGGATCCAAAAGTGTTCATAAACTAGCTGAAAATAGTAGCAGTTCACCTCCTAAGACAAAGAATTTTTATTTATCCTTACCTGAACGATCTGCATCCACCCCATTTCTTAATGAAACATTTCCTAGACAACTTTTAAGCATAAACCTTTTACCCTCATCCCATGACCTCTCATTCTGGAGCTCCTCCTTTCCATTGAAATAAATCTACTAGTCTTACTCAATGAAATAGGCTTTTTGATAAAAAGGGGAGGGGGGGGGAGACCCCAATGGGCAGATTCTTGTGAGTGGGTCACTATGCTACCTGGCTTACTGGTTTGTTTTTTCTTCAGCGCTCGTCTTGCCTCATGCCGCATTCGTCGTGGAAGTGCAAGGCCATGATGCAGCAGGCTGCCTCTTGGAATCGGGCGTAGAACAGGCCAATGGACAGCTTTGTGTGGCCCGTGGGTAAGGAGCTGCCTCTCATTGCTTGCTGGGAGGTGCAGGTAAAGAAGAGGACCCCTCAGCCTCCCTTGAGCTTGAAACATCTTGAGGCCTAGAGGTTCGATCCCTCCACTGCAGCCAGCACAAGCAGCCCTTGCAGGTACATCCTGGGAGTTGCCAAAGAAGGACCTCGGTGGTACTCCTCTCGCTCAGACTCCAAAGCCCTTGGGCGTGCGAGGGCTGTATGACTTGCCTGAAGTGCAAGGTGGAGCAGTGCAGCCCATGATTCAGCTGCACCTTGGAAGATTAGAGGCTAGAGTGTTTCTGGGAGTTCTTCTTTCGCAGCTCCAAAACTGATATTGGTAAGACCTAAAGTATTTAATTTGGATTCCATTTGGGATGGCCTAATGGTGCTTGGATGGTCTCTATTGTCGCCGTCAGCAATTGTGGTTTGTATTGTTTGAAAAAACCAGAATCTGAATGGATGTGAGTTTGCGTTAATCTATTTCATAAACAGCAGTTGGTTAATAAATATTATGGTTATTGCTTGTAGTTGTTTAACAATGCCTTGAAAGTGTGTTAATCATCCGGATTCATTTTGCTACATTTGCGGTGAGGTTCCTTTTAAGAAGCACAGAAGACATTTTACTCCGCTTGTTAAGACATGTTATAAGCTGTACTTTGGATGTCAAGTTGGTGACCAGGACAAAAATTGGGCGCCTCACATCTGCTGTATTACATGTGTCAGACTCCTAACAGGTTGGGTAAAGGGTGTTCGACACATGAATTTTGCTGTTTCAATGATCTGGAGAGGACCAAGAGATCACTTGACAGATTGCCTTGAAACACCACCTCTTCCTCTTGTATTACCCAGTAACCAATGCCTTGTCTTACACCTTTGCTTATTTTAAACCATTCTGTTTCTCCTTGTTCCGTTCGAACTGTTGCTTCTTGATCAATGTACAGATTGCACAAGAGAACGATCAGTTGTTCTGGTATACCCATGATTCTTAATGTGGCCCAGAGTTTCTCATGGTTAACACAGTTAAAAGCCTTGCTATAGTCAATAAAGCACAAATAGATATCCTTTTGGTATTCTTTAGTCTTTTCAAGGATCCATCTCACATCCGCAATTATGTCTCTCGTTCCTCGCCCTTTCCTGAACCCTGCTTGCACTTCAGGTAGTTCTTGTTCCAGGTATGGCTGTAGTCTCTTTTGAATAATCTTCGGTAGAATCTTGCTGGCATGTGGGATCAGAGCGATTCTTCGATAATTTCCACAGTCAGTTGGATCACCTTTCTTTAGTATTGGTATAAACACAGATCTTTTCCAGTCAGTTGGCCATGATGTTGTCTTCCATATTTCTTGGCAGAGCCTTGTAAGTATGGTAACAGCTGCATCAGATTGCTGCAATACTTCTATAGGGATGCTATCAATGCCTGGTGCTTTGTTCTTTGATAAGGCTTTCAATGCTGCTTCAACTAGAGAATTGTAAAGTAGAATAAATACCATAAAGACCTCATCTTTTCTCTTCCAATTGCAGGTCATTCATGGAGAAGCCTAAGAGTGCTGAAGGAGCAGAAGCTGAAGAAGTATCAGTAGAGACTGTGACAATTCTGGCTGATGCCCTGTCAGCAGGCAAGTTTTCCTTCCTTAAAATTACCAGTTGTACCACAATCCATCCAGCTTTTTGCACCGAGGGAGGAGAAAAGATCAAATGCTTAAGACGCGTAGGGCCCTATAGTGAGTGGCGACAGCTAGCGAGAGTACTGCGCCTAGCTGCCGGTGCTGAAGCATAAACCCAGATATTCAATGCCGGGCCATATCCGGCGATATAGAGCCACTGCCTGGTTAACTCCCACTGGTGAAGCTTTTGCTGCCCCTATCTTTACCCACGGGTTGCTAATCAGGCAGAAGTGCAATAACGCTGCTGCCTGATTAGCGAGTGGTACCCGTTCCCGGGACACCCGCAGCACATCCTGATGCTACATGGGTAGCTTTGGGGCAAATAGTAGCATTAATCAAGGATATTCAGCGGTACTAACCGTATTACTGCTACTGAATATCAGCTTACAGGCAACTTATCAACAAACTGAGCACCCTAAGGATGGACCCTATTGTTACTGATTGGGTTAGAAATTGGTTGAGGAGGAGGTGACAAAAGGTACAGGTAAATGGAGCTCACTCTGAGGAGAAGGAGGTTACCAGTGGTGTGCATATGAGGACAGACTTCAGAATCTCAGTACTTTATAGGAAAGGCAGAATAGAGGAGATATGATAGAGAAGTTTAAATATCTCAATGGCATAAATTTATTTATTTTATTTATTTCACATTCTTATATACTGCCTTATCTGGTAATCAAGGCGGTTTACAATTAACAAAACAAGGTACATTAAACATTAATCATTTAACATTAAACATACCTAACTATGTACAATAATAGCATAACTGTAACTATTTACATATTTGGTCTGAGTGTGTTAGGGGACTTGAAGGGAAAGTTGTATAGTGTCAAGTCAGTGATATTAGGATGGAGTGGTGTTATGGTGCTTTCCGATTTATGGTAGGGGATTGCAGATGGGAATGCCCATTAGTATTCATTGAAAAGGAACATCTTTAATCTTTTTAGGAAGTTGGTGAGGTCTTTTATTTCTTTCAAATCTGGTGGTAATGCATTCAAAGTGTTGGGGCGTAGTGAGAGAATGCTCTTTTATTTGTGGTTTTGGTTGCATTATGGAAGTCGTCTGGGTGGTTCAGGGAGTTTTGTGTGCAGCTCCTTTTGTACTTTTGATATTAATGTGGTCATTTTGTGCTTTTGATATAAATGCACAGGAGGAGAGCCTCTTTCGATTGAAAGCAAGCTCTGCTATGGGGCACATAGGATGTGGGGGAAAGGGGATAGACTGAGGAGTAATATGTGGAAGTATTTCTTTATGGAAAGAGTAGTAGATGCGTGGAATAGTCTCCCAGTAGAGGTGGTACAGATGAAGACAGTATCTGAATTCAAAAAAGCATAGGACAAACACAGAGGATCTCTAAGGGAAAAAAGGGGACTGTTGTAGTGGTTGATAAGGAAGGGCAGATTAGATAGGCCATGTGGTCTTTTTTTGCCATCAAGTTTCTATGTTTCTGTGTAAACGCCTTTGAATATTGGGCCCTTATAACATAATGGCCCATCTAGTCTGCCTATGCTCTGCAATCCCTTCCTCTCCCTCAGATATCGTCTGTGCTTGTCCCATTCCTTCATGAATTCAGACATTGTCCTCATCTCCATCTGCTCCACTGGGAGGTTGTTCCATGCATCCACTACCATTTCTTAATGAAATAAGTCCCTAGATTACTCCTGGGCATAGCCCTTTCACCTCCTCCATGACCCCTCATTCTGGAACCTGCTGTGCATTTATACTTTGGTGATATTTAAATATCTCTAGCCCAGTTTTTAAAAGGGAGGACATTTAAATGCCATGGTGGTCAGCCATGACACTTAAATAATGAAGGGATATCCAGCAGCAATATCCAGATTACAGCTGCCCCTGAATATCCAGGTTGAGCCCTGCTCTCTGCATAAATTCTGAATGTATCTGAATAGAGGCAATTTTCATCCAACATGTCTCCATATTGCACCCTTAAGAAAGCTTTTCTAGCTGCATAAGTACTGGCTGGGTTTTGAATACCAGCCAGCTTTATCACATATTTCCTTCTTTCCTCAAGAAAGCCATTGTAAATTAGTATACAGGCATATCCATTGTGGATATATTGGCTGACTGGCTGAGAACAGGTTTGGGGAGCCCTGGCCGAGATCATGCACTAGTTTCATGGAACAGTGATGCATTAGTGTCTCCCAATCAGTTCATTTAATCCACTGTAATCACTGTACACAGAGGACCCAATATCCAAAGGCCCCTCTCTGGGTAGCAGCAACAGATAATGCTGCTGAAATTTATTGCAAACTGTCCAGGCGCTATCTGGATAATTCCAGGGTGGTCCATGGATAGATCGAGGGCAGTTCCCAGGGTTTTCTTGTCTACTAACTAGATATATATCTGGATAAAGCTAGGACAGCAAAAAGACTTTCCCAACTTTATCTGGTTAGATAGAAACATGACGACAGAAAAAGACCACATGGCCTATCTAGTCTGTCCTTCCAATCAGACAGTGGCTTGAAAAGTGTCAGTATCCAGGTCATGCCGGCAATTGGTGCTGAATCCAGATATTCAGCTCCGGCCACTATTGGGTTCCAGTGCTGAATACCTGGATTTAATTCAGCTGTAGGAGCTACATTTATAAAATACACCAGGCAATCCAACTGACTACTGACCCAATCATCTGTATTTCTAATATACATTGTATTTGTTTGAACAGATCATCAAGGAATGAAGAAGCCAGCAAGAGGCACTACAAGCTCCACCACCATTCCTCCCTCCACTTTCTTGACTCCCTCCTTTTCCCCTTCCCCCTTCCAATGTCCCCTTCCTTCCACTATACCACCCTACCACCCAGCTTTCTTTTATCCCTTACCCCCCTTCTAGAACATCAGCCCCTTTACTGCCCCATCCCCCAGTAGATCCACGATCCTATTCTTCCTCCAAGTCTGCTTTCATAAAGTCCGTCCCATTACACAACTTTCAATCATTCATCTACCTGCCAAAATTCAGCCCCCTAGATGCCTCCTACCCCTTTCTCATCATACTCCTTCTCTTTCTTTTCCTCCTCCTTCCTTTCCTCCCCTCCTACTCCTTCCTCTCCCTCTCTATCATTCTCCTCCTCCCTCTCCTCTTCGCTCTCTTTTTCCCTCTTCTTCTCCTCCTCCTCCTTCTCCTTTCCCTCATCTTCCCCTCGTCCTTCTCCCTCTCTTTCACCTCCCCTTTTCCTCTATCACCTTTACTTCCCATTCCCCGTTCTTTTCTCCGTACTCCACAATCTTACTCCCTCGTCTTCCCACTTCTCTCACCCCTTCTGATGCTCTTGTGCCATCCCCTTCCCCTTTCTCCACTTCTCTTTCCCCTTCCATTTCTTCTCCCTGTCCCCTAAGGTCTCCCTCCCCATCTTACTCGTCCTTCTCAAGCCCCTCCACTTGAACTACTTCTCCTTCTCCTCCCACTCCCCATCCTTTTCTCTCTGCTCCCCCTCCCTCCCCTCCCACTCTTCATTGTCCTCTCACCCCTCCCTTTCCTCTTATGCCATTGCCTTCCCCTCCCCCCACTTCTATTTCCCCTTCCATTTCCCTCTCTCTCTTAGCCATTCTCCCCTTCCAGTATCTCCTCCACTGATTCACCATTCCTTACCTTTACCCTCTTCCTGTGCCTCCCGGTGGTGGAGACTTCGCCACTTGCTGGCCTGTTGGCCATGCAAGAGGAAATAAAAGGTAAAATATTACACATTCACTTTATCTAATTCAGAGCAAAAGTTATTTTTTTAAATCAATGTTTATAACATTATTTATTAGATAGTGAATCCAAACATAAAAAATTTAAAAATGACCAAAAAGATGCAAATATGATTTCAGATTCTGAATCAACGATCCTCAACTTTCCACTGCCTCTTCCACTCCCCAGTGTAATATTTCTTCCCATTTGGAAGGGAAAAGCATTTTTGGGAAGTTTAGGAGCCTATTCACTTATTATTTTTTAACTTCACTTCTGCTACTACTATTTATCATTTGTAGAGCATTACAAGGCATATGTAGCGCTGTAAAAAAACAAGACTGTAAGTCGACAGAGCTTACAGTCTATTCGAGACAGACAAACAGAACAAACTGGGGACAAGGGTAGTTTAAGGGAAATGATCAAACAGATAAGTGTGTAAAACAGAATAAGGGGTCCGGATCTAAAAGCAGTCTGGAAGAGGTGGGTTTTGACTCTGGATCTGGATAGGACCAGAGATGGAGCCTAACAAACAAGCTTAGGTAGTCTGTTCCAGGATTGTTGTGAAGCAGGGTGGAAGGAACGGAGTTTGAAGTTGGCAGTAGAAGAGAAAGGCACAGATCAGAGTGATTTGCCTGATGAGTGGAGTCCTCAAGGAGGGTTTTAGTGAAAGATAAGAAAAAAACCAAATGAAGATAAAGGAACTAGCATAAGCATTGCTAAGTTAAATTTAAAGCATTGATAAGGAAAGCAAAAAGGGAATTTGAAAAGAATCTTGCCAGAAAGACAAAATCTCAAAAGAAAACATTTTTCAACTACATTTGAAGCAAGAAGACTGTGTGGGATTAATTTGGATTATTAGATGAGAAGGGGGTAAAATAAATCATCAGGAAGGATAAGACTAAATTAATTCTTTTCTTTGGTCATTATAGAGGAAGATAAATGCAGCTACACTGTTGGCAACAAAGAGGAAGGCAAACTGGTTGGAAAAAATGGACTTGGCAACAGAAATGAACTGTGAGAGACTGATAGAATTCTGTAAGACCAATGAACTATTCATCTCAAACACCTTTTTCCAGCAACACAAGTGCCAACTGGACATAAGAACATAATAAGAACATAAGATATGCCATACTGAGTCAGACCAAGGTCCATCAAGCCCAGTATCTGTTTCCAACCATGGCCAATCTAGGTCATAAGTACCTAGCAGCTTCCCCAAAAGACACAGGACTTCAACCAATGGATTGTACAGGAATCAAGTTGACTACCTCTGTGGAAGACAATGATGGAAAAGCTTGATAAGATCAACCAAGACTGGACCTGTGGTGGCACAGATTACCAACTACTAGTATGTAAACTCAAGCTAAAGTTGAAAAAGAGCACGTCAGTCATGAATGTAGCATAACATGACCTTGAGAATATACACCTCTGGACTTTAAAGACTACCTGCAAAATTGATTTGCTGCTTTAGATACAAATGATAGAGTTCCAGAAGAGATATTTATTTATTTATAAGCTTTTATATACTGCCACTTCCATAGATCAGTGGCAGTTTACAATGAAATACCATGAACCTATGCACAAGTAAGATGTTGAATAATAAAGTAACTAAACATTGTATCAACTTTGTAACTTATTTACAGTTAAGTGATGTGAGATAAGTACATTTGAAGCAAGAAAGACTGTGAGGGATTAAGTTGGATTACTAGTTAACAAGGAGTAAAAGAAACAATCAAGAAGGATAAGAACATGCTCAGAGACTAAATTAATTATTTCCTTTGGTCTTTACAGAGGAAAATAAATGAAGCTGATATCATGAAGGTTGTGTTGGAAGAAAACAAGAAGTCTCTACAAAAGATGAAAAAGCAAGAACAACCAAAATGGATGACTGAAAAACTCTGAAAATTGTTCAGAAATGCAGAGAAGCTAAAGCCAGTGGAGAAAGACAAGCAATCAAAGAACTCAATAGACATTTCCAGCATGCAGCAAGACAAGACAAGGAGAAGAACTACAATGATGCATGCAAGGAAATAGAATCAGAAACTATTAGAGGAAGAACAAGATTGGCTTTCCTAAAGCTATGAGAGTTAAAGAAAAAAATTCAGCAAAGAATTGGAATGCTACAAGATCCTCAAGGCTCCATGTTGAATGATGCTGAGAAGATCAAGAAAAGGTGGAAAGAATATACCGAGTCATTATACCATTCAGATCAAGTGAACCAACAGCTGTTTCAACCTCTCCTTTATGATCAGGAACCATTGGTGATGAAAGAAGAAGTCGAAGTAGTATTTGAAAGCCTTATCAAAGAACAAAGCACCAGGCATTGATGGCATTCCGATTTAAGTATTACAGCAATCTGATGCAACCATTACTATATCTACAAGGCTCTGCCAGGAAATTTGGAAAACAAATTCATGGTCAACTGACTGGAAAAGATCTGTATTTATACCAATATTAAAGGTGGCCCGAATGACTGTGGAAATTATCACACAATCACTTTGATTGCACATGCCAGGAAGATTCTACTCAAGATTATTCAGCAGAGACTACAACCATACCTGGATGAGAACTGCCTGAAGTGTAAGCAGGGTTCAGGAAAGGGCAAGGAATGAGAGACAACATTGCGGATGTAAGATGGATCCTTGTAAAGACAAAACCATATCAAAAGATATTCATATAGGTTTTATTGACTACAACAAGGCTTTTGACTGTGTAAACCATGAGAAACTCTGGGGCTCATTAAGAATCATGGGTATACCAGGACACCTTTACACTGATCAAGAAGCAACAGTTTGAATGGAACAAGGAGAAACAGAATGGTTTAAAATCAGCAAAGGTGTATGACAATGCTGCATACTTTCCCCCTCCCTGTTTAATTTATATGCAGAAAAAATAATCAGAGAAGCAGAACTTTATAAAACAACTGAGGTGTGAAGACTGCTGGAAGACTCATCAACAACCTTCGCTATGCTGATGATACCAAATTACTGGCTGAAAGTGAAGATGATCTGAAACATTTGCTTCTCAAGATTAAGGAACGTAGGGTCTGATATTGAGATAAGCAAGCTATGTGCCGCAGTGGTGCATAACCTGCCCGCCTACTCTCTTAACCTGGATTATCACTTCCACACTGGACGCCCCGGCAGCCGCAGAGGCTACATGGGTAGCAGCAATTTTCGATGCTACCCACATAGCCTCTGCGTCTAAAAGATAGGTGACAAAATCTTTGCCTATCTTTCGCATGCTGAGGACTATGAGGGTAGCATTGAAAATCACTGCTACCCATGTAGTCCCTTCCTCCGCCCCCGCTCCACCCTGGAATGCCTCTAACATGCCGCGATGCCAAGCAGATAGCATGTGGGCACGTTAGGGACTTAGCCGGGATTTTCGAAGGCCATTGCCCATGTAGGTGCCCCTCAAAAATCCTGGATAAGGCCCTTACATGGGTAATTAAGGATGTTACCCATGTAAAGGCCTTTGAATATTGGGCCCATATTCTTAAAAAGACTTGCACCTTAATGTTAAGAAGAAATAGTAATAGTTGACAACTTCAACCCACTTAGATCAACAATCAACAAAGAAAGGACAAACATTCAAGAAATCTGATGATGCATTGCTCTTGGCAGAATGGCTATAAAGGACCTAGACAAGATTCTCAAGAGCAGAGATGTCTCTCTCCATACAAAGATTTGACTTGCTCAAACCATGTTGTTTTCAATAAGGTCATATGGATGTGAAAGTTGGACAGTGAAAAAGATAGACAGGAAGAAAATCGATGCCTTTGAATTATTTATTTATTTTATTTATTTGAATACATTTCTATACCGCTCCTTCCAGTGATCAGCAGCGGTTTACATTTAACAATTATATTCTGCGCAGTTAGCAGTTACATATAACAATAAGACGATAACTTTGAACATTGGAACTTTGAACATTGGAGGGTAACATTAAATTTCAGATAACTCAAGTAACTCACAACTATTTACATAAATAGAAGAGAACATTTTGAAATACATGTTATATATTTAACTATATACAGTATTTGTGATAAAGTACATGCAAGAAGATTTACAATTTAATTCGTTGTGCATTTGGAGGTTCATATGATAACGGATGGTTGAGCTCATCAGATTGTTTCATGTACAAATTTGCTCTAGGTTATTTCTGATTGGTTGTAGTATTCTTGAAATAAATGTGTTTTGAGGTTTTTACGGAATGATGAGAGATCTTTGTTAACTCTTAAGGTGTCAGGTAGTCTGTTCCATTGTGTGGGAGCTATGTATGTGAATGCTCTATTACTAGTGGTTACTTTTACCTTGCAAATGGAGGAGGGGGGTTTGTAGTGTATTTAGGTTGTGTGTACGCCTTTTTCGATTTGGGGGTTGTGTTTTAATAAGTGAGCCAAGGTAAGATGGGGCAATATTGTGTATTAACTTGAATGTTGTAATTATTATTTTGTATCTTATGCGTGCATGTATAGGTAGCCAGTGAAGTTCTCTTAGTATGGGTGTGATGTGATCTGAGAAAGGTACATTCATAAGGATTCGGGCTGTGACATTCTGTGCCATTTGTAGCATGTTTGTTGTTTTTTTGGGAAGTCCTTGTAATATGCCATTACAATAGTCCAGATGCGGAGTTATGATTGTTTGTATTATTGATCTAAAATCTGATAGTTCAATGATACTGCGTAAGGGCTGTAGGGTTCTTATTTTGTAGAAGATAGTTCTGTTTAATAGTCTTAGATGGGTTTCCATGTTGAGTGTCGTATCTAGGGTGACACCTAGATATTTTAGTTCTTGTTTTGTGTTGTAGGTTGTATTATTTAGTATGATTGGGGGGGGGGTGTCTAAAGTCCGGGTTTTTAGAGATAAACATTACTTCTGTTTTTTTATGATTGATAGACATATTGTTTTGTTGGAGCCATAATTGTGCTTCTTTAAGGCAAGTTTCTATGTAACCGAGGCAAGCGTACCCGGTACTCCGGGCCCTGCCACAAATATCCCCCCCTCCCCCCCCGCCACTGCCCACCAAACACCCCAACCTCCAAGAAAAACACTACACCACTTTTATGGGAACAAAAATTGGTCGCAGCTTTATTAAATATTAACTATTAACAATATTCCAACCACATAAACCATAACCAGCCGCCATAGCGGAGTAGTACCACACCAGCCATGCCTTAGCAAAGTGCCTACCACCGCTACGGTCCTACACTTGCCCCCGGCAAGTTTCCTATCCCTTTCCCCGACTTCGCCATGCCCATAGCAAAAGCCGGCCAGGGTTTATCCGGGTCAGGGGCACCCCAACCCCCACCCAAGTGTACCTTGAGGCACCGGACCCCGGAACCTCCGGGATCCCGCCACCGGCACATGCGACAGGTCTGTCGATGCGCTGCCCCCCAAACCTAAAGCTGCGACCAGCGGCTATCCCACAAAACAACGTACTCTAAAGCCTCCTGCCAGTCGTTAAGGAGCAGATCCATGCCAACTGGAGACAAATGGACGCCATCACTCCTATAAAGACCAGCGCAACCCACCTCCACCCAGGGATGCATAATCTGATAACCCCCATTCCCACAAACCCACCGACCAATCTGACGGTTTATCTTAGTCAGCCCCCGCGACCACCGACGCTGGCTCCAGCATGCCGGCCGAGGGATAATATCTGACCACAACAAAATTGTCCCAGGGAACATTTGCAAAACCACTGCCAAGTCGTCCTGCGCCGCTCTAATCAGCTGACGACAGGACCAGGAGACAAGGTCATTGCCCCCCAAATGCAGAATCAGCACCGCCGGTTGCCGCGACGTCCTCATGTGGTGCCGTAGCAAAGGTAGCAGCTGCAGCCAACAGAGTCCTCGCTGCCCCTTGCCTCACATTGCCCATAATGTGTATGGTGGAGCCCCAGCATGATGCTTGGGTCAGGGAAAACATTGACAATAGAATGTACCCTGACACTACCTACAAGGGATTTGACTCGATTGATCTGGTCTTATAAGGGACTATCAACGGACAGGTGAGTGGATCAAAGGCCAGTTAGCTTGGAAGAGCACTGTGGTAGTGGTGGACCAGGGCCTCCATGAGCAATGATATTCAGTGACCCGAATTGTCCCTAGGGGGCATTTAGTTAAGAAGCCAGACCCCCAATGGTATGGGTTATAAAAGGAAGAAAATGACTGTAGAGAGTTCAGAAAAAAAAGTTTATTGGGCACTCTACTGGGTTTAGGAAGCACACTCATATTGACTCAGGTTGAACCCTGCCCCCCCCCCCCAAAAAAAACCTTTAAAAATACTGTGATGAAATTTAGGGGCTTGTTTACAAAGCCGCAGTAGCGGTTTCCGATCGTTATCGGAGCCGCGGCCCCATTGATTTTGTGGAATAGAAATGTCATAAAGCATTCAAAGGGAAGAGGCAGTGTTCAGGACGAAAAGGCGTGGCTCTTAAGTGTGGACCTGCGGGGAAGAGTGTTTTAGTCATCACACTTATTATATTTCTGGATGGATTTGTTATTTTGATCGCTGATCCCAATAACAAAGTGTTATCCTTCATTTCTACACCAGAGAGGTTTTTAGCTTCTACTTTTTGAGAGGTATGCTTTTATAAATCTATTGGTTACATTCTTTATTTTAAAGTTACCTTTCTTTCTAAAAATAAATAACCTTGCCCACGGTACCAGGTCCAACGCCGCCGCCATGGAGCCTAGAAGTTGTAGGTATCTCCAAGCCGTCGGTGCCTTGATGTCCAAAAAAGCTGACACCTGCCTCATTATATTTTGCACCCTGTCTTCTGGTAGAAATACTGCTCCCACACTCGTATCGAACAAGGCCCCTAGATATATGAGGCACTGTACTGGAAGCAACTGACTATTGCCTTGATTCACCA
Source organism: Ichthyophis bannanicus (assembly GCA_033557465.1). Lineage (NCBI taxonomy): Eukaryota > Metazoa > Chordata > Amphibia > Gymnophiona > Ichthyophiidae > Ichthyophis > Ichthyophis bannanicus. The sequence continues at coordinate 20,843,824 of CM066045.1, read as the reverse complement.
CCCAACCTAGGTGCACCAAAAATTCCACTACCCGTGACGTTGCCCTGACCGACTCTGCCACTGACTCTGCTCGAATCAGCCAGTCGTCTAGGTAGGGATGGACTTGGATGCCTTCCTTTCTCAACGCCGCTGCAGCCACCACCATCACCTTTGTGAATGTGCACGGCGCCATAGCCAGGCCGAACGGTAACACTCGGAACTGAAAATGCCCCATGGGCACGGCAAAGCATAAATATTTTTGATGCTCTGGTCTGATTGGGATGTGAAGATACGCTTCCATTAAATCTATGGACGAAAGTACCTCTCCCGGCCTCGCCAACCAGATTACTGATCGTAAAGTCTCCATTAGGAAATGCGGTACCCTCAAACAGCGGTTCACATGCTTGAGATCTAGAATGGGTCAAAAGGACCCTTCCTTTTTGGGAACCGCAAAATAAATTGAGTATCGACCTAATCCGTAATGGTCTCGTGAAACCGGAACCACCGCTTGGAGGTGCAGCAAACGTTGAAGGGCGTCTTTAGCCGCCTTTCTCTTCACTGGAGAACCGCATGGAGACACCATGAAGGCCTCCGTTATTGGTCACGCGAACTCCAACGCATAACCCTCGTGGATGATCTCCAGCACCCACTGATCCATAGTTATGGTGGCCCAGATAGAGTAGAAGCCCTGCAAACGTCCTCCTATTGGCACCTCCGTCTGGACCAACCTCTTTTCATTGTGGCTTCTTTGAGGGGTTCTGCTGAGGACCAAAGGATCCACGTCCGAACCCCCTAGCCCCTCGAAAGGACTGACCTCTTGCCACAAAGCAACCTCTCTGATAAGGCGCGAACCGAGACCCTCGGAACCTCCGAACATCTCTGCCTTGCCCTCTCTGTAGAGTCCCAGGTCTTTGACTCTTTGGATGATCCTCCGGTAGTCGACCTTCCTTGGAATCTCCTAAATTCTTCATAATCTTTTCCAAAACTTCCCCAAAAAGCAGCTTGTCCTTATAGGGGAGCTTACTAAGTCATGCCTTCGAAGATGCATCCGCCGCCAAATTTCTCAGCCAGAGAAACCTTCTAGCAGCAATCACTGACGCCATGGTCTTTGCCGAAATTCTCACCAGATCATAAAAGGTATCAGCGAGATACGCCGCAGCCGACTCTAATTTCATTCCCTCTGAAGCCGAAGCATTTTCCCCCTCAGGGGAAGCCTTCCCTTGGAACCAATGAATTGAGGCTCTGGACACATACACTCCACAAATGGATGCTTGCAGAGACAGAGCACTTGCTGTTTGAGCAGAGACTCCAACTTTCTATCCTGCAGATCTTTAAGAGCTGTACCGTCCTCCACCAGAAACGTAGTCTTTTTTGTCACTGCCGAAACCAATGCATCCCACTTTCGGCATCTGCAGCAGTTCTCTCTCCTCCTGCGGCACCGGGTACAATCGGCCTATCGCCCTTACCGCCTCTCAACGTAACTTCCGGGCATTCCCATTCCGATTCTACCATTTGTCTAATCACTCTATGGACTGGAAAACACTTCTGCTCTGCCTTGAAACCTTGGAGCAGAGGATCTTCCAGTGGCTCCTCCTGAACCACCGGCAGGGTAATATTCAGAGTCGCCAACGAATGGGCTATAAGAGCCCCCAGCTCTTCTTTCCGAAATACCCTGAAAATATTGGGATTCTTACCTGGCCCAATCTCGCCTTCCTCCAGATCTCCCGTCCACTGATCCATACCAGCTTCTGAGAGGATTTCTCCCTCCTCTGTTATCTGAGGAATGGAGCCCTGCTGTCTGAAGCCATCGGCAGCCGTCTCCACTGTCAAGTCCATCTTTGAGGACCCCTCTCCTGGGTCCCTTGCACTGCCGTCCTCCTTAGCTAAACTAGACAGGTTGGAAGGAGAAATTTTGGTTTGTACCTGCTCCAATTTCAAACAGTATGCTTTATGGAGAGAAAGAAGGAAATCTGCTGAAAATACAGACTGCAAACCCCCCTGCAACTCTGGTACTGGTGTCTGAGCCACAATGTCCGCTTGAGCCGGTCTCTTTGACTTGGATTTCTTTTTAACTGCTTTTTCCTGCAGCGTGGGAGAAATGGCTACAGCCTCTAAAATGGCCGCCGTTCCCGCCTTCTCCGCCGTGCTTTGCTGCTTGCTCAATTGCCCTAACAACACTGCCTTCTCCTCCATTATATCTCTGGAGAAACGTCTGTACTCTACTGCCTGTCTGAACCCACACAAAAAACGGCAAAGTTTCTGCGCACGAAAACGCCGGCGGTTCCTACACTGTGCGCACGCTGCCGAGCACGGTAGCATGCGCTCCCGCCGAAAAAAACGCTCTCTGATCCTTTCTGACAGCCGCGGTCCCGGGGCACCAAAATCAGGCCTGCCCTCCCGGTACAGTCACCACGCGATTGGCAAGCCCGCCGACGTACCTTAAATCCTTGGGCTAAAAACTCCAACTACTCTCAACTTCCGCTGCCAGCAGGAGAGTTAGTCCGAGCGTTAGAAGAAGAGGGGCTGACTCTGGGGCTCCCAGATGCTCCTTTTACTTCTGCCTACGGATCCGGTCCTCAAGGCAGGCTCTGCCTCTGCTGCCTTTACACTGATCACCCCGGCAGCTGACCTCCGTATTTGCTTCTTTTTTTTTTTTTTTTAAACTTTCTCAACTAAAACAACTGGTTATCTCCAGGCAATAATACCCTGCTAGGGTTACCCAGGGATATATTTTCTTTTTTTTTTTTTAACTAATCCTATTCCTTTTCCTCTTCGTCTGACCGGGAGCCTGTCAGGAACACATCCTATCCAGCTGCTGAGGACTGAACGACTAGGTCTCTGACACTAGGGGGAACTGGATGGCCTGTCAGCAAGACTTTGAGAGTTCAGTCCTCAGCTGCTGAAGAAGGTTGACTACCCTACAGTTACTGGATTGGCCCGGAGAGACGAAGAGGAAAGAGCTATTTCCAGCGCTGTGGGACTTAGGTTGATTGGCTGTCATTCCCGCCAGCGGGCTAAGGGGCCAGTTGGGTGATATCATTACATCCTATTGTGCAGAGGGACTTCCAATGCTTGGATTTTGTGGAGATTCCTGCCGGTGGGCAGAGAGTTGGCATGATGAAATCAGGGCATTGCCATGTTGATTAGAAACAGAATGACTTCAGGAAATCAAGCACTGATGTTTATGTTATATTTATTAAGCTTGATATACCACACTTCACAATAGCAGCAATAGAGAAGGAGAAAGGAGAGCTATAAGTGCTAGGAAAGATTGCAGCATTCATACTTCCAGTCTAAGGTCATGAGGTAGGGCCTGGGGCGGCTCAAGGCAATCTGCTGCCTGAGGCAAAGGATGAGATGGTGCCCTCCCCCATAGAGGGGGAGGGGGGAAGGCTTTTCCAAAACGCCACTGAGGGACTGAACCAAACCAAAAAGCCAATTAGATTATATGGAGGAAATGCAAGATTTTATGCAGATTTTAAACCAACCACACTAAAGAAAATATTTCTCCTTTTAAACTAAAACACCAAAAAGAATGTAATTTTGTTTTAAAAATGTACTAAAACCCTTTTAAGAGCTCCCGGGTAGAGAGCTGTAATTTAAAAAGCCATAAACTCTACCTTTGCTTGAAATGTATTGCCCCTGTGATTAGATTTATTTTATGGAATACAAATGTCATAGAACATTCAAAGGGAAGTGGCAGTGTTCAGGACCAAATGGGAATTAAAATATACTTCAGACTGTGAAAACGTGATTACTGTTAAAAAGAGCTATTTCCAGCACTGTGGGACATAAGTTAATTGGCTGTCATTCCCGCCGGTGGGCTAAGGGGCCAGTTGGGTGATATCATTACATCCTATTGTGCAGAGAGACTTCCCATGCTTGGATTTTGTGGAGATTCTTGCCAGTGGGTAAGAGATGGCATGATGATGTCAGGGCATTGCCACGTTGATTAGAAACAGAATGACTTCAGGAAATCAAATGCTGATGTTTGTTATATCTATTAAGCTTGATATACCGCACTTCACAATAGCAGCAATAGAGAAGGAGAAAGGAGCGCAATAAGGCTAGGAAAGATTGTAGCTTTCATACTTCCAATCTAAGGTCATGAGGTAGGGCCAGGGGCGGCTCAAAGCAATCTGCTGCCTGAGGCAAAGGATGCGATGGTGCCCTCCCACATAGAGGGGGGGGGGGAGGTTTTTTCAAAATGCCACTCAGGGACTGAACCAAACCAAAAATCTGATTAGATTATATGGAGGAAATGCAAGATGTTTACTCACCAAGGAACTAAAAGAGAGCGAGAACCACAGCACAGTTTATAAAACTAAATTATAGCTCTTTTTTATTTTGTTGTTATAAACCATGTTATGATTCTTGCTTTTTCTTTTTGAACATGTTTTGCATCCACAGAACCCCCTTCCTCAACAGTGGGCGCAGAGCCGAACCAGGACATTCACCCACTGAACTCAATATCTTAAAAACAATCTGATTCTGATCATTTCACTAACAACAACAAACATTCTACAGTACCAGGCATATTGTGAACTAACACAAAACCCTACAACAAAGTTACTGAATATCTATAGAGCAAATCTACTATACCATACCTTATCACCACCATCTTCCAAAACTCACATAAGGAGCCCATCCAAAAAAAAGCATCACTGTAAATACTGCAGTGGGCACTGGAATATCCAAACACCTGTTTGAAAAGCTGAACAATTCAGATTACTACAGTACAGATCCCTACATGCAAACTCCATGTTAACAGAACACACAGCTAAATAAATAAATAAATAAAAACAGAACACCTGGTCTTGGTCACATACTCAAAACACAGACCCTCACTAAGTACAGAATAAGTGACCATAACCTAAAAATAAAAATATGTAGATAAAAATTAAACTGCAACCCCAAGAAGCCAGATTCTGCATACAGTGCAATACCAGAGAAAAGAGATGCATTTCCATGTACTGTATAAAAGATAAAGATAGCACCAAGTCAAATAACACAGGTACACTAAAAAAAATTTTTTAAACTGCCTCTAATGTTTCGATTGATTTTTACATTTTTTGGTGTGCTGAATCCAAATCTGGTAACCAATTTGCTCCATCACGTACAGATTTTTTGCTACATTGGGTTAGCAGTTTGAGGTGAACGTTTCAGATTGAGTGCGATCGAGATAAAAGTTTCTTGGATGAATTCTTTATACTAATTGTTTAGTAGTTATTCAAATAAGAATAAAGAAAATTGTAACAAGGCAGCACATAAGAATAGAGTAATGTCAACAAAACACACTGTGATGGTAGCAAAATTGTCTGCACTTAAAACAGCCACATACATGTGCACAAACATTGAGCATATAAGAGCGAGGTTAGACACAAAGCAAAGCAAAGAAATGTGCAAAACGCACCATTGCAATATATGAAGACAAACACCCGATGGTGTGAAAATAAAATTCTAATAAATGAGATCCGACACTGTGGTAATAACTAGCAAATTTTTATTTCAAAGTTTAGTAAAAACACGATATTTGTCAACACAGTTTAGATTTTAAAGTCATTCTTGGGTCAATCAATCTCCTGGTGGGCCCGTTTCTTCTTCCCCCGAATGCTTCTCTTGGTGCGCTGCTTGGCGTATTTTTCATCTGGGGTTTCCCGCAGCAGCAACCAGCAGAAATCAGCCATCATAGTGGTGTTCCATCTTCCTTGGTACCTTCTCTCTGCGTCCTTGATGTCCTGGTGAAACCTTTCACCTTGTTCTTCACTGTACGCCCCCAAGTTTTCGGGAAAGTAGTTCACATGGGAGTGCAAGAAATGGACTTTCAGGCTCATGTTACAGCCTTGTTCTTTGAAGGCATTGAGCATCCTGGCAACAATATCCTTATAGTTCTCATCCCGCCTGTTCCCCAAGAATTTGAGAACAACATCCTTGAAGGAATCCCAGGCTTCTTTTTCCTTCTCAGACATCGTTTCAGCGAATGCTCCATCTGAAATGAGTTTCCTTATATCAGGGCCAACAAACACTCCTTCCTTTAGCTTTGCTTCAGAAAGTCGGGGGAACTTTGAGCAAAGGTACCGAAAGCACTCACCATCTTTTGGAAGGGACTTGATGAATTGCTTAATGAGACCCAACTTAATGTGGAGAGGTGGTAATAGAATTTTATCACGAGGTACCAAGCTCTCATGAAGAACATTTTTCTCACCGGGTCTCAAATACTCCCGAATTGGCCAGTCTTTTTTCCCCCAGTGTAGGTCGCGGGCCCGGCTATCCCACAAGCAAAGGAAGCAGGGATATTTGGTGAAACCGGATTGCTGCCCTAATAGCATGGATAGAATTTTAAAGTCTCCACAAATCATCCACTTATGCTCATCATAATGAATCTTCTGAAGAATCAGGGCCAAATTCTCGTATTTTTCTTGGAGAATAACAGAGTGAGCAATAGGAACTGAAGCGAATGTGTTGCCATTATGAAGAAGAACACCTTTTATGCTGTCTTTTGACGAATCAATGAACAGCCGCCATTCAGCAGGATCATACTTGAGTTTAAACTTTTCCATCACTCCGTATATATCGTTGCAAAATACCAAATCTTCCTCTTTGCTGAAATACTTTAAAAATTGTGACTCGCGGTTGCGGTACCAATAAAAAGTTGTTCCTGGTGACAATAGATTTTTCTGTTTAAGCCGAGAACCTAGCAGTTGGGCAGCATTTTTTGGGAGTCCTAAATCCCGGACTAAATCATTCAATTCAGCTTGAGAGAAAAGTTCAGGTTTCGGATCTGGTTCAGTTTCATACTCGGAAGTACTGGACTCATTGGGAAAAGCCATATGATGAGTCTCATCATGATCAGAACCGTCCACACAAATATGATCCAAAGATTTTGGTGGTTCAGGCACAGGTACTTCGTTGCTATGAGGCATAGGCCTAATTGCTGAGGGAAGGTTGGGGTAACTTATTACGTTCTTATTTTTTAAGTTGTATCCCTTCACAATGCAAGAGCAAAAATAGCAGTCACTGCTGTGGTCTCTTTGTTCACGCCACATCATAGGTATTCCAAAACGAAATGCTTGTTTTTTACCTTTCATCCATAAGCGTAGATCTTCCTCACATGTCTTGCACACTTTGTGAGGAGCCCACGGTTTGTCTTGATCGCCTAACTTCAAACCGAAATAGGCGAAATATACTTTTTTAATAAATGCAGAAATGTTCCTCTGCCACTTTTTCACGGTATATTCCCCACAAATAAAACAAAAACTGTCCGGAGAGTTGACGCAACCTCTGGCTCTGTGAGCCATCACAAATACACAGCACTGCAAACTACAACTGTAGTGAACCACTTCGGAATAAAGCTGGATTACGACTGAGCAAACAAAAGGTAATAATGAACTTGCAAGAAACTGAAATTTGACAGGAACGTTCATGTCGCAACCACCGTGTTTGAGCGAGCGAACGAGGCGAGGCGAACAGGAAAGAACATGCGCCAGCGCGAGTACTGGATTTAGCCCCCCGCCTCCCAATTGTCCTGTTAATGTATAAAATGAATACAAAACACTCTAAAATATCATGAGGGAGTGTTTCTAGTTAGTTAACCATTACAACCTCTATTTTGGGCCAAGAAAATAAACTGCAGTCGGCTAAAAAGAAATTATGTGAACATTCCTTATATGGGTAAGAAATCTAATTTTGCAAGAAAACGTGACGTGATGGAACATTTTGGCTATTTTTCCTGGATTCAGCACCCCAAAATCTATAGGAATCAGTTGCAAAACTGGAGGCAGTTTTTTGGTAGTGTACCTGTGTAATTAGATTGAAAATAAAATTCTCTGTGAACTTTTGTGTCTGACCATTTTATTCTCTATCATGTAGGTCCCAATCTGAGGTTTCTGCTTTCCTCTATGTCCCAGTGATGCAGGGCCATGTGGGGAGACTCACTGTGACATTATGTGCATACATTTAGTATACTTTATTTTTAACACCCATCTAAAATTCTAGGTGACTTCTAAACATGCACATGCAATTTAGTATAATAGATGTTACAATAAAACAAACATAATAATAAAACATTAAATTTGATTATTGAAAAACCACTTACACAGACCCTGCAATTAAAGTATTATAAGTATCCGTACATCAGATTTATTTTGCTATGACTAGTTAATTGATGAGGAGGGAAGATATAAAATGAGAAACTTATCCTGGTAGCCATGAATTCAAATGCTGCATTCGATTGTGCTAGAGCTGGAAGAGTCCAGAATTCAGCAGCAATGAAGATATCAGGCTACTAAAAAAAATTAAACTGAAATGTTCCTTTAAAATTTGAAATTTCCTTGAATCTGAACTGACAAAATATTTTAAATTTCAGTCTGGCAGTATAAAGAATGCAAAACTGCAAATCTAAAAAACAATACATATTCCAGTCCCCTTCCCCCAAATCCTACCCCTCACCAAAAACCCAGAGTACTGGATGATTGAACAAATCTACTATTCTATACTAGCACTAACTTTCAAAACTCACACAGCATGGAGCGTACCCAGAAAAGGGCAGCACCATAAATATGGCAGTGGGCCCAAGGACATCCATATTCCTATTCAAAAAACTGAAGAATCCAGATTACTACAGCTCCCTATATAGATACTCCATGCTAACAGAACATGTAGCCTCAGTCACACATATGCAAAAGAGAGATAGATCTTCACCAAGGAGGGAATATGTTAGTACAACCTAAAAATGGACATATGTAGTCATAAAAATTCTTTTACCCAAAACTGTTAGGTTTACAGGATTTCTTTCCCAAAATTATACTTTACTGCAGAGTGAGGCAAGAGAAAGAACTCTCACACACAGGCATCTGCATTGTCAGCAGAAACTAACATAATGGCTCAGTGCAAGTAGCGTGAGTGCATCTAATGCCACCTCAGTGGGTGCTAGTTTGCACTAGCAGCTGTTTTGCCACGCTGAAATGCGGTAACTGCAGAAGGATGTAACTGCCTCTCTGCAGTTAGCCTATGATCCTGCGTAATCAAACTCTGGAATTAGTTACCAGAGGATGCAGTAAAAGCTGTTAGTGTAGCTGTGCTTTAAAAAGTTCATGGAGGAAAGGTCCATAAACTATTATTAAAGAGGACCTGGGAAATCTATTGCTTGCCCTGGGATATTGTGGAACCCTGTGTGCCTTTTTGGGAACCTACCAGGTACTTGTGACCTGGATTGGTCACTGTTAGAAACAGGATACTGGGCTTGATGGACCTTAGTCTGACCCAGTACAGCATTTCTTATGTTTATATGTTACCAATGCAGAGCCTAGGAAACATACAGCTAAACATGCCAAACAAGAGGGCCTCAACAGCATCCATGCAGCATCTCCCACTTCCATAAAAACAAGAGTGACTTGGTACCCCAAAACAGCACTTTCCACCCTCTGAAAAACAAGATGGACTTTGTGACCCCAATACAACACCTCCCACTCCAACATAAAGACTAATCATCAGAGATGAATGCATGCAGATGAAGAACCAGTAGCAGGACTTCAGAAAATGCCCACAAACAGAAACAGAAGCAAGGGGCATCTTGAAAATTTTTCAGAAGACTGTGTTTGTGAGAAAATAGCTAAACTTAAAGTAGACAAAGTGATGGGACCGGATAGGATACACTCTAGAATACTGAGGGAACTTGGGGACATTCTAGCAGCTCCCCTGATTGACCTTTTCAATGCCTCGTTGGAGTCAGGAGTGATGCCAAAGGACTGCAGAGAGGCTCATGTAGTCCCTTTATATAAAAGCGGAAGTAAGGATGTGGTTGAGAACTACAGGCTGGTTAGTTTAACTTCAGTGGTGAGTAAATTATTGGAAGCACTGCTGAAAGAGAAAATAGTGAGGTTTCTGAAGTCCAGCAGATTACAGGATCAGAGGCAGGTCTTGTCAGACAAATATGATTGATTTCTTTGACTGAGTGACCAGGGAGCTGGACCGAGGGAGATCCCTAGATGTGGTGTATTTAGATTTCAGTAAAGCCTTTGACACCGTTCCTCAAAGGTGACTTATAAATAAACTGAGCACTCTAGGGATGGACACTAAAGTTACTGCTTGGGTTAGAAATTTGTTGTGGGAGGTGACAAAGGGTACAGGTAAATGAAGTTCACTCTGAGGAGAAGGATGTTACCAGTGATGTGCCCCAGGGATCTGTCCTTGGTCCGATCTTTTTAACATCTTTGTTAGTGATATAGCGGAAGGGCTGTTGAGTAAGGTTTGCCTCTTTGCGGATGATACTAAAATCTGCAATAGAGTAGACACCCAGGAAGGTATAGATAACATGAGGAGGGATCTAGCTAAGCTTGAAGAATGGTCTAGAATTTGGCAGCTGAGAATTAATGTTAAAAAATGCAAGGTTATGCATTTGGGCTGCAGCAATCCAAGGGAGCAATATTGTATAGAGGGTGAAGTACTTTTGTCCACTAAAGAAGAGCGGATTGTGTCTGATGATCTTAAAGTAGCTAAACAGGTAGAAAAGGTGACGGCAAAAGTTAGAAGGATGCTTGGGTGCTTAGGGAGAGGAATGGCCAGCAGAAGAAAGGAGGTGATAGTGCCTCTGTATAAGTCTTTGGTGCAACCTCATTTGGAGTATAGTGTGCAATTCTGGAGACCACAACTTCAAAAGCATATAAACAGGCTGGGGTCCCTACAGAGGATGTCTACTAAAATGGTTATTGGTCGTCATTATAAAGCATATGAGGACAGACTTAAGGATCTTAATATGTACACCTTAGAGGAAAGGTGGGATAGAGGTGATATGATTGAGACGTTTAAATACCTCCATGGCATAAATGCTCTGGGGCAGAGCCTCTTTCGATTGAAAGCAAGCTCTGCTATGAGGGGACATGGGATGAGGGCGAAAGGGGATAGATTCAGGAGTGATATGCAGAAATATTTATTTATGGAAAGAGTGGTAGATGCGTGGCCTCCCAGTGGAGCTGGTAGAGATGAGGACAGTATCTGAATTCAAATAAGCATGGGACAAACACAAAGGATCTCTAAAGGAAAAAAGGGGAATGTTGTAGTGGTTGATATGGAAGGACAGACTAGATAGACCATGTGATCTTTTTCTGTCATCATGTTTCTGCAGTATGTTTCTATGAATGTAGAGCTATACTAAGGGGCTATTGCCCACACTCACTGCCTTCAGTGTCTCACTGTGTTTTTGACAGTTTCCATTGTAGTATCTTTGGGATACCACCCATTCTCCCTGGGCAAGCAGGGAATATGTAGGCACACCTTCAGTGTGTCGTGCTCTAGATGGATCTTAGTGGTGCATTATTTTTTAAATTTCATTTTTACTTCTTGCGAGTCGGGGCTCCCACGTAACCTGACACTTGCTCTACCCACCATTATTTTTTTTCGTCTGTGCAATCTTGCACACATGGTCCATGCCTGTCCTGACACCTTGCAAGTTTTCCATCTCATTTTTAGTGCCTCTGTGCACCTTTCCTGTTCCCCAAACCCCATCACCGATATCGTGTGCCAACAAAAGGGAGCACCAATGGAACGGAAGTATACAAAAAAAGGAAAGTTTTCCCTCTGTGTTCACAGATGAAGAGCCAGGAGCAGGACCTCAGAAAACACCCAGAAATAGGAACAGAAATGACGGGAATCTTGAGCGATTTTCAGAAGACTGTGTTTGTGAGGAACTAGCTAAACTAAAAGTAGACAAAGCATTGGGTGCAGATGGGATACATCCAAGAATACTGAGGGAAATTGGGGATATTCTAGCGACTCCACTGTCTGAACTTTTGAATGCCCCTTTGGAGTCGGGAGTGGTGCCAGAGGACTGGAGAAAGGTGAATGTGGTCTCTTTACATAAATGCAGACATAAGGAAGACATTGAAAACTACAGACTGGTTAGTCTAACCTCTCTGGTTAGTAAATTATTGGAAAGACTACTAAAAGAGAGAATAGTGAGGTTTCTGGAGTTCATTGGATTACAGGATCCAAGGCAGCATGGATTCAACAGAAGCAGGATTTGTCAGACAAATCTGATTGCTTTCTTTGACTGGGTGACCAGGGAGTTGGACTGAGGGAGAGCCCTAGATGTGGTAAATTTAGACATAAACAAACTGAGCACCTAGGGATGGACACTAAAGTTACTGATTGGATTAGAAATTGGTTGAGTGGGAGGCAACAAAGGGTACAGGTAAATGAAGCTGACTCTGAGGAGACAGAGGTTACCAGTGGTGTGCTGCAGGAATCTGTCCTTGGTCCGATTCTTTTTAACATCTTTGTTAGTGATATTGCGGAAGGGCTGTTAGGTAAGGTTTGCTTGTTTGTGGACAATACCCAGATCTGCAATAGATTAGATACCCAGGAAGGAGTAGATTACATGAGGAGGGATCGAGCTAAACTGGAATTTGGCAGCTAACAAATGCAGCTTCATGCATTTGGGCTTCAAAAATCCAAAGGAGCGTTACAGTGTAGGGGGTGAGGTACTTGTGTCCACAAAAGAAGAACGGGACATGGGCATAATTATGTCTGATGATCTTAAACTAGCTAAACAGGTAGAAAAAGAGACTGAGTAAGCCAGAAGAATGCTTGGGTGTATAGGGAGAGGAATGGCCAGCAGAAATAAGGAGGTGATGATGCCTCTGTATAAGTTTCTGGTGCAATCTCATTTGTAGTATTATGTGCAGTTCTAGAGAATGCACCTTCAAAAGGATATAAACAGGTTGGAGCCGGTGCAGAGGGTGGCTACTATAATGGTTAGTGGCCTTTGTTATGAAGCATATGAGGATAGACTTCAAGATCTTAATATGTACACCTTAGAGGAAAGGCGGGATAGAGGTGATATGATAGAGATATTTAAATACCGTGGCATAGCATCTCTTTCAATTGAAGGCAAGTTTTGCTTCAAGGGGGCATAGGATGAGAGTGAAAGGGGATAGACTCAGAAGTAATATGCGGAAATATTTCTTTACGGAAAGAGTGGTAGATGCATGGAATAGTCTCCCAGTGGAGGTGGTGGACACGAGGACAGTATCTGAATTCAAAAAAGCATGGGATAAACACAGAGGATCTCTAAAAACTAAAAAGGAGAAAATTGTAGTTGATATTGAAGGGCAGACTAGATAGGACGTTTTATGACGTGATGTTTCTATGTTTCTACGAGTACGTCAGTGGCCTCATGCCTTCCTCAGACTCACCAATCAGCTCTGGATCCTCATCACAGGTTCTCTTGACTTTGCCATCCCCTATCCCACCGCTGCATCCTCTACGGACCATGATTTAGCACCAGAGGGTGAGAAACACAGCAGTAGAGCAAAATTCACTGCCCCCCACATACTTTACCCATATGAGCAGCAGATTCAGCAGCAGGAGTCAGCAGCTAAGATAATATGGCCGATACCTCCACTCCTACCTCTCTCTTGAAGAGCCCTACCCACACCAGAGGCGGCTCTGGGGAAAAAGAAAGGAAACATTAAACACTGCAGCAGCAGCAGCAGCAACAAGAAAAATAAGAGCCTTCAGGACCCAATCTCTACAGCATAACTGAACAAAAACAGAAACTGCACCCTTTCAGTCTCAGTGAGTAGAGCCTTCTGCCTCAGCCCCCACGTCCACTCAACTCCTTCCAATGGCTGCTGCAGAGATAGACCATGACATGCCTCACTGGTTTCCCCAGGCTGCTCCACATTCTTGCAGCATTCCTCCCTATTTTGGCTGATGCAGAAAATCTTGCTAGAGATCACAGCTATGCTTCAGACTGTTGGTCCTTACTGCTTAGAACCCCAGAAATTAGTTTATGCAGAGCTTCCTACCTCATTATCCACAATCTCCACTTCATGGGTCCCAGACTCTTTCAAAATGCTGCTGACCGAGCACTACCTCTCAGTAGCGTCCACAGTGTCTCCAGATGCAACCTTGCAATGACCAGCATCCACGCTCAGTTCCACAGCGTACCCAGATGAACGCACAACCACTAGTGAGTTCTCCCATCCAGTCACTCAGATGTCGAGGACCAGACACACTCTATGGGACCCTCTGTATCAGCACCATCTCACCAACAACAGGACTACACAGAGGACCTGTCTTATCCAAAGTTCCTGCTTAAGCTCTCGAAAGCCCTCAATCTAGTCACATCAGAAGCTCCTGCTTCCAAGAAGGATGTTCAGTCCCTTTTGAGGTCCCTCAGCACACCCAAGGAAATCACAGCCTTTCTGCTTCAAGAGGTCTCCTATGACCTCCAGCTCACAACCTGGAAACCCGCCTTGTCAGTCAATGCTGTCTTGCATCACCTTGATGCAAAGTATAAGTTTACTGGAGGCCCAGATCACCTTCCAGCACAGCTCTCCCACCACTCGGCAGTTTCAGAAGCTGCCCTCAGTAGATCAAAGTCCTCTAAGTCAACCAGCCAAATATGTCCCAGATGAGACCTAAAGATTCTGGATATTGTGGGGAAGATGTACGAGAGCTCAGTGCTCATTCTTAAAATCCCAGCCAACTTTCTCCAGATGCTCATTTACCACCATTCACTAGTTGACCAAGCCATCTTACCCATTCTTCTGCCTGAGGGTCTTAATCAGAGTCATCTGGCTATTCAAAAATGCATCTATTCTATGCTTAACGCTACCTATGATGTCTATAAAACTACACGCAGAGCTGCAGCAATAGGAATTGGAGCAAGAAGAACCACTTGGCTCCATGCTTCGGGTCTGAGAGATGATCTCAATAAGAGGCTTGCAGATGCCCCTTTGCTCGGGAGATACCCTCTTCAGGGAGAAGGTTCAAGACACAGCTATGCAAATGAAGGATACTTCCTCTGCTGTCTGGGATCTCTCCATTTCCCCCCTGGAACAGCCATCATCAAAGTCCCTCCCCACAGCAAATTCTCATGAATCCGAGGGGGTGGACAGAGCATCTACAGCATGGCCACACTCAGAGAATCTGGCCTTCAAAGGATCACTGCTTCCATATCAACTAACTAAAACTTTGGGCCATGTTTTACACCCTACAAACATTTGCCCCATCTCTAAGGAATACATTCAGACAGAAAATCAAGTAACCATCTTCTACATAAACAAACAGGGAAGCTTGGGATTCTGACACCTCTGCATGGAGAGCATACGTATTGGACTTCCAACTTGGTTATGTTCTACCTAGTGAGCCCATCCAGATTATGGAATCCCTGAGCTGACAGTTGGACCCTCATAAATGTATGCTGGGAAACCAAGTAGCTCTAGCCCTCTTCCAGAGGTGGGGTCATCCGGTGATAGACATTTTTGCCACCCCAGTGGCCCACATTTTGCTTGATTTAGATAGCAATCCAGTGCTTCCATCACCTTGCCTTTCAACTGTCCTGGGACAAAGGACTCCTCTAACATTTCCACCATTTCCTCTCATCTCCAGGGTTCTGTAGAAAATCTGACAAAATGAAGCCTTCGTGATCCTGATAGACCCAGGCTGATCCAGGCAGCTTTGATTTCTCCTCCTCTATGAGCTGCTAGAATCAGCACCGATTCTCTTGGGGAATCATCCATCCTTTCTCACCCAGCAGCACATACAGCATCCAAACCTGCTCTCTCATAGTATGGAAAGTGAAAGGGCTTTAAGTTTCTTGCCTCCTGGTATAACAAGAAGTGCATGACGTTCTATTTGCATCAGGACAGTCCCTTCTTCACAGATCTTACAATCTGCCAAGAGAGACAAACAGAAGAAAGAGGAGACTAGGGACTTCTTAAGGGAAATTATTAAAATATACCTGTGTGTAGAAAGGAGAATAAGGTGGTCTCGATACAACTATAGCCTAGAAGAGATCAGTTTTTAACCTGGATTTGACCAGAGGGAGTCTGATCAACCGACTCAGGTAGTCTATTGAGGCAGCAAGGTGGAAAGAACAGAGTCTGGAGTTAGTAGTAGTGATTTGCTTGATGAGCGCAGTTGCTAAGGAGGATGGTGTGCAATTCTGGAAACCGCAGCTTCAAAAGGATGTGAACAGGATGGAGTCGATGCAGAGGGGTGGCTACTAAAATGGTTAGTGGTCTTCATTATAAAGCATATGAGGACATACTTAAGGATCTTAATACGTACACCTTAGAGGAAAGGCGGGATAGAGGTGATATGATTGAGATGTTTAAATACCTCCGTGGCATAAATGTTCAGGGAGAGAGTCTCTTTCAATTGAAAGCAAGTTCTGCTTCGAGGGGACATGGGATGAGGGTGAAGGAGGATAGATTCAGGAGTGATTTGCGGAAATATTTCTTTACAGAAAGAGTGGTGGATCCGTGGAATAGTCTCCCAGTGGAGGTGGTAGAGATGAGGAGAGTAACTGAATTCAAAAAAGCATGGGACAAACACAGAGGATCTCTAAAGGAAAAAAGGGGATCGTTGTAGTTGTTGATATGGAAGGACAGACTAGATAGGCCATGTGGTCTTTTTCTGATGTCATATTTCAATGTTTCTTTCTATATTCTGATGATGTAAACAATTGATCTACATTTACCCATTCCTCTCCATTCATTAATTTATAGAACTCTTTCACTTAAACTTAGTAGTGAATATTGAACAGCGACATTGATTGAACAGGGACATTGATAACTTGGAATTTTCTGAGGCAATGGAGAGTTAAGTGACTTGCCCAAGGCACACTAGTGGGAATCAAACTCTGGACTTTTGGTTCCCAAAATTGGCATGTGATGGGGGGGGGAGGGGGGAAGGTGCAGGCAATTAGCATGAAGTGACCATAGGACATTCCTACATGCCATATTGCTAACTGAGTAATGCTAGTGGGGCCAGGAAAACACTAAAGAGGAGTGGAGTCAGAACAGTGTCTTGGGGAACATCACAAAAGGGGGGGGGGGAGAGGAAGCACTGGAAAGAATGGAGAAGGACTTGGAAGAAAGGAATGAGTGAAACCAGCGCAGAATCATGATTTGAATATCTCAGTCGTGAAGGCGAGAAAGGAGAGTGATGTTGTCAACAAGATTGAAAGCAGAAGAGAGGTCAAGAGAGACAGCCAAAGAGATGTCACCACAATCATGAGAGGAGTTCAGATTGTTAAGAAATGAAAGGAGAATGGTTTAAGCCCAGGACAGAAGCCGGGGGTGAAGAACATGTGTGGCATCAAAGTATGAAGAGAGTTGACCAAATACCAGTTTTTCGAGAACTTTGGACAAAAAGGGGGTTCGAGACGGGACGTCAGTGTGCTAAGATAAGGGGGTCCAAAGTGGGTTTTTTTGGGAATGGGACAAGTCAGAGTATGTTTCCAGGAGGATAGAAAGGTTCTGGACAAAAGACTAGTGTTGAACATGGTGAATATGAGGGGAAGAAGGGCCAGGGAGGCTTTAGCCAACCAATTAGAGGGGATAGAATCAGAGCGACAAATGGTTTTACGAGAGGAAGAGAGAGCTTTGGACAGTTTGACTGATGAGATGGGACAGAAGGTATGGGAGAGAGATGGCAACGGGGGGACAGGAAAGTGGGGAGGACTCAATGTGCGGAGGGGGGACAGGAGGAGAAGGCAGAGTGGAGAGACTGAATTTTGGCAGAGAAGAAGGTGGTGACTGGGCAAGATCCGGGGAGCTGGAAGGGGCAGCTGGAGAGGTCAAAATATGAGGATCTGAGAGGGATCGGAGCATGGAGTAGGGCTGGTGGGAGGAAATGGAAGAGATGAGATCTGCATGGTAGGAATGTTGGCATGGTGAATCAGTTCGACTTGGTGATGACAGTGGCAGAAGTGAAGGAGGGACTCAGGGGAGGGTCGCTTCCACCAGAGATGTTCTGAGCAACGGAGATAGGAGTGATGTAAGCAGAGACCAGGATGATACCAGGGATGATGGTTAGGTCTACGGAGGGGTGGAACTGGTGAAGCTGATCAAGAGCAGCGGTTAATGCAGTGTTTCAGGTAAGAACTGAGAGTTGGAGGGAAGAGAAGAGAAATCAGCAGGGAGGACTTTATCAGAGAATGGGAAATGCTCAAGGGTGGAAGGCTTGATGTGCCAGGACACCCGAGTGGGAGCAATGAAGGAGGACTGACTGGCTGAGGAGGGGAATGCTAAATGGAGCTGTAAAGAAAAGAAAGCGCAGACATGGTCTGACTAAGGTAGCAGAATGATAGAGAGGGAGGTTGGGATAGAGGATGAACCAGAGGGGGTTTGGATGAGATCAAACATGTGATAGGCTGCGTGGGTGGGACAAGACTATGTGATGAAAGAAAGGCCTTGTCATGTGATCTTGAGGGATGGTTGGGATGCATATTAAAGTCTCCGAGGATCACCAGGTATGGATAGAGAAGGGAAATTTTGGAGAGAGTCAAGTGGGGGCAAAGAGATGGAGGGGGGTAGAGAAGAAGGAAGTAAAGAAGGGGAGAGGAGTCCAATTGAAGGAGAAGTGCTTCCGGTTAGTGGAGAGCAGATGGGTGGACCTCACTCAAGGAGAGGGTGGAGCGAAAGAGATAACTACCCCTCCTCCGCTGTGGCCCAGGTGCTGTGTGGAATAAGTGGAGTATCCTGGAGGAAGACAGCGATTGAGCACAGCATCCTTGTCCTCCTGCAGCTAGATTTCTGTTAGAAACAGCGCATCCAGGGATTATGGGTAACAAGATCCTGAACTAAAATGGACTTTGACCAGAGGGACATGCAATTAACTAGGGCAAGAAAAGGAGCGGGGGGGGAGGAGAGGTATAACATTCTATGCCGTCTGTCCCCTCCCCCAGGAACTCGCAGGGGAGGGGACAGACGGCATAGAATACCAGCCCCAGAGAAATAGAATTGAGGACAATGCTAGCCAGAGATGGGTACCGAGCAACCAGAGAAGGAGAAAAAGAAGAAGGCAAGGGCTATGGTACTTACTGATAGTGAGAAGATGGAAAATGTTAGGGAGTTGTAGTGGGACGCAGACTGAGAGGAATGGGCTGTAAGAGACGGGGTTGTCCCAAGGAGCTCGCCCAAGTAATCCAACCCCAGTATCAATCTATTTCTGGTCCCATCCCCCCTGCAGCCCCAAATCAGCCTATGTCTGGTCCCAGCCCCCATCCCCCCTGCAGCCCCAGTATCAACCCATTTCTAGTATCAATCCTCCCCACAGCCCCAGTATCAGCCCATTTCCAGTCCCAGTCCTGACCCTCCAGCCCCAGTATCAGTCCACTTCTGGTCCCATCTCCCCTGCAGTCCTAGTGTCAACCCATGTTCAGTCCCAGTCCCCCCAGCCCCATTATCAGCCCATGTCCAGTTCCAGTCCTCACTCCCCCCTGCAGCCCCATTTCTAATACCAGTCCTCCCCATAGCCCCACTATCAGCCCATTTCCAGTCCCAGTCACCCCCACAGCCCCAGTATCAGACCAAATCATATCAATCCACCCCCTGCAGCTCCCATATCAGCTCATGCCCAGTCTCAGTCCCCCCAGCCCTGTATTAGTCTATTTCCAGTTACAGTTCCCCTCCAGCACCAGTATGAGTCCCAGACTTCCCCCAACTCTAGTATCAGCTCATTTCCAGTCTCAGCCTTCCTCTCTGCATTGGCCTTCTTCCAGTCCCAGTCCTCTCTACCACCATCAGCCCATTTCAGTGCCCCAACCCCTTTCCAGTTCCTCTCTCCCTCACCCTACATTAGCTCCCAGCCTCCCCCCATCAGCTCTGGCAATCCGTCCATCTCCTTCCCCACATCTCTCTGAACCAGCCACCTGCTTTTTCTCTCCCTGTCTGTTCCATGCTTAACACAATCACAGGAGCAAAACAATAATGCTTTCCCAACTGTGTTAAGTGTTAATATGACCGCAGCTACCTCCTTTGAAAATCAGGCCCTATGTTACTATGTAACGCATGCCCCCTACAATATTTTGACACTGGGTGCTTTCCCTGGTGCCTAGATCATCTTCTCCATCAAAAAAGAGTTGGGGGCCGGTGCCCAAGAAAAGAGAATCCCTGGTGGCCCAGCAGCCCCATTTGCCTCTCCCCCCTCCCCTTCCCCACCCCCGACAGTATTTCGATGGCATTGGGGATGATCAGGCATTGGGAAAAGCCCCCTATGCCATCAAAACACTATCAGGAGCTGGTGCCTGACAAAAGAGAATTCCTGTTGGCCCTGCGGCCCCGTTCCCCCCTCCCTCGACAGTATTTTGATGGCATCAGGGACGATCGCAGCATCTGGAAAAAGCCCCCGATGCCATCAAAATACTTTCAGGGCTGATATGCAAATTAGCTACGCATTGTCCGGAGAGCAAGCCACACTAGCGCAGACTTCTTGTGCGCATGTGTTTGACTTGCTCTCCCAGTTTATCGCTGCAGTGGCTCATTTGCATGTGCATGGTTACTGCAGTGTTCATTTGCATACTCTATCCTTCCTGCATTGCACGTTAAAATGTGTGCATTGTTGGGAATGTTAAAAGTTGATCCAGCGTGGGTCTAGCTCCAGCTTTCTGCATCAGCCTGTAAGTTAGCCCATCTGTTGCGTAGGACACTTCTCCACGAAAAACTACTCCATGAAAAAAAAAATATTTCGCAATGGCTTTCATACCTAAAACAACTCCATAAATAACACACAGAAAAATCTCAATGAAGCTTTCAAGAGTGGAAACAAATTCCTTTAGACCAAACTCATTAATCACCCTAGACGATAGGCTTGCTATTGATGTTTAAAGTTATGTGCCTTGCTAAGCATAGAATGTGGCTCATATGTCGCGCCGATTGATGAGCATACCAAATCTACAGTCTCCGAAGCAGTAGTGGAGACTGAATTCATCAATCCGATGAATGATTCTTTGAAAAATGGGCCACAAGGGTACACTAAGATGTTTAATATGAGAATTACTGCATCGGCCCGTGTTAACAGTTAATGCAACCCATTGACTGTTAGTAGAAACGAATTCTCACATTAAATAGCTTATGTGGAAATTGCATTTTAGAGTGTGTATGTGGAAGGGGGGGGGATGGACTGTGCCTTACAATGAACTCAGAAGTCATTAATCACACATTCACTGTTACTATGGCAGATAACAGAGAAGTTATTGCCATCTCAAGAGCTGTAGCTAATTGCATTGTGCATTATCTGCCATCTAGTCAACGTGCAATTGTGGCTTTTTCTCTGTGTTCATTGCAGAAAGGCCTTCCAAAAAAATGGCAATGTCCCCCAATACTTAACACACTGGGTTTAAGAACATAAGAAATGACATACTGGGTTAGACCAAGGTCAACTAAGCCCAGTATCCTGTTTTCAGCAGTGACCAGTCCAGGTCAAAAATACCTGCCAAGTTCCCAAAAGGGAACATAAATTATTTTAGTATTTAGTTCAAGTCTTTCTAGGGGGAAATCAAGTCAAGTTACATTCAGGTACAGTAGGCATTTCCCTGTCTCCAAAAGGCTCACAATCAAAGTTTGCACCTCAGGCAATGGAGGGTTAACTGGCTTGCACAAGGCCACAAAAACTACCAGTGGGATTTGAACATTGACCTTTCTGGCTCTAGGCTGTTGCCCTAGTCACTAGGTCATTCCTCCACAAGGCTTAACCTGGGGTAAGCAGTGTATTTCCCTGTTCCTCTTTAATAATGGTTTATGGACCTTTCCTCCAGGAACTTGTCCAACCCCTTTTTAAATCAGCTACACTAACAGCTTTTACTACATCCTCCAGTAACGAATTCCAGAGCTTGAATGAACATTGAGTGAAAAAATATTTTCTCTTATTAGTCTTATAAATGGCTTTTTGATGGAGTAAACAACCTATCTACGTTTACCTGTTCCACTCCATTTATTAATTTATAGACCTCTATCATATCTCCCCTCAGTCATCTCTTTTCCGGGTTGAAGAGCCCTAACCTTTTTAGCCTCTCTTCATAGGGGTATCCCCTTTACCATTTTGGTGGCTCTCCTCTGTACCTTTAGTAATATCACTATATCTACACAACTACACAAAATATTCAAGGAGCGGTCACACCATGGAACAATACAGAGGCATTATAATACCCTTTATTTTATTCTCTATTCCTTTCCTTATTATTCCTAGTATGCTATTTGCTTTCATGGCCGCCGCTGCACACTGGGTGGAGGGTTTCAACGTATTATCCACAATGATGCCTAAATCTTTTTCTTGGGTGGTAGTGGTTGCTAATGTGGAACCTTGCATCATGTAACCGTATTTTGGGTTGTTCTTTCCTAGGTGCATAACTTTGGACTTGTCCACATTAAATTTAATCTGCCATTTGGACATCCAGTCTTCCAATGTATCAAGGTCTTCTTGCAATTTTTCACAATTCTTTTGTTTTTTAACAACTTTGAATAATTTTGTGTCATCTGCAGATTTGATCATCTTACTCATTATTCCCATATGAATATGTTAAAAAGCAGTAGGCCCTGCACAAATCCCTGGGGTACTCCATTATTCACCTTTCTCTATTGAGAAGATTGGCCATTTAGCCCTATTCTCTGCTTTCTATTGTTTAACCAGTTCTGATCAACAATAGTATACACTGCCTCCTATCCCATGATTTTTTAATTTTGCCAAAAGTATCTCATGACGGACCATGTCAAAGACTTTCTGAAAATCCAGATACACTATATAAACCAGTTCACCTTTATCAACCTGTTTATTCACATATTCAAAAAAATATAACAGATTAGTAAGACAAGATCTTCCTTGGCAAAATCTATGTTGGCTTTCCCCCATTGCGTTAGGGCTATTGAGTAAGGTTTTCCTCTTCGTGGATGATGCCAAAATCTGCAATAGGAAGGTGTAGATAACATGCGGAGGGATCTAGCTAAGCTTGAAGAATGGTCTAGAATTTGTCAGCTGAGATTTAATATTAAAAAATGCAAGGTCATGCATTTGGGCTGCAGCAGTCCAAGGGAGCGATATAGTATAGGGGGGTGAAGAACTTCTGTTCACAGAAGAAGTGCGGGACCTAGTGTGATTGTGTCTGATGATCTCAAAGTATCTAAACAGGTAAAAAAGGTGATGACAAAAGCTAAAAGGATGCTTGGGTGCATAGGGAGAGGAAAGGCCAGCAGGGGATGATAGCGCCTCTGTATAAGTCTTCGGTACGACCTCATTTGGAGTATTGTGTGCAATTCTGGAGACTGCACCTTCAAAAAAGATATAAATAAGTTGGAGTTGGTGCAGGGGGTGACTACTAAAATGTTTAGAGGTCTTCATTATACGGCATATGAGGACAGACTTAAGGACCTTAGTATGTTTACTTTAGAGGAAAGGCAGGATAGAGGTGATATGTTTGAGATGTTTAAATACCTCCGTGGCATAAATGCACAGGAGGAGAGCCTGTTTTGACGGAAAGCAAGCTCTACTATGAGGGGATACAGAAAAGCAATTTACTTGCATGCTTAGGGCGTGAAATTCAAAAGCATTTATACAGTGTACAAGCCTGCAACCTGTGTATATGACCCTAAGTGGAATATTCAGAGGCACTACCATGGTCAGTGCCGCTGGATATCCGCAGGTGCTACTGCTACATGGCCTGTTTCTATGCGGTTAGCATCGGGGCATGTTGTGGGCGTTTCGGAGGAGAGAGGAGGCGGCACCCGTCACTATCCACGCAGCAGTGATACTGCACCACTGCCTGGATAGCGGCCCGCAGGTAAAGTTAGGCACTGCAAAGACTGGCCTACTTTGCCCGCAGGAGCTAACCGGGAGCAGCTCAATATCGCCACTGACTGGTTAGCTTACGAGCTATGTGGGAACCCAGATAGTCAATTCCGATGGTCGGACATGGCCCTGGCATTGAATATCCGGGGTTAAACTTTAGCAGCAATGACTATGTTCTTTAGTAGCACTAGTCGCAGCTGCTTAATATAGGGCTCTTAATTTTCAGACACACAAACGAATGCACAAACGAGCCTGAAATGCACATGCCTAGTTTTCAGAATGTCACTGAATGCAGCATAGGAGCATCAGGGGCTCATTTAAAGGGATTAATGAGGTTTTCAGACCTGCAAATTACATTCATCCCACTGAGCGAGACATTCAGCAACATATATCCAGTTTGTGCCCCTGAATATCCCTCCTAATCCATCTAAACGCCCTGACGCTAACCACTTAGCATTGGGGCATACTGGGGGCCAAGCAAGGGCCTACTCCAGATTCTGACTGTCTAATTAGTGATCTCACAGAATTTTTGATACAAGAACATGGGGAAAAAACCATAACATTTTGCTTTTTTCCCTATTGTTTTGGAGAAACAATATAGTAAAATTTGCTGCTATTGCCCATGTCATTTAAAACAAATACAGATCCTTAGTGCACACGTAACCTCTCATACCTATACTGTAGCAGCGAAGTGCACGCAATGAATAAAACCAGGAGTCAGGTGCAGGGTCCAAGCCAATTTATTGTGCACAAGGCTCAGACAGGAAAGCATCCAAAAGTGACTGAGCAATGGAGAACAGAAACAAATTCCTTATATACAATTTTCACAGTTTGATACAGGCAAACTTTCTATTGGTCCCAACGCCCCCTGCACCTGTGGCAGGTGCAGGCCTGTGACCCACAGTGTCCGAACATAAGCAGGCCAGCATGGCTAGCTTGACCTGTAAATGAGGCCTGTGGAGAGGCATATAGGATTGCACATCCCCCAATATGCTGCTATTGTAAGATAGAACTCAGTAGAAGTATTGAATTAGCTTAGGTAAGCAGAACTGCAGTATTGAAAGATGGGAAAAAATACAGAAAAACATGTTTAAAAGTTACTGATAAGAAAAAGTACATCTGCAAAGAAATAATTGGGAGTGCTGACAGATGAGTTGCAGAGCCCAGCTCCTCTGCACGTACAAATTGGTTCTATAACCTTGAAAGTGTGAAAGTAACAAGTTGATGAACTGACCATTGTAATTGGGACTAGAAGGGGGGTATGCAGGTGTCATGCCCACTGGAGGGACATAACTGGATAAACTTATCAGTACCGGGACCAATAGAAGAGGTACGGGAGGTACGGGAGGTTACCGGGACCAATGAAATGTTTTTCTATACCTAGAATGGAACAGAAGTCTATAAAAGTTGTTGTAATGCTTGAAAACTTTGCTCAGCCATTTTGAAATTGATTGGTTCGAGACTTGTGCACAAATAAATGATTTGGACCTTCTGAACAGACTCCTGGTATCATTGGTTTGTCTGCGCTTTGCTGCTACACACCCATCCAATCAGGGACCCTCTCTGGGCCTAGCACCCTGTTCCCCCTTCTCAGGCTATTCTAACAAAGGCTCAGTTTCTAGACATAGATACATTTCTACTGCAAGGTCATTCCTAGCTCAGAGAATGTGAGAATTGCAGAACACTGGAACATATCTATCATCAGCATGGAAGAATTTAATAAAGGATTCATACAAACTTATCAAAAAGCAGTTTAAGGCAAATTCTCAGACTTTCACTGACTTTGGTCTTTCTCAGCACTATTAATCTCAAGTGGGGGTAAATGTGGTAGGTGAAGGCCTATGATCCATGCTGCTTGAACTAAACAGACAGGCCTAAGCAGCTTGACCTGTAAATGAAGCCTGTAGTTAGGCCCAGAGGAATGAAAACCCCCCTGAATGAGGCCACCATAGAATTGAAACTTAACTAAGCTTAACTGAACATAGCTAAGCAGAAACGAAACTTAGAAAAGACAGAAAACAGCTCTAATTGGTATTGATAAGGATGTGAGAAGCTTCTATGGAATTAATTAACTTGCTGTAAGAAAGGTTACAGTGCCCTGCTTTCCCACATATTCCAGCTAGCTAGTGACCTTGGAGAAGAGATGTATCAAGAGTTTAAGAACTGTCCATTGTAATGGGGACTGTAAGGGGGGGCAACCAGGTGCTGAGCCCAGACCAAGGTCCTCATTGGATAACTACGTAATGGTACCGGGACCAATAGATGGGATAGAAGGGGTTACTGGGACCAATTAAAAGTTTGCCTATGTCCAGAATGGAGAAGAAGGCTATAAAAGTTGTTGTTTTGCTAGAAACCATTGCTCAGCCATTTTGAATGTGATTCTGCTTGAGTCTTGTGCACAAATAAATGATTTGGACCTTCTGAACAGATTCCTGGTATTATTGGATTGTTTGCGCTCTGCCGCTACATATTCTTGGTGCGTTGGCCGGGAACGTGTGGTGAGTAGAGGGTATACGAGCTGATATACCACGACTTTCCGCCTCTATAGGTTTGGTCCTGCTGGGCTCGTGCCCTCCCGACGTGGGCTCGGCTCCCAGGCGCCACCGGTCCAGTTGCATCGGAGGGAGCTGGGCCAGGCCTCGGCGGGTGCTGGACCTAGTCGGAGCCAACACCTCGAACCCGTGAGGGGAGTCCGAGGTCCAACTCATGCGCTTGCTTGGGAACAGGGACCGGATCCGGTGAGTATAGTTTTGATTTGACTAGACAGCTGAGTCAGAGCAGAACTGTTGTTTGAAACTTTGAAACTTTGGAATTTGTTATTTGGTAAGAGAGCATGATCAACTCTCAAGACGGTCCGATTAACCCTGCATGAGTATGCGCGGGGCGAAACCATCGTCTTTTTGATTTAGATTTCGGAATTTGATATAGCCTAGTCAGCAGAGACAGGACTGGGCTTTTTTGGGATACGTTGCTAGCATGTTTGTCTATGTGTTTTTGTTTTTCTGTTATCTGTTAAAACCGCGTGTTTCCCTTCTGGTATGATGTAAGATTATTCTGTTAGGAAATTTGTTTACCGATTAAGAAATAGTATTAAGCAGAAAAGAAGACAGAAGGAAATAAACTCAGTTGTCACTTTTTCAGTAAAGAAGCTGTCTCTCATGCATTTCTGCAGCACAGCGTGAAATAAAACAAGCCAGGGGAATGAGAAAGGCGTGTCTGGAGAATGGAATGTATAGTAGCTATTAACCCTGTGAGGGCTTGTTTTCAGCATTCTGAAGCTGAGCTGATCTGTGATTATTTTAGAAAAATTGTACCTGTTTTATTCAATGTGTTTAATAGTGATGTTCCTTCTACTATGGTCATGTATTATATACCATTCGATAGGAATATTTAGTCAGAATTTTAGTTTTGAAGGTCGTATTAACCTCATCGGAGCTCCGTAAACTGTTTTTAGTTATATTCTCTGCTCTGTCTGTATTTTTACGTCAACTGCTCCTGTTATATTATTGTTACCTTTCAGAACTATCCAGGAGGTGAAGGGTCTAGAGAAACTAAGCGAACTGCTTTGGGGTTTTTTTCCCTATTGACCTATAAAGTAATTATTAGATCACGACTTGACACTGATTTAAATGATTCTTGCTAGCATGTCTCTGTCTGTGCAACTAAGTTGTTTCATTTCGTTTCCAGTGAGCGAAGGGGTGTGGCTCTCACACAGCTTGCTAGGAGAAAAAAATGAGACAGCCGCTCCCGGTTGAACAGTCTCTTGCTTGTTAAAATAAAGGACTCATTCAATCAAAGTGTGATAGGAGATGAATTTATAATTAGTTTTCTAGTTATTATTTTACAGCTGTGATAACTACAGTGACTCAGAAGTTCTTTTGTTTTTTGAAGTATATCTGTCGTTTCAAAAACTAACTGACACGGACAAGAGAGAGCAAATAAAGTGTTTTTCCTTTGACCCATAGAGGTTAAGAACCTTGGGGGACGGTGCAGCATTCTGGGTTGGAAGTGTACCAGATTGCAACCTGAGAATGAATGGTTTAAATTCTGAGTGGATAAGAAATTGTGTTAGGAAATCTTTGAAATCTGAAAGTTAAAAAAAAAAAAAAGAGTTTATCTTGCGGAGTGTTTGCATTTCAGATATTCATCAACCTTTTTATGAACAAGTATAAGTCATTTGAATGCATGCTTCCCAATACTGTAAGATTTAAGGTGATTACTTTGAATTGTTAAACTCTGTACTAGTGACTAATGAAGACCTTTACAATTCAAGATAAATTCATTTGTTTTTCTGTATTTGAATTTTGTGCGTCCGTGTCCAGAGGAAAAGGGGTACTTTGTTTTTTAAATTTCAAGACGTTATTTCCTGATATACTGTGGCAAGCACCTGATAGAAGACATATTTATTGTTAAAAAGAGGGTGTATATGCATTCTAGATATCCACCAACGCGATGGAAAAGTATCCGTTTCATGTCTCTTGAATATCTGCTTTCTGAACTGTAAGATTTAATAAAAATAAAATAATAATTTCTTTTACAGAGACATGCAGACTACGGCTGGCAGTTAGTTTCCATGCTAAGTAATTTCATTCCAGTTATACGTAACAGATAGCTATAGTTGTCTCTATAAGAATAGATGTTATAACATGTTGCAAAATAATAGTTTTATATTTTAAGAACGGTATCTAAATTGTCCCTGTTTAAAAAAAAAAAAAAATTGCAATAAGCTTATGTTTTCTGCCTGCCCTATGTTTACAGAATTTCAGTAAGGGATTTACTGAAGACTATGGTAATAAAATGTCTCTGTCCCAATTAGGAATGCTATGTGAAAGGGAGTGGCTTCTGCTAGTTGCTCCATATCTCCTTAGTTCACCATATTTTGCCCCAGAATACGAAATTAGTTCTTACCTGCTAATTATCTTTCCTGGAGCTTTCTCCAGGCCAGTCCAGGGACAGGTAGGGTTGTCAATCCTCTATAGCCACTGAGGACTGATCTCAAGTTTTGATGAGATGTGAAGCCACTCCCCCAGAGGGTTACCCAGCAGTCTTCTGATGACAAAGCAACTAAAAGAAAGAACTGAAAATAGCCAATGAACCCTGAAATACTGATAAAGTTCTATAGTCCTTGCCAACTGTAGAAGCCATAAAATAGGCTTTGAAAATGGTATGAAAATTTCTTTTTTTTTTTTTTTTTTTTTAAACAATTAGAACATAACAGTAGTTCGCACTGAATGAAATCGGAAAGTCCCAATGACGACCCCTGCCACGGACGAATGACTGAAAGTTGAAAGCTGTGCAGGAGACGACCAAGAAAACTTATAGCAGAAGAGGTGGGACCCTGGACTGGCCCGGAGAAAGCTCCAGGAAAGATAATTAGCAGGTAAGAACTAATTTCGTATTCCTAATCGCTTCTCCGGGCCAGTCCAGGGACAGGTAGGGCAGTACCAAAGCAGTACCTAATGATGGGAGGGACCCACGAGGCCTGCGATAAGAGCCGCGGCCCCCACTTTTGCATCGTCCCGGGCTTGAACATCCAACCGGTAATGCTTAGTAAAAGAATGTAAGTAAGACCAAGTAGCCGCTCGACAGATATCTATTGGAGGAACAAATGCAAACTCCGCCCAAGAAGTGGCCAGAGCTCGAGTAGAGTGAGCCCGTAAACCCAGCGGCGGAGAAAGCCCTTTAGCCGTGTAAGCTGCGACAATAGCACTGCGAACCCACCGCGCTATGGTGGATTTGGATGCCGGTTGACCTTTACGAGATCCGGCGTATTGGACAAAAAGTCTATCTGTTTTTCGAAAGGACTTGGAAACCCGAAGGTACGTACGTAAAACTCATGCAAGATCTAAACGCTGGAGAGCCCGATCCATTGGGGAACTGGAAGAATCAGTAAACACGGGCAAAGCTACTGTTTGATTAACATGGAAAACCGACAGCACTTTAGGCAAATAGGATGGCACTGTCCGTAGGAGCACACGCTCCGGCAGAAACTGAAGATAAGGCTCCTTGCAAGACAAGGCCTGTAAATCGGAAATCCGGCGAGCGGAACACAAAGCGAACAAAAAGGCCATTTTCCAAGAACACTCGCGGATCTCCCGAGAACTGAGAGAAGCTAAAGATGATTGAGAAAAAGCCTCCAAAACCACATTTAAATCCCAAGGTGGAACTAAGGGACGTACTGGAGGACGGAGAATTCGCGTCGCCCGCAAAAAACGTTGGACATCTGGAAGTGCCGAAAGACGCCGACGGCGAACGTACCCCCGAAAACAAGCAAGTGCCGCTACCTGAACCTTAAGGGTACTTAGAGCCAGACCTTTGTCGAAGCCATGTTGAAGAAAAAGGAGAAGCTGAGGCAAGGTAGACGACATAGGAATAACATCACGTTGAGCACACCACGACTCAAACAGACGCCAGACGCGCACATAAGCCAGAGAAGTCGTCGGCCTTTTTGACTGAAGCAAAGTAGCAATCACGGAATCAGCATAACCCTGACGCTTTAACCGAGCCCTCTCAAGAGCCAAGCTGTAAGCAAGAAGCGATCCACCTTGGGCATGAGAATCGGCCCTTGATGCAGTAAATTGATACGAGCCGGAAGAGGCCAAGGCGGAGCCATGAGAAGTCGAATGAGATCGGCATACCAGGGATGACGAGGCCAATCCGGAGCAATGAGAATCACTCGGCCTCGGTGATTCGCAATCCGCTGAATGACCCGACTCAACATTGGCCAAGGAGGGAAAACGTACAAGAGGGAGTCTGGTGGCCATGGCCATGGCTGAACGAGAGCATCGAGTCCTTCCGACATGCGCTCTCTGCGTCTGCTGAAAAACCGGCCGACTTTGGCATTGGCAAACGTTGCCATCAAGTCCATCACCGGAGACCCCCAACGCAGTGTCAGATCGTGATAAACCGCCGCGTTGAGTTCCCATTCTCCGGGATCGAGAACATTGCGGCTGAGATAATCGGCTTGAACATTGTCCTTGCCAGCAACATGTGCCGCTGAGATCGCTGTGAGATGTGATTCCGCCCAATCCATCAAATCCTGACATTCGGAGAGGAGAGCGCGAGACTTGGTGCCCCCTTGACGATTGATGTAAGCAACTGTCATTGCATTGTCCGAGAAAATCGTGACCGCCTTGCCTTTGAGCAACTCCGTGAAGCGAAGCAAGGCGAGACGAGCTGCTCGCAGCTCCAGACGGTTGATCGACCACGAACTCTCCTCTGGAGAACAGGAACCCTGAGCGACCTGAGTTTGACAATGTGCTCCCCAGCCGGAAAGACTGGCATCGGTGGTAACCAAGATCCAGGAGGGCTCCTCTAAAGGAACCCCTGCCGTAAGATGTTCGGGAAGTAACCACCACTGGAGACTGTGTCTCACCTGATCTGGACAGGGAAGGCGCTGTGAGAGTGGGTGAAGCTGTGGTGACCACCGGGAAAGAAGCGCCTGCTGCAAAGGGCGCATATGAGCTTTGGCCCAGGGAACCAGATCCAGAGCAGCCGCCATGGACCCCAAAACCTGCAAATAGGTCCATGCCGACGGTGCTTGAAGAGACAGGAAGGCTTGAATTTGGTGCAAAAGCTTTTGTACCCGCAGATTGGGCAAGGAAACGGTCCCCCGCTCCGTGTCGAAGCAGGCCCCCAGATAGGTTAACTGTTGCCGCGGTAACAACTGGCTCTTGGAGTGATTGATCACCCAACCGAGCTGCTCGAGAAGCTTAACTACGCGTGCTGTCGCCGTCACAGACGCCTCCCGAGAATCGGCCCGGATCAACCAATCGTCGAGATAGGGGTGTACCCGAATCCCTTCTTTCCGAAGCGCCGCCACCACGACCACCATCAGTTTCGTGAAGGTACGCGGAGCCGTCGCGAGACCGAACGGCAATGCGCAAAATTGGAAATGTCCCATGGGAAGCGTGAAACGTAAATAGCGCTGATGAGATAGTCTGATGGGAATATGAAGATAAGCCTCTGTGAGATCTATGGACGAGAGAAATTCTCCCGGTAGAACCGCCCGAATCACTGTGCGCAAGGTTTCCATGCGAAAGTGTGGTACCCGCAAAGTACGGTTTACACCTTTGAGATCTAATACGGGACGAAAAGAATCCTCTTTTTTGGGCACCACAAAATAGATCGAGTATCGACCGCAGGCGTACTGGTCCAACGGCACGGGCACAATCGCCTGCAGTTGCAAAAGGCGAACGAGCGTCTCGGAAATGGCTTGCATCTTCATCCCGGGCGCACAAGGGGAAAGAACGAAAGCGGGTTGCAACGGGAAAGCGAAGTCCAGTGCATAGCCTTTCTGAATGACTTCCAGAACCCATTTGTCAGAAGTAATTGCGGTCCAGGCCGCTAGAAAACTCTGTAAACGCCTGCCTACAAGAACTAACGGCTGGACCTGCTGACCTTCATTGCGGCTTCTGAACGGCTTCTAAGACCGGCCAAAACCTCTGGCTCCTCGAAAGGACGAACCACGAAAACTGGAGTGCCCCCTAGAATAAGGTGCGAAGCGGGCTCCCCGAAATCTACGGGACTCCCGAGCAGAGCCCCGAACCGCTCCCGCACCACGCAGTGGCTTGGGGCGATCTTCCGGCAAACGCCCGCCCTTGGAGTCTCCTAAATCTTTCACAATTTTCTCCAAGGCTTCCCCAAAAAGCAACCTTCCCTTAAAAGGCAATTTACTAAGGCGAACCTTCGAGGAAACATCGCTGACCAGTTCCGTAACCACAGGAACCGCCGGGCCGCTACCATAGAGGCCATGGTTTTAGCCGCAATCCGTACCAAATCATAAAAAGCATCCGCAGCATAAGCTGCAGCCGATTCCAACTTTGCTGTATCGGGAACCTCCGAAGCGGACTCCCCCGCCGCGTCCCCCTGCAGCCAGCGAATGGAAGCTCGAGAAACATAGGCTCCGCAAACAGCTGCTTGCAGTGCTAAAGCACTAGAATCAAAAGCTTGCTTGAGGAGCACCTCCAATTTCCCATCCTATAGATCTTTAAGCACCGCTGCGCCCTCCACAGGGATGGCAGTCTTTTTAGTGACCGTTGACACTAAAGCATCTACCTTAGGCATACGGAATAAATCCCGGTCCTCTTGAGGAAGGGGGTACAAGCGCGCCAAAGCGCGCCCTCCTCGCAGAGTAGCCTCGGGACACTCCCATTCCGAGTCAATCATTTGCCTAATTACCCGATGCATGGGGAAACAGCGCTGCTGAGACTTAAAGCCCCGCAACAAGGGATCCTCTAAAGGTTCTTGAGAGGAGGAAGGAGGAACCAGATGGAGAGCCGCTAAAGATTGGGCAATGAGAGCAGCGAGCTCCTCCTTACGGAAGACTCTAAAAATATTGGGATCCTCCCCAGGAGCTATCTCCCCCTCCTCCAACTCTTCAGTGTCTGGATCCAAAGAGAGATCTGCTACATCTTCTGAGACAGCCTGACCCAGAAGGAAAGACTCCGGAGACAAAACAGAGCCCAAAGGATCTGCTAGACCCTCTTTAGGCTTAGAAGATCCTTCCCCCGGATCTTCTGCACCCTGCACTCTATGGGGCAGGACCTCTAAAGCAGGACACGCTGCAGCCTGTTCAGGTTGAGCTGACTTCAGCAAAAACGCCCTGTGCATGGCTAGAATAAATTCTGGCGAGAAAAAAGAAGACACGTCTCCCTGAGCCATTAAAGTGGGCTGAGCAGGCTGATTGACAGGTAGAGGCTCCTTAGCTGACTTTGCCTTTCGTTTGTGTGGCCGAGGCTGCTCCGTCGGAGAGCTGACAGGCGCCGCCAAAATGGCCGACTTTCCTGCCTTTTCGGTGGGAAACGAAGGGCCCTCTAATTTATGCTCCGGCTTGTCTGCCATGCCGAAGAAACGAGGGATAACGCCAAAAAAAAAAATCCTGTGAGAAAACAAAAGATGCCGTTGAAGCCGGAGAAGCGTCGCAAAATGGAAACGCTGAGAGGAAGGCAGAGCCGGAACGAGCGCCAGAAAAATGAAAAGACTTACCGCACAATCAAGAACCCGGCAGAGCCAAGCAGGTAGTCCCGCAGCTAGCGGGAAACTGCCCACCAGAGCAACGTTCGCGGCAGAGGTAGAAACTGGGGCTCCCAGAAATATTCCTCTGCCGACGGAGACGGTGAAGGGAAACAGGCTCTGCCTCTCACCGGAGGATTACCTCACTCGACGTCTCCGCGTAACTTAAAGGTGTAGCGCACCAAAATTTTGACACAAGGACACAAGAAAAATATCAGCCCTGCTAGAGCCAATATATATTAAAGAAAATAATAAAGAAACCAAACAGCAGAAATCAAACTGAGGGAGAAGCAGAGAGTCGATCCTCTTTAGCTGCTGAGGACTGAAAGACTGCTGGGTAACCCTCTGGGGGAGTGGCTTCACATCTCATCAAAACTTGAGATCAGTCCTCAGTGGCTATAGAGGATTGACAACCCTACCTGTCCCTGGACTGGCCCGGAGAAGCGATTAGGAATCTCTAGATACAGTTTCTCTCCCTGTAAGCAGCTCCCTAAGAAGCCCCGGCTCCGTTCAGAGTGCTTAAGGGGAGGGGGCCCAGTCCACCGATGATGTCACCTCCCGGTAGGCGTGAACTAGTGCCCACAGCAAAAAAAAATAAAAACTCCCGGATAGAGCGTTGCTAGGAGAAACAGTGTGGGCCTAGGGCAAGGGGGGGGGGGGGAACTCCTCCCTGCAGATTCCCAAGTAGTTTGCAGCCAGTCAGCTGACCAGACTTGTTTAGGTGCCTTTCCCTCTGCCACTGATTTACTGAACTGAAAGCTTTAGGATTTAATTGAACAAATGAACAGTATTATTCAGGAGAATTTGCATTTTTGTCAGTCAGTCCCAGAGAGATATAAAACAGGAATTACAGAAACTGGATGGATCTGCGGGCATGATAGTTAATGGAAGTTGATCAGAAAGTATGTGAATTGTTGAATGTGACAGAGAAAGTAAGTGTAAAGATGGAGAAGAGAACAGATCTTCTTGCTGATACTTTAGTTGAATGATGTGGAGGAGGTTATCCTGATCGAAGGAGCAGAGGAAGTAAAAACTGGGTGCGAGTCAGTGCGCCCATTGCAGAGGAGGACATTGGAGTAGTGAATGCCCGTATCTTGATTCCACCCCAGGGGGGAGGAGGGAGTACTTGATTTATGAATGAAGACTAGGCCAGACCGTACTCTTAAGTTTTCCTGGATCCCCAGGAGCCTATGGTCAGTTTGGTAATAGGGGACCAATATATGGACTTTATGGGGGATACAGGAGCAGAATACTAAAGCCAGTAGCCCCTGTGTTTTTCTTGATGCATCACCATTATCAGAGCTACTGGGGCTAAGGCCACAAAGCCTTTTCTGCAGAACCGCATGTGTGAACTAGGGGGACAGAAAATAATGCACCAGTTCCTGTATATGCCTGAGTGCCCTATTCCACTTTTTTGGAGCCGAAGATCTGCTTGCAAAGCTTCAGGCACAGATATCCTTTGCTGAAGAGAGAGAAATGCAAATGACTGTGAACCCAAAGTATGGACTTTTCAAAGGAGTGCCAGTCACCTTGGAACACCCCCCCTTCTTCCTGTTAAGAAGCCTGGGACAGGTGATTACCGCCCAGTGCAGGATCTAAGAAAGAATGCATGATGCAGCTGGAACTATACATCCAGTTGTGCCAAATCCTTACACACTCTTAGGACTGATCTCTGCTGAAGCTACACACATTTCACCATTCTGGATTTAAAAGATGTTTTTCTGCATACGCTTAGCCCAAGACCCCACTACAGGAAGGCGGGGCCAACTCACCTGGACAAGATTACCTCAAGGATTCAAGAACTCGCCTCATTCAGCAAAAGATTTGACAAGTTATCCAGTAATTCCAGGAGAAAGAATTCTACTTCAATATGCGGACAACTTGCTCATAACCACCAACTCAGAAAGTGAATGTCTACAGGCCACCAGTGAACTCTTGCACCTTTTTAATGAGGCTGGATACAAAGTCTCAAGAGCTAAGGTGCAATTATGCCAAACAAGTTAAATACCTAGGATTCCAGTTGCCAGCGGAATTCGATGCCTGGGACCAGAATGCAAAGAAGCTGTATGCAGTATTCCTACTCCAACCACCAGGAGGCAAGTGAGAGCCTTCTTGGGTGCCACAGAGTATGTTGTATATGGATCCCCAATTTTGCGCTGCTAGCAAAACCATTGTATCAAGCTACCAAGGGAATGGAAAAGTCTCCATTGGAATGGGGACTTGAACAGGATGCAGCCTTTTGATCTTTGAAAACCACTCTGATGTTGTCACCAATTCTGGGTCTACCAGATGTCCAGAAAACCTTTCAGTCTCTATGTTCATGAGTCACAAGGAAATGTTCTAGGAGTGTTGACTCAATCTCTTGGACCTTATTTGAGAAGCTGTTACAGCTACAGCCTTCCTAGTGAGCAAAACTAACAAGATCACTTTGAGACAGAATCTTCCAGTTACTGTACCACACTCTGTTCTAACCAATATGAAACACAAAGGAAACTACTAGCTAACAAATCTACGAATGTTGAAGTATCAGAGTATGTTGCGTGAAAACCCCCAGATACAACTGAAGGTCAGTCAAGCTTTGAATCCTGCTATGTTATTACCAGTTGGTCTTGATCCCCTGATCATGACTGTTTAGAAATTATGGACACTGTATTCTCAAGCCGCCTGGATTAGACTGATGTCCCTCTGGAGAACCCTGAACAGACTTTCTTTGTGGCTGAAGGCAGTTTCATCATCAATGGACATTGTTGTGCTAGATATGTAGTGGTGACCCCTGATTTGGTAGTTGAGTCCTCAGCCCTGGCCCCAGAAACTTGACCACAGAAAGCTGAACTGATAGCCCTCACTAGAGCACTAACAATAGGAAAAGGGCTCTGTCTAAATGTGTACCCAGATTCCAAGTATGCCCTTACAACCTTGCATGCACATGGGACCAATGTTCCCTTTAATTTTCTGTAGGCTGTGTGCGCATAAAATATCAGCTGTGTGCAGCTTTTGAAGGAAG
This sequence comes from Ichthyophis bannanicus, assembly GCA_033557465.1. Lineage (NCBI taxonomy): Eukaryota > Metazoa > Chordata > Amphibia > Gymnophiona > Ichthyophiidae > Ichthyophis > Ichthyophis bannanicus. Next base: position 20,807,256 of record CM066045.1, on the reverse strand, counting down.
GTTAAATTTTTGTGCGCCACATAACGACACTCGGAGTTATATACTTTAAAATTTGACTACACATCTGAATACAGTATGTACACCACATTGATTTTAATCAAATTTTAAATGAAAATAGACAATTACTAAATGAAGCGGGAAATTTCTAGTAATTACAATCATAACTTTTAAATTTTAAGACGTCTGTGTTGTTTTCTATCAGAATCAGAGCCGTAATTTTTGTGCGCTCTGTTGTAAAGTATGTGCGCTCGCTCGGCGAGGTGTGTGCGCGCGCACACGCGCACAGCTTAAAGGCAGGGCCGGCCCGTCCATTGAGCAAGAATGTTTTTTGCACAGGGCCCCGCGTTTCAGGGGGCCCCGCGCAAAAAACATTCTTCAGCATCGCAAGTTAAAAAAAAACCAAAAAAAACCCGGTTGCTTCTGCCGCGGCAGCATCAAGAGCTCTGCCGCGGCAGCATCAAGAGCTCTGCTGCGGGGCCCCCCCCTGCCCGGCAGAGCCTCCCTGCATCTCTGCTTTCTTCAAGTCACAAAACGCGGGCTTCTTTCAGAGCCGCGAGAGTTTCCTTTCTCGCGGCTCTGTTACAGAGCCGCGAGAAAAGAAACTCTCGCGGCTCTGAAAGAAGCCCGAGTTTTGTGACTTGAAGAAAGCAGAGATGCAGGGCGGCTCTGCCGGGCAGGGGGGGGCCCCGCGGCAGAGCTCTTGATGCTGCCGCGGCAGAGCTCTTGATGCTGCCGCGGCAGAAGCAGCCGGTTTGGGGTTTTTTTGTTGTTTTAATTTGGGATGATAGGGGAGAAGGGGGTTTAGGACCGGTAATGGGCTATGGGAGGGGGGGAGGCCAAACTGGAAGTGGGCTGATGAGGGAGGGGGGTGGTTAGGACTGGTAATGGGCCATGGGGGGGGGTAAGGACTGGTAATGGGCCATGGGGGGTGACATCACTGGTAATGCGCAATGGGGGGGCTAAGTGGGCTGATGGGGGGGTTAGGACTGGTAATGGGCCATGGGGGGGGGGGGTCAGGACTGGTAATGGGCCATGGGGGGGCTAAGTGGGCTGATGGGGGGGGGTTAGGACTGGTAATGGGCTGAGGGGGGGGCTAAGTCTGGAAGTGGGGTGATAGGGGGGTGGGTTAGGACTGGTAATGGGCCATGGGGGGGGGTCAGTACAGCTAAGGTGCCATGGGGGGGGGAGGCTAAGACTGGAAGTGGGCTGATGGGGGGGGGTTAGGACTGGTAATGGGCTATGGGGGGGCTAAGTGGGCTGATGGGGGGTTAGGACTAGTAATGGGCCGGGGGGGGGAGGCTAAGACTGGAAGTGGGCTGATGGGGGTGGGTTAGGACTGGTAATGGGCCGAGGGGGGGGGAAGCAAAGACACGACGTGGGCTGATGGGGGGGGGTTAGGACTGGTAATGAGCCATGGGGGGAGGCTAAGACTGGAAGTGGGCTGATGGGGGGGGTTAGTACTGTAAATGGCCTATGGGGGGGCTAAGTGGGCAGATGGGGGGGTTAGGACTGGTAATGGGCTATGGGGGGGCTAAGACTGGAAGTGGGCTGATGGGGGGGTTAGGACTGGTAATGGGCTATGGGGGGGGCTAAGGCTGGAAGTGGGGTGGTGGTGGTGGTGGTGGTGGTGGGGGGGGTTAGGACTGGTAATGGGCTATGGGGGGGGCTAAGACTGGAAATGGGCTGATGGGGGGGTTAGGACTGGTAATGGGCTATGGGGGGGCTAAGACTGGAAATAGGCTGATGGGGGGGCTACGACTGGAAATAGGGTGATGGGGGGTTAGGACGTAATGGGCTGATGGGGGGGTTAGGACTAGTAATGGGCTATGAGGAGGCTAGGACTGGAAATTGGCTGAGTGGAAGGAGGGCTTGAACTGCAAATAGCTGATGGGGACGGGGGCTTGGAATGGAAATGGGTTGTGAGGGGGGAGGAGCTAGGACTGGAAATGGGTGAGTGGGGGGGGGCTAGGACAGGAAATGGGCTGATGGAGGGGCTAGAATAGGACTGGAAATTGGCTGTTGGGGGGGGTGCTAAGATTGGAAATGGGCTGTGGTGGGGGTTTGGATTGAAATGGACTCATGAAGGGGCTAGAACTGGAAGTAGGCTCATGGGCTTGGATTGGAAATGGGCTGAGTGGAGGGGAGCTAGGATTTGACATGGGCTGATGGTGGGGCTAGGAAAAGACTAGAAATGGGCTCATGGGGGACTGGGATTGGAAATGAGCTGATGGAGGGACTCGGATGGGACTGCAAATAGATGGGGGTGCTAGGACTGGAAATGGGCTTATGGGGGGCTAGGACTGGAAATGGGCTGATGCGGGGACTAGAAGGGAGCAGATGCTGGGTGGGACTGGAACTAGAATGGAGCTGATGTTGGGGGAGGATTAGAATGGGATGGAGCTGGGAGAGTGAAATGGAGAGTGAAAAAATATTTTGTGTGGGAGGGAAGACAAATCTAAAATTGTCCGGATATTGGGAGAGTAAGTGGGGATTGAGGATGGAGGGGTAAAATTTGAGTGGATGAAATAGGAATGAGGAAAGAGCAAAAGGAGAAAGATTAGTATGTTAAAGCAGATGTAGAGAGAGAATGGAAAAAAAACTAGAAGAGAGAAGAAAAGACAAATGGACAGCAGACTATGAAGAGTTAGCGGAAGACACGAAGAAACCAGAAGAAAGTGGCTGGAGTAATTGCAGCTGAAAAAAAATGCACAAAAGGTAGAAAAATATCTCTTTATTTTGAATTTATTAATTGGAATATGTCAGCTCTGGGAAATGTGCATCATTAACGTCTGCGCTTTGTTTAGTACAAGAGCAAATTAATGTATAGTTTTATTTCTACAGTGTTGTGCATTCCAAGTTTGGCTTTTGGGATTCCCAGTTTAATTATTGTCTTCCTGTTTCTAAATTGTGATTCCTTGTTTGGTGATGGTATATGTTCTGCATGTGTAACTGAGCTGAGGTATTCTGTTTATGTAATTCTATTTGACATTGCCACTTGTTCTCTTTCCCCAGTAGGTCATGTATTGTTGTTCTCTGAAATGTATTGGTTTAATATTTGCAGCGTTTCCTTTTGATAGTTAGGGTATGGTGCTTTATGAGTCCTGGTAGTGCTGTTAGGATACGGCGGGTTTGCTATGGGTTCTAGATGGGCAGTGTTTGTAGTAGTTCCTAATGTGTCTGGCGGTTGGCACTGGATTATAGTAATGTAGAAGTCTTTTAGTCTTTCTTTATTCATACACTCATTAAGAGGCATGTTTACTAAAAGTTTGTGTATGGTAACATTATGCAAATATTTATGCAAATGAGGCCCCGCACCGAGTCTCCGCACATGGCCCTGCACCCCCCTTGGGCCGCCCCTGCTTAAAGGGAACAGTGCATGGGACCCTGTAGAAATAATGAGGGTGGATAACCTTAGGAAGCAAGTCCATTAAGTATGGCCCCAAGATATTGACATTATCAGGTGCATACTACCTACAGCTTTCAAAACTCTAGGAAAAGTAGAATGTATGAATAGAACCTTGAAATCTCAGTTGTCCAAACTTTGCCAAGAGGTTTACCTGAGGTGGCCCCAGGTTCTTCCTATAGCCCTTTTTAGGATATACTTAGCCCCTGCTAAGTCTTTAGGAGTTCCCCCTTTTTGAGATTCTGAGAATCTGTAGCCTATTTATAGGGAATAAAAGGAGATGTGAGACAGATAGGATCTGAAATTATTAGACAAAAACTATTGGTTTTAAGTTCTGTTTTGCAGAGTCTTCATACCTGGGTACAAAATCGATCACCCATCAATTTGCCTGAACCCCTGCATCCTTTCAAGCCTGGAGTCTCGGTGTGGATCAAAGAGTGGAGAAGGATACCGTTAGCCCTGCATTGGAAGGGACCCTATGTTGTCATCCTGTCATCTCCAACTGCAGTAAAAGTCACAGAATTCGAACTTTGGATCCATCATAGTCGAGTAAAGCCAGCAACTGTTTCTGAACCTGATCACTGGACTACTGTACAGCATCCTGAGACTCCATTGCGCCTCACCCTACGACAACAGCCACGGACCTAAGACTTATTGGTCCCTCGGAAACTGCACTATTTCAAGACTGTCCGTTTATCTGAAGGTAAGCCTCGCATCTGGAGAAAGCTGCAATCATCAGAAATAGACTGTGTTGTGTTAAGAAATTGAGTCTTCTAAGAGACTGTGTTCAAATGTTCTGAGAACAAAACTGTTTTGATCTCCTAAAAAGTGAACTGCTCTAAGGAGGCAATAATAGCCTGAGAGACTGTACTATGATATTTTAAGAACCTGAGACATCCCAGAGGACAGTGATACTTTGGAATCTACAGCCCTACTCCTGCCACAAAGCTGGTAGGTCTACGTACGGCAGAAGCTTGAGGATCTACAATCAACTCTACATTTGTTGCCGACCGACCGTTCCAACAACTTTCCAGAGACTATGCCCATTATGAATTCTTATTATTGCTTTATTCTGGCAGCAGCCTTGGGGTGCTTTGAAATGACTTTTGCCTTACCTCTCTGTGCAGCCTGTATAAGTACCATGCGAACTGGGCTGAAGGTTCCTCATGCCTCCCAGAACTTGTTTCTTGAACTTGCCGAAGCAGTAGCATCTAGTCTCCACATTTATGACTGTTTCTCTTTGTGGAGGAACCAAGATGGGAGATCAGTGGCCTTGGGAGGCTCAAGAACTGAATTATTCCATCCACTACAATCAGACTGATTTACATAATACTACTAGTGAGTGGGTATTGGCCCACCCCATTATTGACAGTTTGTGTTTTGTTCGCACCGGACCACAATTTGCTATGAAGATTGGACAGCTGGACTGTCTAAATCAGAGGTTTTACAACAGCACAACAAAGAAGACATCTTGGTGGTCCGGCATAAATGCTCCTGAACCTTCTACTCCTTTAGTTCTTTTTCCCACTCTTGCCAAACTATGGACTCTGACTATCTGCTTGTTGCTCCCTTGTTTCTTGCCACTTTGCTTGCAAATGATAACTTCAGTTATTAATAACACTGTAGAGCGTAAGGCAGCTACAAAGCTACTAGCTATGTGAAACTACTACCCTATACCACAGAGTGATACCTTTACCTAGTATTATGTGATTTGATTCTCACCCTTTCTCACTTGCGGGTGAGAATAATCAAAGGGGGGAATGTGGTAGGTGAAGGCCTATGATCCATGCTGCTTGAACTAAACAGACAGGCCTAAGCAGCTTGACCTGTAAATGAAGCCTGTAGTTAGGCCCAGAGGAATGAAAACCCCCCTGAATGATGCCACCATAGAATTGAAACTTAACTAAGCTTAACTGAACATAGCTAAGCAGAAAAGACAGAAAACAGCTCTAATTGGTATTGATAAGGATGTGAGAAGCTTCTATGGAATTAATTAACTTGCTGTAAGAAAGGTTACAGTGCCCTGCTTTCCCACATATTCCAGCTAGCTAGTGACCTTGGAGAAGAGATGTATCAAGAGTCTAAGAACTGTCCATTGTAATGGGGACTGTAAGGGGGGCAACCAGGTGCTGAGCCCAGACCAAGGTCCTCATTGGATGACTACGTAATGGTACCGGGACCAATAGATGGGATAGAAGGGGTTACTGGGACCAATTAAAAGTTTGCCTATGTCCAGAATGGAGAAGAAGGCTATAAAAGTTGTTGTTTTGCTAGAAACCATTGCTCAGCCATTTTGAATGTGATTCTGCTTGAGTCTTGTGCACAAATAAATGATTTGGACCTTCTGAACAGACTCCTGGTATTATTGGATTGTTTGCGCTCTGCCGCTACATAAGGACTCAGGCCTAGCTTACAGACCTCCCAAACGTTCACAGGCTATCATAGGCCTTAGCCTGCCACAATACCATCTACAGCATAATAATCAGGAAGGGGACAAACCACCATTATATTAGACACGGGTCTGTAGATTCTAGAAAAAGCATCTGCAAATGAGTCTAAGAGACCATATTATTCTTTAAACAGGCAAGCTGCATGTAACTGAGATGCTATGATGCTTTATTGAAAACAGCAGAGCTGACATAGCTGGGATTGACAGTGATTAATATGACTCAGCAATGACAGATGCTGTTCTGGAAGGTAAATCTGTGTGAAGAGCAATAGATGCACCTTTGACAGCTGTTAAGGCACTGTTACTCTACATATGGATGTAATTACTGAGCTGAAACAAGATATAAAAAATTAATATCCAAGAAGCTGGCAAATGGCTAGAAGTATCTTATCTCTCCCTACACTTCTCCTCAGGAACTCCACTCTTCTGGGAGATCCCTTCTATCTGTGCCCTTCTCTTCCACTGCCATCTGCAGACTCGATCTTTCCTTCCTTTCCTCGCTGCACCTTAAGCCTGAAATAAACTACCTGAGTCAGTACGTCAGGCTCCATCTCTAGTCTTCTTCAAATCCAGGCTAAAAACTCATCTTTTTGAGGCTGCTTTTAGATCATGACCCTCTTAGTCTCCTGTTCACCTCCTATGTGTTTCCTCATCATTCCTTTAGAATATCCTAATCCCCAGTTGTTGTATTGGCTGTCTTGACTAGACTGTAAGGAGGGAATATTCAGTACACGGTTAGCTGCCAGCGCTGAAATTTAAACCTGGATATTTAATGTTGGGGTCATATCCAGCCCTGGCATTGAATATTCGGGTTCACCATATTGCCACGAGGCTAACCAGGCAGTGGTGATATTGAGCTGCTGCATGGTTAGCTAATGTAACAAAAGTTAGGCCAGTGCCTCACTTTCACCACATATTGCTAACTAGGCAGTGGCTCAATATCACCGTTTAAATGGAATGTAGCCACTGTAGTGACTGGTTAAGAGGATGATTTCATAATTATGGGAGCAGTGGGTTTAAGAGCACAGCTATGGCGTTTTTTGGTAGGTTGATGGTCTGCTTAGTGCTGACTGTAAGTATTTGGGAAGTGTTTGGAATGTAGTTCTGTTTTCAGGTAATATTCTTTAGTATTCGGTTTGGGTACAGGTGTAGTCAATCTGATATATGTGTTTGTATTTTTAGGCAGCATTGACTGAGCATGTGGGATTATGACAGCTGAGCTTGAAGCAGTTGGTCCTATTCCCTGGAGAAGCCTCGACGAAATGCCTGACGTCAGAATAAGGCCTGTGCTGACTGTGTTTTGCATGTATTAATATTAAGTAGTACTGTGCTGTGTTGTGTGGGTGGTGCTATTTCCATTTGCTATTGTTATGTGCTGGAATATTGAACATATTTTTGTTATGTGTTGACCATTAAACAAGTGCCTTGAAGTGTGACCTGGAGGGTATTTTATGACCTGTGATGTGAGGATGTAATGCTGCAGGTAGCCAGTATTGGCTTTAGCAGCGTGTGAACCTGGTACCAGCTGGTGACATTGTGATGGCTTTAAGGTTCATCCTGAGGTTTTATGTTTATGTTTATTCATTTACTTGATATACCGCCCCCCATAACAACGGGGCGGTTTACAATATTCCAAAAACAAAGGAAATGAGGCTAAAGCCCCAGAGGTGAAGGAGGAACTACAGTTTTCAATAGGAAAGAGGGTAGGAGGATGTGTTCATACAGAAACAATCAAAACAGTTGATGGAAAAAAGGGATCAGGGGACAGAGGAGGGGAGGTCAAAGGCAGAGGAAAAGAGGTGGGTCTTCAAAAGCGAACAAAACTTGGGGTAGGATTCCTCTAGGCAGAGCACAGTAGGAAGGGAATTTCACAGAAAGGGGCCAAGGTAGAAGAAGGCTGATTGCCGGGTAGATTGTAAATGTGCATGGGTGGGGGAAGGGAACTGGAGCAGATTAACATGAGCAGAGATGGGTGGGAGTATGAAACACAAGAAGGTCTGCCAAGTACTGAAGTCTATGACTATAAATGGCTTGGTGTACCAGAGTGAGAATCTTGAATTGAACCCGAAAATCCAGCGGAAGCCAGTGAAGTTGATAGAGGACAGGGGTAATATGATCTCAATGGGAGGCATGGGTCATGAGCCGGGCTGCAGTATTTTGTATTAACTGTAACCTGCACCGTTGGTTTGGGGGGACATCGGCAAGGAAGAGATTGCAAAATTCTAACCTGAAAATGACCAATGAAAGAAGAAGAGTATTTAAGGCCTGTGGGAAAAGAAATGGCTTGAATATGGTGGAGGTAATAAAAGGAACACCAAAATAACTGTGAGATGTGATCGTGGAAGGAGAGATTGTTGTCTAGTAGTACACCAAAATAGCAGAGCTTAGGGACCAAAGTAATAGTTGAGAGAGAGGGAGCCAAGGATGGCCAGCTGCCTCTGTGCGGGAACCAAATGGATGAAGTTTTGGTGATATTGAGGACAAGGCAGTTAGTAGAGAGCCAGACAGAAATCAGTGATAGACAGACACTTATTGAGAGGGGAGATATCAGGCTGGAAAGATGAAGTGTGGTGCAGAATAAGAGTATCGTCGGCATAATAGTACACCAACAGTCATGATTGTTGAATTAATAAAGCTAGAGGAGCAAGAAAGATATTAAACAATAGTAGAACCAGGACAAAGCCTTGGGGAACACCATAAGGGAGAGGGTTGGGGGCAGTGGTAGAAAAACCAGATGTGACTGCAAAAGACCTAGAGTATAGAAAAGAGTGAAACCAGTGATAGACATTACCCCGGAGACCCGCATTCCGTAATCTAGAGAGCAAAAGTGAGTGATCTATAAGATCAAAGGCTGCAGATAGATCCAGAGACACCGCCACCGAGATGTCACCACGATCATGTGAGGAATGTATCTCGTTCAGAAAAGCGGACATAATAGATTCTATGTCATGGCCCGGGCGGAACCCAGATTGACGATGGTGAAGGAAGTGAATTGAATCGAGGTAATGGGAGAGTTGAGAAAAAACTGTTTTTTTCAAGAAATTTTGATACAGATGGAAGATTGGAAAACGGACGATAATGTGCTGGATTGAGGGGATCAAGGGATGGGTTTTTCAGAAGAGGATGTACTAGAACATGCTTCCAAGAAGAAGGGAAAGTCCCAGAGGTAAGGTTTGTATTGATCATGGTAAGCATTGGAGAAAGCAGACCAAGGGAGGGTTCTGATAGCCAGGAGGACGGAACGTGGTTCAAAGGGCAGGTGGTCTTGTGCGTTGTAGAAATCAATTTGAGAAGTTCTGTGGCTGTGAGAGGATGGAAGTTGGCCCAAGCGTGAGACAAGGGAGAAGTTGGGAGGGGGGGGGGCGAGGCAGGAGGAGGGGCGGTCAGTGGTTGGGGGCAAGAGGGAAGAACAGAGCATAAGTCCTGGGTTTTGGTGAGGAAAAAGGAGGCCAACTGGGAAGGACTGGGAACTGAAATTGAATGGGAGCTGCCGGTAGGGAAAGAGGAATGAGACTGCAGGCTAGATAGAGCTTGAAGAGTGGAATAGAGTTGACGAGACCTGTTCGGGGGCAGCTGTGATGGCCTCTGAGTAAAAAGTACTTTTTTTCCTCCAGGTTTGGGTCTATGACTGCACCTGTTGTGGTGTTGTTTATAGTTGATCCTGTATTTTGTTTTGGTGGCGTCAATATCACTGCTGCCAAGTTAGCGCTAGGTGCCACTTCCACTCTGCCCCAAAAAGCCCCCAGAATGCTCCGATGCTAACTGTTTTGCATTGAGTCATGTAGTGGCAGCACCTGGGGATATTCAGCAGCACTTACATGGTTTGCAAATCTGTAAACCAAGTAAATGTCTTTGAAAATTACCCTTAAGCTCTTATGAGCAGGGGCAGTATTGCATACGCTTTGTTGTGTTACACAAATGATAAGTAATAATAGTAGTAGTAGTAAGTAGAATGTACAGAAAGAAAAGGGGGATGTTTGAAGATTGCTAATAAGCAATTTCTATAGATTCTTTAGTCACATGGTACATTCATGAAAAAGGATGCCTATGTTGGAAACAGATTCTAGTGTAAAGGCTATATTTAGAAATGGTATCATGAATGGTTGCTATTATAGATGTGCAGGAGAAAATTTTTCAGTTCTATTTATTTTCAGATCAATAACCTGTTCAGTCTGGTTTCAGATTCCAGATTATTCAAGCTAATGGGCAAGCAATTTTTTAACCTGACTGGGGGGGGGGTTTCCATGGATTTTTAATCAAACTTTCTTAAAAGTCGGTAGCAGGCATTTGCCATAGAAACAATAGTACTTCAAGGTTTCAAGAGTGTCAAGAAGATGCCATGGCACCAAAAGAGGGGGTAAAAGGCACTAACAGTGGCACAAAGACTCAAAGCCAACATGAGAGAGGCAAAGTGGCAACAACATTAGCAGAAAGACCCCAATACACTGGGAGAAAATGGAAGCAGCACCAACATTGCCAAGAAGACCCTAAAGCATTTGGAGAGGGGAAGCAGCACCAACATTGGTATATAGACTCCAAAAATCCAGGAAAGGAGTAAATTCCAAGGCACTTGGAGAGGGGTATAGTGCCAACAATATTGGTTTGAAGATCTCATATAATCAGAGCATTGGGCAAAGAAGCACCAGTAGGGTTAGATTAGGTTAGGTTAGAGGTTTGAGGGGAAATGAGCCCATTAGAAGGGTACATGAGAGTATCCTGAGTGTCTCCATACACAGCTTTGCTCAGAGAGCCTTCTTTCTATTGCATGCTAGGAAATTCACATTAAAAAGACTTAGGGCATCAATTTTGAAAGAAAGATTGGAATGCAGCCTAAATGTTCATTTGTAGTACTCTCATGTCACAAAGAAGTTGCTATTGATAAGTCTCACAGTTTCTGGAATAATAGGATTGTAACATGTGAAATCAGTATAAATAGTAGTATGAACACTCTAAAGTCCTGGGAGAGGGATAAAGCAGAGCTAATGAAGAATTTTATCTGTATTCTTTTGGGTATCAGAAGCAGGTACTCTAAAGATGTGTACCACTAAGAATACTTAGCTAAACAAATCGGTCTGTATTTATATGCATATACAAGATTCTTACAATAATCAAGAATTTTTTGCTGTATGTGTATACCCTCTGCCCTGTCTAGTAAGAACACTGGGGAGGATATTAAGTGGCAGTTAGCTATCGCTGCTGAATTCTAACCCTGGATATTCAATGCCAGGGCCATATCCAACCACCGACATTGAATATCCAGGTCACTAGAGAACCCGGCAGCTAACCAGGCAGTAGCAATATTGAGACATTGTCCAGTTAGTTTCTGCAGGTAAGGTCAGGGCAGCCTTTGCCATGCCTGACTTTATCCACTTGTCGCTAACTGGGCAGCAGCTCAATATTGAGCTGCTGCTCATTTAACAACAGGTGCTGGCCCAAAATGCCCATGACATGCTCAGCAGAACCACTAACTTCTCCTTACAAAGGTTTGGGTTTTTAGTGCCATCAAGTCAGTGCTGACTCCTGGCAACCCAGCTGCCTCTGTGTTTTCTTGGCAATGTATCACTAGAAATGGATTACCAGGCCTTTTCTTCCAAGGCATTGGAGGGCCAAGTGACTTGCCCAAGGTCACAAGGAGTGCCAGTGGGAATTGAATCCTTGATTTTCTGGGTACTAGGCAGTTGCTTTAACCACTAGACTACTGTTTATGGGATGCAAAATTAATGTATTTCCTGATGTCTCAAGAGAGACATAAAACCGGCAACGACAATTCCTCCTGATGAGGCCTAGAGTGCTCCAGTTAGGCGCTCAACTTTGGTTAAATGTTCCTTGTAAATGCGTCATCAAGTGCAAGGATGTTAAATATATTTTTATGGAACCTCAGCAGTTAATAGCTTTCTTGGTTTCACATGAGCCCCCTAGAGTGATGTTGTCCTCTTCTATAGCTGCTTTGGATAAGGGGGAATTTGGGGTAGTTGCATAATAACGTAAGGCTTGTCTTTTCACTGTCTATCTTTTCTTTTGAATTTATATTACCTTGAATGGTGGTACTCACACTCCCCCTTATTTGTGGACAGTGTAGCTTTTCAGATATCTTATTTAATATGAATGTATTGTTTAATTTCATGTATTGCTATTTGCCGTGTATTTATATTCTTTTAGAAACCCTCAAATAAAAAAATAAATTCAGCAGCTCATCTTTAAATTGGCCTCCACTTTTGCAAAGAATTGATTTGAGATCATCTTCATGGTCTTGAAAGTATTAAATAATAGGGCCCCACACCATTTTGATGCAGTGTTCGCAAAGGATCTGTTCAGCAGATTTTTCTTGATGTTCTTCCACGACTTAATATATGTTAAACTAAACATGAAGGGGCCAACATTCAAAACCATTCTTTGGATGACCAATGGGGGGCTGTTCGGATAAGGGAGCTGAGCGAGATATTCACTGGCATTGTCTGGATAGTGCCACTGAATATCTCAACAGCCACCCTCAGCCAGGGCTGGTGCTACCATTAGGTAAACAAGGCAGTTGCCTAGAGTGCTGGCCCACCAGGAGCACCGATTGCCGCCACTGCCGCCGTTCTCTGGGACCTGCAATGGTGGCAATGGTTCAAAAAATGTGAAGCAGTGCTTACTTCAACTCTCCATCACTGCCTTATGGTTTCTGCCCTGTAGTATGTCTCTTTTGTTGTCCTCCAATGCAATTTCCAGTTTTGAAGTCTGCACCAGAGGGGGCGTAAAAGACATACTGCAGGGTAGAAACCACAGGTAAGGGCCAAGAAGTTAGGGTAAGCGCTGCCCTGCGTTTTCTGAGGCATTGCTGCCGCTACAGGCCTCGGAGAGGGGCGGCAGTGGTGGCAATGGGAGTGGGGGAGCAGCAGGGGGCAGCTGGATGGAAGGTCTCACCTAGGACACCGCCAATCTTTGCACCAGCCCTGCTTCCACTATCAGATTAGTGCAGAGCAGTCCATGAGTAGAGGGGGGGGGGGGGGGGTAGTACTGGCACTTATCTGGAGAGTGCAGTTTTCAGACGTCACATATCCAGATAACTTAGGCCTTCTTTCCACATGCTTAAATTGCTATCCAAATAAGCACCAGCTGAAAATCACAACACTTATCTGGATAGTGCCACTCAGCCTGGATATTCAGCAGCAGTTGCTAATCGGATTCTGCTGCCAATATTTAAGCACTGTAATGTTTGAATATCTGCCCTTTTGAAAATCAAGCTGACATTTTTTCTTGTATTGGAATTGGAGAACCTATTATTTAGGGTGACAGCTAGGGGTGACATTAAATACTGATATGACTGTTTACAAGGTAGTGAAAGTTCTGGCTTTATGAAATTTCTTTTAATAATATTGTATGATTTTATAGCAGATATTTTTGGTTCTGTGTATATTTTATTTATTGTTATGATGAGAATGTATTTTATGATGTAATATCGGAATGTTAAATTTTATATTGTACTTCACCCTTAGCCAATAGGGAAAAATGGATTAAAATTAGACAAATAAATAAATGGATCAGATGCTATACTTCCCGCAGTAGACCATTGTGGGCCAGATATACTAAAAGGTGTGGTACAGTTTTACAGTTACGTAGAGTTAATTGCCCAAATTAATGTGTGAAAACTGCAAAACCACTGCACTAACAGCCCCCTACCCCTGAGATTTAGATAATTAAACTCAGTAATCATGATCATCAAAATACTACCCATCCCACAAAAATCCTGTAAAAATGCATAATTGCACTATGTGCCCGATATTCGAAAGGCATTTAAAATGGTTTACAGCTCTGTAAACCTTGTAAACGCCTCTAACCAGGATATTCAATGGCACTAACACAGTTAGGGGCTTGTTTACAAAGCCGCGGTAGCGGTTCGCGATCATTATCGGAGCCGCGGCCCCATTGATTTCAATGGGGCCGCGGCTCCGATAATGAACGCGAATCGCTACCGCGGCTTTGTAAACAAGCCCCTTAGTGTCACTAAATATCCCCAGTTTCTCCCCTACACACCCCGATGCTGTTTAGCATCTGGACGTGTCGTGAGCGTTCTGGGGAGGAACAGAGGCAGCGACAGTTGCTAACCAGGCAGTGGTGATATTGCATGCTGCCCGGTTAGCGACCTGTGGCTAAAAGATAGGCAAAGCAAAAGCTTGCCTATCTTTAGCCACAGAAGTTAACCAAGCAGCATGCAATATCACCGCTGCTCGGCTTGCTACTGTGGCTGAGAGGCTGTGCGACAAGCCCGGATATTCAATGCCGGGGCCGCATCTGACCTCAACATTGACTATCCGGGGTTAAGGGATGGCACAGATGCCTATGCACCGTAGTGGCACATAGCCGACCTAGATGAATATTGGGCCCTATACTTTTAAATATTCAACGTTTTATTGTATCCATATCTGTGCTCACCTTCTGCATAGGTAAAGCAAGGTGGCTCTTCTGGTTTGTGTCGCTGGTAGGATCTATTGTTTTTCTTTAACTGCTGCTGCTCTTTGCGGTCCCTCAGAAGTGGCTGACCTAGGCAATTGTCTAGTCTTGCCTAATGGTTGGGCCAGCCCTGGTTAACTTTTTGGGGTGTTCCCAACATATTATCATATGATTAACAGAGACAATACATTTACTACAACAACTTTTCTCCCCCTCAGTTCATCGACTTTATAAATGAATCCATTCCAGTCAAAAACGAGTTAAAGTATCTGGGAGTAATACTATATAGGAACTTAAACTTTCACTCACACATTGCTAGGACCTCTAAGAATGCTTACCATAAGTTGGCTATTATACGAAGGCTAAAGCCCATCTTAAATCATGACCATTTCAGGACAGTCTGCCAGATGACCCCAGTGCCACCAGCCCACAGACTATTCTACCACTAGTGAAATGCTTATGTGAATAAAACAGACACATCACAAGTTGTGTGACTACTGATACCATAATTTCCCACCTGCTAGGATGTTAATGATAATGACAGCAGGGACTGCATGAATCGAGAATTAGTGGATTCCTACCATTCAGATGGTAAATGAAAAATGACTGACACTGTGGCAGACAATTAATAATATCACATATATTTGTAAAAGTTATTATAAACATGTTTATATTTCAGGGATTAGGCTGCATTCAGTTACTGCACTTTGATCAAAAAATTTAAGCCTTTTTCTGTTTGACTTCTTTTTATTGTTGACAGGAACCCACAACATGTTATAGTATGTTACTATTTGTACAATGAGCAAAACACAACCAAAAGATTTTCCATTTAACCACCAGTTAAACAACAAACTATTTACATCTGACAAAGTGAATCTTGTCCATACTTCCATAAATTGTTTAATTTATAATGTACAGCTACATACACACAGAGGAAAGTTTTATACCCAGGACAGTTTAATTAAGGCAAAAGTAAAATCTCAGGGTTAATCTGTATATATCATAACAGAACCTTTGTCCATCCATGCAGGTGTGATGTGCAACACGTCCTACACACCCCTCCTCCACCCATAACCCATGTACCTGCCACACTTCCATAAACTTCCCTTCATCTGACATACACCCTATCATCATCAAAACTCCCAATCCCCCAAACATACCCCAGCATCAGACAAACACATACACAAACTCAGTGCTCCAACACACACACACACACATCCTTCTCTCCTAAACACAAGCCTGCAAATACAGACAGCCCCCTCCCCTGCTTCACATCCAGACACTCCTCCACATACATCAGCTGAAAATCCACTCCATTAGCTGAGCACACACACATACTTTATAGTCTTCCAGGGTTCCTGATTATACCCTTGCTTCCATGATTTCTGCTGCAACTTATTTCCTAAATCATGGTAGTGTGTGGCTTCTTCCTTTAATGGAGCATATGCACCATCACAGGACTCTCCCACACACCCCATCTCTTTTTTTTTTTAGTTTCTGACTCTCCATGTTTCTTGATTTTAACTGCTTTTCTAGATAGATAGTTGACATTCTTATGCTCTTTCTCAGCCCTATAAAGCTACTATATAGTAAAACCATATACAACTGAGTAAAATGATCCTTGCAGTTTTCTGGGTCATGCTGCGTAAGGTAAGTGGAACCGACACTTCAGCCATCAGTCTATGGCTTTCTTCAGGGTGAAGTGGTTATGCAGTGAATGTCTGTTCTTATATACAGTGGTTCTCAAACCGGATTGGTTAGTTTGAAGCAGGAAATTTGAATTTCTGGTGGGAAAGTTCATTGGAAAAAAGGCGGGAGTTTTAAAAAATTTCCAACAAACTTTCCCTCCAAAATCTAACTCTTGTGTCACCTAGCAGGCAAATTCTAGGGTTTTATGGGGCTCTGCTCTAGTTTCTTCTCTCCCCCATCTCATTGAACTGCAGGTTTACGTCCCATGATATATCTTCCCCAAAGCTATCATGCTCTTCTGTATCTAGAAACTACTCACTTGCTGTGACCTCTTTAAGATTGGTTAGAGCTTGCCGCCCTATCCAAGTTTTCATTGGACTAGGTAGAGTGTTAAGATACTGTTGCAATAATAACTTCTTCACACACACACACACACACACACACACACACACACACACACACACACACACACACATTATATACATTCCCTTTTTGCATCCAAACATACAGATGCACACACAATCTCTGTCCTCTAACACACACACACACACACTTTGTATTCATAAACACACATGTACATATACATTGCTTTCCCAAGAACACACATACACACACCCACAGATCCATCACTTCTAGACACACAAATGCATACACATATTCTTTTCCCCAAACACACACACACATACACATACACCCTTTGCATCCAGTCACACATATGCACACACAAACCTTGCCCTCCCAAACATACACAACACAAACACACACACATACACACTCTTCACATTCAGAAATAAAAATGCACACACACACCATCCCCCAAGCACACACAAACTCACACTCACAGACCCATTATCTCCAGACATACAAATGGATATGCACACCCTGTTCCCAAAACACGCACACTCCTTTTGCCTCCAGGCATGTACATACACACACATACACATCCTTTGCCACTAGACACATACACCATCCCAGAGAGAGTGTCACACACACACATACTGACAATCACATACATGTCCCATACACACATGTACAAACACATCCTAACCATCCCGAATACCCCCCCACACACATACCATCACCCATCCCCATTCACAACACACCCCACACACCCTATTCACAGACACATACACACTTTTTACTCTTAGACACTCATACACTTCTTGACCCAGTACAAGCATTGTGGAACTTGTGTCTCTTGGGGAAACTGCTAGGTACATATGACCTAGATTGGCCACTGTTGGAAACAGAATACTGGGCTTGATGGACCTTGGTCTGACCCTGTATGGCATATCTTATGTTCTTATGTACATACTTGAGATATATATTCCCACCCCCACTACACACCCTGACCCCCATAAACATACACACCAAACCCA
The DNA here is from genome assembly GCA_033557465.1 of Ichthyophis bannanicus. NCBI lineage: Eukaryota > Metazoa > Chordata > Amphibia > Gymnophiona > Ichthyophiidae > Ichthyophis > Ichthyophis bannanicus. Next base: position 20,789,903 of record CM066045.1, on the reverse strand, counting down.
AACATAGCCCCAGCCACCCCCTCACACACCTTTCCACATATGCCCCCAAAGCTATAAGCAGCCCTAACCCCACCATACTGCCCTCAGGCAAACACATACACACTCTGCCTTCTCCCATACCCCTAAACCCCCAGATATACACACATACCATTTATCCCTAGATATCTCCATCTCAGTCCCCCCACACATGCATACCTCACCCCTAGACATACTTACACTCCCTGTCCCCCTACATGCTCCAAGTGCACAAACACATGTACTTCACACAAACCTTTTGCCTTCCCCACATCCTCATTACAGACACAAACACGCACATACCCAAGAACATGCCTCCCACACTCATCCCCCAGCCTCCCCACACACTCAATTCACCCCAAACACCCCATCTCCATGACCTTCCCTAACACACACATATACACATGCATCACTCTCCCCTCTCCCGCTACCCACATATATTTGATAGGCAGTATATAAAACCAGCTAAATGAATAAATAAATAAAAAACACTCCCTGCCACAACACATACAGCATCTTCATCTCAATACATACAGCACTTCCTCCATATATTCTCCCCACACATACCCTGTTACTCCAAACACACTCATCTCATCCTGACACACACACACCTTTGCTCCAGTCCACAGCTCATGCACAAAGCCCACTGCCTCTTCCCTCATAATCCTGCCCTCATCATACTCACTGACCCCACTCACATGCTCCCCAGACACACATATACACACATATTCTTACTATCTTCCCATACCTACCCCACTCCCACACATTCACGTACATACACACACACACTTCCTACTCAGACATCCACATATACCCAAGACATATGCCCAGTTGTGGGATTCGGCCGGTTCAGCCCTGTTCGCACGAATCGGTTCCTGCCACAGGCAGCATTCATCCAACCTGCCAGTGGTTTGATGGCATCAGGGGACCACAGCATTGGGGAAAGCCCCCAGTGCCGTGAATCACTGGCAGGTGGGGGGATCAGGCCACTGGGCTGCTAGTGGCCTGAGCATGTGGCACCAGCAACGTAAATGCGTGCCATGCTGCCACACGCTCAGTTCTGTCAGTGGTGTGATCGATCCGAACCAGTTCCTGTTCAGATTGAATCCTGCCACTGCATATGCCCCTACCCCATACTAAACCCAAACAGAGCTATAGCCACATATAACCCCGAAGCCACATTCAATCACAACTCCCCCACCCCCACCAAATACATGCACACTGTTCCCAGGCACACACACCCTGCCTCTCCTCACATTCCTACACCCCAGACACACACAAACACACACACTTCATCCTCAGACACCTCTAGCACCTCAGTCCCTTCACACACATGCACATTTGATTCCAGACACACAAACCTTGTCCTCCATACGTACTTCAAACCCTACAGACACATGGAATATCCCAAATGCACCTTGCCCTACAAACCTGCCCCAGACATATACCCTTTGCCCCTAGATATATATAACCACACATACATGCATATCCAAGATACATGCCCCCCTCACACTCAGCTCCCAGCCTCCCCACCCCATGCATTCTAGCCCCAAACACCCCATCCCTCATACTTTACCCCAGCATACACCATAAATACACATACCATCACTTGCAACATAAACACCCCTTTCTCTCATATACCAGCCCACATATATATATATATATATATATATATATATATATATATCACATATACACATGCATGCCCATCCCTCACATACCCTGTTACTCCAGACATACTCACCCTATCCTGACACACACACACACACACACACGTATATACCATTTGCCCCAGACACACACCCCTAACCCCAGGCACATACACATGTTGTTTGTCTTAGGTACACACAAACATACACACTTTAACACATACCCAGTCAAAAACCTCATCTCATGTTGTTGTTAAGTGCCGTTGAGTCGGTGTCGACGCATGTTGACCCTCTGGATAGTTGTCCTAAATTGTGTTCGGTCAGTCATATAGAAACAAATATCCCCTATCCCAGCACACACATACACACATGGTCCTATGGAGAAACATACTACCCCCATACACTTATATACGTACCTGCCCTAACTCATACACCTGACCCCAAATATACATATACTTACACCCAAGCATATATATACCACTGCCCTCATACATACACTCTGACCCCCAGACACACACTCACATGTACTCTACCCTTAGATACACATATACACGCACCATCCCCCACTCAAGTACATATACCCCCTCTCCTCCAGAGTCCATCTTCCAAACACACACATATTGCACCGTTAGACACACACATACATACCTCATTCCCAGACATATGCACACACCTTGTTTTCAGCACACACTTATCATCATCATCCCCCCCCACACACACATCTCCTTCCCACCACTATACAGTATACCCCATCCACAGACATATTCACACATATTCTGCACCCACACACTTACAGCTCTGCTTTTTATTATTTGAAAGGTGGTATATCCAGTTCAGTCATAACCGATAAGAGGGTTTATAACAGTGTGTATGAATTTATACATGTGTAATGATAAATCTCCACCTTTTAGTCTCCTAGTGACACCTGATTCTTAAATTCAGGATCTCAGCTCTAATTGCTTTTAAAAGGGCCAAGTTCAGCTCCTATTGGTCAGTGTTCAACAGTACTTGTGTTGTCAGTACCAAGTACTAGCCACATAAGTGATTCTTCTAAAACCGTTTTGATCTTCTTGAGTTTGAAAGGTGGTCAAGAAAATTATATAACTAAACTAAATAATAGAGGCTACAAACAGATACATTTTGAACAGACAACTTGATTCCCATCCAAAATGTATTTATTTATGAAAAGAATGGCCGGGGGAATTCCAATGCAGCTGTAGGGGTCAGGACATTATTTTGCAAAATGAAAGCCACATGGGTATGATCGAATGTAGATTGTTCCTGTTCCCTTTGGCAATCAAACCTTTCAGGGTGAGTATAGTCTTTGGGGAGAAAGGCGTAGAAGAAGAATGGCCAAGCCCAGCACTTTTATATTAAGGGGTCAGGACTTAGCACAAAGGGAGAGCTTCCTTGGTGCACTGAATTAGTATCCACCATTAGCCCACTGGCCCATCAGGGGACTGAGATTCCTGAGAGGGGCTCTGAAGATATGTAAGGTTATCATGTGTTTTAACAATTTCTCATATGTTACCTTGGCCAAGAACGTTAGCTTCAGGGCCAAATGACCCAGGAGCTCATTTGCCTCCGTAGTTAAATTTTGCACAAAGCAACTGTTAACCTGCAGAATTTTTCAAGTGTTTGTACATCGCCCCCTCTGACAGTAACGTTCCTAAATTGACCTCTGAAAATTTAGGAGCCTAACAAGTGAGTGGCTATGAGGCAAATTTAAAGTAAAGAAAAAAGTGAGGGCTTTAGCATTGCTTTTCAGCTCAGGTAGGGTAATTTTGCAACAGATTGCCTAAGAAGTGAGGGCATGCCGGTACACTAGGTTACACCTATTTCGTAAAGGTAACAGTTGTACCTGTGTGCATCTATAAAACTGCTCCACAAAACTACACCTCCAAGATAGAGTGGATATGCTAGTAAGAATCGGAACTTATTTGTATATTTTATAAAATACGTGTCTGTATGCTCACTGGGCCTCCACTCTGACAGGAACACCTATGGGTATATTGCAGAATGTAAGTACTATTCTTTCCTAATGGCTACTCATATGCCTATATATGCTGAGGAAACTTTATAAGCGCCTATGCGAGTATATAAAATGGTGTTCTGTATACTCAAGTCACTCACAAAATTGCCCCTCTAAGCACTTAATTTAGAAGCCTATTGGATATCATGCTAGGAGACTTGCACAATATTTGCACAGGAAAATGGCAGTTTTTACAAATGTAAATACCCTAAGTAGGGGCTTTAGGAAAGCTGATACTTATACATGTAAATTTGTAGTATGCACAGTTTTGAAGTGGGCATGATATCAGCAGGTTTTCGGCATATAGTATGCATATCTTTCTAGTTTTGCAATGGCAATACACGCAGAATTACAAAAGACTAGACACTGGCCTTTATACCTGCTCTGTCAGCATCAGCTACTGTAAATGCTTGTTTGGACTTGGGGTTTGTATGAGGGATTGAGAGGGTAATCAAGTTTACCTCTCTGACATTTAAAACCACATCAAAAATCCATTGACTCTTTCATTGGCTCTTTCAAGGCAGTCAGTTTTGTAGAATCTGGTACTTCTATGTGGAAGTGCTGCTACCTACAGGCATAGGTTATAAAATAGATACTTACATGTGTAAGTACCAGAACTTACATGGTCAAAACCCTCTGGGTGATCGCACTAGAATCAGAAATGGTTTTTATATGTTAAGTTGTACGAGGAAATGTCCTAGCTCTGCTGAGCACTAATTATTGGGGAAGGACTGGGTGGGGATGGGAGGGGAGCTTTCTGTGGTGCAGAATATATATTTCAATTTAATACCGCATAGGGGAGCATATGTGTGTTGTGGTACTGAGGAGGGGACTTTGGCTCAACAGGCGCTGAAGAGTATAACTTATTGTATTACCCCCTCCCTCCCCCCGCTCCTATGATGTAAACTGCAAGCGCTAAAGCCTCTACTGTGGCCATTACTGGAGTTAATATGGGGGGTGGAGCAGGGGGTATGGCAGTGGCAGAACATGGGCAACTTTTGAAAAGTTGGCAACTCTAATTCTTCTAAATGTGAAGGCCAATTTTCCATAGGTCACCTAAGGAAGAAAATGGACATCCATGTAGGGATGTGCACAATTTCATTAATATTTTACAAAAGGTTTGCTGAACATGGAGTCCTTTGGAAAAGATCTGCGTTGTACTTCTGAACTCTTGTTATTTCGCCGTAGTTTGAAAACATAATTGTTTACTATTACTACTAATACTGAACATTTGTATAGTGCTGCAAGATGTAAGCAGAGCTGCACAGTCACATGTAAAAGATGGTCTCTGCTCATCAGACTTACAATCTAGTCAAGACAGACAACACAGTAGCTGTAGACACGGGCTACATCTAAGGGGAATGGTAAGGAAACACAAAAGGAGACCAGGCGAGTCAAGATCTGAAAGCGGCAGCGAAGAGGTGAGCTTTCAGTCTGGATATGAAAAGGGCCATAGAAGATGCCTGAAGTACAGACTCAGATAGTTTGTTCCAAGCGTAAGGAGCAACAAAGCGAAAGGAGTGAAGTTTGGAGTTAGCAGTAGAAGAGAAGGGCACAGATAGAAGCAATTTGTGAGAAGAGCGGAGTTCCCGAGGAGGGCTGTAGAGAGAGATAAGAAAGGAAAGGTAGTGAGGAGCTGCAGAGAGGATTGAGTAAAAGCTCTTGGATTTTATTTATTGGTTTTATATACCGTGCTATTTCACATTCAGTGCGGTTTACAGGGAACAAAACAAGTGACATATAACAAGTTAGATAACATTACTATGTTAACTTACATGGAACAATTTTGAGCATTCAAACAGAATAAATCGAACAAGTTTGGTGCAGTAACACTATAAAACGTAGGTGGGTATAGCTTGGGCTATAACAAGAGAACTATATACAGTGGAATATATACAATGTCGCTATATAATTGAATGAGCATTGTTGAAGGTTTGAGGTTTTTGGTAGAAGGGGTTTTGAGGTATGTAGTAATTTAGGTTACCTGTTCATAGTATAGACACATAGAAATATGATGACAGAAAAAGACCACATGGCCTATCTAGTCTGTCCTTTCATATCAACAACTACAACAGTCCCCTTTTTTCCTTTAGAGATCCTCTGTGTTTGTCCCATGCTTTTCTGAATTCAGATACTGTCCTCATCTCTACCACCTCCACTGGGAGACTATTCCACGGATCCACCACTCTTTCCATAAAGAAATATTTCCGCAAATCACTCCTGAATCTATCCCCCTTCACCCTCATCCCATGTCCCCTCGTAGCAGAACTTGCTTTCAAATGAAAGAGGCTCTCCCCCTGAACATTTATGCCATGGAGGTATTTAAACATCTCAATCATATCACCTCTATCCTGCCTTTCCTCTAAGGTGTACATAGTAAGATCCTTAAATCTGTCCTCTTATGATTTATAATGAAGACCACTAACTATTTTAGTAGCCACCCTCTGCACCGACTCCATCCTGTTCACATCCTTTTGAAGGTGCGGTGTCCAGAATTGCACACTATACTCCAAATGAGGTCGCACCAAAGACTTATAGAGAGGCACTATCACCTCCTTTTTTCTGCTAGCCATTGCTCTCTGTATGCACCCAAGCATCCTTCTAGCTTTTGCCATCACCTTTTCTACCTGTTTAGCTACTTTAAGATCATCAGACACAACCACGCCCAGGTCCTGCTCTTCTTTAGTGGACAAAAGTACTTCACCCCCTATACTATATTGCTCCCTTGGATTGCTGCAGCCCAAATGCATGACGTTACATTTTTTAACATTAAATCCCAGCTGCCAGATTCTAGACCATTCTTCAAGCTTAGCTAGATCCCTCCTCATGCTATCTACACCTTCCTGGGTGTCTACTCTATTGCAGATTTTGGTATCATCCGCATAAAGGCAAACCTTACCCGACAGCCCTTCTGCTATATCACTAACAAAGATGTTAAAAAGAATTGGACCAAGGACAGATCCCTGGAGCACAACACTGGTAACATCCTTCTCAGAGTGAGCCGCATTTACCTGTACTCTTTGTCGCCTCCCACCCAACCAATTTCTAACCCAAGCAGTAACTTTAGGGTCCATCCCTAGGGTGCTTAGTTTGTTTATAAGGCGCCTGTGAGGAACAGTGTCAAAGGCTTTACTGAAATCCAAATACACCAAATCTAGGGCTCTCCCTCGGTCCAGCCCCCTGGTCACCCAGTCAAAGAAATCAATCAGATTTGTCTGACAAGACCTGCCTCTGGTGAATCCATGCTGCCTTGGATCTTGTAATCCGCTGGACTCCAGAAACCTCACTATTTTCTCTTTCAGCAGCGTTTCCAATAATTTACTCACCACCAAAGTTAAACTAACTGGCCTGTAGTTTTCAACTACATCCTTACTTCCGCTTTTGTGTAAAGGCACCACATGAGCCTCTCTCCAGTCCTTTGGCACCACTCCCGACTCCAACGAGGCATTGAAAAGGTCAGTCAGTGGAGCTGCTAGAACGTCCCCAAGTTCCCTCAGTAGTCTAGGATGTATTCCATCCGGTCCCATCGCTTTGTCTACTTTAAGTTTAGCTAGTTTCTCACGAACACAGTCTTCTGAAAATTGTTCAAGATGTCCCTCGCTGCTGTTCTTCTATTGCATTATAATATCCTTGGTTTTATTCTCCATTCCTTTCCTTATGATTCATAGTGTTCTATTTGCTTTCTTGGCTGTGGTTGTACAATAGGCAGAGGGTTTAAACGTATTATACACGCTGATGCCCAGATCCTTTTGATGGGTAGTGGTTCCTAATGTGGAACCTTGCATCGTGTAACCATAGCGTGGGGTGTTCTTCCCTAAAAGGCTCATTCCATCCCAGACATACACCCCCTCTGTACGTCCGGTTTGCACATACACGACAAGCCAGACTAACTCAGTCAGGGTTTTTAAATGGAGCCATGGCGCCATGGCATCCGGTTGCCATGGCACTGCGGCTCCATTTAAAAGCTGCGATGCCAACCGCCAGAAACAAATTCACCGCAGCCTGATCCCTGATCTGGCTTCCTAAGGCCAGGGTCAGGCTGCAGGGAATGTCCTCTGCCTCCCCCGCCCCCCCCCCCAATCTGCGCCTCAGCCACAAAAAAAAAAATCCAGGGAAGCTATTACAACTTGGAGGTAAAATAACTTTCCCATACATGTCGCCGGCCCTGGACGTACAGGGCCAACATTAGAATCAGTCCTGTATGTCCAGGGCCGGTGACCGCTCACCACCCGCCCAGATTCTGCCCCCAAGTTGCCCCTTCCCTGCCCCCGTCTAACTTCCCCGCACAAATGGCGGGGAGGTTAGATGCCAGTGGGGGAGGGCATGAATAGCGGAGATGGACGAACATCCCTGCTATTCGTGGCACAGGATCTAACCCTAAGTGCATAACTTTGTACTTGTCCACATTAAATTCCATCTAACATTTGCATGCCCAGTCTCCTAATTTATCAAGTTTCTCTTGCAAATTTTTTCATAATCCTCTTGGCTTGACTGTATCACGTAGGAATTTGGAGAAACATGAAATTAAATTCTGGCTGAATTTAGCATGAATTGCGCAATGATGCAGACATATTGCATTAGTTCACCTTATTTATTTATTTAACATTTTTTCTATACCGCGCTATTTTAGATCAGTGCGGTTTACATTCAACATCAACTATACAACGCAGGCACTCTGAGTTGTATTTACAATGAACGGGGAGATCAACTTGGAAATAAGTGGGGAAACTATCTACATTGTATTTTCACTGGTACCTACTTTCAGGCAGGGTCTATCTACATCTTATTTACATTGGGTGTCTAAATTCTGTTTCAGGGAGTACTGTTGGGAGACAGAGCTGATTATCCTTTTTCATGCTGGGTCTGATTAGTTAGGTGCAGTGGGTGATTGTCTGAGGGGCACCATGCATGTTTACTAAGGCTGGGTTCGGGGTAGTACGTAGTGAACAGGTGATGCTTTAATGCCTTCCTGAGGTGGGTTAGGTTGGTGATGTTTCGAATATAAGTGGGGAGGGCATTCCATGCTCTAGGTGCGTAAATTGTAAAGGCCCTATTCGTTGTTGCTTTTGTACATTTCGTCATTGCTTTTGGGACCTCTAGGGTGTTTTGCATCGTGGGTCTTCTGTTTCTGTTATGTGGTACGTTGTGTAACATCTTGCTGATAGCTGTGGGGGTCGGTGTGTTTAAGGCTTTGAAGGTCAGGGTTAGTACTTTGTAGAGGGTTCTTGCTTGAACAGGTAACCAGTGGAGGTTCATCAAGATTGGCGTTATATGCTCTCTCCGTGAGGCTCCTGTTAGTACTCTCGCGGCAGTGTTCATTGCGAGCTGGAGCGGTGCTAGTGTTGCTTGAGGGAGACCGTGTAGAATTACGTTGGCGTAGTCGAAATGTGGTAATATTAATGCTTGATAGATTGATCAATAGTCGCTGAAGTCGAGTAATGGTCGTAGGTGTTTTAAGGTCCTTATTTTCAGGTATACTGTTTTTACGGTGTTTCTTATGTGGGTTTTCAAGTCCAGCTGTTGGTCCAGTGTAACGCCAAGGTAGCGGATTGTGGGCTTAGTTTTCAGTTCTGTGTTGCCGATTTTTAAAGAGGGTGGAGGGGTGAAGTTCTGGTTCCTTGAGATGAAAAGAACATCTGTTTTGCTGTAGTTGATTTGCAAATTTTGCGTGTTGAGCCTGTCTGCTACTGCCTCAAAACATCTTGTTAGAGGGGAGAAGTCTGGTTGGTCGGTCCTGAATGGTATATATAGCAGGATATCGTCTGCGTAGGCCAGACAGTTGACCTTGAACGAGCGTACTAGGGTGCATATGGGCTGCATGTAGATGTTAAACATCAATGCAGATAGTGACGAACCCTGTGGCACACCCTGGTTTTGCAAAAACGATTCTGAGGTCGTGGAGCCAGACCTTACATGTTGCCATCTATTAGTCAAGTATGACTTGCACCAGTCTAGAGCAGTTCCTTGTATTCCTTTCTCGCTGAGGCGTTGTAGGAGGATCTCGTGGCTCACCGAGTCGAAGGCCGCTGCGATGTCGAGGAAGATGAGGGCAAATCCTTGGTGAATTTTGTCGGTTCCAGAGATTAGGTTGTCAAATAGGGTGGTGAGGAGGGTTTACACCCCGTGTGCTTCTCTGAACCCATGTTGGGATAGATCCAGTGGGGCTTCAGTGTCAATATGCTGTTGAATTTGGCTCTGTACTAACTTTTCGATTACTTTGGCGAGCATGGGAATACTTGAAATTGGTCTGTATGATTCGACCTTACCTAAAAATGTTTTGCTCCTGATTTTCATTTGTACTCAGCATCTGATGCTTTTCGTCTCAGTGTCCACCAATAGACGGCCATCACTGATGGGCTCCAGTTTCCCTGATACTGCTTTTCCATCATCGTAATGTCCTGATGAAACCTTTCACCATGTTCATCAAATAAACTGAAACATCTAATTTCTCAACAAATAGGGGTGTCCTTCATGGAGAGGTGGGTTCACCCCTAAACAGGGACATGGGGAGGGTGGCCTGCACGGAGCGGCAGGTGCACCTACTCTTGCCATCATGCTGGGCAGACTAGATGGACCATGCTGGTCTATCTGTCGTCATTTACTATGTTACTATGTTCATCACTGACTGCACCAAGATTAGCAGGGGAGAAGTCCAAGTGTGAATGCAGAAAATGAATCTTCAGTGACATGTTGCACTTCATGGTTTTGTATGCTTGAAGCATATTGTCAACCAGCTGGACATACAGTTTGGTGCCTGTAATTGCCAAGAAAATTCTCAAAAACATCCCTGAATGCCTTCCATGCGATTTTCTCAGAACTCACTAGCAGATCTTTGAACTATTTGTCATTGATGATGTGTCTGACTTGTGGACCCACAAACATGCCTTCCTTAATCTTGGCATCAGTTATTCTTCTCTGGAAGAAGGTCAGTATCTCCACCAAGACCAAAATTCGCCTCTTCCGAATGCTGATCCTGCCAATTCTACTGTACAGATCGGAAACATGGAACTATAAATCTTTCAAATGCGATGCCTGAGACAGATTTTGGGTGTCTCTCTTCGTGATTGCCATTGAAACGAGACAATTCAGAAAAGGTGCGACCATTAATCTTCAGTCGAAGAAGAAATCCAAAAACGAAGACTGTGCTGGTTTAGCCACTTTTGCAGAATGAACACCAAAAGTGCATAAGTCATTTACATCTCCTCCGGGCAGACCCATCATTTCAGGGATTGGTTCTGTCCTGGAGCGGGTCTTGAACCTTGAAGGTTTTTTAATAAAGATTTTTATTATATTTATACCTGTGGTGTGGCCATTTTCCTTGTGAACCTTTACTGTATGTTTTTCAACAACAGTTCCATGTTTTTGTAGATTTCTTTCATGTGCGCTGCATAGGCAATAGGTATTAAAGGGTGGATATTGTCATTGTGTAACAAGACAACTTTCAGGCTTAACTGTGACGAATCAATAAAAAGGTGCCAGTGTTGTGTGTCATGCTCATAACCCACAGTCTTGAACATAAGAAAATAAGATATGCCATACTGGGTAAGACCAGGGTCCATCAAGCCCAGTATCCTGTTTCCAACAGTGGCCAATCTAGGTCACTACACTAACAGCTTTTACTACATCCTCTGGTAACGAATTCCAGAGTTTGATTACACGTTGAGTAAAAAAATATTTTCTCTTATTAGTCTTAAACGGATTATACTGTAGCTTCATTGCATGTTCCCTAGTCTTTCTACTTTTCGATGGCGTAAACAATTGATCTACATTTACCCATTCCACTCCATTTATTAATTTATAGACCTCTATCATATCTCTTTTCCAGGTCGAAGAGCTCTAACCTTTTAAGCCTCTCCTCATAGGGGTATCCTTCCATCTTTATTTATTTATTTATCTATTTCTTCTATACCGCCCCTTCCAGAGATCAGGGGCGGTTTACATGGAACAAGTTAACAGTTTTGTATACTACTGTATACATTACATGGAACAGAGATTTCTAACTTTATACAGGTAATAGATAGTATATTACATGGAACAGAGATTTCTAACTTTATACAGATAATAGTGCATTAAACTGTCAGAACTATTTACATTTTGTATACTTTTATAAATTTCTGTATTATAATATTGAACAGAATTTTCTAACTTTTTACAGGTAGTGAGGTGAGGAACTGCCGAAACTATTTACAATGGTTATTTACCAAAAGGTTATATACAATGAGTTACAGGGAGAAGCATTCGTTAGTTATTTACCAAAAGGTTATATACAATGAGTTACAGGGGGAAGCATTCGTTAGTCATGTGTGAGTGGTGGAATTTATTTCCATTTTTTTTCGTGAGTTTTTGGGGTGTCTGTGTGTGGTTAGTTGAATGAGATTTAGGGCTTTGTGTTTGTGTGTCTGGGGATGCTGTGTGGTTGGACTTGGGGGTAGGGGATTTCAAAGTGTTTGGAGAATAGGTATGTTTTGAGTTCCTTCCTAAATTGGGTGAGGTCTTTCATGATACGAAGGTCTATTGGGAGATCATTCCAGAGCATGGGGGCAGTGAATGTGAAGGCCCTGGTGCTGATGGATTTTTAGTTTTCTTGAATGATTTTGGTATTTCAAGTGAGTGTGCTGCGTTTAGTCTGCAAGCTCTTGATTCAGATGGGGCGTGTAATAGTGTGGATAGATATGCGGGGGCAATGTCGTTCAGGAGCTTGAATGTGGTTAGGAGAATTTTATATCTGATTCGGCTGTTTATAGGGAGCCAATTTATCATTTTATCATTTTGGTGGTGGCTGAGGATCCTACATCACCATGGCTGCGCAGCCGAATCTATGGCCGCACAGCCGAAGCTGCAGTACATGGCTGCACAGCCGAAGCTACATCACACCTGTAGCACACCAGCTCCTCACACACTAACACAGCCTCAACAAATGAAAGGGCAGTGCCCCAGGTCAGACCCCGTATGGATGATATGGTGCACATATCAGTTTGGAGCCTTGTGGAAGATGACAATCCAGAAGGATGGGAGGCTTCACGTCTGTAACTATGTAGCACTTGGGTGGGATCAATCCCTGCAAAGAGGCATAGGGGAGCGGCCCCTGTAGCCTCCAAAGAACGTCCTTCAATGGAGGACTGGCAGTCCACCAGACGTGGATGAGACGCACCGTCCACCAGATGTGGACGAGACGCCCTCACGGCCTAACTAAGCCCTGACAATCCACGTAAGCACTGACAATACACCACTGTCTGCAATCGCAACAGTGTAGTGCAGTATTAATAGCCAATGTGCCCAATCCACCGGTTACAGTGGAGGCCCACCACCGGCTACAGTGGCAACAGTGGATACAGTACATAAATAGTCATCGTGTCGAATCCACCACCAGATGCAGTAGCAAACAGTGTGGTGCAGTATGAATAGTCACTTTGTCCTCGAGCAGAAGGTCACAGATTCAAATCCCAGCTGTGGCCCTGCAGCACATGACCCTACTTCGGCCTGGGAGTTTATTAACCATGCATTGCCTGCGGGCATGACCATTCATACTGCTGCACCTGTGCACTTCCGGAAAACCACGGGACCCCCCCCCCTCTCCCGGACTCCATCTGGGCAGAGGGGCCCACACGATGCCTGCAAATGGTGACAGCCCACCTCGGCGAAAAGGGTATCGGTCTTTTCACACCCACGACCCACCTCTGCCTTGAGCCTTCCGGTGAACCATCTAAAGACCAGGCCCTATAACTGTCATCGTGGCGTGGTTGTTCTTCTCCACCCTGCAGAGAGCACACGGCCCCAGTAATCATTGTGGCACTAAGCCTAACATCACAGGGTGCATGGAGGCAGAGGGACAGGCCCATGGCCAGCCTGGGATATCCAGTCGGTCTGTCCTCAGCTCGAGGGCAGCACTAGGATTCAAAATGCAGAGGCAGGTGCATTCGACCTGCGGATCACAGGTTAAAAATTTGGCTTAGAGTCATATCGGGGATTTACAGACGCTCCGGCCCTCTCTTCCCCCTCGGAATCATGAGGGAGCTCACTCAACCCTTAGGGCACCATCCATCTGTGAGGCTGTCCGCATATATATATATATATCTTGTCACCACGTGGGGAATAGGAAGTGCGATCACTAACATGGGCAATGTCTTTCATCACGCACACTGTCTGGTACCCGTACCAGCACCTCGCGGTCTTCTGCCCCCTATGCACCACAACTGAACGGCTGCGGTGGAGCGCCGAGTGGGAGCCGCCTTGAGGCCATCACTCTCGGCAGCTGGCAACACAATGATTCCACATGGCCCTGCGCCACCGTATGCCCAGAACCTACCCTGAACAGTGTATGCGCCTGGCTGCCAGTCCCAGCAGCATACGCCCCTGGGGACTCCGCCTACATCTCCACGCCTGCAAGGCCACAAGGGCCTTGCTACGGAGACTATCACATCATCTGGGCCGGTACACACCGTGCAGGAATACCACCGGTAATTCGTGCACCTCACGCAGTGACCATATCGAGAAGCATAGGGTCGGGAATTCTTGGCGTTCAGGCATAAGGGATGCCGTGTTGTCTGCCAGCCTTCCATGCTGGCCTGAACAGATCTGATCCCTGAGTTCTCGAACTGGGAAACTTCTCTCTGCACCGCTGCTAGTTGTTGTAGTCAGGAACATTACTCCAAACAATATCGCTGACTCATAAATAGAAGCCATGGCTCCATCTCCTTCTCTTTATGCCTTAGTCACCCATGCAGCCCCAACTATCTGGACCAACTGCCCAGACTATTGACTCGGTGGGCTTAGGGATTGACTTCACACCACTCTTAGTCACCCCACTGTTACCATGGACGATAAGACGTGCCTCACTGGGTCAGAGCGAGGCCATCCAGCCCTGTATTTCTGCGTTCAACAATGATCAACCTAGGCCATGTCTCCCCAAAGACACAGGTTCATCAATGCTGTGGTTCCCCAAGGCTGGTATTGGGCCAAGCAGCGATTTCGCGGTCCCTGCTACGCTGATGGCCTTATAACATCCCACGGTAACAAGCCTCAGAGTTGATTACAAAAAAAAAAAAAAAGGGTTTTGTTACCGCACAGGAGTGCCTTACAACTACACCCTCCACACATGTGTGCATCGCAAACGCAGACCAACATACGGTGCCTGGTAGCTGCACCCCTCACAACATCACTACAGGCCTGCAAGTTCGCACTTACAGGATCTGGTTTCAACATGCGGTACCACAAGGGCGCATGCTAGCCCTAACGAATTGTCTCGGCCTTCTCCCATCCACCTCAGCGCATGGCAGCTTGGGAGGCACCAAGTGTGGCTGACTCATCCTGCTTGTCCTGGGAGAAAACGGAGTTACTTACCTGTAACTGGAGTTCTCCGGGGACAGCAGGATAAGTCAGCCACACATACCCGCCCACCTCCCCTGGGAAGGGGTCGGCCTCCGTCCAAATGCCCGCCTCCTAGCGGCAAAAAGGCTCAGCTAGTGACGTACTGGCTACCTAGGGGCGGGCAGGGGGTGGGGCCAGTTGGCCCATGCTCAGAAGGGCAAAAGCCCTTCTGAGCTATAGGAGAGTACTTCCGTCTCGGCGCCGTCGGAGCCATCCCTTTTATCATTTTGGTGGTGGCTCCCCAATGTACTCCCCACACCCACTTTCCTCCCCTAACCTGCCCATTCCTTGCCCCAGTGCATGATTCCTGGTTAGTGTGGGAATTACCAGGTGGTAACTGTCATGCCCTCATGCTGTTAACTCCAGGCCTGAGCATGCAGTTACCATGCACTGATAGAGTGGTCCAAAAAAACAAACTAACAGATTTCAGTTATCATATTAATAACAAACACACAAAATTTTAATGAAAATAAACAACATTTAGGGGGTCACCCTATCTGGCAATGTTTATGTCATTTGAACTAAACAGCAGATAACTGGAATGTCTGGTAATGGTGGCTGCTGAAGGTTCTGCACCATGTTTTTCTTTGTTTCTGCTGAGACTGTCATCAAAAAGGGCTACGCTTGCCAAATGTTCAGACAAAAAACAGAGGTTCTGGAAATGCAACAGCCTGGTCTGGGTAAGTCTTAAGAACTGATAAAAATTCAGTGTCATTGAGAGGAGCTCAGACTACAAATGGTGCTTCATTCTACTGTCTGACGTAAACAAGACTGAAACAGAGCCAAATCTGTGATATTCTTGGACTCACGTGCAGTCATCCTGACATGAGACTTAAAAAGGAATATTTTCAATACATAAATGCTTTTTCCTATCTATAAAATGTTCAGAATGGGGCAACCACTAAATGTTTCAAAATCAGGCTGAAATTTTACAGGTAAGCAAGCTATCTCTAATGGACAAAAATAAGTCTTGTGGAGAAATGATTCTACAAACATTAACTTTTTGCAATGGTTTAAGGACCACCCTAATGCACCATGTGCTAACTGCTCAATGTCCTTGAGTAAATGGCCCCTTAGATACTTACCTTAAATACCAGAATTTAAGAATGCGGCTTTTTTTGAAAGTCTGCTTTCTAATGGCTAAAGTTATGCCCTAAACCCTTTGAAAATCAATCTAATAGGTCTCAATGATCAAAGTTACACAGCATAGGACTCCTAAAAAAATGTTAGACAAAAAAAAGAAAAAAATTGCACAACCCAAAGAAAACAATCTGTGTGGCAATATATTTTCTCCATAAATGTTTTGGCTTTGCTAGGCTTATGGGCTTGTGACAGCAGCAATCCAAATAGGACTTTCAGATACTGCCTAGCTGTTCTCTAGGTAATAATTCTGGGTTATATTCTCCCTTTCTCACTCTTTCTTTAAAGATAACAAATGCAGTAGCAGTATAAAAAATTGAAACATGGACTTTTTCCAAAATTAAGTAAATCTGTTTGTGTTTAATTGGATTTATTCTTCCCAAATTCAAGGCTTTCATGTTTCGTCTGTTACTCTTTTTGGTTATTTATAGAAAACATCTGG
Source organism: Ichthyophis bannanicus (assembly GCA_033557465.1). Lineage (NCBI taxonomy): Eukaryota > Metazoa > Chordata > Amphibia > Gymnophiona > Ichthyophiidae > Ichthyophis > Ichthyophis bannanicus. The sequence goes on along the minus strand of CM066045.1, from coordinate 20,773,258 downwards.
CTGGTATATTGAGAATATTTATTACAGTCACTGCCACAAATTCCAAACATGTCAAGAGCTCAGTGTACAACCAGGCACTCCTCCCCAGCACTGCAAGGGACAAGCACCTTCACTCCCCATCTCCTGATCGTAAGGGCCAGTCCCTGCTCTACAAGGCCCAGTTAGCTCTCCATCTATTCCCATTTTACAAGGGTGTGTCCTCATTTCTATCAAGTGCCAGACACCTCTTTCTTTCATTCCTACTCACAAGGGTCTTTCTCCAGTTCCACTAGCCAGGACCTCTCACAGCAGGTCCCCTCTTTCCATTCATATTCCACAAGTCTGAAAAAGCTTGCTATTAGTAAATCTCAAGTTAAAAAAAAATGTAATAAAAACAAAGGCAATACAGCAAACATCACAAAACCTTTCCTAAAAACACAGAAAAAAATAGCACCTTGAGAATCAAAACATAAGCGGCCACTGATCTCTAACAAAAAACAAGCTAACTGGTAATAAGAACCAACCCATCTTCAAATTCCTTGTTAAAAAAAAGAATGCTTTTAGTTTTTTCTGGAAAGTTGGAAAATAGAGGTAAAGAGCTCTACAGCATTGACCTTGCACTGGAACCTTCCCCTCCCACCCCCCACAATTTCCAGTTTCCAAAAGATGAAAAAAAATCTACGGAAATACAAAACGTCTGGTTCTATATAGAATGCAAAGTCTGAACTAGAAAATATTTGTTCAGATAAGCTAATACATATTTTAGGGCCTCCCCTGGTAAAGCCTTAAAAACCAAAATAAGAACTTTAAATTTCAGTCCTTCACAAAACTAGCAACCAGTGAAGATATGCTAGGAAGATGTAATAGAGCAAACTGACAAATTAAAGAGTTATAAATCATCAGGACCAGGTGGTATTCATCCCAGAGTTCTGAAAGAGCACAAACATGAAATTGCAACTTGTTATTAGTAATCTATAAATGACTATGTCAGCTTAGGCAATTTTTAAAAATGGGCTTCTGGTCTAATCTGGGAAACTGTAGACCAGTAATCCTGGCTTTGACTTAAGGAAAAATGGAAGAAACTATAGGGGTTTTAGCAAAGGCAGGTCTTGCCTTACTAATTTATTAGATATTATTGAATGTGTAAGCAAACATGTGGCTAAACGTGATCTGGCTGGTATAAAGATCCATTTTATGTAGGATGTAGAGAGAAGAATTAAGGTATCTAGATCTGGACATGGAAAATCTCCACTGTATTTTTCAAAGGCTGTGCCATGCACAAGAGCCTCCTGTAAAATATGTGTAAGGACCTGCAGCACTCCATGTCAGTGTCTCACTATGTCCAGCAGGAGCAGCAATTTTAAAAATCTGCATGTGGGGAAAAAAAGCACGTAGCTTTCTCCCAAATGTACGTGGAAGCAGCTTTTTAAACTAACTGTCTTGACAGCATCCATCCCCTTCACCACTCAATATCCTCCTCACCATCATTTTCCCTCAGATCCCCATCTGACATCAAGGTACTCACCCGATCATCCCCCCAACATGAGATCCCCCCAATAACCCTTCCAACAAGAGAGCACTCTTGATCACACACACCCCCCCTCACCCTAGCATCTGATTGTCCCCCTGTATCAACCTCTCTGATAATCCTCCCACAGATCCCCACTATCAGCTGCTAAGAGCATAAGATATGCCATATTGGGTCAGACCAGTATGGCATCAAGCCCAGTATCCTGTTTCTAACAGTGGCCAATCTAGGTCACAAGTATCTAGCAGTTTCCTCAAAAAACACAGGTTCGACAATGTTTGTATTAGGTTAAGCAGTGAATATCCCAGGTCCCCTTTAATAATAGTTTATGGACCTTTCCTCCAGGAACTTGTCCAAACCTTTTTTAAATCCGGCTACACTAACAGCTTTTACTACATCCTCCAGTAATGAATTCCAGAGTTTGATTACATGTTGAGTGAAAAAATATTTTCTCTTATTAGTCTTAAATAGGTTACCCTGTAGCTTCATTGAATGTCCCCTAGTCTTTCTATATTTTGATGGCGTAAACTATCGATCCCCTGGCCCTTATTGGGATCCCTTATTTGCCAGCTTGATCGGTAATATCATGAGATTACCGCTAGGAGTTACAGAACCATTTTGGAACCCAGAGCCACCTTGAGCAGGAACAATCGGGGATCACTCCTGCTCTCAGTAGACTACCAGTGACCCTGCTAAGAGCTGAGGATGGGAGTGGGGGTGAGGGGGATCTGCCAGTGGGCCATTGGAGGGGGCTTAATGCTAGGAAGATTGGATACCAGGAGGTCAGATGGAAGATTGGATATCAGAGGGTGTTTGGGGAGAATCAGATGCCATGGGGTGTTATTTGCTGGGAAGGGGGGTGATCTGGGAAAGGTTGATCTCAGCCCTTACACCTTCTCCTTCAAGCAGACACTTATGCCTATCTCAGGGCAGCTGTAAATGCTAACATCTATTTTTCTTTTAAATATCAATGTATGTTTCCCTTGTAAAATGGGGAATACATGTTGATATGTTAGGCCCACCCAAAAGCACTGCCTCTCCAAGCCCTCCATGCAATCTCTGCATGGGGTAGCATCACTACATGTAACAAGCATCTTTTGAAAATTGCTATTTGCATATGTAGGCAATTTAAAAGGCACAGTTTATATGTCAGGATGCTTCTAAAATAGTCCCTAGAGTGTATTTGGGGGCGTGGAGGAGTCGCCTAGCGGAGAGAACATTAGCTTGGTAACCAAGAAACCAGCATTTGATTCCCATTAGCACTTCTTGTGGCCTTGGGCAAGTCACTTAATCCTCCATTGCCTCAGAAGAAAGGCCTTGCAATCTACTTCCAGTCACACTGTCAAGAAAACCCAGGGGCTGCTAGGTTGCCAGGAGTCTGCATTGACTTGAAGGCATACATTGCAGTGTATTTGGATTTTCCGATGGCATTTGACAAAGTCCCTCATAAGAGATGCTTTATGAAATAGGAGGTAATGACCTACTGTGGATTAGAAATGGGCAAACACTAAGACTAAACGGTCAGTTTCCCAATTGGAAAACGGTTAATATTAGAATGCTCCAAGGGTCTGTAATAGGACCTTTGCTGTTTAATGTATTCATAAATGATTTGGAGACAGGAGTGAGGATTGAAGTGATCAGATTTGCAGACGACACAAAATTATTCAAGTCATTAAACTAGCAGAGGATTTACAGAATGATCTTGTGATGGCACTGTCATCCATACTGCTGTAGTCTACAGACCTCCAACACAAATTGAAGAGATAGATAACGAATTGTTTATAGATATTGCCAAGATAGCCACAAAGGGGGAAGTGATAATATTGGGTGACTTTAATCTACCCGATGTGGATTGGATTACTCTTTCTGCAAATCTGGAAAGAAGCAAAAAAATTGTGGATGCTCTCCAAGATGCATTACTTAGACAAATGGTGATGGAACCAACCAGGGAAAGCTCAACACTGGATTTAGTGCTCACCAACGGTGATAGCGTGTCGAATGTCTGCGTGAGTGCCCCTGTGAGCAGCAGTGATCATCACATGGTGTGGTTTGGGATAAAAGCCATGCTACAGGCCAATCATAGCAAGCTCAAAGTCCTAAACTTCAAAAACACCGAGTTCAATAAAATGGTTGAGTACCTAAAGGAGGAGCTGACAGGGTGGAAGGAGATAAGGGAAGTGGAATTGCAATGGGCTAAACTAAAGGGGGCAATAAAAGGGGAAACAGATAAATATGTAAGAAAAGTAAACAAAAACAAGAGAAGGAAACCTGTTTGGTTTTCCAAAGAAGTGGCTGCTCAAATAAAGGCAAAAAACACAGCTTTCACAAAATTCAAAAGCTCACAAACAGAGGAACACAGAAATGAATACAGGATCAAACTCAAAGAGACAAAAAGAGAAATAAGGATAGCAAAATCAAAGGCAGAGGAAAAGATGGCTAAAGATGTTAAGTGTGGCAAAAAAACTTTCTTCAGGTATATTCGGGAAAGGAAGAAGATCAGAGGTGGAATTGCAGGACTCAGAAGTGCTGCGAACGGACTCGTGGAAAGTGACAGTGAAAAAGCAAAATTGCTAAACAAATACTTCTGCTCTGTTTTTACTAAAGAAAGTCCTGGAGAAGGACCTCCTGTGATTCCCAAATATAAAAATGGGAATGAAGTAGATACCACACCAGTCACAGAAGATGAAGTGTTAGAACAGCTTGCAAAACTGAAAGTGGACATGGCTATGGGACCGGATGGGATACATCCCAGGATACTGAAAGAGCTCAGAGAGGTTCTTGCAGGGCCATTAAAGGACGTTTTCAACAGATCCTTGGAAACAGGAGAGGTTCCTCAGGACTGGAGAATGGCTGATGTCGTACCTCTACACAAAAATGGTGACAAGGAAGAAGTGCCAAACTACAGGCCTGTGAGCCTCACCTTGGTGGCGGGAAAAGTAATGGAGGCGCTCCTGAAAGAGCAAATAGTGAACTTTCTCAAAACCAACAGGATGCAAGACCCAAGGCAACATGGTTTTACCGAAGGATGATCCTGCCAAACAAATCTGATTGAGTTCTTCGACTGGGTGACCAGGGAACTGGATCAGGGGCATGAAATGGATGTCATCTACCTGGATTTCAGCAAAGCCTTTGATACTGTTCCTCATAGGAGGCTTATCAATAAACTCAGTAGCTTGGGGACGGATCCCAAGATGGTAAATTAGATCAGAAATTGGTTAACTGACAGACGACAGAAGGTGATGGTAAATGGAGCTCACTCAGATGAAGGGAAGGTGATTAGCGGGGTGCCCCAGGGATTGGTCCTGGGCCCGGCACTGTTCAATGTATTTGTGAGCGATATTGCTGAAGGACTGAACGGAAAAGTCTGTCTTTTTGCAGATGACACAAAAATTTGGAACAGAGTGGACTCTCCCGAGGGAGTGGTTAACATGAGGAAAGATCTACAAAAGCTGGAAGAATGGTCTAATGCTTGGCAATTAAGATTTAATGCAAAGAAGTGCAGAGTCATGCACTTGGGTAGCAGAAATCCAAGGGAAATGTGCGCGATAGGGGGCAAGAGGTTGGTGTGCATGGATCAGGAGAAAGACCTTGGTGTGATTATTTCTGAAGATCTCAAGGTGGCAAAACAGTGCGACAAGGCGGTGGCAAAAGCCAGGAGGATGTTGGGATGCATACAAAGAGGAATTACCAGCAGAAAGGAAGAGGTACTTATGCCACTGTACAAGTCACTGGTGAGGCCTCAAATGGAATACTGTGTTCAGTTTTGGAGACCGTATCTTGCAAAGGATGTAAAAAGACTGGAAACTCTTCAGAGGAAGGCGACCAAAATGATTTGGAGCCTGCGTCAGAAGCCTTATGAGAAGAGATTTGAAGACCTAAACATGTACACTTTGGAGGAGAGGAGGGACAGGGGAGATATGATTCAGACCTTTAAATACTTAAAGGGAAATAATGAACAAACAAACCTCTTCCAAAGACGGGGAAGCTGTAAAACTAGAGGGCATAACATGAAACTGCAAGGGGTAAATTGAAAGGCAATGTCAGGAAATACGTTTTTCACTGAAAGAGTGGTGGATGTTTTGAATGCCCTCCCGATGGAAGTGGTGGGGGCAAATACGGTGACGGAATTCAAAATGGCATGGGACAGACACAGTGGATCCCTTTACAGCAACAGGATAAAATCAAAATAAATTGAACCATCTAAATTCTCAACAAATAAGGGGTGTCCTACATGGAGTGGTGGGTTCACCCCTAAACAAAGACGTGTGGAGGGGCGGCCTGCATGGAGCGGCAGGTGCAACTACTCTTGCCATCATATTGGGCAGACTAGATGGACCATACTGGTCTTTATCTGCCGTCATTTACTATGTTACTATGTAAAACTAGGAGACTGCACATCTAAATGGCAAAGCGATGCGCATAGGGAAAAATAATCCCAACTACAGGCACAAAGGGGCTGAGTCTATAAAGGACATGTGGAAAGATACATGCTAGTAAGGTGGATAAGTCCTAAGTTTAAAGGACTTGCAATTTTGATCATCATTTATTGGCACCCTTGCATTTTAGGTATGTTTCATTGTACTAGGTTGTTAACATGTAAACCGCGCTGATTGTAAAAGTGCGGTATATAAAAGTAAATAAATAAATGTTATATACAATATCTTGAGAAATAATTGGAAATCTTCCAGCTTTATGTCATCATATTTATTTAATAGTATGTTCAAAGCTATACAACAAAAAAAAATGTCTGTGCAACGTAAACATAGTATTTCTGAGAAAAAAACAAAATATGACCTGGACAGGATTAATGGCACCCTTCATTAATATTTTGGCTTTACAGCCTTTGACACTGATGACAGTCTCCAATGTTTCTTGTACCCATCTATAAGTTTTGTATATCTGTCAGCTCATGAATGTTTTCAGGATTCCTTTTACCAAAGGCAGATTTCAGCTCTTTCCAAAGGTTCTCGATTGGATTGAGATCAGGACTCATTGCTGGCCAGTTTAAAAGTCTATTTGTTCCCTTTTAACCATCCTGTTGTAATTTTGGATGTATGTTTTGGGTCATTGTCCTGCTGGAGGACCCATGACCTTCGACCCAGGCCTAGTTTTCTGACACTAGGTAGCACATTTCGCTCCAAAATACCTTGGTAGTCCTCTGACTTCATGATTCCTTTAATACCTTCCAGGCCTCCAGTTCCTGAGCAGCAAAACAGCCCCACAACATTATGGAATTTCCATCGTATTTAACAGTAGAAAGGGTGTCTTTCTCCTTATAAGCTTCATTTCATCACCTGTAAATATATCGCTGATCTGCATTGCCAAAGAGCTCAAGTTTGGTTTCACCTTTCCACAGATAATTTTCACAGAAGATTTGTAGTTTCTCAAGACAGGTTTGGGCAAAGATCAGGTGTGCCTTTTTATGTCTGTCTTTAAAGGGTGGGGTCTTCTTTGACCTTTGCCCATGAAGTCCTTCTTTGTTTAATGTGCGTCCTATGGAGTGGGTTGAAACCACTAATCTAGTTTATTCCAGGTCAGCCTTAAGTTCTTTGGATGTCATATGTGGTGTTTTTCCAACAGTTTGCACTAACCTTCAAAGTCTTTTTAGAGTAATTTTCCTCTTCCCACCATGTCCTGGGAGATCCTTGACAGTTCCATGAGCAGAACACTTCTTAATAACATTGTGAACTGTAGACACAGGAATCCCAAGGTCTTTGGAGATGGCCTGGTATCCCTTTGAAGCTTGCTGTTTGGTGGTAATGGTTTTTCTGATGGTTTCAGGCAGTTCTCTTGTCCTTACCATTGTGAAAATGGAACAGGGAATGAATATGGCCATTTTAAACATCAGCCATCATTCACTGGTTGATTCAAGTCATGTGAGTACTAATAATTGATCACAGGTGCATCTAATTTCAAACAGATTTGTATTGTTTATAAGAGTGCTGATAATCATGTCCTAATCACCAAAAACCATGCCATTCACAGAGTGAAAAAATTATATAAGACAAAACCAAAAAGAGTAGGATTGATATTACATTGAATTTAGCATGCTCTGTGGGGTGGAAGGACTTCATAAGAGAAAAGAAAAGATTAATCATATACATTTAAATAACGAGGTTTTTTGGATCATTGATGCAATTGAGCAAGGGGTCAAGGGCTAAGATAAGTGATGCCTATGACCGATGCTCAGGTGGTCTGAGATCCTTTTCTCCTTCATTAAAAAGTATTCCACTGGATATCTCTGTTAACAGAGTGAGATTTTTTTGTGGATAATCATGTCCTGGCAATGTCCCAATTTTTATACTATTTCCTACTATTTCCTTTTTTAATTGGCCAATAATTTTGACCACAACTGTATGCACGTGAATGAGTAGTTACATGTGCGCTTTTGACTGATGCTATTCTGTAAGTTCACATGTAAGTCCTGCTACACATACTTTCAGTTTGGGCATATAGAGGGGCAGAGCTTGGATGGAACATAGGCACATATAAGTTATAATGTTTTCTGTACAGTCGAGGCTCTAGAGCAGGCATGACTGCAGCAACTAGATTAAAAGGCATCTTTATGCCCCTATTCTATAAAGTAAGGTATGGTTTATTAAGACGATAGTGCCAAATACAGGCATGGTAATGCACGTTAAACTAGGTGACCCTTATAAAATCACCCTCAAAATGCTGAGTTCTGGGTTAGGTGTTGCCATCCAAGAAAAACATTCTTGGAGTTATGATGAACAATACATTGAAATTTTCAGTTCATAATTAAGCTGTGGAATCTGTTGACAGAGAATGTAGTCAAGGTGACTAATATAGCAGAGTTCAAAAGTGGCTTCATCAAGTTCCTGGAGAAAAAGTCTATAAAAATTATTAGCCAGGTAGACTTCAGAAAACCATCTGTTGTTTCTTGAAATGAGCTATTAGAAATTGGAT